>OX103956.1:36584615-37784615 GCA_944470425.2 Schistosoma bovis | reverse complement strand
CAACAGATTATGAAATTACTTCTCCGACTTTTGTACCACAAAATTGTCTCTGTGTTAAGTTTCAGACTCAGGGTAAGAGATTATAAGTTAGCGGAAATACTCCCTAATTGACCTCTTTTTACTGTTATCAACAATAACGAAAATCAGGTATGATAATTAAGTAGTATAAAAGCGTTAGGTACTTACTTACTTATTTACTTACTTACTTACTTACACCTGTTACTCCCAGTGGAGCATAGGCCGCCGAACAGCATTCTCTACTGGTCCTTCTCTTCTCCTTTTGTCTTGAGGATTCCAAGTGAAAGCTTGTCTTGTGACGCAGTCAGGTGATTTCCTCAATGTGCGTTCTATCCACTGCCAGAGTTTCTTCCTGATTTCTTCCTCCATTGGGATCTGGATTGTTCTCTCCCATAGTGGGTTGTTACTGATAGTGTCTGACCAATGGATCAGAAGTATTTTGTGTAGACAACTTTTAATTAACACCCGTATTTTCTGGATGATGGCTTTCATAGTTCTTCAAGTTTCCGTCCCATACAATAGAACTGTCTTGACATTTGTATTGGTAGGGTAATTTCTTAAAACTTGATAGTGCATTATTCATGAAGCATTGCTCGATATGGACTAATATATCATTTATTATTAGACTACTGATTTGTTTATCAGTAACCTAAATTTTAGTAGTCAAATTATACACAATTGGCTAGTCCTTAAATGTTAATCAAAAGCAAATGGCCTAAACACGATAATATTTTAACATGGTCTATGTTTTTAGTAACTATATTTTCCCTCAGAACATGAACTTTACCATTTTAGATTTCCTGGATCAATAGAAATCGAAGTCTTGCGAAAGTATATACCATTAAGTAGTTTCAATGTTATGTATTGTCTAATAGATGTATTTGGTATCCTCTAGCATCCTGTACGTGCAACATAATTTAATTATCGCCACTTATATAGAATCCGTACATAATCACAGTAAAGAAAACCCAAGCAGGTGAATGTTTCCTCTTCTGGTAAATAATAATGTGAATTTAAGCTTAATCAAATAATTCTATTTAATATATACGTGATAATGATTCTACTATATTACGGAATGTGACGTTAAAAATGCATAGGAAGTGTATCATTTAGTAGAGTTGACACAAATCAGTGAATGAATATGTACAAAGTATGTTTTCTTTATACCAAAAGATACAGTGCTGGTCTGATTATATATTTGATGTTTAGCTGTTTTACTGAAAACACAAAATTTGCACATCTCAATTGAGAAAAGTTTCGTACAAGAAGCAGTCCCAATATTATCAAACATATTTACATATTTCACTGACATTAAACTGAGATGTGTTGATTTTAAGTTGATTGATCTCTGAGTAATGACCGATTTCATGTATGTTACTTCTTTCTCAGTGGTGATCGAATTTTATCGACCATGTTGTAACATAAATATTGGTCCAAGTACTTGTCATCGTTTGCGCCACGCCAAGACATAATGATGTTAGTAATAGTAAACAAGAGACTCTAGATATTCGTTTTGTTCTATTTGACATTAGTCAGCAATATTCACTTGTGATATTAAGGGAATTAATTCTACCTGTAAGATTTGATTTCATATCAATCGGTCAGAAATATTACAAATGAAATATTCAAATTATTATATGGAATCTCGATAGTAATTGTACGAATAATAATTGCATTAGAAATTTAATAGTTGAACGTCATGAGTCAATTGAAGCACTAGATGGTCGTTCCATCCTAGTATGGGACTCCTCAGTAGTGCGCATCCACGATACCGCCTCGTGAGATTCGAACCAAGAACCTATCAGAAGCGCGCGTGAGCGCTTAGAAATTATTAGCAACTTAGCATGAAAACTTTAGTGAACTTCAAGTAGAACATATTTTTCTTAATTTTTCCTAAATAAAATACAAATGAAGTATGATTGAACAGATATTGAGAATTCACATACATTTTCCAAATTGAATCTTTATACTGAATTATCATTTTAATCTATCAATCATCCAAATTGAGACTCTCAGATATAAAATAAGTAGAATTACAAAAAAGAACTGATAATTTTCATTTATATTATATAAACTATTGTGTTAAAAAACACTGTTAGATTTGTGAACTAAGAATGTAGATTAACGGACAAAGTACCTGAAATAGATTTTTTACTGGCATAAACAAAAACTAAATTCACTTGGCATTGTTTACTTGAATGTTCTTATTGATGTTTAAGACTGCAATTAATCAGTCTCTTATTGCCATATGTGCATACTGTGCAATGTGTACTGATCAATTGTAGTCCTAAATAACAATAGGAAGATTCAAGTAAACAATATCAATTGAATTTAAACTTCACCCGATCGCACAAGCAAGTGGCTATCAGGACTCAGTAACTTAGTGGATAATGCGATGACGTTTGAAGTGAACGGTACTGCATTCACGTCACAGAGTGAACACTAAATCTGTAATGTAGGTACATCCAGCTGACGAGTCCCGAATAGGACGAAACGTGCGTTCTGGATTCCACTACTAGCCACTATCCATTTTTGCCTATAGTCAAATTAATGTGTAAGACTTATTATTAACTGGTTTCTGTTAAAATGTACTTTGGCTTTTATGTTTAAATGCTTTTTAAATCTATCTATTTATCGGTGCTATTTATTCTTGGTTTAGTAGGGAGATGAACAGAACAAAGAAATATTAATCTTCAATAAGTTCTTGATCATGTCTCTCTGTTTATACAAGAATCAGTAGACGAATGTTGACATTACGTAAAAACCCAAAAATTGTAGTAGATTAAATAACCATAATAAAGAATGAGCCTAATCAAATTTTATTTATAACCTACTCCTACATTGATGATCAAGGTAAACAGATGGATTGAAAAAAATTCTTATGTGTGCCGAGATTGTGTTTACACATATAGATTCTAATAACTTTTGGAGTATTTAAAGACAAAGACGTGAACCATGTGATAAATTTAATGTAATGCAGTGGATAACTGTAAAGGTTATGTTCAAGCCCATTTGATATCCTGTGTTATATACTTAACTAGTCTGGATGGTGCTAAGCGATATAACGATGAACTTGTCAATTTGTATGCTCTACGAGAACAATCGAACTGATGAAAACACATAGCTGTGGCAATTTCCGGCAGTCTATCTTCCTTATTAGTTTCTGATATCAGATGATTATAAAAAGTTTCATACAGCTTGACTACGGTTAACTTTTCATTGTACAGATTTTGATAATCTTTATGTCGGTATTTTACTGGTAGCCTCATTACGGAGAGGCTCAACTGAAAACTAATTAAATTGCTAATAATTTAAAATGTCAGGACGGAAATATTCGATTTATTACGAGTTTTAACATTTCACTTTACAGTTCTGTTAAACGGAGAATTAAAAGTATGCATTTAGAATTGTTGTAGAATATTTTCAAGGCTATAATTTCTTACAGGTTTTACAACAATAAACTATTTTGATGGAGTTTTGTTCTCTGATCTGGACGATGTCGTTAAAAAGAGCGATGAATGCTCCACAATCCAACCATCCACCTCACAGAACAATACTCCATCAAAATCATACACGTGAGCTACAAAACGTCTCCAATATCTCAAAATTATATGAGTGTAGTACGCTTCTCGTTGATTGAAAATCGGAGGATCTCGCAAAAAGGCAGGTATTAACTCAAGAACAACTGTAGTTTGTCCACGAATGTCTCACTCAGCATTTTTCAACAACAGGTGTAAGATACAGACCTCCAATCAACTGCTCAGCGTGATTGGGGATAGCTGAGCAATGAACTATTTATTTACACTAGGACGAAACGGTAGTCCAGTACGTCCAGGTTTTCCATGGCCGTCTAGCTTTAATTGACTTATGAATTCAACTATTAAATTAATATAACACCCGAAAATACCCTCTCTGATTATGATCATCATATGCTCACAATTGACGGTCTCCAAGATGTATTCCCTGGGGTTCCACTGAGTATCCGTGACCAGTGGAGTGTGAGATAGTAACTCACTGATGACAGTGGTGTGCGGTGGCCCAATTTCGTGCATTGGTTGAAGTTAGACATAAACACTGTTAGATGCCGGCTCAGTGGTCTTGTGGTTAAGCGTTCATGCGTGAGACTGGCATGTCCTGTATTCGAATCTCTTGATGTGGGATCGTCGATGCTTATTGCTGAGGAGTCCCACGATAGGTCGGAATGGCCGTCCAGTGCTCCCACGTTTTCTATGATGATCTAGCTTTAATTAACCCATGAATTCTACTACTAAATAACTATTTATTTATCAACATCAATATGAAGTATAGTTCTGATAGACATATTGTTTAATTTCAAAGTATTTAACTGAAACTATCAAATATGAATTCAAATACTTTTAGTCATTCCAAAGTAATGTGCATGATTTTACAAGGGATGTATTTGTCTAGAAAACTTCCAACTATACTTTGGTGATTATAGTATTATTTAAAAAATAGATTTGCTGATTAATTCGTTTTAAAATATTGAGCTAGTCTGAGGTTGTGAACAGTTGCCAATGATAACGACTTTCTTCAAGAGGTATACTAGTGTATACTATATTTATCTTTCCAGGCCTTGTTAAAGGGCTATAATATAACGATATACACTCTATACAATAACCTAAGTAAAAGCAATAATGAGTAAATGAAGTTAACAAATAAAACCAATTCACCGTAAGTCGACGGATTTGTTTCGATGAAATAGGTAATTTGGTCAAAAGTTAATAATCAATATATTGTTTGTTATATATTTTATTAAGTAGGAACTTTGTATTTCTGACGTTTCGTGACTTAATATAAGCCACTTCTTCATGGTAAATAAATAACCGAAATAAAAGTAACACAAGTTTAAATAGTACAAAGGAACCTATACAGAGTATTATAGAAAAGCCTCTCTGAATTATTTCGATATTTTTAGTATCAATTTGGCGATTATTGAGAATAACATGTACTGCTATTGATGATTTATCTTATAAATTTTCCAATTCTATAGGATTATTAGAAATAGATTTTCTGACGTTTCATGACTTAGTGTAAGCCACTTCGATTTGGTGGTCGTTGAAAATTGTGTGAATTGATATTGCCGATTTCATTTGAAGTCTATCCAGTTGTGCAGGATTATTAAGTGGTTTCTTTGTGTACCTAATATGTTGTTTCACGAGATGACTCTCCAATATAGAAGGCATCATGATTGACACAACCTAATTTGTGGACTCAGTTCTGTGTTGACATGAATGGGATTTTTTCTTTTAAGCGAACTAAAGTATTTCGAAGTGTGTTCGTTGTTTTGTAATATACTTTAATTCTGTGTTGTTTTAAGATTCTTTGGAGTGCTTCTGTTGTGCCATGACGGTTTGGTAAAACAGCAGTACCAATCCATGTTGTTTCATTCGAATGATTATCGCTATTACGCAATGGAACGTCTTGTTTTAATATACTTCTAATAACGTTCATAGGAAAATTATGAAATTGTAAGATGATAATTACGTTCTTTGTTCTTTTCGTTTATCCTTTTCTGATGTGATAATCTTGTTAGCTCTCCTGAAAAAATTTTTATCGATCACATAAGATTCTTGTGTTGTTCCGTCGTACTATTGATTTGCAGTTAAAGGTGGGTGAACATATACCAAAATGGTTGCAGAATCAGATGAATTCCAATGGTCGGATAAGATCACAGGATAGACAAACATCATCATCCATTGCGAAACATTTGATTGAGACGGGTCATAAGGTTGATATAAAATCAGCATCTGTTGTGTTGTACAAAAGCCTTAAAGGACGTATACTCAGATTTGTGCTTACACTTAAACTACCCTGGTAGTACTGATTTACTATCCAGAGTGCTAATTACATTTGTTTTTGTGTACTTTAATATTTTTCCTTTGTTATGACTTACCCTTAACCTGTCTAGTTGACCTTTTAATTTTCATTTATAAATGTTCTTAACAAGTATATGTGTGATCAGATTGTTTGAAATGTATTGCGCAAATACATCACATAATTCTCATTGCATTATCAAAATTTATCAAAGGGACTAATTGTTTTAAATATTACAAATATATTATTTATTCATACCAATCTACCCAATGCTCGAATTATTCGAAGTTACCAAGTCAAACCTTGGTAACGATACCGACTATTAAAAGGTTCATTTACAAAGGGAGGCGAGTAGTAGAAGCGTTGAACATTAAGCTAGGTTGACATTAAGCCCACGGCAATTAAGATTCCCTACCACCCGTTCTAAATCCCTCAGCCCTTAGCAAGAAAGAAGGCCAACCTGGGCTGTTTATCCAAACAACTGCATTCGACCTAATTTATTTTCTACACACAATTTCACCACATTTTCCATACCCATATTCTGATGCACAAATTAATACGGTGAAAGGTCCTACAAATTCACCTTGACCAAAAATAACATGACATTGATATATTCAGATCTTGTATGATTATGATTATATTAAAAATATTCAACATTGTTTAAACTTGTGTTAATTTACTTCGACTAAATATTTATTCTGAAGAAGTGGCTTACAGAAAGTCACGAAACGTCAGAAATACATTTTTTTCTATTAATTAGGATATAACAAAAAATATGTTCATCACTTATCAATAAATTTAAGATATTTTTAACCTTAATAATTCTAAATTCATTTGGTGTTGTTTTAATTGTATCTTCTCATTGTTATTTAGGACTGCAACTGATCTGTCTCTTGTTGGCATATATGCATCCTGTACAGATTGCCTCGTTATAAGCTTTTTAAACAAAGATGGATAGTGACTAAAAGTGGAATCTAGGATGCGCGTTTCGTCCTATTCGCGACTCGTCAGCTGGAAATACCTACATCTCAGAGTTGATGTTCACTCCGTGACGCGAACTCAGTACCGTTCACTTCAAATACCATCATAATATCCACTTAGCTACTTAGCCCTATTATTAACGTGCGCTATACTTATAATAAATACTGGTCACTTTAAAAAAAAGAACTGGTCGAATGTACTAAATATTCAATAGAATGTAAGTAGACATTGTTTTATTGACTTGAATTAGACGCTTTATTATTCTATTCACAGAACCAGTATATTTTAATGTTGTAAACATTTCTGGTTTTTTTTCTATATAGAATAATCACTTTCCTTTGATATTATTGTAGTACCGTGTACTTTATATATGAATATTAATATTCCTGTTTGTTTAGATTAATCTTATCTAAATTTGGCTTCTTATCAATTCTGTCCATTATTTCTTTAATTTTTTTACATTATGTAATTGTATTTCACAGATGTTTATTTTTATATGAATGTTTATTGGTAAATTATTTATGGGATATCTTATATTTCACTGATTGAAATCATGAGTCAATTGAAGCTAGACCACCAAGGAAAACCTGAAAAAACTTGATGGCCAACTTGCCCTAGTATGGGACTCCTCAGCAGTGCGCATCCACGATCCCGCACCCCGCGAGATTCAAACCCAGGACCTATCAGTCTCGCGCCAGGCGCTTAACTAACTAGACCACTGAACCGGTTGGCATCCAACAGTGTTAATGTCTAACTTCAATCAATCCACGAAGCTGCGCCACCGTACACCATTGTCTTCAGTGAGTTCCTATCACACAATAGACCTGGTTGAACTCCACTGGTAACGGCTTCTCACCAGAACTTCAGGAGTATCTCCTGAAGTCAGTCACTAGTGAGCAGGTGATTATTATTATCAGAATGGGTTTTGCGCAGTCGCTTTCGTGGGTGCCCACAGTAAGAAGAAACGGCCTTCCAGTGCTTCCAGGTTTTTCATGGTGGTCCAGCTTCAATTGATTCGTGATTTCAACCAGCGAAATTTCTAAAATCTCTACAAAACCCATTCTGACATATTTTATTGTTAATGCTTTGAATAAAACTCATTTTGTTTTTGTGTAATAAGTTTAAACCTACAGGATTGTATCTAATCTAATTTTAAGCCTGTATAAACTAGACTTTACTAGTTACTGAAATGAAGATAATTATAATTATTAAGGTGTAGTTTTGGCAAATTTAATTGTTAGATTTCATTATTCATTTGGATTTATATCAATGAACGTTTATGAATTCTTTGTAATCTTATTACAAAGGTGATCGAATAAATTCTAGAGCATAATGTTTGCCAATATAATTAAATGAATATCAGAAAGAGTTTTGTGAATATTATAACAATTTTAATAGTTGGAATCATGAATTAATTGAAGTTAGATCACTATGGAAAACCTGGAAGCACTGAAAGGCCGTTTCGTCCTACTATGTGACTCCTCGGCCGTTACACGTGCAGTTCAACCGGGTCTATTGTGTGATAGGAACTCAATGAAGACAATAGTGTACGGTGGCGCAGCTTCGTGGATTGATTGAAGTTAGATATTAACACTGTTAGATGCCAACCGGTTCAGTGGTCTAGTTAGTTAAGCGCCTGGCGCGAGACTGATAGGTCCTGGGTTCGAGTTCTGCGGGGTGCGGAATCGTCGATGCGCGCTACTGAGGAGTAAAACGAAACGGCCGTCCACCGCTTACAGGTTTTCCATAGTGGTGTGACTTCAATTGACTCATAATTTCAACCGGTGAAATTTCTAAAATCTCCACAAAACCTTTTCTGAGAATAATTGATCACCACCCAGTGATCAATCAATTGTGATTACATCTCAGTCCTACAGGAGGTTAGTCACGGCTCGGATAGCTCAGTGGTAACGTCTCTGACTGTGAAGCTGGGTGACACGAGATCGAATCCGCCAGGGAGCACCAGTTCCCTCAAGATTACAGTTACACCTTGCTGACGAGTGCCAAGTAGCACGAAACCCGTGTCCAGGGTTTCCTGTTGACTACCTCCAACCAACATATAATTTTACCAATACATTCCTTCTTGTTAATAATTCACTATCGTGGTTCGCTTATTACCCTTGCCTAGTTTAATCGATAATTATTTTATTTATTTGAACACATAAATATTGGTACAAGAGGACACCAAATATATATGCATCACAACGTGTAATCATATTTGTGTGTGGGCTGTGATACTGCCCCGGTGCCCAGACCCAAGCGGGTGGTTTACTAAGGGGGCCACACCCCTGGCCTTTGACTTGAAAGTCTGACCCACAAGGCAGTGGAGCATCGTGAGGAGATGCAGTCCCATAGTATCCAGTGGTCAGTGATTGGTTCATACGCCATTTGTTCCCGCAGGATATTGGGACCAATGTGTACCATTCGTTTAGGATCTGGTTAAAGCGCCGGGCATTCGCTTTTCTTTCTCTCATTTTCGTAAACAATACCCCTGACACGAAAAGGCAGTGAGTAGGACTTCCCTGGCCGTATGAGAGCATTTCGACCCGACTCTCGGCCATACCAGGGCATTTGAGGGCTTAATCGATAATACCCTACGAAATATGTTTTTTTTTCTTCTAATATAAATAAATTTAAACAATAAAGATGAGAAATATTCAGTGGATCGGTTCTTTCTTTTTATACCACTACTACTACTAACAATAATAATAACAATAGCAACAATTGTTACATATAACACCATATGTCAATCAATCATTAGTGGTATCAGTAACATTTACTATCCTATTTTATATCTTTACTTATATAAGCTATTTACTTCATTAAACAATATTGATAATAGAAACCATTAAAAAAATAGAAACCCAACTTCATTCTTATTGTTAGGAATTAAACAAAATATTAATAGTTTAAGTGACCTGTAAAAAATGACCATTTCTATTATTAGTTAAAAGGATATTTGTTTAACTGAATTACATCAACAGTTGTTTCAATGTATATACTTAAAAAAGTAAATGGCATGTAGAATATTCAGTTCAAGTATTTCAATCATTAACATACGGTTTCGTTTTTTTCTCTCTAAAATTCATCAAGAGAATCAGTTTTAAATATTTAGATTGAATACAATCAGAAATTATCCTGGTGTTATAACCTGTGGCCTGTGTGTTCTGTTAATGTATAACGTAAAGATACTGTCAATTAGAGAGCAGTGAATTAACGATCGGACCAATGACGCTTAAACCTATGCGAGCAGTCTAGAGTACTTATCGGTCCTACTTACTACTTAACACAGCCTGTTAAGTCTGGAACACCAATCTCAGCCTCTGCAGTATGAATCATTTATTTCAGAGATACTGGGTTTATATACCAACCAGACAGACCACATCGTATCATAAAATGTGAAACACCATTTATACAAGATTTAGCTAAATGTGGCTGTGAATGTGGGAGGTAGTAATTAATAGATAGGGCATAATTCAAGAATGGTAAATCATAGGTTAAAATAAAGCTTATGATAAGAGGAACATGAATACGAATAGTTTAGTTATATAACAATTATATAATAAAATTATACGCAGAGTATTGGTCCATAAATGGATCCCAAAAATTAACACTCATTATGCTTATCGAGGCATAACATTTAGAAATGTATGTTTTTCATCTTTTTTATTATTGCGGTATTTTATTATCCCCCATGCTCCTCTACGAGAACAGGCGTAAGTAAGCAAGTAATGTAGTTTTAGATTAAATAACTAAATGGTTTTATCCGAAAAGGGTTTCGTGGAGATTTTAATAACCTAATGGTTGAATTCATGAGTCAATTGAAGCTAGATCACCATGGAAAATTTAGAGGCAATGGATTGCCATTTTATCCCAGTATGGGACTCCCAAGCAATGTGCACTCACGATCCCGTCCCGCAAGATTAGAACCTAGGACATATCGGTCTCGCGCGTAAACGCTTAACCTCTAGACCATTGAAACGGGATCGTGTATGCATATTGCTGAGGATTCTCATACTAGGATGAGACGGCAATCCAATGCTTCCAGAGTTTCCATGGTGGTTTAGCTTTAATTGACTCAAGAATTAAACTTATAAATTACTAAAATCTCTACAAAACCCTCTTATGATACTAATCATCAAGTACTCATTATTGACTGGCTTCAAGAGGTATTTCTTGAAGTTCTGGTGAGTATCCATGACCAGTGGAGTTCAACCAAGTCTGTTGTGAGATCGTAACTCACTCAACACAATGGTGAATCTATCGCTCAATTTTATGGATTAATTGAAGTTAGACATAAACAGTTTTAATTGAAAAATACGTATGGTACGAAAACTACTTTTATTTTCAGTATACTCCAAGCCATATGATCAACAATCAACTGGTTTATTTTCGAATAAATTATATTAGGAGTCACTTCAGTATCGTCGAAATCCTATATGAGAACATATAAAGATTATGTAGTTTATGCAGGCAGTTTTTATCCTGTAAAATGACTTAATTTAAACAATTAGTATTTGAAATAAACTTGTTCAGTGGTATCCTAATATAAATGGTAGTAATTACTTATCCCTATGATTACATATTTTTCAGGTTTTCAAGCTTTTGTTTCAAGGATGTTATATTCTAACCCATTATATGTAAGGGATATATACGCAGAGAAGATAAAGGTTTTAATATATGTTGTATTAACCAGCTATCTACTACTGTACTTGCATGAGAGCATTTCTAAATGAAATTATTCATTCTAAAAAATGATTTATGTATTTTTATTCAAATGACATTCTTATATACATTTGAATATATCGTTCAGTCAGTCAAAACTGACGTGGATTCCACCATAGAAGTGAATCGGTACAGGTTATCGCTCCACATTAGCATAGTGAGATGCAATTATCTAGAAAATCCCACAGTAAAATGTGTATTAACACTATCGAAAGCAATTTAAAATATCAGGCAAAAATGATATGGTTTAAGAAGATCGAATTTGTGAAAAGGAAACTACAAGATAATTTTTGAAGTATGATTTGAGAAAAGATAAAAAATGAATGTCAGTGAAATTGATTCTAAGTTATGTCACCCAGCGTCTCTAACAATTGCTTGTGAAAATCGTGTGGTTTGCACCTATCCCAATAATCAATGCGTTTATAGATTGATATCATGTCTTAGTTTGTATAATTCTAGCTCTCTTCCTACGTACTCTAGCATCAGCTAACATCCAGACTTAAGATAGGTGGTAGTTCGGGAAAAGTAACACATGAGAAAAATGAACAAAAATTGGAGAGATCTAGAAAGAAAGGTCCAGGACAGAGTGGGTTGGAGAATGCTGGTCGACGGCCTATGCTCCATTGGAAGTAACAGGCGTAAGTAAGTAAGTAATACATGTCTCGCCACATACGGGTAAGGTAAGCGGTTTTTTTTATGCAAGTGATATTAATTTTCATCGTTCACTCTAACAAACTTAAAGCAATTATTATACAAAACAATCAATATTACAGAAATGGAATAGTAGTGTAAAATTTTCCAGGTTAGTACTTGTCTCGTGATACAGTTTGATGATTTTCGTAATGTATATTTTATCCATTTCCATCGTCTTTTCCTAATATCCTCTTCAGCTGCAAGCTGGTTTGTTCTATCCCACAGTAGGCCGTTACTGATGGTATCCAGTCAATATATATTGAGTATCTTGCGTAGACAACTATTTATAAATACTTGTACATTTTTGATGATGATCGTGATAGTTCTCCAAGTTTCAGCTCCGTACAGTAGGACTGTCTTGACGTTCATACTGAAGATTCCCACTTTGATGTTGGCTGACAGTTGTTTTGAGTGTCATATGCTGATCAATTGTAGGGATGCGGCCCTTCCCTTCCAGAGTTTCTTCGTCAAGTGAGATTGAGCTGGTGTTCTTCATATTGTATTTGAGGATCTTGCTTTTTCCCTTGTGTATGTTGAGGGCCACTGATGTAGAGGTTGCTGCTACACTAGTTGTCTTCATCTGCATTTTTCCGTGAGTATGAGATAAAAGAGCTAGGTCATCTGCGAAGTCTATTATCATGTTGAGTATGAAGTAGATTCAAAACAGAAATATTACACAAATATTTCATGGTACTTTTATAATTTCAATCAAAAACAATTTAACATAAATAATAAATCAGTTATGGTGGTCAATCTAACGTTCAGTTAGTGACTGTCACGAATAATCATTCACCTAAGAACCATTGAAAACCCGATGAACAAATATTTTATTTTAAGTTAAGCTTTCTCGTTATCTATTCATTACCCTCTGTTTTACAGTGATACTTTTGTTGGTAGAGGTTCATAGCAATAATTTGCTAAAAATCTTCAATCAGTTTCTGTAACGAATCAAAAGTCATATTGAATTTTTCAGGTAATTAATTTATTGATAAATAATTATTCACATAGTCAAGTACAAATGGTTAAAAAATATACAAAGAGGTTAAGCGTTCGCGCGTGAGACCGAACGCTCTAGGTTCGAATTCCACCGGCGGGATCGTGGATGCGCACTGCTAAGGAGTCCCACAATAGAATGAAGCGGCCTTCCAATGCTTCCAGGTTTGAATGCTGGTTCAACATCAATCGGTTCATGATCTCGATCAAAAAGTTTAATTTTTATTAGCATGGGAGTGTGTAAATATTTTCGAATATTAATAAAAACAAACTAACCTCAGCAAACTGGACAGTCATTATAAACCAGAAATCGTCGAACACTTGTGTCATTCTAGGGAAAAATGAATGTCCTATGAAGTCTGATCGTTTCAGGTGTGGGAAAGAATTGAAGATGGTTTAGCAATATCGTGAATCGTTTGAAATTAGACAATGTAAATTGTTGAATGCCAACTCAGATGTCTAGGGGTTAATAATTAATCGTGAGATGTGAAACTTCCGGGTTCGATGCTTAGCATGACTGTGAACACAAATTATTAAATATTTCCATACTAGAATGAAACCACCCTCCAGTAATCACTAATTTTCAGCAATTATGTAACATTGGTCAATTCCTAATCTCAATAACTTAATAACTATCAATCTTGTATAATTTTATGTTCTTTTATCATTAAACAATGACAATATGATTGAATTATTGTTATTTCTATATTAAATCGATTCACAGCAATCTCCATGTAGAACATTTTATTATCTAATAAAGACGTAACTAACTAATCAACATTTTACCTTTCATAAACATTCCGGTGATATTGAGTTCATTTCAATGATTATTTTCCATTGTCGTTAATGACCTAATTGAATTAAGAAAACTATCTAAACTACTGATAATATAAAAAGGACACACTTTAATGATAAATTGATTATATAAAATGTAATTTTATTGTATAAATATATAACTAAAACAATTATTATCTCACTATGGATTATGTACAGGTTATATTAAAATTGTGTTCATTAGGATAAATATCAGAAAGGGTTTTTTGTAGATATTATAATAATTTCAGCAGTTGAAATCATGAGACGATTGAAGCTAGATCACCATGGAAATCATGAAAGCACGTGATTGCAGTTTCATTCCACTGTGACACTCCTCAGCAGTGCACATTCATGATCCCACTTTGCAATATTCGAACCCAGGACTTATTGCTCTCGAGCACGAATGCTTAACCATTAGACCATTGAGCCGGTATCCGAAGTTGTTAATGTCTAACCTCAACCAATCCATGAAATCGCGCCACCACTGCCTTCAGCGAATAACTACTTCACAACAGACCTGGTTGGAATCCATTGGTGATTGCTTCTTACTAGAACTCCAAGAAATACCTCTTGAAGTCATTCACTAGTGTGTATATGTTGATCCCAACCATTAAAGTTATTATAACATCCACAAAACCCCTTCCGATGTGAATATTTTAGGGAAAGCGACTTCTTCTACATGGTCAGTTAAATAACCAATTTCTAAACTCTATATGAAAGAAGAAAAAACCCCACAATTTACCATTTATCTCTATAATATATGTATATAATAGTAATCACATGGCAACACTGTTTCCATAATGTATGCGAGAAAAACCCCAATATATATATATAGTACTGTTTTTATGCCTTGAAATAATTTTTCATTAGAAAGCATTGATGTAGTAATCAAGACAAAATGATCATATTTTCACATATATAAATGAACTGAATACTCTACATATTTCATTGTATGCTCTTTTATATTATAAACATTAAAACAACTGTTAACCGAATCAGATTAAGCGAATATTGTTTAGTACTAAATACAAAATATGGTCAAGTTTTACAGGTCATTAAAATTAGGAATGTTTCACTCCAATGATTCTTATCAATTATATTATATATGTATATAGTATTAACTTAGTTTAAAACACAGTAGGAGGAATAAGTAAAAATTAATATTAATAATACAATAATGATACCAATTGTTCATTCAATGTATTGTATGGTATGTTTATTAGATATAATAAGTCTACTGGGCAGTGGAACAGTCCCATGGTACACTGTAACCAACATTTGGTTCATACATTATTTGTTGCCTCAGGATCCTGGAACCCATGTGTACCATCGGTTTGGAATCAGGGTTTTACAACTACCCTAGGTGGATCCTCCATGCCCACCAACCCGGTTAATCGCCGGAGATTCATTTTTCGTTCTCTCAATTTCGTAAACAACATCCTTGCTTGGAGAAGTTAGTGGGTAGGACTTCCGTGGTAGTGGTTGTATACATGTGGCCTTATGAGAGGATTTCGGGAGGGTCAGCTGACTCTCCCCGCTCTCGGCTGTAGCACGGCATAGGAATTTATCAAAACAGTATGAATTATCCTGTTACCACAGTAAATGATTTGACGATATCGACGTGGACATTCACATTAAAATTGCTTATAGCCAATGAAAATTTTACAATATTTAACAACAATCTGGAGGCTCACTAGATTTTACCAGTTTGAAAATCCTCATAGAATATTCGAAAACACTTTACTACAAATCATTCTGACCATTATTAAATGACTCCTCTAGTTTACAAATAACATAATTTAGAAGTATTTGTGTCGTAACAGAAACAAGCATTCCTCATTTTTAACATAGAACATTGTCAAACTCATGAATGCATGTCTTATTCTGTCCTTTGTAAAATATCTTAATAATTATGGACTTATAACTGTAGTACTTATTGATGAAGTTATTGAAAACAATTGTCCACTTAAGTATTCGTTGTTTTGTTTCTAAGGCAACAATTATATTTGATAACTGTAATTCTTTTTTTGAGTTTAATTAAATATCATCCCCTTTTTCATTTCTCATATCATAGTTATGTTAACCGTATTGTAAAATAATATACTTCAGACATTCAAATAAAAGCAAATTTACGTTTTATTCACTTCTTATCATAAAAATAGACATACTTACTTACTTACTTACTTATGCCTGTTACTCCTAATGAAGGAGCATAGGCCGCTCACCAGCATTCTCCATTCAACCCTGTCCTGGGCAATACTTTCCAGCTCCTTCCAGTTGTTATTCATCGATCAAATATACAAAAACTCACAATCGGAGAAACATAAATCAAGGGAAGATGTATATGAAAATAAGTATGGGTATGTGTTAGTATTAATAGATGCATGAGAATGAGTTCAATAATAGTTAAAAGGAATGAACAAGGATAAATACATATCAAGGTATACAAATATTAGAGTAATTCATTTATTATATGATTTGTTTTTTTTTTACACTGTTCAATGAATTAGATTAATAACATGAGATAAAGCTATAACTATTTAATGAATAAACTAATAAATTACCTACTTACTTACTTACGCCTGTTACTCTGCGTGATGGAGCATAGACCGCACATCAGCATTCTCTCCAACTAATAAATAATCCACAATAATGTTGCAAGTCAAGATGAGCACAATTAGCTTAGTATACTCATTTCTTTTCTTTTGAAATTGTTCTTGCATTCTAAGTCTCAATTTAAAATATCTTCTCATCAATTAAGTATGATGAATGTAGTATTTTTTTCAAGTTAGATAGTTTAACCAAGGGGGTTTTGTAACCGTTGTAAACATGGCTTTACATTTATTCTATAAGTGATTTATTTCGTTCCGTCTGATCGTATTATTTATGATTCGTTATCTTTATAGATTGTATTGTCTTTCACTCTTTTATCTATGGTGATTACCAGTCCTATGATTAGTTGACCCCTTATCTCTATTTATTTGGACACGTAAACATTGGTTCAAGGAGGCATCATTCAATTGGTGTTTGGGCTATTATACTGTCCGAGTGTCCAACTTAAAACAGGTGATGTTTTTGAGAGGCTACTCCCGAGGCTTTAATTAAGAGATCTAATCCACAAGGCAGTTGAGCAACGTTAAGAGATGTGGTCCCATAATAATTGTTGACAAAGATTAGATTGAATCCATGTTGATTAATCTGTTGATTACCAACTGATTTGAATGCATGTACAGATTATAAACAAAGTCTGAATACGTTTTCGGTGTAAAACGATATCCACTTTTCAGCTCCTAAAATGTAAGAGTGAAACTATGTTTATGATTAACTTGTTCTTTTTACAGTCAATCTCCTCAAACTTAACTGACAGTTAACAGTGAATACATTCTTCAGATATATCAGATTTTCTATGTATTCATTTATATGCTCATGTCAAATGAACTAGTTTCAAGTTATACAATAAACTATTTCTCAACGAAGTAATTATTTAATTTATTATGTATTGGTTATTTGAACCTTATCATTGATCAGTCTTTTATTGGGATATATGCATGTTCTGGATTCCAATAGTATCTACCATCCATGCTGAAGTGCAGTTGGTTTGATATTTAGTATTCGTATGAATGGAAGTATATCTAGAAAGTCTAATCAAATGCGAATCATCATATTTATGCATATATCAATAGATCTATTCTTTATTTTCAATGTGTATAAGCTAATTTATATATAACTTGTTAAATAAAAGCTAATATATTCACTCAGTTTATTGTACTAACCATGAAAATAGTGGACTGTAGATATTTCATTTGCTTCCTTATTCTATCTTGTGTTTGTTAACTTTCATTTATTGCGTAACAACGTTGCGTTACTCGTAAATTTATTTTTATATATATAAATCTTCCAGTATTTATCGAGGTAGTCCGCACAAGATGCACATATGCAAATAAGGGACTAGTCACTTGCAGTCCTAAATAACAATCGGAAGATACAAGTAGAAAACACCAAGTGAATATAACTTCACCCCGTCGCACAAGCAGGTGGTTGTCAGAACTCAGTGGCTAAGTGGAAACACGATGGCGTTTGAAGTGAACGGTAGTGGTTTCGAGTCTCAGAGTGAACATCAATGAGATGATACAAGTAAAAAACACTAAGTGAGTATATCTTCCATTATCGTTTTGATGTGGTTGAAAGAAAATATCAATGTTTATGGATACTATGTCTATTCAGTTTGCTCGAAGTTGAGCACATATAGGAATAATTGTATTCACAATACGTTGTCTGATCTAGAATAACTCAAAACGTGAGTATAATAAGAATTAACTAAAGAAATACTGGATGGTATAAAGTTTCCTAGTATTTCATATCTTCATTCTTCAAAACCTTATAACCACAACCATGTGCAAAATCATAGTTCTTAATAGTTGCCTATTTGAATCAAATTAATTATGTAGAATATAAATTGAATAGTCTTAACAAAACTTTATACTAATACAAAAGTTCTGACCCATGATTTCGTGTTCTCCCACAGTTTCAAAGCATATATGAATCTATAGTATTTTCACAAATAAAGAAAATCATTAGCATGTAGTAAATTACTTTTTAAGGAATTAAGTTATTTGATTATTCCTTATGTGTCATCAATTCATTTTACAATTAGGTTATCTATCAAGTTCATAATATGTATGTTGTCCTGATGAACGTCCCTATGGATCTATTCACAATATATATACATATATGTTTTCAAAGATTTCTTAAAACATAAACTCTCAATAGTTGATTTGCATTATTTAGATACATTGTTGATTTTAAATGTGTATATAGTCATATGACACAGTCAAATTACAGTTGATTATGTTACAAATAATTGTATGACTGATGATAAATATTTATAAATTATCAGTAAACCAACTTATTAGTTATCGAAGTGGTAATTGATTTGACTTTTGAAATATACATTTATGTCAAGTTGAAGACTTGAAATTATGACTTATGTATATGTCAAACCTTAAAAAATAATATCAACATCGGCAGATTAATTGTTCACTCCTGTTACACCTCGTGGAAGAGCATTAACCAACCATCAAAATTATTCATCAATCACAATCAAAGGTCGACAGGTATCCCTTTCATGTTACCACCAATTGTATATACAGATTTACATGTATCTTCCAAAGCATTCACATTGGTAGGACAGAAAGGAGAGCCTACGTTCGATTCAAAGAACATATTCCAAAAAGTTTAAGATTAAATGGATTAAAAGCATCCAGCAGTGCCGTCGCAAGACATCTCCTTGACACAGGACATGAAGTTGATATACTGAAGTCCTTCAAGGTGATTAACAAACAATCAAACTCCAACCTTTTTAAATTTGTCGAAGCAATAGCAATCAAACATTCAAAACCAGATCTATGTATAGAAAAAGAGACAGTAATTAATCTTTCTTTACCCTGGTAACAAAAGCCTCCCTTTTTTATTCATTTATTTCTCTACTTATTTATTGCGTCATTATTCCAACTCTTTTAAATTACATCATACATAACTGATTGATTTCAATTCATATTTTCTTTATTACCATTAGTCTATTTTCATGATTTCTAATCACTACTTCAATGTTCCGTAACTTTCCCTCTCAAACTCTATTTATTCGAGACAAAATTTTATGACCTCATTAACTCTATCGGAATCTTTGCTACACCATGATACATATATTCCTCCTTCATCACCTTCTTTTATGTGTAAGTATGTCAATATCTGTAATAAGGTTGATTTTCAAATATTTTAAGTTGTAAGCAGCTGATGAGAACCTAACGAAATAAAATGAAATCATATTATTCTGAACCAATCTTTGTTCTTGCTCTCTTTACGATGATAAAGGGAACTATGTGTATGGAATTATTCATCAAACTTTGTCCCAAACAATCTTTTCCAGTTGTTTCCAGTTGCTATTCATTTATTTGATGTATGTTTCCAATTCAATACTCAGTGTGTTCTTCGGCCTTTCACTTTTCCATTTCCCTTCACGATTCCAAGTTAGAACTCATCTCGAGATGTAGTTTGGTGATTTTCGAAATGTTTATCCTATCCACGTTCAATGTGTTTTCCTAATTCCCTCTTCAGATGAAAGCTAGTTTGTTATCTCTCATATTGGTTGGTTGTTGATGGTATCTGGTCAACGGACATTGAGTTTGTTGCGTAGACAGTTGTTTATAAATACTTATACTGTTTTGATGATGATTTTAGATGTTCCGGACGTTTCAGCTCCGTACAGTACAAACTTGAGGGAGAAGCCTTGGAGGATGTAAAAAACTTTGCATATCTGGGCCGCATCATTGATGAATATGGTGGATCTGATGCAGATGTGAAGGCGCGGATAGGCAAAGTAAGAGCAACATATCTACAATTGAAGAACTTCTGGAACTCAAAGCAACTGTCAATGAACACCAAAGTCAGAATTTTCAATAAAAATGCCAAGATAGTTCTATTGTATGGAGTGGAAACTTGGAGAACTACGAAATTCGTCATCCAGAAGATGCAGTGAGAGGAGAGGCAATGGAGGAACAAATCAGGAAGAGGCTCTGTAAGTGGGTAGGACACACATTGAGGAAGACACCAAACTACGTCACAAGCCAATTCCTCACTTGGAATCCTCACAACCAAAGGAGAAGAGGAAGACCAAAGAGTGCAATACGCTGAGAAATAGGGGCAGACATTCAAAGAATGAACAACAATTGGATAAAAACTAGAAAGGAGTACGCAGGACATAACGGGCTGAAGAATGCAGGTCGGAGGCCTATGTTCCACTGGGAGTAACAGACGTAAGTAAGTAAGTAACATTACAAACTGTCTCGACGTTCTTAATCAGGATTCTGACTTTGATATTGGTTGATAATTGTTTTGAGTTCCATATGTTCTCCAACTGTAGAAATACTGTCCTAGCTTTGCCAATCCTCGCCTTTACGTCTGCATCGAATCCTCCTTGTTAATCGATGATGCTACTCAGATTAGTGAAACTTTCTACCTCTTCCAAAGCTTCTCCATCAAGTGAGATTAGTTTGTTGTTCTTTGTGTTGTATTTGAGGTTCTTGCTTTTACTTAAAACGTTAATAAACATTGACAAGCACCAGTTAATTTGAATAATTGTTTCAGTTCAGTAAGGCTTCCACTTTAGATGTTTTATTTATTCTCAAATGACATATTTGTTTTGACAGGTTAGTTTACCTGAACATTTCGTACTCTGTATATGGAATTCATTCGATAAGTAGTTGGATGTAAAGTAAATGAACCTTGTTCCTTAATATTCTATATAAAAATAGTAAACAAATCACCTTTATTTTAATCACCCTATACTCATATACCGTTCAAATTGTCTCGATGGGACCTATACGAAGTTATGACATAGAATACGTACTAGTTAACATTCATAGTCACAATGAATCTAAAATACTATAAATAAGTTTAATCACAAAGGCTTTTATTCAGGAGTTTAGAAATTTCCATAGAATATGCAAAAATGAAGAATATTTGAGCGAATAATTGATCACAATAACTTCATCATCAGGTCCTACAGTTATAAGTCCATGATTATTGTGATATTTTACAAAGACCAAAATAAGGCATTTATTAATGAATTTGACAGTGTTATACGTCGGGAAATGGAGACAGACATGAGAAAAATGAACAAGGATTGGATGGAACTAGAAAAGAAGGCCCAGGACAAAATAGGTTGGAGAATGCTACCTGTGCTCCATTAGGAGTAACAGGCGTAAGTAAGTATACGTTACAAATGGCGAACACCTGCATCTTTTACGACATAAATACTTCTAAATTATGCTATTTGTAAATTAGAGGGGTCACTTAATAATGGTCAGAATGATTTGTAGTAAAGTGTCAAGTCACAACCAGTATAATAGTCACCTAATAATAAAATAATAATCTTGTAAATATAATGCATAGCAGGAGAATTTCATCTTGTTAACCGAGGTAGTAAATAATAACGTTGTATGAATACAATACGTAATAAGAGAGGTGTTATCAAGCTTATTACGATTGAAAGAATTCATATGAATTGGGAAAGATGAAAAGATATAGACACAAAAGGAACTGAGAGGAGGTATAAGAGGTTACTGATATTCAGTTTATGCATATGGTGATCCAACTAAACACCGAATCTGAGCACACCTTTTTCGGATGTATAAGTCACGTTGTCTGAAGTTGACTGAGCTATGTAGAGAGGTCATAATTTGGCGCCTTAAGATAGATTATTTGAAACTTGATACAAAACACAGAAAGCATATTCTATTTTACTATAATGTTTGCTATCTACTAAGTGAGAAAGAATAGCTCTATTGTATGAATTAGTGACTCCCTTTCCCAAATATGCTGGTACATGTTCACGAACATTCATGAAAATGCTTTGAGTACGGCACATGTAAATAGCTTCACAGGACCAGTTGAATCGGCATACACAAATGGTGGAGCCTATCACCAGTAAACTTTCCTTGATTTTTTATGTATGTACCGGCTTGGTTGAGGAAATTACATGTGACTTGGCGGTGTGAAACGTCCTACCAACAGATCTTTTGAGTCGACGTGTTGAAATGTCAACCTCTATGTTCCCCTTTAAATCTAGTTTCAGATAGAGGGTTTTTCACTGACCGTGTCAGGGTTTATTCTATTTTACCTTCTGAAAGAAATTTCCTGAGGAAATTATCTAGATAGCCGTTATTACTCAATGTGTTCTTCACTTTATCTATTTTGCTATTGGCTGAGACATTTAAATAATTTTTCGTATTGAAGAGGTGTAAAGTTATGAAAATGGGTATGCTGACCCATCCATATATACTTTCTGAATACATTTTTTATGGTGTCGTCTACTCTTCTGGAAAAAAGGACAGCAAGGAAATTTATGCTGTTATTTTCCTCCGCTTAGCTGGCAAATTTAATAGCTGGGTGGACATTATTGAAACTGTCCAACTGTCCATATTTGTCAATAATTTCGTCAAACACAACTGATGTGTCGTTTATGTATCAACAGCAATATCGACCTCGCGTGCGAACGCCTAACCACTAGACCATTCAGCCGACCAACATCCAATGATGTTAATGTTTAACTTCAACTAATCCAACAAATTGAGCCACACATCAACCATTGTCTTCAGTCAGTTATTATCTCACAACAGACCTGACTGAACTCCACTGATCACTGCTTCTCATTACAACTCCAAGAAATACCTCACGAAGCTAATCACTATTGAGATATATTGAATAATATGAGAAGGTATTTTTGTGGATATTATAGTAATATTTATTAGTTGATGAGTTGGTCGTGGATGTGCACTGCTGAATAATCTCATAATATGACTAAACGTTCATCCAGTCCTTCCAGGTTTTCCATGGTATTCTACCTTCAACTGACCCATGATTTCAACTATCCAAATTAATACAAAAACTTAGAATATAACTAATTAAATATGCCAAAATATCTCAAAATTATTCAGTATCTATGCATCACAGTTAGAAACACAAAGTTGGCTAATGTATGTAAAGAAAATCGAAATCATAAACTTAAACACAATCATAAGAATAGTTGATAAACAATTTGATAAAATTTGTAGTAACTTTATGATTAGAAACTAAAAAAAACTATTGATTTTCCGACAAACACTTGGTTACAATTTATATTTCCTTTGAAAGTTTTTTTTATTATTTTATTACAAATGATTAACTCTTTCATCTTTATCCCATTAATTTTCCATCTTTAATGTTTTCTCATTTATTTCCGTTCTATATGACCATGAATAATGAATATCTAGTTATTTGATCCGAAAAAGTATACAAAAGTTTCAAGAAGTAGTGTAATAGAAGTATTCAAGTGTTTGGAGTTAGACGCCAGGAAAACTTTTAATCTAGGTTATGTGTTAATTGGAACTATTTAGAAAGAAATATTTATAATTTTGGAGGCACTGATACTTCTTGAGGGATTCGAACCTGTAAACTGAATAGATCAATGAGTGAATATCTGGGCGATCAATCAAATGTATATATACAATCATATCATTCGTTTTTGTATCACTAAAACATGTTATCAGAAGGGCTTTTATGGAGATTTTAGTAATTTTATAGTTGAATTGATGATTCAGTTGAATGTAGACCATCATGGAAAACCTGAAAGCACTGGACGGTCGTTTCATCCCACTGTGGAACTTTTCAGCAGTGCACATACACGATACCACCTGAAGAGATTCAAATCCAAGATCCGTCAGTTTCGCGTGTGAACGCCTAACCACCAGACTATTGAGCCAGTATCCAACAGTGTTAATGTTTAACTTCAGCTAATACACGAAACTGAGCCACACATCCACCATCGTCATCAGTGAGTTACTATCTCACAACAGACACGACTGAACTACACTGGTCACTGCTTTTCATATATTGTTGTGATAATTCATTCGTTGGTGATTTTAAATATGATTATATTTTATATTTAGGAATTCGTAGTTCATTTACAAAAATCTCACTACTGCTTTAAGAAAGCAATATCAAGTTAATTGTAAGCAGTGATGGATAGTGGCTAGAAGTGGAATCCAGGACGCGCGTTACGTTCTATTTAGGATTCGTTAGCTGGATGTACCTGCATCTCAGAGTTGATGTTCACTCTGAGACTCGAACCCAGTATCATTCACTTCAAACGCTATCATGTTATCCACTTAGCTACTGAGTCCTGAAAGCCACTTAAACTTCAATGGGAAGATAGAAGTCAAACAATATCAAGTGGATATCAAGTTATATTCTTCATCACTTATTCAAGTTTAACTAGATAAACTTTTAAAACCAAGTAGAATTACACGACAGTATAATTGAAATCTTTTCTTTATGTAGGCTAAACTCTTAATGGACCTTTAAGATTTTCCTAAAATAATTCAATCATATAACATGCAGAGCATTTATTCAACTTGAATTTCAAGAACCAACACAAGTTTACGAATATAAGTATAGTTTCATTATATCTAATTGGATTATACAGCTCTGAAACAAAAAAATGTGTGTTTCATTTAAACAAGATATGGATAAATAATACAGTAAGAAAGTAATTAAAACTCGTTTACACTTCATTTATTTCACTGCTAATTACAAACTCAAATAGTATAACTTTCAAAGATCAATTTATCAAAATAATTTTGAATTCTATTGGATAAATAATGTAAAGTTTTTAATAGTAGAGAATGATATTCATTTTGATGAAGTTTTTTTCTCTGAGCTGTATGATTTGGTCATGGAGCTTCCATCGTTCTTCTGAACGACAACATCAAGAGAAACTCGAACACTTCGCTCCTACCCGAAGTTTGTACTGATGATATCGTTCAGAAGAACGATGGAAGCTTCACGACCAAACCACCCAGTTCAGAGAACAAACCTCCATCAAAATCATCCACCTGAGTTACAAATCTTCTCGACCATCTCAGAATGATATTCATATTACTTGTATTTACACAACTAAAAGTGCAAGCTTGTTCACTGAACATAATACAAGTAGTTTTAAACAAAGATGGATAGTGGTTAGCAATGAAAACCAGGATGCGCGTTTCGTCCTATTTGCGACTCGCCAACTGGATGTACCAAATCTCAGAGTTGATCTTCACTTCAGGACTCCAAACATCATCGCTTTATCTAATTTTCACGGATTTTTAATCATAGGGAGATTCAAACAAACAATAGAAAATTATTAATACAATTAGGTTGGTGCTAAACAAATAAAGATAAATTCAATAGTTGAGATCATGCGTCAATTGAAGCTACACCACCATGGAAAATCTGGATGCAATGGACGGTCGTTTTGTCCTATTGTGATACTCTTCAGCGGTGCGCATCCACGACCTCGCCTCGCGAGATTCGAACATAGGATCTATCAGTCTCGTGCGCGATTGCTTAGCCAAGAAGTAGTAAATCTAAGGATCATACGTTTTCATTATTAACGATTTCTAGTCAAGTACTTTTGAAAGTTTTTGTCGTAAAGTTTCAGTATTCAAAATTTAGAACCAGTTTTATAATCAAAATATTAGAAAGGTATTATGAAGAGATTATAGTAATTTTTAATAGGTGAGGTCATGAGTCTATTGAAGGTAGAACACCATGGAAAACCTGGAAGCGACGGACGTCCTATTATCGGAATCATCGGCAGTACACGTCAACCGTCCACTCATTAATTATTCAAAATTACTATAATATCCACAAAAATACCTTCTCATATTATTCAATATATGCTCAATAGGGATTAGCTTCGTGAGGTATTTCTTGGAGTTGTAATGAGAAGCAGTGATCAGTGGAGTTCAGTCAGGTCTGTTGTGAGATAATAACTGACTGATGACAATGGTTGATGTGTGGCTCAATTTGTTGGATTAGTTGAAGTTAAACATTAACATCGTTGTATGTTGGTCGGCTCAGTGATCTAGTGGTTAAGCAATCGCTTGCGAGACTGATAAATGTTGTGTTTGAATCTCGCGAGGCGGGGTCGTGGATGAGCACTGCTGAGGAGTATCACAATAGGAAGATACGTCCGTCCAGTGCCTTTAGGTTTTCCATGGTGTTTTAACTTCACAATATTATTACATTCAATGTTTACAGTTTTCTTTTAGTCATCAATTAATTATTATGAGTGCTCTATTTATCTAAGATACTTGATGAACATTTCCATCATAGATGCATTTCATTTTAGATTACCTCTTAATTACTCTATCTCATAATTGTCTTTATTATTTATAATCATTAATTTATCAAACAATAGTCGTAAACCTGACTATAGATCATCCTTTTTAGAAAACAATGTAATGACTGTATAATACTATATAGAATCATTTCTTAAATAGATTACTTTATACCATTGTTTATTCTATAGGTTGTTATGTATATTTTATATTTGTATATTAAATAATATCAAAACTTAAACGTGTACACATTTTGAATATGAATTGAAATGAATGAATATAAATACTTGTGTAGATTCCCTTAGATACAAATTCATTTTATATTATGATCAATGTTTCGAACATTTAGGTGATGATTTTATTGAAATGATTAAACATTTAAAGGGTTTTAAATGTTAAATATAAACAGAAAAGATAAACTTTTATGTGTATATATTAGAATATATAAGCGAAAGTGGACATCTTCTTAAGTTACATATACATGAATATAAACGATCATTGATATTTGTAAATATAGATAAGTATGAATATGAATTCTAATGGAAATAAGTGGAAATTCTGACTTGAATAAATTCTAGGAACATTAAATTGTTCTTGGAACCATGGTATATAACTCAATGGTATAGGAGTAGGTTGGAAGAAAGCTTGGAGCGGCCTGGCGAAAACATAGCACAAGTCCATGAAATCACTGACAAGTGGACTGAGATATGTTGGTACATGTAGACTACCTGGTTGGGGATCGATGGTTAGAGACCCTGAACGATATGGCTCAAAATCGTTCGCAATGGCGCAGGTGCATCCACTCTTTGTGTTCACCTAAATTCTAATCTCCCGAATCCTCCTTGTCTCTTTTTCTCTCTTTCCAAATTTATTTCACTGGATTATACTCCTTAAATAACATCTTAAATCCCTAATGTTTACGATTACTGCTTATACTATTACCGCCTCTACCACTATGGAATTTGAATCGACAACTGCATCTCTGTGCAAATTTAGTATGGCAACTCGAACCGATGTAAGTACGTACGAAGTTCTACGTTGTTACTGACTGACCATGGTATATAACATTCGAAAGATACATTAAATTAGACTCGATTTACCAGTCCATTAGAAAGGTGTTGAGAGAAATAAAGAGACAAGGAGGATTCAGGAGATTAGAATTTGGGGGAACACAAAGAGTGAATGCACCTGCGCCATTGCAAATGATTTTGAGCCATGTTATTCAAGGTCTCTAATCATCGGTTGATATGATCTCGCGGATCCCCGGAACCAGGTAATCTGCACCTACCAACATATCTCAGTCCACTTGTCAGTGATTTCATGGACTTGTGCTATGTTTTCGCCAGGCCGCTCCAAGCTTTCTTCCAACCTACTCCTATACCATTGAGTTATATACCATGGTTCCAAGAACAATTTAATGTTCCTAGAATTTATTCAAGTCAGAATTTCCACTTATTTCCATTAGAATTCATATTCATACTTATCTATATTTACAAATATCAATGATCGTTTATATTCATGTATATGTAACTTAAGAAGATGTCCACTTTCGCTTATATATTCTAATATATACACATAAAAGTTTATCTTTTCTGTTTATATTTAACATTTAAAACCCTTTAAATGTTTAATCATTTCAATAAAATCATCACCTAAATGTTCGAAACATTGATCATAATATAAAATGAATTTGTATCTAAGGGAATCTACACAAGTATTTATATTCATTCATTTCAATTCATATTCAAAATGTTAAGCGTCTCTTTCATACTTTGCGTCTTCTTTCTGGTGTTCAGGTCGCTGTATAGTTCTAGCGTGCGGGTTATAACAATAGCTTAGGAATGAATATAGCGTGCAATCGACAAAACTTAACAAAAGGATCTACCAGTAATCTGATCTGAAATCAAGAAAATAAGGAAGTCAACCTGAAGATAAAGAAAAATGGAAACAATGAACTGCGAAAATAAAAAAAATCAAAAGAGAATCAACTTAAGGTTCCTGAAATAACCAAGGAACTTACGTCTACATGAAACAACTACCGATACCGTTATCCATAAAGATAAGCAAAGCTTTATATTTAAACCATCTAGCTCAGATAACTCAGATAACATCATGGTCATACTTAATCATATGTCCACTAATCAATAACTTATAGATAAGTCTTCCTTGAATTCATAGATAAATTGTGTTCTATAAAGTCAATAGTGAAGTAGTGATTGTGCTATTCCACAAGTTGATGGTCAACATATATATGTCATACCCGTTACCATGGCTAACGGTTTTACATTTGAATGTATATGTATTAGTTATTATGCACTATTAGATGATTAAATTCTGGTAAATTTTATACTATTGCATTATCAACTAATAAACTGGCTTATATATTCATTTCAGCTATTCGGATTATTGCTGGAAAGCAAGATTTTTTTATGATTAGCAACAATAAACTGATTTCTTTGAAATTCACCATTAAAGATAAGAAATATGAAATTATCTTTTATTTAATAATAAACAGTAAAACAAGTCCGATTTCTGTCCTGAAAACATTCTCATTTTTAATCAGTCGTATGACATAATTCACTTTCAAGACATAGTAAGTAATTTAATTTGTATATTTGTCCCAGTAATTGTAATGCCACCTCTAATGACAGACAAAAATCAACTAAGTTTTTATTCAGAAACCTTAAATCAAATGAAAGCTGGTCATTAAATAAGTAAACAGTGAGTATATGAAAAGAAAAACGTATTTAATTGAATACAATACAAAGCTTTGATAATTATTATTGAATAAATCCAGTGTTGCTTAATTATATTGAATATACGAAATGGTTTCTTGATCATTTTAGTCATGATTTTGGGTATAAAAACTATTATTCCATTTTTAGCAGGGATTAGAATAAATATTTATATCCAAACTACAATATATATATATATAGCCTAGTGCTAACGTCTCTGACTGTGAAGCTGGGTGACACGGGATCGAAACCGTCAGGGAGCACCAGTCCCCTCAAGACTACAAGTACACCTTGCTGACTAGTGCCAAATAGCACGAAACCCGGGTCCAAGATTTCCTGTTGACTATCTCCAAACACCATCTAATCTCAACATAGTGCATGCAATGTTGAGTCACCTAGACTACTGGTCACATTGCAACATAGTCGATAGCATTCTGACTAAACAGAAACCCTTGAGGCGAGACTATAACTTATGAACGAGCCAATCAGGCGTGTTTGAGTGAGTTCAAAGTCACAGTGGCGATTTCAGTAACTGATGCTCACGTGCGATTGGTTCACTGCTGATTTTAGAGAAAACATTGTAATTGAGCAGCTACAACAAATGGGACCATTGAGAAGTTCCTTTATTTGTGATTGCGTTAATCAAATGACTTGTGGACCTTATGCAAACCACTGTGATGATGTTGCCTCTCGATGTAACATATATATAGGAGGGAGAAGTCTGCTAGAAGAGGAACGCTCGTGTTATACTGAGATTAAGGCACATTATAATAATTGTTGCGAACTGGATAATAAAAGCAACAGTAACACTGACTGCAACATCTGCGGATGTTACTGAAGCTTTGGCTGTTCAATGCTATGAGTGTTGTAGAGATATATTCATAGTTAAGATGACAGGCTTACACAAGTTATTTAGGGGAGTCGAGAGAATCGTTGAAATAGCCGAAACAGTTGTCAGAGAACGAAAATGCAACAGAGGACGTAGTTTTAAAGAGGACTGGATAAGTAGCACTTCCATAAATATACCTCACATGTCCTTGGAATATACGACAGGTCATCTCAAAAGGGACATTTCCAACGGGTTTGAAACCGACAGGCTACAACGATAATATCAATTATACGGAAACACGCGTACCGATCCCTACACTGACTTGATTATGTGCATTGTGTCGTTGTACAAAAGCAGCATTTTGTGAACCAAACAACCGGAGTGCACACAAACAATACTGAAGCTAAGTGTTCGAGGATGAAAGAGTTTTTGCGACCTTATCATGGCTCCAGAGGTCGACTATTGTGGAGCCATATGGATGAGTTTGTGGTGGTCGGTATTCGATATATCCCTTAAACTTCGTATACAATTCTTGATAACCGTCCTATTTAACCCCAACGGTATATTATTCAGAAGGCGAATACGAAGCATTGATTACGTTATTTCGAGACCACACACACACAGATGTCCAAAATTACAGATGCATTAAACGAGCATTAAGAGTTGTGTCGAACGGCGAACAGGCAAGCGAGCGACTGAGCGAATGTAAGTAATCGAATACAATCAAGTGAGCGAGAAAGCAGTCAGCCATATGAATAACATGGACATATATGTAGCATGTGAAATTAATGAGTAATCGAATCAAATAAGCGGTTAGTAGTGGGACTAGCAGAGTGAACAAATGCGTAGGCCGTAAGCAATATTCAAGCATGCGTATTTCATACAAGCACAAAATAATAATAAGGATACAATACATTGTTATAGTGCGGATGGCTTTGTCCGCTAAATAAGTTAGCAAAAAGGGCTTAACTGAGTTAAATGAGAATAAACCCATTTGCACGTGAGTCGCTATAAGTTCCTCTATCGTATGCATTACGAATCCAGAACCTCTGAATCTCTTTCCGACCTTGAAGAGTCTTTAAACCATGTAAAGGAAATGTATCCACTCTAATTCTTTAGTTTTTTTTAATATAATTTTACTCTATACTAACTGTTTTCTCATTGGCCAATATTGTTCATAACTAGCAGTGAAATCCAGGACATTTGTTTCGTCCTATTTGGTACTGGTCGGCTGAATGTACCTGCATCGCATAGTTGACGTTCACCTTGGGACTCGAACCTAGTACCGTTCTTTGCTTAGTAAAGTTATTTTGTTCGAGCAGATCATTTTCACGAATTCATATTGTCTAGACAAATAAATTCACTTAAAACTTACTATTTTATTGTAAAACATCGCTTTGTTGAATTTGTTCTTTGATAAATGACTGCTCTCAATGTATGTTGAAATAGTGAATTTGAAGTATAACTTTCAATTAAACTCAAAACGAATGGTGAAAAAGTTACCAATTAAATGCTTCCATTTACACACACTAATGTTTGTTAATCATTTATACTACTTATTTCAGTGAAACAATCAAACATTTGGGTATAAATATTTGAAGTTACTTTAATTTTACAATATATTTACTATACATTTATCATTCATCAGAGATTTCATCTAGTTTTATTGTCAATCTCATCATGCCTTACGATGTTACTTAATTCAGTTATTTTACATCTATTCACTACAAAATCATCATTGTTCAGCATTTGTTAACAGTAAATCCCATAACTTTATGTTACCTTTGAAATGAAAAGATGCAATTTATATATTTTATACAGTAGAGAATCAATTTTGTTTTCTCATTCATAACGGCTACTTAAACAGATTAACATTATATTAATCAGTAGTATGAGTGTAGTTGAAACTTGACTTATTTACTTACTAACTTACTAACATAGGCCAACCACCAGAAGTCTGCATCAAACTCTATCCCAAACAATCCTTTCCAGTTCTTTCCAGTTGCTATCCATCTTTTTCATGTCTGTTTTCAATTCACGACGCATTGTATTCTTCGGCCTTCCACTTTTCCGTTTCCCTTCACGATTCTAAATTAGGGCTTGCTTCATGATGTAGTTTGATGGTTTCCAAAATGTATGCTCTATCCCCATCCAATATATTTTCCTCGTTTTCTCCTCAAATGGTAACTCATTTACTATCTCCAACAGTAGAAGCTGTTTTTGTTGTTGGTATCCGATCAACGGATATTGATTATGTTGCATAGACCATTGTTTATAAATACTTATACTGTTGTGATAATGATTGTAGATATTCTGTAAGTTTTACTTGTATACCATAGAACTATCTTGATGTTCAATATTGAAGATTCTTACTTTGATATTAGTTGACAGTTATTTTGAATGAAATAAAACCTACTATACTTTATTTTGAGTCTAGTGATTTTCTATATTCAAGTTAAAACTGAAGAAATTGTTTTTCTTTTTAAAAATATTTTTATGTAAAACATAAAAAAAGAAAAAAAAGTTTAAAAAAAAAGAAGAAAATTTATTTATTTTTGTCATTTATGACAAGTTCGAATTCATGCCAATTTCATTCACGTGTTCATCATAGAATCATTTTTTGGATCAAATAAATTTAATTGTAAATATATATATATAGAAATATTGACCAAATTGATAAGTAAATTCAGTTGTCATGGTAACTATAAAATTTACAAATAATAATGAATGATTTATTTTAATTTTAGATGTATCTTTTATAGTTTAAGACAAATTTTATTAAATTTAAGTTTGTTCGGTCTGTGGTATATTGTTATATGAATTATGAATGGTAAGTGTTTTGAAATCTATTTATGAACTAATATTATACGTATATATGTTTTCATTGTATCATTGTTAAGTAACTAAGCTATGCATAACTGTGTTCCTCATATTATAAGCTTTATTTTGATCTATGAATTATTATTGTATGGTTTACCATTCTTAAGTTATTCCCAGTTTATTAATTACAGTCTCCCACATTCACAGTCAGTCATATAATATACTCATGCGGGCTAGGATAATTTTATGTTGGTTTTCAGGAGAACCAGACACCATACGGACTTCCACGTGACAACCCAAACAGTACAGCTCAACCCCGTTTAACAGGAGAGTCAGACAGTACCCAGGCTTATATTTTATAAACCGAACAGTACAGCTCAATCCCGCTTCACAGGAGAACCAGACATCGTATAGGCTTTAACGCTACAATCTGAATAGTACAGCTCAATCCTATGACGCAACCATTCAGGTACCAAGCACCTTGGTGGACCATCTGCAGCAGTAGGCCTCAACATACAAACTCTGGAAGATGTATAATCCTTCACATAGTTGAGAAGCATCATCGATAAACAAGGAGGATCGGATGCAGACGTAAAGGCGAGAAGTGGAAAATCAAGGGCCACATTCCTACAATTGAAGAACATATGGAACTCAAAACAACTTTCAACCAATATCATAGTGAGAATCTTCAATACGAACGTCAAGGCAGTTCTACTGTATGGAGCTGAAACTTGGAGAACTACAACAACCACAATCAAGAAAGTACAAGTATTTATAAATAGTTGTCTACGCAAGATACTCAACATCCATTGGCCGGATACCATCAGCAACAGCCTTTTGTGGGAGAGAAAAACCAACTTTCAGCTGAAGAGGAAATTAGGAAAAGACGATGGAAACGGATAGGACATACATAACGCAAATCATCAAACTGCATCACGAGGCAAGCCAGAACTTGGAATCCTGAAGGGAAACGGAAAAGTGGAAGGCCAAAGAACATATTGCGTCGAGAAATAGAAGTAGATATGAAAAGGATGAATAGGAACTGGAAAGAAGTGGAAAGGACTGCTTGTGACAGGGTTGGATGGAAAATGCTGGTGAGCATCCTGTGCTCCTTCACGAGGAGTAACAGGGGTAAGTAAGTAAGTAAGTACATTCACAGCCATTTTTTGCTGAATTTTGTATAAGTATTATTTTTTATTTTATGATACTATGTGGTCTATCTGGTTGTTATATAAACGCAGTATGCTTGAAATAAGGGACTTATATCTCGAAAGTTGAGATTGGTGTTCTGAACTTAACATCAGAGTTAGGCAGGAAACAGGACCGATAAGGACTATAGACTGCTCGTACTTGTTGATCCGGTTGATAATTCACTGTTCTATAATTGACGGTATCATTACGTTATACATTAGTAAGACACAAAGCCACAATTTATAGCAGTCCGACTTAATTATTATAAAATAAAAAGAAATGATCTAGAGATTATTTTATGTTAACACCGTCCCTAGTAACTTTAACTAATTTGGATAATATCTTACATCAACAGTATATCACTTTGTCATATGACACATGTATTTTGGTAGACCTGATAGACATATTTTGGTAATTACTGATATGTTATTCTGTGCTCTCTGTTTTTGTTTTAATTTCTCTAGTTGTAGATAATTATCGTTAATTTGATCTAGCACAGGAAATGACCTTAATTACACCGTTCATAAATCAACAGGCTGTCCATTTAAGAAAAGTTAAAAGTTCCCCGCTGATGCATTGGACTGATGTAATACATGTACTACCTAAACAATTACTGAACTAGTATACTTGAAACTTTCTTCGATTACATGTTTGTTCTCTACATCTAATGCTACTATTTATATCAAATTACTCATGCCTGTAAACTGGCGTGAATTCTGTAATTATTATTTTCAGAATATATAAATTATCATTATTATTTATTGTAACATATTATATAGGACAAGATACGTAGATTCTAAATTATAGGATTAAAATTATGAGTATTGTACCGTCGAAGAAATAGTAACATAATTATTGGCGAGATATATGTTTCTTAGAACATATTCATAAAATTCTATTACCTTCGACAACTTTAGTCATTTGCATTGTAGATCAGATAGGTGTCTATCAACCAAGAACGGAAAGTCTGAAAAGCAGTAATCTGCTATATTTTACTGTATTACATATGAATACATGCTTAAGCTGCGACTAGTTCGTCATAAATACCTTCGAAATATTGTTTGGAAGTGATGGGACAACTTAATGACTATTTTTAGGCTTAGGACTAAGGTACTAGATGGAGAATAGAAATTGATTGATGAGATTTATCGACTGAGGTTGTTGAGATATGTATTACGTACGCACAGCCACTGTATATATCGATACCAAATACTGAGTTGGATAGTAGTTAACTGAAGTAAAGGTAAGTGCGGGAAAGCCAAAATGCATTATCAGTCCATAAAATCATTAACCATTAAATTGGAGTGTTTTGATGTTTGCAAAGTACTTGTTTAGGACACTATATTTCTAACCATCATTGATTCTAACAATATTTTTGATCATTTTGATATTTACCTTGTTGTTGTCATATTCATATGCTAATATGGTGTCGTAAGTTGGGCAGATAAATTTTGGTGCTATTGATGTGCATCGACTATAACCAACAGTTTTAATAAGATCAAATGTTCGATTAAAAATTATGAAATATGAACCGGAAATGAAACGTTTTTACAATATCGACATGTTCTCTGTCGAAATCGTGACTACAGAATTCAGTGTTCAGTCTTTATTATTACAGATAAAACCTATTTATTTCGTTCACTATCTTATTATCAGATTAGTGGTCATGTCATATGTTTTCTTAATAACCAGACATCATATCTGTTGGGTCCTTTCTTCTGATTAATTATATCACGTGATACGACCGCCAATTAGAGACACCGACTTATACAGTCCGACTAATAACGCATAAACATGTACGAGCAGCCTAGAGTTCTTATTGATCCTCTGAAGTAGTAGCTCATCTTCTAATCAAGACGGTTCAGTCCAGGACGCCAGTATCATTCTTCATGATACGAATCATATAGTTCAGACATACTGGGTTTATATACAAACAAACCAGACCGCATCATAGCATAAAATAGAAAATAACAATTATACAAGATTCAGCCTAACGGTGGCTGTGTTTGTGAGAGTCTGTAACTAATAAATTGGGAATACCTTAATAATAGTAAATCATATGATAACAGTCATGTGGTCAAATAAAAGTTTATAACAAAAGGAATATGAATATACATATTACATGGTTACATAATAGTTGTAAGGTAAGAACATATATAATAATAGTCCACGAATAGATCCTAGCCGTCACTATTCATCTATTCTTCGTCCGGACATGATAATACCTATCCTAATTGATAGTTGTCAGATTATTGTTCTAGAATGCGGTGAAATTCACTTGACTTTTCTTTATATTCAGATATATCATAATTTTGTTATAGTCATTTAAATATACTATATATTTCATAAAATAGATTTTTTATTAAATCTCTACATCCTACTTACCTAAAAAGGATACAGTATGGAGTAATTCTATTTATCTAGTAATATATTGGACGTAGTATTCGACTGATAAATATATGGATGCGCACTGCTGAGGAGTCCCACACTAGAACGAAACGGCCGTCCAGCTCTTCCAGGTTTTCCACGGTGTTCAAGCTTCAATTGACTCATGAATTCAACTATTAAATTACTAAGATCTCCACAAAACCCCCTTCTGATACTAATCAACATGTGCTTGGTATTAACTGGCTGCAAGAGGTATTTCCTGGAGTTTTAGTGAAAATCCGTGACCAGTAGACTCAAACCATATCTGTTGTCAGATTGTAACTCACTGGAGATAATGGTGAACGGTAGCGCAATTTCATGGATTGGTTGAAGTTAGATATTAACATCTTTGGATGCTGACAAGGTCACTGGTCTAGTGGTTAAGCATTCGCGCTCGAAACCGATGGTTCCGTGGTTCAAATCCCACGGAACGGGATCATGGATGCGTACTGCTGAGAAGTCCCACAACAGGACGAATCGGCCGTTCATTGCTTACAGGTTTTCCATGTTGATCTAGCTTCAATTGATTCATGAACTCAACTATTGATAATTATGTTTTTATGTATATTTTTAATCTATGGATCTACAAAAATTTGTGTACTGTATTCACAGTTTTGTTTAGAATAAAACAAAAAGACTTAATTTACATAATTAGTTATTGTTTGAAAAAAGGACGTCAACAAACGTTTTTAATTAAAAATGGCTGAAAATATTTACAAAGTCTAACAACATAAAATAGTATAAATAATAATCCTTTCGATTGAAATCATGAGTCAACTGAAGCTAAACCACCATGGAAAACCTAGAAGCACTGGACGGCCAACTCGTCCTAGTATGTGACTCCCCAACAGTGCGCACTCACGATCCCGCACCCTGCGAGACTGATAGGTTCTGGGTTCGAATCTCGCGGGGTGCGGGATCGTAGATGCGCACTACTGAGGAATCCCATACTAGGACGAAACAGCCATCCAGTGCTTCCAGGTTTTCCATGGTGGTCTAGCTTTAATTGACTCGTGATTTCAATCAAAAACTTAACAATCTCCACAACAGCTCAACTGATAATAATCCTTTCATTGGTCTAACTAAAACGATGAATATATAGCATTATTCCGTCTAGTCTTCAAGTGAGATTGTTTTTCAGAATAATAACGCCAAATCATAAACACAATTGGACCAGCATTTCATAATAAAAAATTAGTTAAACATTAATATGCTTTTTCAATAGGTGGATGAATAAGTCATAGATACTATTAAAGCAAATTATTATTTTAGATAAATCATTATCTCATATTCACTGTTGATGATCAAATGGATAAATTAACATTTTGTTACGTTAAGGAATCGATATATGATAATGAAAGTAAGAATTGATTGAGGGCGGATTGACAGGTACTTACTGTTTATCGGTAATTTCTATTCTGGATATACAAAGTGCAAAGGTATGTAATTGCTTTCAATAAATTATACTCCTTTTAAGAAATTTAAAGCAGTCCCTCTGATAAATTTCGATAATGTAATAAGAAGATGAAGTTTATCAGAACTATATGATATATTAACGCAATACATTTCGAACAAACTAATCGCATATGTACTTGTTAGGAACATTTATATGTGTGATCAGATTGTTCAAAATGTATTGCGCTAATATATCACATAGGTCTGGTCATCTTTGTCTTCTATCGAAAGTATACTCCATTCTGTACGCTGGTTCAGCATATTTCGTCGTGAATATTTTGTCTAGTATGACGTGATCTAGTCTGTATATAGCATACTGATCATGTAACATGATCTCTGTATTCCGTCCTATCACTATACATTGGTAGCTTATCATGGAGACGAGAAAAAAACTTTTTTCTATTGCTATACCAATTATTTAAAAGGATCGGGTTCAAATTGATTGTTGACCTTGCCTTCATTTATTACATCCTAACACTGTATGCATTAATGTATTTAGGTGGAGTTTTGTTCGCTGAGCTGGATGGTTTGGTCGTGAAGCTTTCATCGTCAATAAGAACCAATCAACGTCGAGGTGCACAGAACAAGCTTTGAGACACATATGGAGAAATTCAAACACTTCACTTCTATCTGAAGTTTGCGCTGATGATGTCGTTCAGAAGAACGATGAAAGCTCCACGACCAAACCATCCAGCTCAGAAAACAAAACTCCACCAAAATCATCCACCTGAGCTACAAATCTTCTCCACCATCTCATTAATGTATTTACTTTATTTTCATTGTTCAGTAATGCCCATGAATTATTTATTTAAAAAAGTAAATATATGGGACGTTCATAGACAGACATGTAGATGTTAGTAGATTACAGAAAGCATCAAAATTATAGACAAACATAATGTGAATATAGTTATGTAATATCGTTGAACTTGCCGTAATAAACTAATTCAAAGTCATTATTATTGTAATTCAAATCAACTGACTACTAATGGTTAAAATCAGATCAAATCAATAAATTACGATTGTAGTTACGATTATGACATTTATTATGAAAACTATTACTTATTCTACAGTCATAAGTGCATTCTATGCTATAGTTGAATACACCTGTGATAGATGCTGTTTATTCCGACAGATATAAGTAGTATGTAGTAGAAATAGAAAGTGGAATGTCTGCCAGAAAAAGATTGAATTATAGAGAACAAAAGCAATTGTAATATCAATAGAATTAGAAGAATTATGAAGTATTTAAAGAAAAACTGACGAAATACGTACAAAAATGTATTTATTGTATGATTTTCAATTTGCTTAAAACACTATTTTGGTCTTCCCCATCTCAGTGTTCGTTCACTACACTATTACTGTGGTGTGTGGTATTTATTGTCGATATGAGTAGTATATAACGCCAATCAGAAATGGAATACCTGACAGCAGAAGATTGAGAAGATTGAATAGAAGAGAACGGGAACAGAGAGATATTGGTATGGAAAAGAAGGAACAATGAAGTTTGAGACAATTAATGGACATTTTGCAAATAAACGATTAAACGTAAGGTTTTCACAACAACAACTTTTACTATTACGTGACCACAGACCCTTAATATTAGAATAATAATTACGACATTGACACATATAGGCTGAATGATAATGAAACTACAAACAACAAGTATTTCTGGTGACTAGGCTAAGTGAGGTGTCCTGAATTGATAAAATCCTGTACATGTATAATTTTATCCAATGGATTTTGAGATGGTGGAGAAGATTTGTATAGATGATTGGCGTGATTTAAAGCCAATTATATAAATCTATACTTGGGTATGAAACAAATGATCTGTTTGAAGGGAACACATTTTAACTTGATTGTTTTCATGTCCAGTAGTTCAAATCAGTGTGGACATTTTGATATGTATACTCTTCATACATTAAATATTACTTCTTAGACTGAGAGTGCAGTAAAAAAAATGCTGAGAATACCTTTTCATATAACTTTTGTTTTGTAATCATTATAGTTTATTCATATGACTATAATGTTATTATCACTATTTTTTTAATTTAAGATTATCACTTTATTGTTTAATGCGCAATTACACAGTGGTTTAGCAGAATATGAAAATTACACATCAAATATATCATTTCCATATCTTCTTTGATTTATCTCTTGCAAGTTTCATTGTTCCTTCATTTCTATTATTATCTTGATTGCTTTCAGTTTCTTTCTCTTTTCTCTTCAATTCAATCTTTTCAATGTTCTATTCGCAGACATCCCACTTACACCTGGTGTTTCATACTACTTATATCTGCAAACATAAGTAGAATACACTACAACAGTATTTCAGATGTTTCACTTTTTTTGGTATTTCACAAATAATACCATATTTTGTTTGTTATATCTACATGCTAATTCATTTTGTTTCGTTGGATTTTATTGAAGGAATCTTTTTTATCGGAAATCTTACAGTTTTTTTGTGTTAACATTATCACTAAGCACAGTAAATCACAACCTGATTCTCGAAGCGTATAGATTTTGTTTACACATGAACAGTTGATTTAAGCATAATGTACATAGTTAAATGTTACATTTCCTTCATTGATCGCATTAAGTTCTTTTCTTTTTATTCTATATATTACTTAACCAGAAACAATTGAGAGAGCAAATGTATTCAAAAGCTTTTAGTTTACTATAAAATTATCAGTTTAAGTGTTGTGAAGATTGTTAAGTTTTTGATTGAAATCATGATTCAATTGAAGCTAGACCACCATGGAAAACCTGGAAGCACTGGATGGCTGTTTCGTCTTGGTGTAGGACTCCTCAGCAATGCGAATCCACAATCCTGGGTTCGAATCTCATGAGATGCGAGGTCGTGGATGCGAACTGCTGAGGAATCTCATACTAGGATGAGTTGGCCGTCCAGTGCTTCCAGGTTTTCCAAGGTGGTCTGGCTTCAATTGACTCATGATTACTATAAAATGTTTGAATTTACAATTTCGATTGATTAGTCAGTTTTTTTAGTTTAGAAGATAAATCCTTTCTGTATAGACAATATATGCTCATTTGGAGTTATTCTAAGTGAAATACAATATGAGTGAATAAAACAAACTATAGAACATGTTATGTAATGTGTTGATTTAATAATATACGATCAACATCTTAAACATACATAGATTTTAGAAACTAGGTGTGAATTGTATATGTGACAATGTAAGTGACTAAAGTGTATACGTTTCCAGGGATAATTTTGATTTAAATAATATATACATGAAAAGCATAATTACTTTCAGTGTGATTTCTGTATTCTTAAATGTTTCAGTTGTGTAGGCTATTGATACCATATGCAATTATTGACGATATGAAGGTTAAGTAATTGTTGTTATAGATGACAAAGAGTAGAACAAAAGAAATTAAATTCTTCTGACAGTAAAAAGAAAGATTTATTGATTCGGGTTCATAATAATTTTTTTTTGGCTAATATTGAGAATACCTAGCTAATTGACAATATCCAATAAACACACGAGATGACAATAACTATGCTTAGAAGCTTATTAAGTGTTTTAACTGAGTTCACTTAGTAACAACACTGACATGACAGTATGAAATGATAATGAAATATATCAACAAAATAGAAAAAAAAACTTTAGTAGATAACGGATATTTTATAAAAGACATAAGTAATCAATTTAACCTAAAGAAGAATTTGGAAAGTAACCATAACTAACACTCTAAAAACGGATATATGTGAAAACCTTTCATTTAAAAAGGAATAACATGAGTTATAAGAATCATTATGGAATAGTAATTATGCTGTTGATGTATCATTGGTATCATGTTATTCATTTTAAGTACCGCAAGGACATACTGAGAACATCAAATGTAGTAAAGATTGGTTTATCATATAAAAACAAACTCTGAAAACTTGGATGGGCTTCTGTGAGTTAGTAGACCAATAACATTTGAAATTATTACATGTTTACCAAACATGATCGATAAAAGCCAATAAAAATGAGGATTTGTAATACTGAAAAGAATGATCGGTAGTTGATTTTTACCTGATAATGAATAGACGACAAGTCGTTGTCTTGATCTCAATGTATGGGGGGGGGTTGACTCTTTTATCAGCCTATATCGTTTACGAAAATACGTAATTTATTGTTATAATTATTTTCATACGTTCAGTGCTCCAAACAAATTTATGTATATATCTTCTACTTGATTACTCATTAAACTCTACTGGGTACCGTTGTTTATGGAAATTGTACTTCCTTAAAATAGTGTATCTCACAGTTTGATGTGCAATTCTCGAAAAAACACATATTTGTGACATAACATGCGATCGTTACATTCAGTATGTTTGTGGAAGACTAATAGACTGTCACAATAAACTAATACATTTCACTATATATATATTGGGAGTACCAGTTCCTTCAAAAATTCTTATGTTACCTGCTGATTACTGCCATCTAACATCAACTGCAGGTTTGAAGATTGCTCTGATCTACCTCCATACATCTAGCAAAGTTATGATTATTTTATAATTAACACTGATTATGTTGAATCTTTTGAGTAGTAACTAGATTTTGGAGGAAAAAAAAGTGGATACGATACATTTTCTTGTTTACTAGTGCGTAAAATTTTATGCAGATTTATATCAGCTTTCAAAATATCGAATATTAACAAACCATTTTGTTTACGAACTATTCATATATATTAATATGGTCACACTTCAGCAATATAAAATTGAACTGATTTGAATCGCATAAAAGATAAGCTAAATATTGTTTACCTTAGAAAAAAACCATTTATTCAGTTTATTTGTAGTGTTTGCCATAATATAATTTTACACACCTATACAATGATAAGAGGCTGTTACTTAACAATGTTCACTACTGAGGAGTCCCGTACTGGGACGAAACGGTTGTCCAGTACTTTCAGGTTTTCCATGATGGTCTAGTTTCAGTTGACTCATGATCTCAACTACTGAAAATATTTTTTTTTTTTCTATGCATACAAGTATCCTGGAATAAATGATACTCATCTTTGAATCATTTCTACTTATAATCATGATCGAATTTATATGTCAGCAGTCATGAACAGTTGTGATTTGAATAACAAGATACAAATATATAAGATTTAAATGAAAGTATTTTATTTTTATTTTTGAAAATTAACTGGTATCCTTTCAAGTGATTAACTATTATATAAGTGTTAATTAGACAACAGATTGACATGAACTAAAAAACACTAAAATTGTGGAAATATTAACCATCTATAAACAATTGCTCACTGAGTAGTGGCTTATCTGATCTTTTAATAATAATTGAAATCTGTTGATAACGGTGTGACAAAGGCACTAAACTAAGAGATTCAACATCAACTGAACTAAGTTGGGCTGTTAGATGATTGAAGGTGGTTTACAGAAAATTGTGGACCTTACCTTCACACTTGGCGTGTAGTGAACAGAATACGGGTGGGGACAATCAAATGTATTTAACACAAAATTGCAGTACTTGGTAATAAAATCTAACAATCAAAAAGTAAATACTTAATTAGCAAAATGTGCACCAGTTGTCTCAAAATGACTCAGATTTCATTGTTCTTGCATTTTCATACAAATTGCATCCTGTTTCCATTCTTTACTGTTCGATCCACTTGTCTTTCTGCTGTCAGACCTTCTGTTCATGATTAACATCATCTACTACTTATGTCAATATAAGTAGCACACAACACACTCGTCCCCCCCTTAAAGCAGTCGTTCTTGCGGTGGTTCGTGCTCGCCGTGCCACCTTCTTCGTCTCTGCAGTCTGTGCTACGCTCTCCATCAAAATGTCGAGTCTGCGGCGCGCTGGCCCCCAGAGCTCCGTCAACCTGCCGGGGCAACAACACCCGACGTCCGCCTGGCACATAGGACACCCGTGCTCCACCGGCCTGCAGAGCCGTCTACCTCCGATGTCCGCTCGGCAGCCGAACGTCTCACCGCTCCTCTCGGTCGTCAGCATCCGTTAGAACCAACACCGCCCCTCCAGAACACTCCACTCGACGCCACCTCTCCGCACCAGATTGCCCTAACTGGTACCTCAGCTTCAGGCCCGCAAAGGCGTCTGCAGAACGGGACCCTTCCCCCCTGGTTGGCAGCGACATCAGATGTAGCGAACAGAACACGGGTGGGGACAATCGAATGTATTTAACACAAAATTACAGTACTTGTTAATAAAACCTAAAAATCATAAAGTAAATGCGTCTTCAATTAGAAAGATTTGTTTACAGTTCTGTGGGAAATTATGGTCTTTGGGAAATTTGAAACCGCTTCGATCATCTTCATGTTCTGAAATGTTATGTTAAACAACTAATTTGAGAGTTCTTAGCAGTGTTCCATAACAATCTTGCGTGGTAATGAAATAATGATTTACAGGTCTTGGAGCGTGTGAATAACATGCGAAAAGTTTAAATTTTAATTCAATGTCCCAAATTTTAGCTCCATTCAACTCAAAATATAGAGCTCTGTAACCGACAAACAATTGTTTGCTCAGTAATGACTAACTTTAACATAAACTGTTAACTGACGAATTTCATCCATGTTGGGGGAAAACTATGTATCACTGAAGAGATCGTATGATTGTCATACTAGTTCAAGAAATAATTTGTCGATTACTGATACTTCATTTTTTTCAAATGAAATGATCATCACAAGCGTAACATTCACATACATGGACTACTTATATTTCAAATGTATGTCTCTGGAAATTGAAAATAGTACTAAATATAACGATTATTATTTCATTATATCACCATTTTTATTTAGAATTTACTTTAAATACATATGTATACACTTTGCAAGTACATCGATAGAGAATATTCTTGACAATAACTTCTCATCCGGCTTTATGATTATACAAATAAATTATTGCTGCTTAGATGGTGGTTGGAAGTAGTCAACAGGAAACCCTGGACCCGGGTTTCGTGCTACTTGGGACTCGTCAGCAAGGTGTACCTGTAATCTTGAGGGAACTGGTGCTCCCTGGCAGATTCGACCTCGTGTCATCCAGCTTCACAGTCAGAGACGTTACCACTGAGCTATCCTAGCCGCGACCGACCTCCTGTAGGACTGAGATGTAATCACAATTGATTGATCACTGGGTGGCGATCAATGTCATGCGTGTCCAGTACTTATTAGTGCAGATCGAATGCTATCGATCTTGGTGCACCATCTAATCTCAATATATAGTGCACGCAGTGTAGAGTCACCTAGACAGTTGTTCACATTGCAACATGATCGATTGCATTCGATCTGCACTAATAAGGACTAGACACGAATGACATTGATCGCCACCAAGTGAGCAATTAATTGAAATTATTGCTCCAAAAGGATCGTCAAGTTTATGAAAATCATACTTTAAAAAATATAGCACACGAATTCACTTATATACACTGTTTACTCGAGTAAGTTTGTTGGTTAAATGAAGTTGTGAGAGTAATCAGAATAATTATGATCAGTATAGGGTTTTGTGAAGATTATAGGTTTTTTCACCAATTTTAAGACACGAATAAATCTTAGTTCAACAACCAGTGGAAATCTGTAAACACTATTCAGTCCTGATACAGAAATCTTAAGCAGTACACATCCTCTACTACTCATCCGAGAACCAGACCTTCGGTTTCACCTGCGAATCCTTGACATCAAGACCACTGAGCTGGAATGAGCTGTTGATGTCTAATATCAATCGATTTACTATGTTGCAAAACCTTTATCCACCATCTGTAATAGATAACTGTTTCACACTCGATATGGTTGAACTCCACTGATTACAGCTCCTCATTAGGATTTCAAGAATTCTATTTCAAAGCTAGTCATTAGTGGACATACAAATGTTATTAGTACAGGGTTTTGTGAAAATTATAACACTTGCATCATTTTCGAATCATAAACTGATCTTAGACTATCAACGAAAACAAGAAAACAGGATGTGAGCTAACTAACTTCTGTATATGTCTACAAGATTCATAGTGGTAAACAATCATACTAAGCTTTGTTAGTAATAACAAGTATAATATTTGATCAATATAAAATTTAGAGAAGTAAAATATATGTTTGGGAGTTTGTAAATATATTAGTCAAACTGAATTATATTCTTATTCAAGTAATCACTGATTTCTTATGTTGCTTCATCAATGATCCTGAATTCATTTCTTTATAATCTTTAATGATATATTTCCCCTTCAATCGGTTGTCATTTTGGATCACACAGTAGACCCTGAAGAGAATTGTTTGAAATGTATATTCGTTATTTAAATGTTTATTATTGTGAAGGGGATTTTTAAATGTTTATCTTCATTTAAAGTAAGATTTATATTTAAATTATAATCTTAGTAATTGATATTTTAATAGGTTTCACAATTTTACCCAGGAAACTGGTAACAGTGTCTTTAGGGAAATAATCAATCATTTTACCAGGTGAGAAGTTAAAATTATTTAAATGGTAATCAGTGAGAATATTTCGAATAGGATGTTTTAGTGACCGGTTATTTTAACGCCAATTAGATCAGGCGATGTTATTGACGGGTTCACTACTTTAGTGGCTCGAGATATGACTCCGATTCGATTGTTTGTTTGATTGTTATTGAAATATATAAAATGTCATTCCTCGTATTAAATTTTCGACTTAAATTGCATTATTGAATAATAGTCAAATACGAGAAAGGATTATTCGAATGCATATATTTTGTACACTCATTGATCTAAACAGACAACCGAAGGAAAAAAGCGAAAGCACGCGCAGTGGAGAAGGCATGTGAGCCAATTCGATTTAACCAAGCGTTAATCAATATCTATAATCACACAAAAATAAGTTACAGATATGTGATGATTGAGATGTGAAATGCACACAAATACGCTTACATAAAAACAGTCAAGATTAATAAGTGAATAATTAACAAGGTAGAAATATGACTCAAGAAGGATGGATAGATTAGCCTATCCAGAAGCTAGAATATACTATGTATGCTTAAAATAGCAACTGATACTACAATGTTCACTTATAACGTCTTCAATTAACCTGACATTCAATTTCTGTCAAACGCTTCGTTCAAATTTTAATGAAAGATCATATAGATGCTCACTTATTGATATTATAAAAATATACTCGAACACTTTAGTGAATTGTATTTTTTCCACAACTTGTCAAACCTAAATCTTTCTTAATCTAAAAACTCAGTTGTAAAACTAAGTTTTTATCGAAATACCGAATCGTTTAATCTAATGTATTAAGCGATAAGTTTTCACTTGAATTATGAAGGTCATTTCTGCAAGCAGTGAAACTAAACTGATCCATTTATAAAAACTATTACTAGATCAAATTAGAATTAATGTAAAGTCTACTGTATCACTAATGTACCAGATAACAGTGATGACATTACGTGCCTGTCATATTGTATTGGAAATTTGTTTTCCAATAGCGTCCAAGAATATAGTTGGTTTGTTTTTATAAGTGAATCAATTCCTTGAACTGATGCTTCGACTCTACATGTAGTTTAACGTTGATTTTCTAGTTTCGCATAAACATCACTTGTGGATCTTAAGACACATGGGTGATTCTCTTCGTAAAGCTTGTAAAACTTCACTTCTCTAGATAATATTAACGCGTAATTAAAATTAAAATCAAAGTCATTATTTAAAGGTTTAATATATATCGAATGATTATAGAATTGTTAGTGATTAGTAGGAATTAACAAAAACGTTCCCCGACAACGTTCAGACATTTAAAATAACATATCGAGGAACCAACAAATTGAGCTGAGTTTCTGCTCAATAGTCAGTTAAATATATTGGCTAATAGTAACTGACACCGAACATTAGCGATGATAATTGATGTTAAAATGTTGAAAAGTATAATTGTACAGATTCATTGTCAACATATGGTTCAGTGTATCTCAATTTGTTCAGCTGAATAAATCAAAACTAATGCTAAACCGTTTAAAAAAATAGATAAATTGATACCAGCAGCCCCGCTTGGCACTCATAAGTTGGATGTCCATTCATCTCAGTTTTGGTGTTGACGTTGATACTTAAACCTATTACTTTTCTCTTCAAGTTCCAAATGCTTATGCACTGAGATACTGAGTTCAAATAGCCACTGACTTGTGAAAACATGTAAAATGTTTATATATTTAATAGTAAGGCTTGCATTATCCAATTGCTTGTATTCAGGAGGGAATTGTGATCAATCTTTGTTAGCAGTTATCAAGTACAAAAAACACATATTCCAGATTCCACTGTTAGTCATAACCCATCTATTCTGCAAAATTATATCGAGGCAATATAGATCGGATCCTTATATTCTAGGATATCAAAAAACGGGGCAACTCAATCTCTTTCTAATAGTCAATGATAGATTTACACCTATAATCTATAAAACGTTTATGTACTTTGTTGATAAGCAAAAAAAGACTATATCTTGTAGTTAGCTTTTCGGTAGTTAAACCGTCATTCAAAAATATCAGGCGAACATTAAATTCATAAATGAAATTAACCTGTACTACTGATTAAACTCCTATTTACAAATTAGAACATTACGTTCTACACACGTGATTAACATAATTAGAGGTTATATGAATTAACCAATAGAAAGCAGATTAGTGGAAACCAATCATGTATCATTGTTTTCATATCATTAAACTTGGTTGATTGTAATACATTTTCTCAAGCTCAGTATGCAAAGTACAGGACAGTTTAAATGTATATATATATAGCTGGAGAATTTTACAAATGTCCGATACTAACGATACACCTACAACAGTTAAACCATCGATACACTCCACTTCAAATGATGACAATAAATGTCTATCAAGCGATAGTAAACCATATAATGATTCTATAAGTAATTCTACTTGTAATGAAGATGTTCCATGCTGTTTAAAAGAAGAAGGATATCAAATGTTTCGGAACAGTTCACAAAAAGGTGTACATTTTTCAAAGTCCCCTCGAAAATCTGTAGACTCTCCAACCAAAACAACAAATGCAAACTCTAAAAATTGTAATTTATCTCCAGAGATAATAAATTCCCCAGTGAAAGAAGAACATACTACAAGTTCAAACTCTTCAATAAATGGAGCAGGTAAAAACTGGAAAAATGTTCGTCATACAATGAAATTTGTTCTGTCAAACAAATCTAAAAGCAAATCAGAACATGATGATTCTAGTCGTGATTCTTTTCTATATCGCTTTTCAACACAAAGACGTGGAACATATACACAAGAACATGAAAATCTCAATGAAACACCATTATTAACTTATCAAACATCTTTTAAAAATAAAAATGATACCAAACCACAAAATGATGATTATTCACAAAGTGGTACATTATATGAATCATGGTTTAATCAACAACAATCAGAGATTGATGATAAACAACATGAAATTGAACATTTAATTAAATCATCCTCATCACAATGTTCCATTGTAGATAACTTAATCAATAAACCAGAAATTGAACCAATTGATACTGGTCAAAATGATTCATTTTCATCACCTGAAAATCTAAATCCTGATCATCATAAAATAGAAATTGATATTGAAAAATCAATAAATTGGAAGAAACACATCTTATTATCATTTAAAATACCAATGAATTTTTTTATATTTCATTCAAATAGTTCCGGTTATTTAATATGGTTAACATTTGTATCCATAGCATTATTATATAATTTATGGGCACCAATAGCACGTCAAGCATTTACTGAATTACAAATAACTTATCAATTATTATGGTTTACTTTAGATACATTTGCTGATTTAACTTATTTAATTGATATATTTGTACAATGTAATACAAGTTATTTAAAATGTGGATTAAAAGTACGGGATCATCAAAAATTAGCTAAATGTTATATGAAATCTTATAAATTTCTGTTTGATTTATTATCATTATTTCCATTAGATTTAATACAATTTAAAATTGGGATACAACCAATGTTACGTTTTCCAAGATTTTTTAAATGGTATCGTTGTCATGAATGGAAAATACGTGTAGAAAATAGAACTATATTTCCTAATTTATGGAGAGTATTAAATTTAATTCATATATTATTCTTAGGTTGTCATTGGTTTGCTTCATTTTATTATTTATTATCAAAATATGAAGGATTTAAAAATCCATGGGGTTATCAACCATATAATAATAATAATAATAATAATATTAATAATAATAATAATGAAAATGATACAATATCACGTATATATTTAAAATCATTTTATTGGGCCACATTAACATTAACAACAATTGGAGATCTTAGTGCACCAACAAGTAGCATAGAGTAAGTTGAATAATAACGATAATATTTTTTTTTCTTTTTTTTACTTGGATATAATATAGATCTCAAATCAATAGACAGATACATTGGTTAATAAATCAATATTTCAAGGACTTAACTTTCTTGATTGTTTAAGTATTTTATTCATGACTCTCAGTGTTAATATCCTTAAGATTGGTGAAAATCATTATAGATTGATTTCAACACTGTTTAGTCTGTTAAAACAAAAAAGAAAAATATCGAAACTTCTCTATTGAGTTTTATTGATTAGTTAATGAGTTTATAGATTTTCAATATTCATAATTGATTTGTAGTTGGATTAATTAAATGACTATAATAGATTACTTTGTTGATTTATGGTGAAATTTACCTAAAAATCAAGGTTTTTTAAAAAAAATAAGTTTTTCAAAGGACTATAATTTATGGACGGACCAATCATGTAGAAGATAACGGGACTCGGATTTTAACGCGAAATTCACTCATTCATTTGGATCAATAGAATTTTGGCATTATAACTGATGCCAGTTCACGATGAAAACCGTAAATCTAATTTCTAACCTTAATTATGGACTATAAATTATGATTCTAATTCCTCATACAGGTTCATAACCCTCATTTAGGCCTAGTTACTAGGTGGACACTCTCAAGGTCACTCTGACGTCATTCAAAGGTCGTCCATAAATTATAGTCGCACCAATTTTTTAATTTTAAATCATAAGTTACATGGTTTTACCTTCGAAATGTTTATCAATCAAAAATCTATATTCAATCTGAAGCATTTTCCATTTACAATTAAAAACATGTATATCTGATATCCATTTGTGGTAAAAAAAAGTTTGATTCCAGTGCTTTTTCAGTAAATTGATGGAGTTTGACTGACAATCTGAGTTTCCTAAATATTTTCCTTATACAGTGATTTATTTATCCTTCACAAGATAGAGAGGGAGTGAGAGAAGAAATAGAAATCGTTTGAAGTATAGTTTTTATGACATCATCTTTCGTGAAAAAGTTCGTAGCTGTTATCAAATACAAAGATGTTCAGTATATTTGAATTTATTTACAACATTTTAGAGAAAGACATTCTCTTCACTCAGCTTTCCATAATACCTTTAAATTGGAAATATATATATTTCAATGGTGATCTAAGCTCAATCGGTTCATGATCCCAATCAAAAACTTAATAATCTTCACAACCCCATACTGATAATTATCACTATTGACTGGCTTCGTGAGGGAATTCTCGAAGTTCTAGTGAGAAACCGTGACCAGTGCAGCTACTCCGTGTAAGTAGAGACAGTTACCTATCTCAATACAATGGAAGATGGGTTCACAATTTCATGGATTGGTTGAGGTTAGACATTAACACCTCTGGATACCAGCTCAGTGGTCTAGAAGTGAACAGTTCAGCCTACTACTGTAATTTCATTCTTTTCTCCACAATCATATTCCATTTATTATTAAACAGTGTTTTTTTCCATTTTTAAGTTGAGGTTATCCTACATTAGTATTGGTATTTATGCCTTTGTTTTACTTTTACAACAAACTGTTTAATTATAGCTCAATCTGTTAGTTTGTTTTAGTACATGTTTAAATACATTGATGAAGTAATATCTTATTCAGTTCGATTCTTTGATTAATTCATTCATTATTTCTAGAAATACTATCAAATTTGTAATAATAACAACTGACATATGACTGCTTGATTGTTCATTCTCTTAATTATACTTTAAAACATATATATTAAATAATTAATTAATTATCGCGAGGCGAGATTGTGGATGCGCATTGCTGAAGAGTTCTACAATGGGACGAAACGGACGTCCAATACTTCCAGGTTTTCCATAGTGATTTAGCTTCAATTGACTCATGATCTCAACTATTAGAATTACTATATTATCTACAAAAACCCCCTTCTGATACTCATTAAAATAATCAATTTCGTCAATGAATAAAAATAAAAATAATTCAATGAAGGAAAGCTTCTTTTCAATGAAAACATTTACTTAAGCTATACATCAATATTTACAGTGATCTAGAAAGTATATGAGTCTATGAAAGGATAGAAAACGATTATATCATAAATGGATTCAAAACTCTATATAACTATAAATACAAATATACAGTATAAGTAAATAATTTCATTGAAAAGAACATTCTCTTCAATGAATTCTCTTTATTTTTCTGCGTTTAATCATGTTCAATCTTCATGTAAAGTAACATTATTATTAGTAGTAGTAGGAGTAGTAATAGTAGTACTAGTAGTAGTAGTAGTAGTGTACTGATACAGTTTATTGAATGAATTATTGACATAAGTCATTATGTTTCATTTAAGATTATCATCTTATTATGATCATTTATCTTTAGTTATTTATTATATGATTTTTAGAAAAAAACAAACAAACACTGAATGTAAGACAATGACCTCCATTGCTTCGAATCTTTCAATCTCTCTCGACCCGCTCTCTCTCTCTCTCTCTCTCTCTCTATATATATATATATATATATATATATATATAGAGAGAGAGAGAGAGAGAGAGAGAGAGAGTTACTGTATGCACAATTAATTTTAATGTATATTTGTATTGAAAAGAGCCAGAACAAACATTCTAGCAGAATAGCTTGAATTCATTTTTATTTCGTAGGTTCTCGTCAACTGCTTACAACCTGCGATATATAAGATCATAATTACATAAAGGGTTTAAATTACTTACATAAAAGAGTTTGATTGGAAGTTATATTAAAGACATATTCATATAGTATATCAAGGGTGTAAATAAATTTAATAGACTGAATATTGTAAATATATACCTTATGTGATGAAAGAACATTGTGACAACAGTTCAAACGGTTAGAAACAAATAAACCTTGATAGGAATAAAATGAGTAGAGTTCAGTTGATAAAATAAAATAAGATAGTTGGAATAAAACTCAATGGTGTAATAAATGCAAGAAAGAGTTTAAAGAAAAAGAAAAAAAATTATTAAGATATAACGAAGGAATATTAATCACCAATGCAAGGAAAGATTAATAATCATCTTCTTTTGAACACATAAATCAGGCTTTTGGAGCCTGATAGCAACTGCTTCAGCAAACTTCAGAAGACTGGAATTTGGCTGCTTACTAATCACCTTGATTGATTGTAGGGTGTTGACCTGATGTCCTGTATCAAGAAGATGTTTGGTGATTGCACTATTTAGAGTCTTTCTTTCTCTTGTTCTGAAGCTTTTTGGGACATGTTCAAAAAATCTGAGATATGCCCTCCTTTCTGTTTGTAATTGAATTGCTCCAGTGATTAACTCAATGGTGAAAAGCAAAACTGTTCACTATCGAACGATCACGTAAATAAACATCAAATATATAATGGAAGTAATGATGATGATAATAATAATAATAGTGATATGCGAATTGAAGGCCACTTTTGTTAAGAGATTTTTATTAGTAGTATAACGAATTTAATTAACTTGATATAATCCAATTTTTTTTCAGTTGGATCTTTTCAACAATTTCACATATCTTATTATTTATTAAATAAATAAATAAAAGTTTTAGGCTGATGTAGATTTTTATTTATTTATATGAGTATCAACTAAATGAATTATTACCATAAACTAAGATTTATATGCCAAACTTAAAAACAATGTTGTTTTAAACAAGTAAGATAATCAAGGGAGATAAAAAGTCACTAATGACAATGATGGATGTGTAGCTCAATTTCGAGGATTAGTTGAAGTTAAACATTGACATGTTTGGATGCCGACTGGCTCAGTGATCTAGTGGTTAAGCGCACGCATGCGAGACTGATAGATCCTGGTTTCAAATTTCACGAGGCGGGATCGTGAATGCGCACTGCTGAGGAGTCCCATAATAGGACGAATTGGTCGTTCAGTGTTTCTAGTTTTTCATGGTGGTCTAATTTCAATTGACTTATGATCTCAAACATCAAAATTACGACAGATTTGTAGATGTTTTTTAAGGAGTCAGATAAACAACGATGGTAAAGGACTCATTAGTTTCAAATAGTACTAAATTTAATATCAATAAGTAATGAAGTAATAATCTTTGGAAAATATCCATAAGCTTTATTTAAACTAGAAATAGATATGAAACGATAATTTCATTTAGAATATGTAACAGCTGTTAAGTCACTGAAAACCAGACAATATTGAACGTCTGTTTGATTCTGTTCACGTTTGTATCTAAGGAATTTGTATTAAAACTCGGCATAAAGAAATATGACACTCTTTAGTTGCTAATCTGGATAAACATTTTCATTTTCAAAATTTCTTTATTTTGGAATGATCAATATTGGATAAACAATTAATATAGTGTTTAGATAATTATGGATATTTACAGAACATTGCTTACATTTTTATTGGAAGGTTTTCAATCAATATGCTATAATAACATTTGATTTACATTATTTTCAAAGTAGTTTTTCTTAAATCATTGTAACGTAATTGACGTTCAATACTGTTAAACAATAAACAACTAAGTATATGTTATAAGAACTTGATATACAAACAAGTCCATATTCTAAAAGCAAACCGCCAGACACTCAAATATTTTTAATAGACTGAGGTTTCCTGAGATGAGTAGTGTATTCGTCACTCGATCCTTATCTTTTGTAGACAAGAACTTTAGCATAAATAAATGTGGACAACTGTAAGCTTAATAATCAAGTCAATGAGATGAAATCAAAATAATTAAAATAAATATACAGATAATGACAGAACAAGTTGTTACTCATATGTTAGAGTCAATTGAAATAGTTCACTTCTATAATAAATTTGTACTTACGATATCAACTGGAAAAAAACAATGATACCTTTGAACCTAAATCTCTCAGATCAAATGATAAAACCATCAAGATCAATTTCCTTAGCTAGAAAACTCTTTACATTATATCTATTAATAAATGTGCCGATTATAATTTTCTATGAGTATTATATATATATACTTACTTACGCCTGTTACTCCTAATGGAGCATAGACCAGTATTCTCCAAACCACTCTGTCCTGGGCCTTCTTTTCTAACTCCATCCAATTCTACTTCATTTTTCTCATGTCTATCTCCATTTCCCGGCGTAATGTGTTCTTTGGTCTTCCTCTCCTCCTTTGACCTTCAGGATTCCATGTGAGGGCTTGTCTTGTGACTTGGTTGGGTGCTTTCCTCAATGTGTGTCCTATAGACTTCTAACGCTTCTTCCTAATTTCTTCCTCCGCTGGGATCTGGTTTGTTCTCTTCCATAGTAGGTTGTTGCTGATAGTGTCAGATCAACGGATCCGAAGTATTTTACGTAGACAACTGTTAATAAACACCTGTATTTTCTGTATGATCGCTTTCGTAGTTCTTCAGGTTTCCGCCCCATACAGTAGAACTGTCTTTGTATTGAAAATTCTGACCTTGGTGTTGATTGACATTTGTTTTGAGTTCCAGATGTTCTTCAGTTGTAAATATGTTGCTTTTGCTTTGCCTATCCGCGCTTCCACATCTGCATCAGATCCACCATGTTCATCAACGATGGTGCCATATATATATATTTATATATATTAGTATTAAAGTATTAAGTTTACCTACTTCATTACTGATATTTCCCCCTCCCTCCTCCTTTTTATTATCAATAAATAGTTATTAAACTTAACAATTATTTGACCTTATTTATATTTGCAAGGACAATAGATGAGTTAAGAAAAAACGTATCATAAATTTATGAATAAATGATTATGTTTCATTCGAACAATAATGATAGCAACAACAGCAACAACACCACCACCGACAACACCACCGCCGACAACAACAACAACAAAAACAGAAACAAAAAAAAGAGTAAAACTATCGGTTACATTTGTGATAATGAATACATTGTCAGATTCTTTAAATTAATAAATTACAAATGAACTTCTTGTATTGTTTTTATACATTCAATTTAAGTATATTCTATCAAATTAAATAATTTATATTATAAATATACCGATAAATAATTGTTGTTTATTATGGAATAATTCTTATATTAGGGTCAAACTGGAAATTCATTAATAGATATTATACATTTTTCAAATATTTTTGTTGATTTTTTTTGGATCGAGATCATGAATCGATTGATGTTAGATCACTATTAGATCACTTGGAAGTTTGAGTTTAGTGGTCTAGAGGTAAGAATTTCATTGGGGGGTGGGATGAATTGATGTGTAGTGATGAAGAGTTCAATAATAGGATGAAATAGTTGTCTAATGTTATCATGTTAAGTCTTATCATGAACGTGTGGTCTGTTTGGTTGTATATAAACAGAGTATGTTTGAAATATAACGATTATAACTAGCTGTGACTTGCGTTCTAGACTCAACTCTGGGCTAGACAGGGGCGACAATCAGGCACTAGTCGTTCACTCATCCAGGTTTTTAATAGTGATCTAATATCAATCGATTCATAATCTTTAAAAACCTCATACTGATTTTTATTGATTCCTGGAAATGTGTCAACATCGATTAGTAATATATATGAGTTTATATGTAATCCATTTAGTTTTAGAAGCATAAATGATTTTTAAGCCTATTATTTAATTGTCTTTCATTTAAGTTTAAACTAGTAACAGTGTTATGATCTGATTTTGAAACCACGTCAATTTATAAAAAGAAAATAGACTAACTTGTGCCACGTTCGCAACAATACTTACGGTACCAACCAGTACATAGTATAATAATAAGTGTTTGGATAATTTCATTGTCGATATTTTCTAAACTGAACTTTGATCAATGCTTGTTGATAAGTGTGTATTCTTGAATAAAACGAATTTATATGGATTCAATTCAACCAAAATGAACTTTCGTCAATAGAGAATCAACACAGTTCTTTTCTGAACATCAGCGAAATGTTAGTTTAAAACATTATGATCATTTTACCGGTTAAATAACTTCTCACTATATGGATTTATCAGCTGAATTGGATAAACTGTATGGTGTTTTAAGCCACAGGTACTAGGTATGAGTACCACCGTGAACATCAATTCTGAAACATAAATGCATCTAACTAAAGATTATAAATAACATTTATGTTTTACTTATACCCCAAATATTCTATTATCTTATTTATGCACAGTTTTCAAGTATCTTGTAAACTTAGTGATTACACAAATCATTATTCGATCAAAAATGTATTAGGAATTAATTGATCAATAGTGTATTGCTATGTATTTTTTTGATTCTATAGTTATCCTTCAGTACTAAATTTATATGAATGGATAAATCTGACAACTTGATAATAGACATTTTGGCAAGAACTGCACATGACGTTACATATATAGCATAATTGATTAGCTATATGCTGTTAGTATTACACTTTTCTAGATATTAAGAATCTTTTTAACAATTAATTACATTCATTCAAGATGCTGTCACATTATTTTACAGTATGTATCATACAAAAGATTATTATTATTGATAAAACAAGAATGTAGATTTCAAGTAATATTTAGCAGTTGAAAATCTTACATAAGAGATTAGTTCGAGAAAAAACGATGTCTTTTTTATTTAATGGTTGAGTTCATGAGTCGATTGAGGCTAGACCACCATAGGAAACTCAGAATAACTGGACAATTATTTCGTCCTATTGTGGGACTCCTCGATAGTGCGCACATATGATACAGTCCCGCGGGATTCGGACCCATGAGTCTCGCGTGCGAACTGTCAAACTCTAGCTGGCCGGCATACAACGGTGTTAACGTCTAACTTAAACCAATCAACGAAATTGTAAAATTATTTATATTATAGAAAAAAAGTGTTCGAGTCTACTACAAGACAAGGGATACTTTTTAGGACAACATGATTACATATTGGTTAATTTATTGAGTTCAAATTTTATCGAAACAAAATGTCTTTAACCTTGACATTTTTAAATGAAGTAGACATAAAACGGTAATGACATTGATATGTATACAACAATTAAAATGGATTGATAAAATCATTAATATTCGAATCGTAAACGAAGATTCTCTCGAAAATCAATCAGAAAAATATACAAAATTTATTAAAAAATATCTTGAATTCCTATCGATTGAATGTTGAATAATATGAAGAAAACATACAGTTTGGAACCATTAATGGAAAGACAAACGTTTACAACAACAAAAAAGAAGCCCATCATAATAGAAACATGATTACTTACTTACTTACGTATATGACTCCCAATTGAGCGTACGCCGCCAACCAGTATTCTCAAACCCATTCCGTCTTAGGACTTCCTTTCTAGTTCTATCCAATTGTTGTTCATTCTTCTCATGTCCGTCTCCATTTCTCGGAGTAATCTGTCCTTTGGTCTTCCACTTCTTCTCCTTTGGCCTTCAGGATTCCAAGTGACGGCTTGCCTTGTGACGCAGTTTGGTGCTTTCTTCAATGTGTGTCACATCCAATTCCAGCACTTCTCCCTGATTTCTTCCTCCTCTGGAATGTTGTCTTTTCTTTTCCACAGTAGGTTGTTGTTAGTACTATCTGGCCAACGGATCTGAAGTATTTTTTGTAGACAACTGTTAATAAACACTTGTACGTTCTGGATACTGGCTTTCATAGTTCTCCAAGTTTTCACCCCATAATGTAGAACTGTCTTAACATTCGTATTTAAACTTCTGACTATAATGTTCATTGACAGTTGCTTTGAGTTCCAAAGATTCTTTAATTCTAGATATGCTTCTCTTGTTTTGCCGATGCGCGCCTTCACATCAGATCCACCGTTTTCATTAATGATGCTGCCCAGATATGTAGAGGTTTTTACATCTTCCAAATCTTCTCCGTCAAGTGTGTGTATCTTAGGGTCTTGCCTCTCCATTTGTGTATGTTGAGTTCTACTGCTGCTACACTGGTCGTCTTCTCCTGCATTCGTTTTTACGTGTACGATAGAATTGCCAGATCATCTGCATAGTTTAGATCTTCCAGCTACACCCATAAACATGACGGAAGTTTTAAAAATGAATAATGTTAAACTTAGATAATATTAAATACATGGATATTGTTGTAAATACCCGAAATATTGTTACTTGGCAAATTAAACTGATATAGAGATTATCCGATTAACTTTAACATACTTCAAGAGGAAGTTATTGTCTTTATACTCCTTTTGTTATCATACAAAACATAACTATGTGACTAATGAATCTCAATTATGTAATTAAGTAATCATCAATGTAAATAACTGGCTCTAGAACAATATCATGATGTATAAAACTATAAACGTCATCATTTTGTTTTAACTCTATATATATATTACTTTATTATAAACTCTTTTCTGTTTTACATAACTAGTAAAAGTACTACATCAACGATGAAATCACTGTAAAATATACTAAACAATGTTGGTGGACTAACACTTCTAAAGTCTGTAATAGAAATATTTTATCAGATGATGGATTGTAAAACCTAAAAGTGGGACATTTAACTGAATATAATATTGGTCATAATATTCATAAGAATTAATGAGAGTTTCCAGAAAAGTATCTTTAGTGAGTATCTGTCTAATTGTAATCATTATTTCTTCTAAGAATTATGTTGTGATAGCTGTTACACAATGTGAAAATTCACACTCAGCGGCCACATACGATTCATTTGTAGTTTTTTATTTACTTGTGGAGACCAAATACAACCACCTCATTGATTCTATAAATGCTGACCTTGTAGTACGTTAGCTAAAACCACTTCCCGAGGTGTCATAAGCCAAACAAAGATGGTTGGATATGTTTGTGCTAATAAGGTACAGTAGGAACTAAATAAGTTAGCCAGTGAATATTTTGTATGGAAATAATTTAAATATGAACTGATACTGATTATTGTCAACATGACATCAATATTTTACTTAGGTAATCGGAAGTAGGATATGTAACTAATCATTTCATCATCAACACAGCAGTATATGTATGTGAATGCTTTAAGGGTTAAAATGTCTTTATTTTAATGTAAGCCAAATGTAACTTCCAAAATCTATCTGAAAGAAATTATTTTCTAGCAATTTGTTTATAGTTATTCGCAAGTTTTCGTTCCAGAAAAACTGAGCAAACTGATATTTTCAATCATACATATGATGTAAATGCACAAATTTGTGCGAAGTATTGTATTATTTAATTGAAATTATAAATCAATCAGTGTCAGACCACCACTGAAAGCCTGAAAGCACTGAACGGCTGTTTCGTCCTAATATAGAAATCCTCAGTAATTCATACCTGCAATGCCACACACAGAACTCAAACCCGAGACCATTGATCACGCGCGAACTCAACCTTTATGACCCTGAGCCGACCATTAATGGTGTTGATGTCTAACTTCAACCAATCTATGATACTGACCAGACACCGTTCATTGTCTTCGGTGGGCAAATGCTTCACACTCGTCACTAGTGAGCACATGATGTTTGGTTTAAGTTATATATTAACACCCTTGTATCGAGATTAAGCGTTCGTGTGAAAGTCTGAAGGTGCTGGGTTGACGTCCCTTATCAGGCATTGTAAATGTACACTGCTGAGTAGTCTCAAGCTAGGACGATAGGACCGTCCAGTGCTTCTAGGTTTTCAATAGTGATCCAGGATTGATCCGTTAATAAGTTAAATTAAATTCCACGATCTCCGCAACCACATACTGAAAACTTTGTCGAATTCCATTTGGTGTAACTTACGGTCGAGTTTGACGGAATTGAGGATTAGTCACCACATGAATCCCCAAAACTACTCATCATAAATGATTGGTAAAGATACTATAGTCAATCAAACCAAACTATTGCATTGTTTAAGAACAAGTATACATCTATCAAAGAATTTATTGTCAAAGGATGCAAACAAGCTCTACAGTTAGGTTGTCGAGACTTCATAAGGTTTATAACAACATAAAACTAGACAGTATGTTTTTTTTATATTTTATAATGAAACGTCAATCAAAAACCACAAAGATTCTAACATCTATCAGGAGCAATCAAAGTAGTGCCCACTGTTTAATTTGTTAAATAAATATTCATTGATCAAAGAAGAATAAAGACAAGTCAGCCCAAAAATACCATTCTGACGACTTCATTTACTTAAGCTGTACAATCTAATTTATGGTTAATTTTATTTGCTATATTATGAGTCTGTGGTGAAATCAAATAATGTAGTCTCACGTAGAGAGCTCTTTTGAAACGCATCTTCGATCATTAGGCTGCCTGATTTTCCAGCCTATTACAGAAGTTAGTGTAAAGCTCGATTTTGAATCACGCAGTTAATTTTGGTCACCCAGTCCTATCATAGTCCTTCTTCATAATCATACACACAGTCATAAGAAATGCAAACAAAAAATTTATGTACAGCAGTGGTCATTACTATCTAACATTTCAAGCCTAATCATTGTGTATGGGAACAGTATGTTCAGTCCCTCATTTTTCCATTGTCTAAGCCTTCCTTTCTATTTTCCATAATCCATCATTTTCTTCAACTTCTTTCCAACTATATTCACAACTACTAGTTAGCCGTTATTACAACTTCAATTATTCTTTTCTTATTGATTAACAAGTGGAAAATGATCTTCATCTTACTACTTTTTTATTAACCGATTATTACATAACTATTCTTCAATATCTGATTTCCCTAAACAGTTTATGACGTAATAACACTTAAAGCTTATTAAATATTCAACACTATCTCACTATAGACTATTATTTTAGTAAATGAAGTTAACCATAGATATGATTACACAGATTAAGTGACTGAAATCGTTGAAAAGTAAATATTCTTCTTTGAATTACCTTTTTTCTTTCATAACACAATGAGCCTCTTTTAATATTTATTTTGTTATTTCTTGATTACTTAATAGGCAACATTTGTTCTAACCATTGAAACAAGAATGTATTATCTTAGTCTATGTAAAGAGCAGTGTTTTTGGTCAGGGTAATACATTAAGAGTAACTAGTCATATTCTATCAAAAACATTTATTCTATCAAATATGGAACTTTAATAATGATGAAATTGTATCCGTGAGTATATGTAACAATTGAGGTTATAAAGCGCATTTTGACTTTTATATTTAGATATAAACCGTTAGTTACAATATATTGTCAGAATTAGGGTTTGTAGAAATTGTAGTAATTCAATAGTTGAATTCATGAGTCGGTTGCTTTAAGCTAGACCACATTGGAAAATCTGGAAACACTGAAAAGCCGTTTCGTCTAGCTTAAAAATCGATTTCCACAAACCCTCATCCTGCCAGTAATTATCATGTGCTTACTAGCGACTAGCTTGAAGAGGTGTTTCCCGCAGTTCTAGTCAGTCGAGTCAAATCGTGTCTGTTGTGAGGTAGTTACCCACTGAATACAGTGGTGGACGATCGCACAATATCATGGATTGATTGAAATTAGACAATAACATGATCGGATTCTGACTCAATGGTCTAGTGTTTAGGCCTTCGCGCGTGAGACTGAAGGTCCTGGGTTCGGTTTCCACGTGCGGAATCATAAATGCGCATTATTGAGTAGTCCCACATCAGGACGAAACGGCCATGCAGTGCTTTCAGGTTTTCTAAGGTGGTATAGCTTCATTAAACTCATCAATTCATCCATTAAAATTATTACAATATCTACAAAACCCCTTTTGATAATCATTCTAACACTCAACTATGAAAGGGAATGAAACATTGAAATGAATAAATATAACTAACATTTCTTTTAAAAATTGAATAAACAAATATTTGTATCAGGAATTTTGTGGAGATTGTAGTGATTTCAAAACTTGAGATCATGGGTCAATTGAAGCTAGACCACCATGAAAAACCTGGATGGCAGCCCATTGGTCTAGTTGGTTAAGCGCCTGGCGCGAGACTGATAGGTCCTGGGTTCGAATGCCACGAGGCGGGGTCGTGGATGCGCACTGTCGAGGAGTCCCACAATAGGACAAAACGACCGTCTAGTGCTTCCAGGTTTTTCATGGTGGTCTAACTTCAATTGACTCATGATCTCAACTGTCGAAAATAAATATTTCTTATACACTAACAATCAATCAAGTATGGTTATTTTAAAACCAATGAAATTTTATCTCTTCAATTTCATTAAGACTAAGCTAATTGACAGCAGTATTTAAATTGTATTACATTTCGTTTTAAATGATTTTTAAAAATTTATTGTACCGGTTTTTTTAATTTTATTTAGACATAAACCAACGTATCTATATGGATTTTCCACACTTCTATTTTCGATATTTAGGGAATTTTCAACTGTCTATCTAAATACAGGAACCATCACTATGGTGACTGAATTTGTCCCAATTATAGAGTATTTCGTTTGTTTAACTACGATTAGATAATTGAGTAAAAGTTCAAGTTTAAAACTCGTCTTTAAACAATTGAATATTATCTTCGAACCATGATTTGTAATGTATGTTCTATGATATGGTCAGGCAGGCGCAGTTGACCTATGAAACCAGTAAACGAATATCTATTTCAGTAGTTGGGATCATGAGTAAATTAAAGTTAGCCCACCATGCAAAACCTGGAAGCACTGGACGGCCGTTCTATTTATTATATAAGTCAGCTTATTGATAGCCTAACTATATTCTGAACCAATTCTCCAGTACTACTTTTTCGAGCTTTTCATAATCCAATTTTCTGTTTCTTATGGCCAGTGCTTAACATTCGAATACAACTACATCATGGTTCATATTAGTACTGAATAATTAATATATTTTGACTAGTTTAGCATATGCTTTGGACAACTTATTATGGTTTTAAATTCAGTCTATAGGGATAAATAAAATATTTTAAGTCACTTTATTACATCATCATTTACTTACTTACTCACCTAAATTATTTAATTTATTACATAATTATTAAGTAGTGTGCTTTTGTTATGTTTAGTACAGGATACAAATGAGGTAACAGGAAATAAACATTGCATATTTAATTACTGAAATGAAATAAATGAAATTTTATTTAGATTTTGATAATAGTTATATTTGTCAACAACGGTCGTTTCGTTCCAACATGGGACTCTTCAGCATTACGCATTCACCATCTCACACACAGGATTCGACTGCAGGACCTCCGGTCTCGCGTGAGAACCCTTAATCTCTAGACCACTGAAACGGCATCCAACGGCTACTCACTAGATCATCAAGATTAGTGAAGACTGACATCCATTTCAGACAATGGAAAATGGTCACGCGATTTCGTGGATTGTTGGAAGTTAAACATTAACGCCATTGGATACAGGCTTAGTAGTCTAAAGGTTAAGCATTCGCGCGTGAGACCGAAGGTCCCATAATAGAGTTCCACATGAGGGTTTGTTGATGCACACTACTGAGGAGCGCCATACTGGGACGAAACGGTGTCCATTGCTTCTAAGTTTTCAATGTTGGTCTAACATCGATCAATTCATGATTTCAATCAGAAGTTAGTTATCACTATAAGTGCAGTCAGCATTAATTTGTCGGATAAGGAAACTATTTATTTTGTTTATACTCTTTGTTATAATTTATATTTATTGACTGTGCATTATTTATTTATGTATTAAACTGCAAAGTTCTACTGAAGTTTTTATTTTGTTTTTGTAGAGTTAAACGTACACACACACATCATGTATATTACCCTAGTAACAGTTCGAAGCTATTTTTTACATTAGTTTGCGTGATAGATAAATATATACATTTATAGTTTCATTTTATATATTAAACATGACATTAATTTAAGTTGTCAGAACTATTTATTCTAAAGAGTTACTTCATTCTACCAACAACAACAAAAAAAAACACAAGAAAAACAAACGCCAGATATTCAACAAATTCGACTTTATGTCAATATGATCTAAGATGTATCACCAAATTACAGTGATCATTTCATCGATTGAACATGACAAACTTTGACAGTTTCTTAATTAAATTTATTTTTAAAACTTCAAAGTAGATTAGAATTTGTTTGATTATTATAAGTCAGTGAAATCCTTTTCAGTATATTGAATTTAGAAATTAAGGATGATGATAAAAGCTTTGACATTTTGATACTTATATATAGAATATGCTTAAAATGAGAATTACATAGGAAAAATAAAATTTATCAGAAGGGGTTTTGTGGAGATTGTAGTAATTTTAACAGTTCTGTTGTAGGACTTAACAATAATGCGCATTCACGATCCTGCCTCGCAAGATTCTAACCAACAACCTATCGGTCCCGCGAGCAAACGCTTAACCACTAGACCACTGAGCCGGCCGGTATCCAATGGTGTTAGTGTCTAACTTCCAATAATCCACGAAATTGAGCCACTCATCCAACATTGTCTTTAGTGAGTTACTATCTCATAACAGAAACGGCCGTTTAGTGCTTCCAGGTTTTCTGTGGTGATCTAGCTTCAATTGACTCATGATCTCAACTATTAAAACTAAAATTAATTGTTCAGAAAAATGTTTTTTAAAGGGATTACTTGAATAAAGCACAGAGACGCTAGTTTTGTTACTTTGGATAAAAACTGAAAACTTAGTTGATCACAATTTGGTGTTCAAAATGTTACATTTTCCAAGTTTAAACCAAAATTATGTGAGGTTTTAATCAAATTTATACGAATAAAAAGAACAATGGATACTTAAATATAATTGAATTTCACATGTGTTTAACAAAACATTAGATTTATTTCGAAAACATAATCATATAGACCTAAATTATAGATAAATATGAGATTGTATTTCATTTATCATCCATTTATTGTTAAAACTACCATAATGAGTATTGAATAAAAGTTAATTAGTTGCTATATATATTCCAAGCTTAGTCATCAGCTATTCTATTCTACTGTCATAATCACTTATTGCATGAAATGATAATCTTGTGTTTAAATTTAACATTGGTGTAGTGGTCAGTATTTGATATAATCCCTAAACTTAGTAAACAGTCGGTCCTGATAACCGTTACGAGATAATGTTCTTAACGGTGTAAAAATCATAAGACGAGTACAAATTGTTGATCTCGTTGATTAATGCACGACGCACAGATCACCAAAATCAAAATCACGCAAAACAAGAATGATAGGCTAATGCCGAAAAGCAAACGAACGAGGGAGCGTGCGAATTCAATGAATAGAAATAAAATAATATATAGGGAAATAAATGAACCATCGAATCAATTATGCGACTAACATTAAAGCTAGCATAATAAATATGTGCATAGGCGGTAAGCAATACTCAAACATACATAATCATACAAGCGCAACATTACCAAAGGTGCTATGGTATAGATAAGTTGTTATTGTATGAATGATTCTGTCCGTTAAATAAGTTAACAAATGGACTTAACCAAATAAATATGAACAAACTCGAATGTATATGAGCTGCTATAGTGGTTAACAATTATGGAACTGCATACGCATTGATGGGGACCCCCACAATCTGACGAAACAGCTGTCAATGCCTCCGTGTTTTCCATGGTGATCTACCTTCAATTGACTCATAATCTCAACCATTGAAATAACTTTAATATCCACGAAAACCCTTCTGAACTAAATATTTATTACACAATGAAACTCATATCCTACAATTTATGTGTTTAGGATGTATCACTTATTTATGTATCCATGGTTAGGATTTTTGTTTTGGGACATATCTGAGTGTTTTATACACAGATTTTTTTCTTTAAAAGACAGATTTTGGAGAATATGAATGGCAGTTTCATAAACATTTCAATTTCTGCACCTGGATATTGTATCCTATTTAACTTAACAATTTTATTGTTATAACGGATTTTACTGATATTGTTACTACTATTGTTACATTATATTTTTATGTTATGTATACAATTTATTCATTAGATTCTTATGATTCTTACAGATGTATGTCTGTTAAGAATAAATTTTGGCGTCTACACCGACTAAGAGTACAAAGATACAATTAACTTTTCATAAATGTTAACTGTATTTAAATTACACGCTTTTAAAGCTTGAATGTTTTAAAAAATTAGCTATAAAACCTTCATAAAACAGCAGTAGAATCATACATAAAAAGATAGTTACAGATAATATTATGAAATCAAGTAACATTCGAGCGATGATTTCGAATGTTTTTATGTTGAATTATATTGAAACCAACTACATGTGATGGCTGAAAGTTATAAACCTAAGTCTAATCCATATGTTAATCAAATTTACTTACTTACTTACTTAGGCTTGTTACTCCTGTTTCGCCCACTAACACACTCCATCCAACTTTGTCCCAATGAATCCTTTCCACTTTCATTCTTTTCATATCTGCTTCTATTATCCGACGTAATGTGTTCTTTGGCCTTCCTCTTTTCCTCTTCCCTTCAAGATTCCAAATTAGTGCTTCCTTCGTGATGCAGTTTGGTGTTTTCCTTAACGTATGTGCTATCCGTTTCCATCGCCTTTTCCGAATTTTCTCCTCACCTGGAAACTGGTTTGTTCTCTGTCACAGTAGGCTGTTGCTGATGGTATCCGGCCAATGGATGTTGGGTATCTTGTGTAGACAACCATTTATAAATACTTATACCTTCATGATGATGGTTGTAGTAGTTCTTCAAGTTTCAGCTCCGTACAGTAGAACTGTCTTGAAGTTCATATTGAGGATTGTGAATTTGATATTGGTTGACAGTTGTTTTGAGTTCAATGTGTTCTGCGATTGTAGGAATGCGGCCCATGTTAATTAAGTGCCTTTGAAAACTCAGTTAATGAGAGATGTTGTTGACTATCATTGTAAACATATTTAACATATGTTAATAATACAGTTTTCAAAAAAAAAATTGGAAAGTAACATATGGTTACAAAACTTGACATTCTTATAATCATTCAAAACGTACTTTCATTTAGAATGCATAGAGATAAAATCAAATGTCAAATTATAGAGATAGTGTCAAAGAACAAAGTCCACATTATTGATTTATACATTAGTTTTCAAGTGGAAAACTAATTTTTGTTTTTCAAAAACAATTAAAATATGTATATAAATGTATCTTCAACAAATCTACACTGTTTCTAAAGAAGGTTTGGTGATTAATTACGTCATAAAGAATAGTGATAACAGACTATTATATTCTGTTTGAAACTAGTTTCCAAGGTATATTGAAATATATAATCAACTATTTATTGTTTGTTCAGTTGAATACTTTTTCTTGGGTGTTGGATTTCTAATATTCATGACAAAGGTTATAGACCTAATGAACAATTGATATTGTGAAGAACACTGATTTACTGAAAATAAGATTGGAGTATTCAGCAATCATTATTTCACTTCTTTGGAAAATAAAAATAATAATAAATGATAAGAGCTTAGGTACTACCAAATACTGTTCAAATGTTACTTTTTACAATCTTCAGTAAATGTGCACTGTCCAATTACTTTATCATAGGCATTATAACCCAGTTTATTCTTTGAGAGAATGTAACTATAGTAAATCATTGACTCTTACAAACCAATCATGAATGTAAAGTTAAAAGTGCATCACTCACCATCCAACATATATGAAAATGTACATACCACCAATACCAGAATGAAGGGTAAATAAGAAAAGGCCTACCATATAATACTAATATGATAGTAAGAAAATAACTGATAGAATGCTTTTTAATGATAGGATATTTCTTAAGTACAGTTCAGTGATTCACTTAAATTTAGATTGGTCCACACCTAACATAATCTTAATCACATTAAACAGAACGTTACAGTATATGAGTTCTGTAAATATTAGAATCCTTTAAAAGTGATTACGTAATACACAGCACGAATAACAGCCAATGGTTTGAATTCTTGTATCATACGACATACTTTTACTACATTCAGTAAAAGCGTAGTGAACACGACATTAGAGGACTTGGTAATAAAATCTATCAATCATAAAGTAATTTGCAAAATGTCCACCAGTTGTCTCAAAATGACTCAGACTTCATTGTTCTTGCATTTTCATACAAATTCCATTATATTTCCATTCTTTACCGTTCTATCCTCTTGTCTCTCTGCTGTCAGACATTCTGTTCAAGACTAACATCATATACTACTTATGTTAATATAAGTAGCACACACCACAAAAGTCCCGCAATTCATTTCAGAGGTCGCTACAGTCATGTTGGCTAGGTTCGATTTTATCATATGATAAACAAATATATCCAGCCTACAAGTTCCAAATAAGACAATACCAGCATCTTAGTCTATACGGCTAAACATAATCTTGCTTAACGAATAGGTAGTTCGTAATAACAATATAATCTGAATATAATCACAGCTGACTATCTGTTATTATTAAAGGATCAGGAACTTCATTCATTATGGTTATTTTGACTAAACTCATATTATTAGTTAGCTTGATTCAGCGACAAGACGGTCACAGAACTCACTTGATTTTAAGATAAAGCTTATTTTTCTGCGTGACATAAGCGACTATTATTCATTTCCGTACTAAATATATATAATGTATACGCATTTCAATCCCAGTACGCTATAGTACACAAAATATGCAATGATTTTACAAAGTAAAACCATACTAGCCTTTTTACATAGGCCAGAAACTTTTAGTTAGACATTAATTTTATCTTTAACTGAATAAAAGTATGTATTCAATGTAGGAAGTTTCTTCTTTAACGATCTCATTTTCATTATTAGCTTTCCTATCATATTCATAGGGAATAATTAATGAGGTGAATATGCGAATGGCTAAAAATGTGATCGGTATGTCGGTGTTCAAATGATTCCAGTCATAGACTACTAGCACTATATCCCATTAAAACCTTTTGAATTTGTTAATTTCGGTACTTGATTAATGTAGAATACGGTTTACAACTGCGACACTTGAACATTGAACTTCACCGTCGCAAATCAGAGGACAGAAGAAAAGCTGGAGAAGTGTTTATTTGGTAAGAATCAAAGTGTACAGAAAATCACGGGTATTTATAGATATTTGTATTTGGTAAATCAACATTATATTTTGGCCAATCCGCCACTGACCAATAGTAGCATGCCACGTTGATATTCTAGAAAGCTCCATCATGTTCTGATCGGCTGGAACTCTTTGGGCTTCTGGAGGCTCCTTTGTAGTCTTCGGAAACCGACTCAACAGAATTTTTAAGATCCTGTAAGATTCGTATGTGTTTCTAATACCGAAATTGTATCATACCTTAAGTTTGGAAATATCTATTAAGGAAAAGTTTCTTATTTTCACTTGAATAACAATTCAATATGATGAATTCTATCATTATATTCGAATTATTGAAATTTCCCATGAATGATGTTAAGCTGAGGTTTTATTCGTTGTTAAATTTCAGTAGTATGTATAAAGAAGGGAATAAAAAAGAATTAGTATTTTGAATGTAAAGCTTTCATAAGACATTTCAATTTATGGTTTTCTGATGATTATTGGATGATTGAAACAATCATTAAAAAGTAGGAATTAGTAGACCGCTATTTGTTTTAGCTAGCAGTTTCTCAACAGGGTGTATCTACGATCAACTGGAGATCAAAAACAATGCATAGATATTAAAGGTCAAAAATTAAGATGACGAAAAGCATTGTTATTTATTAAAATAGCATACACTGTTTATTTGTTTTAGATATTAACAACAGAATTTAAAGAGGTGTAATATTGTCAGGTAAACAATGCTGGGAGATCTAAATCACAACTAAAACTATGATGAATTTTGTTCGACAAGCACTCAGTAATTTTGATAATATGTTATTACAACATGACTGATTGAACTATTATTGATATTTATCAGTATAGGGGTTGTGGAGATTGTTTAGTTTTTGATTGAGATCATGAACCGATTGATGTTAGACCACCATTGAAAACCTGGAAGCACTGGATGGCCGTGTCGTCCTATTGTGGGACTCTTCAGCAGTGCGCATCCACGATCGCGCTCGCGGAATTTGAACCCAGAGCCTTCACTCTCGTGCGCGAACGCTTAACCGACTGGATCACAACGCATTGTCAGTGTGAATTACTGTAACGTTATACGTTTTATTTTAACCTTACTTATTGAAGAAAAATACTTTTATGACGTTATTTCAATATTTAACAAGCTAGTCACTGGAATTTAACAGTCATCTAGGAATTATTCATTTGAATACAATTTTTTAATCAATTTTATGATGAGGAAAATAATAGAAACTATTCTACAACCGATTTCGATTATGGTTAGTTTTTGATTAAGCCCTGTTATTCACTTACTTAAGAGAAAATGTTATTTGAACCGTAACAATTCGCATATTTCTTTGTATTGTTATAATCACTAGAGCACATGACAGACTCTTTTTAAAATGTTGACTGCTTAAATATCACTCGATGATTCATCCTACTCCCCATGTATGTGTGTACTGAAATCTTATTATTAGCTTTTGGTTTTGCTTACTGCACTCTTATGCAATTTGACTATAAATTCACCTATGTATTTGCTCATATATACTTGTTCGCCTCTTCGTTTCAATTACGCTCGATGTGTTTATATCTTTGTGATCTGTGCTATCGGCTAATAAACTATAGTTGCCTTATCTCTTCGACTTCTGATTTCAAACACCGTTGAGATATATATGATAACGGTTATCGAGATAATTGATTAATGAAACAAAGCCACTACAAACTATAGGTTTGCATAAGATATTGTATTTCATAAAATGATTTCACTATTCGGTAAATGTTTGCATTATTTATAATGTTACTCTTATGTTCTTACTTTGGTATTAATGATAATATGTTGTTATTCGTAATTGCTTTCAGATCTATATGACAATATTAATTCAGTCATTGTTAAGTTAGAACTTCAGATCAAAAAATTTATTCATTATGTGTAGTTATAATTTTTGATAGATCGTTTGTGTGTGTGCATAGAGTAGATAAGTTATCAGCTCAACAGTACATTTGACTTGAAGTAGATATAAATTAAGCTACACAAAAGAAATATATTAACTGTCCTCTTAAATTTCTAAAGTCCTAATTTGTAGTATGGACATGACTAATTGTAACCATACTGTATGGAAAAAAGAATGAAAAAATTGGGTTACAATAATCTAAGGAGCTGTAATAACGACATCGTTTATTACTAAGAAATTCAAAAAACGTTTTGTTGAACTACAAAGGGTCATACATAATATTATGATGTGCGTTATTGAAGTCGACAGATATAAGTAGTATGTATCACCAATGAAAAGTGAAAAGCATAGCATTAGAAGATTAGAAAAATCGAAAAGAAGAGAATGAGAACAGAGAATGATTGGTGTGGAAACGAAGGAACAGTCAAGTCTAAGACAATTGATGGGTAATTTGCAAATGAATTATTTACTGTATAGTTCTCAGATTTTACTAAACGATTCTGTAATTATGCATTTGGTTGTTCCCATTTGTATTCTTGCATACTCTAATTTGACCTAGATATTTGGTTTCAAATAATGTTGAAACAGAAAAAAAATTGAGACAGATTAAGCTTTCTCGAGCTGTGAATAGACAAATAAAGATTAAACAACAGATAGAAGGGTACAACCCAATACAAAAACCTCGTATTATTAAATTTATTCTTAATCTGTTATTTATTTTTCTCTTATAACTACCTATCTAGTGTTCGTGATCATGAGAATTCAGTGTCGAATTTATGGTATGCTCAATATGTTTTCGTTTTTATCAATGTCGTATCACTTTACACTATAGTTGTTGCATGAATGAATGTTGTATTTTTCTTCATTATAATTTACTGTATTAAAGCATGTTTGTTACGAACATTCTATGGAATATTTTAATTTCTTAAATAACACTTTTACTCAAAGAAAACCGACAATCAAATATTTAAGATAAAAGGAATCCATTTCATTTATTTTTTACAGAAAAATTAATAAATAATTACATTTCAATAGTTGAGTTCATGACTCAATTGAAGCTACACCATCATGGAAAACCTGGAATCATTGGATAGCTGTTTCGTCCTATTGTGGGATCCAAGATCTCACCTCGCGAGATTCGAACCCTGGACTTATTGGTCTCGTGCACGGGCGCCTAACCACTAGTAGTGTTTACGCTCACTTCAAATTCAACGTCCAGTGCTTCCAGGTTTTCCATGGTGGTCCAGCTTCAATTGACTCATGATCTCAATTATTTAAATCACTATAATATCCACAAACACCCCTTATGATGTTAAATAATTACATATCATTATTAAGAGGGGGAATTAACAATTAGACAAGTTTCGTATATACTAATTACATCATACTAAACATATATTTACTGTTAAATAGTTCTAACAACTCACTCAAAATATTACATAACATCTATTCATAATGAAATCAAGATAAAATTAAAATTTAGAACTATCTATCAAGAATTATAGACTTCATGTTTTAGATATATGTTAATGATTCTGGAGATATTTACCAATGTTCTTATAAATAAATATAAGTCTACATTCACTTAGTACTGTTTACTTAAATCTTCCCGTTGATGTTTAGGGCTGCAATTGATCAGTCTCTTATTGGTATATGTGCATACTGTACATATTGCCTAAATATTGCCTTAACTCACAAGTATTATAATCAACGATGCACAAGTAAGTGGCTATCAAGACTCAGTAGCTAAGTGGATAGTGCGATGGGATCTTGAATGAACAGTACTGGGTTCGAGTCCCAGAGTGAATATCAAACTTGAGATACAGTTACATCTATCCGACGAGTCCCGAATAGGACGAAACACGCGTCCTGGATTCCACTACTAGCCACTATCCGTCTTTACTTATAACTATTAGTTTATCCAATGAATGATGTGTTGAATAATTTAATTCGGAAATTGTTTCGAATTTCAGTAGTATATATACATAAGCTGTTTAAACAGAGATTTTTGATAGTATTTTCCTGTGATTAGCAAGAAGTAAAAATAAAGATTGAATTATTTTCTGAAACTTATTCTAAGTAAATAATCTGATATTCCTTCAAACCATATACTACTCTTAATATGATTACAAAATATACAATATCAGTCTATATTTCACTTACATATATACATATTTACAAGAGATATGTAAATCAAATGAAAACCGTTAATCAAATAAAGCGGTAAACAAAAGTTTGAATAAATTTTTAAAGATTGTTTATTTTTTCTTAAAAAAATTTAGAAAACATAGGGATTTACAAATTACCAATTTGATTTACAGTTTGTTGTTTTCGCATTTCAATTAATGAATCATGTGAAGTATCCGTTCTTAAGTCAGAACTTTTAATCAATAATTCATTTTTTTCGCTGAATAGTCGATGGTATATACTTGCAAAAGTGACTAATGATGGAGACGGTTGGAAGAAAGTTAGGGGTGACCAAACCAAAACCTGGCATCAGTCTATAAAGTCACTAATTTCTAGTCTTAGCCATATTGGTAGATACAGACTACTTGGTTGGTGTCCGCATGACTGTCGTAACGAATGGTTGGAGACTCTGGGTGACATGGCTCAGAATCGATCACAATCGTGTAGGTGTATACACTCTCTGTCTTCCTTTAAGCTTTCTTTCTTTCTACGAACTAGTTCTTTCTTCCTGTACTATGTTCATATATGCAATCTTTCTTTTATATATTACCACCTCTGAATTAACTACTTCCATGTATCCGGTGTTCATCTTGTTGTGTTGCAACTTGGACCGATGTATATATGTGCCTAGTCCTACGTTGTAGCTGACTGGCTGACTGATGTATTCACTAAATAAATGATAAAAAATCTTATTCAGGAACTTGAAAATAAAGTTTCTGATATTGAGATTCTTCTGATTTACCGTACCACTCATGTCAATTGAGAAATAAGCAGTATTATAATCCTTTCTTTAGATTGGAATATGTTTGTAGAAAAGATGAATGTATTTTTGGTCGACAGTTTCTTCAAAGATAATGAAAATATCATTTACATTTTCTGGTAATCACTATAATCTACAATGTAGTCACGTAGTTTCATAAATAATTTCAATGGTATACCTCAAAGAGATTCCAAGATATAGTTAACTGAATTTTTGCAAGGATTTTTTCCATACTCTTACTATTATTATTACAGGGTTTATTCAATATTACATTTTTGGTACAATATAGAATCTCTAGCGCAAGGTATTTCAATAACTTTCCTTTTCTTATTTCTTGATCGATTCTGAGTGATAGCCAGTTAGATGTTACCAGTTCGATAATCAACATCTGAATAGTGCTCATTCGTTTTGTTGTAACGTTTGGACTGCAGATTAGATGCGCAGCGTGTTTATCGATCGGATCAGTGACACGTAAAACACGTAAGGACGACCTAGAGTCCCGATTGACCCAGCTTCCCTGTCTAGCCAAGCCAGTTGAGTCCAGAACACAAGTCTCAGCCTCTGAGATATGAATCATTATATTTCAGACATACTCTGTTTACATACCAATCAAACAAACCACATCGTACCATGAAATAGAAAACAACATTTGTATAATATTTAACAAGTGAAATAAACATTGACCAATAAGGAATTTCCATTTAAAGCCCAAGGTCACCATTAGACTCAACATGATAGTTATTGGTATATTTTTCCGAATATCCCAACACGTTTCAATGCATATTGCCAGCCACATTGATGTCATTGATTGTACCTTTTTATAACCTGTACAGCGAAAGGTTGTAAAAATTTCATAAATGCGCCTGAATAAGTTGTACCCTCAATAGACATAATGATGTGTTTTGAAACAAACAGGAAAACAGATAACTTATTGAAATATCTAGATAACAGGAACAGGTGGCCCAGATATTCAAGCAGACCGCCGGTCAATTATTACCTGAATTGTCTTCATTTACTCAACTCAATTATAATTTGTGTATGTTTATTAGTTTTCTTATTTTTAGCAAATTGTACATGTTGTTTGTAATGTAAACACTTTTTGTGTGCATGTGTGTGTGTGTGAAATACATTTTGTTTATACGACGAACATTTGAATGTTGTGAAAAGGTCTAATTTTTTTTATTATTTTATAGTCTTTCCTCTTTTTGTCACAAACCTTCATGGGCTCACTTTTGTTCCAATTAAGTTTATGAATTGAATGAATCAATTCTATATAAGTGAAATGTTATTCATAGTTACTTTTGTATATTTATACTTATTTTAATGTTTCATCCTTTGCACTTTAATAACTTTGTTACCTGTTGAAATAAGAAGTTTCTAGAAGAACGTCAGTAATCTGTCTAGAAAATGCATGTAAAATATATTTCATTCACTTTTAATTCATTACTAATGGAATGAGCATCTTCATTAGGTGTACGTCATGTGATACATCTAAGTACTGTTGTCATGTCAGTACAAGAAAATATTTATTCATTATCTTACTTATTATTATAATCAAATTCACATGGTGATAACAAATGTATTATCTCTTCTCTTTATTTTCTTATTTGTTGTTTCTAGGCTTACATTCACAATTGTATCATATCTAACTGGGGTATTTGTATTTGCTACAATTGTAGGTAAGTGTTAATGATTCTAATCCAAATAAATAAAAAAATACTTAATGAGAAAAGTCATCAAATAATACAGATCTGACAGAACTCGTCTTATGCAACATTAAAATAATGGCTATTTGACAGTGAATAATAAATATGTTTGAAAAGAGATGACAAATAGCTAGAAATAATGGTTTAATGATCATAATCGCATTATTACTATTATATGATCATAAAATTTACACGATTAATGAAATTTTACCAGTAACACAATTCATACATCTACCATCCTTTTTGGTCCGAAAGACAATCTGAGGAAATTGTCCTCACTCAATGTGTTTTGAGCCCGATATCTGTTTACAAGAAATAAAGCCAAACGATAACGCTTTTATAACTATGGATCAGACATAGATTGATGAAAACCGCTAAATGGTCTTGGTTCCAGAGATCATATTGGTTATTATTTATAAACAATTCCTATGAAATAAAGATGGATAGTGGCTAGCAGTGGAATCCAGGACGCGCGTTTCGTCCTGTTTGTGACTCGTCAGCTGGATGCACCTGCATCTCAGAGTTGATGTTCACTCTGGGACAAAAACTCCAAATGAATTTAGAACTTTACTCTATTGCAGGTGGTCATTAAAAATCAATAGCTAAGTGGATAATGCGATGGCGTTTGAAGCGAACGGTACTGGGTTCGAGTCCCATAGTGAACATCAACTCTGAGATGTAGGTACATCCAGCTGATGAGTTTGAAATAGGAGAAAACATGCGTCCTGGATCCCACTGCTAGACACTATCCATCTTTACTTATTAAGTTTGTAACCTAAGGCAATATCGAGGCAGTCCGCACAGGAAACACATATGTCAATAAGAGACTGATCAATTGCAGTCCTAAATAACAATCGGAAGATATATGTAAACAACACTAAATGGATTTAATTTCTATGAAATTTACGTTTCATATAAAACAACAACTCGTGATTCATACATCATCATAATTACATGTGTTACGACCAACTTTGTTTACAACTGACTTATGTACACTGATTGGTCTTTTTATAATGTCTATGTCATATACTTCAACTATTTGTTTTCAAGCTACATTGAATTGATAACACTAACGGTAATACATTCCACAAGTTGAAATCATGAGTCAATTGAAGCTAGACCACCATAGAAAACCTGGAAGCACTGGACGGCCGTTTCCATGGTGATCTAGCTTCAATTGACTCACGATTTCAACTTGTGAAATTTCTAAAAATCTCCACAAAGCCCATTCTGGTATTAGATTCATCAGTTTAAGGATATTACTTTTCAGGTTTTATTACGCAATAGTGTCTTGAAATCCCCCTTTAAAACTAAATTTATTATTATTTTTTATTATCAGAAGCTTTATTCAACATTATATTTTTGGTACAACATAGAATTCTCAGCATAAAGTATTTCTACAAGTTTCCTTTTCTTATACCTTGATCGATTGTGACGATAAATTTTGAATGATGACCAGTTAGATGTTAGAAGTTCGGTAATCCACATTTGATTACTGATCATTTGTTTCAATGCATATTGCCAGCAACCATGATGTCGCTGATTGTACCTTTTTGTAACCCGTATAGCGAAAGGTTGTAAACTTTTCATAAACGCGCCTGAATAGGTTGTGCGCACAATAGACATAGTGATGTGCTAAAACAAACAACAAAACAGATAACTTGATGAAATATCTAGATCGGTGGAACAGGTAGCCCAGATATTCAAGCAGGCCGCCGGTGTTCAAACTAAACAGATTAGAAAACAATCCCACTTTCACTAAAAATTAATAAACGTCCATAATTATTTGTAAAAAAAATACTTCATTGTTGAAAGCAATGATGTAAAACACTTGAGAATTACAAAACAATGTCAATTTCTCATATTTCTATTTATTACTTACTTACGCCTGTTACCCATCGTGAAGGATTAAAGACCACCCACCATCATTCTTCATCGAACTGTGTCCTGAACAATTCTTTCCAGTTGTTATTCACGTTTTTGATGTCTACTTATAAATTAGTTGACACAAAGTACATTATGATACAAATAAAAACTTATTCAATTAAAGCAAAAACGAAAAGACTGAAAGTTGATTGGGATTTGTATATAAAAAGAAAATGGTTTTATGTAAAAATAGACATCAACCTGTACTTGAAGTATGATGAATGAAAGATAAAACACACCTTATTACTAAAGTCTTCAAGATAAAAATTACCGAACAATAATACATAAAAATCCTTTGTAGCTAGTGCATATTCTTGGAACGTTGGAACGTTTGAATAAAAAAACTACTTACACTAACACTTAAGTAGACAAATAAGACAAATATTAAATTATTTTAGTCATTTAAAGTACCTCCAACAGTCAGTCAGTCAGTCAATCAAAAAAGTAGAACTTCGTAAGTACGCACATCAGATCGGGTTTCCATACCACTTTAGCACACAGATAAAATTGCTGATTCGAATCCCATAGTCGTAGATGTAGTAAGAGTATAAGCAGTAATCGGAAACATTAGGGTTTGAAGATGTTATTTAAGGAGTATAATCCAGTGAAATAAATTTGGAAAGAGAAAAAAAAGTAAGGACATAAAGAATTCAGAATATTAGAACTTGGGCGAACAAAAAGACGTTCCACTACTTCATCAATTGATTTACTGGGTGAGGATGGCAAATCAAATGATTAAGTAGTAAAACTTCACCAGTTGAGATGGCTGGGACATGTGTTATGTACCTCTAACAATACTTGAATGATAACTCTATAGTATCATATCTTTTTCATCATACATACTAACTGACTAAAGATGATGGTAGATATGTCGCTCAATTTCATGGATTAGTTAACGTTAGACATTAACACCGTTGGATGCCGGCTTAGTGGTCTAGAGGTTAAGCATTCGCGCGCAAGACCCATTAATCCTGAGTTCAAATCTCATCAGGCGGGATCGTGAATGTGCACTGCAGAAGAGTCCCACAATGTTAACTCCTCAATACCTTGTAATGATTTTTATGCCTACTTACCTCAAAATATATAAAACAGACAATCATGATTATACTTGACGTAATATTTTTTTCCTAAACAACAAGATACTTTTCACACAAATAAGAGGACATGTTAATTTATATTATTTTAAATCCATATTAGAATCATATTCCGATCAACAATGTCTTGTCATTGCATGATCTAGATTTAACAAAGGCTAAGTATTCTAGATCAGTATGAACAGAGTATTATATTAAATAACGCATAACAATCAGTGGAAGATTTATTGAGTTACCTTGGAATGGTCAATAAGTGACTCTAAATTTAAGCTTTATACAAGTTGGAACACATGATGTTTTGAAGAATTTAATAATCTCTGTTCTATTTTAACCTACGTCACCCAGATACTAAATCTAAAACGTTACAACTACAATTCCAGTCTTTCAAGTGCTGATCATATTCCATCGATTAAGGAGAAGACTTTATTTACGACTTATGAATTAATATAAACAACAATTTAATCTTAGAATATTGCATCGATCAGTTGACAAAAAACAACAATTTTACGTACATTTTTCAAAAGATTCAAGTTAAACAATCTTTCACATAATCTGAGAACACTTATGTTTATATATAAACATCATACAGATAAATCATTCTTCTCAGTGTAAACTGTTTTCATGTTCATGTTTGAAAATCTATTAATTGTGTACAAAAATAGCTTCATTTGTTTGTTACAAGTTATGCAATGATATATACATTTATTCGATAACTTCCGGGATAGGTACTATATAATTATCACAAAATCTCTACTAAAATACTAGTCAGCAAATATAGTGGTCGAAAACACAATACTGTTTGGAGCATTATAAGCAAACATAGATGGTGGTCATCAGTAGAATCCTCGGAACGCGATTAGTCCTATTTGGTACTCGTCAGATAGATGTACCTGCATCCTAGAGTTGATGTTCATTACGTGACTTAAACCCAGTACCGTTTGCTCCATTCTCATTATCCATATAGCCACTGAGTCCAGATAGCTACTGCAATTGATCGGTATCTTATTGGTATATGTGCATTTTGTGTGTATGGCTTCGATATCGACTTAAGTTACATGTATTATATAAGCAGAGATGGATGGTGGCTATCATTGGCTATTCGGTACATCCACCCTACAAGTCTCAAATAGGACGAAACGCACGTCTTGATTTCCACTGCTAACCACCATCCATCTTTAATTATAATGCTTATGACTTAAGATAATATCGAGGCCATCTTCACACGATGCACATATGCCAGTAAGATACCGATCAGTTGCAGTCCTAAACATCAATGAGCAGATTCAAACGACTAATACAAAAATGAATCACAATATTGTTTTCCTATATATATATATATATATATATATATATATATATATATATATATATATATATATATATATATATATTACTTAACACTCAAATCGGAAAATTAATGAGAATTCTATCAAATAAAAATAATGGATTTTCCAGAAGATTTTGGAAGTTCTTTTACCTACACATTGAGGAGTAATAAATGTTGTGTTTTAGGTTATTTAGAACAAATCAACTTTCATTATTATATCATGATTATGTAGTGGCTGTGCTTCGTTGGCCAACCATCCTCGTAACTGTTATCATATAATCTTCAACGGTGTTTGAGATCAGAAGGCAAAGAGAAGCAGTGACTACAGTTTTATTAGCAGATAACTCAGACCACAAAGCAATGATGCGAATGAGTGAGTCAGCGAACCGATAGTGTAGAGTGTTAAATGTACATGTATATATATAGGGAAATGAAGGGATCATCAAATCAACTAAGCAGCTAATAATGAAGCTAGCAGAATGAATATATGCCTTTGGCAGTAAGCAATGTTCAAGCATACATATTTCATACAAGCACAACAATAATAAAGGTACAATAAGTTGTTATAGTATGGATGACTTTGTCCGCTAAATAAGTTAACAAAAGGGCTTAACCGAATCAAATGAGAACAAACTCAATTGCGCGTGAGTTGCTATAATTATCACTAATTAGAAATTAGTATTTTGATAGTCCTTCAAATCATGTTAGATTTTGTTTTTGATTTAATCAATATTTTCTGTCATTTTACTTTTGATAATTTGAAAACGTTCAAATTTTTAATTCCTTAACCCATCGAATCAACTCATTATTTATTGTATTCCTTCTTTATATCATGTTGAGTTATGAACACTTTTGATAATCACCTTCATAAACACACTGTATATCTCTTATAGTTTACTTTTGTGAAGATGAGAAAACAAATTTTATTAAACTTTGCTTTTGATTGATATCATGAACCGATTGATGTTAGACCACCACCCTTGGAAACCTGGAAGCACTGGACGGCCGTTTCGGGTAGAGACAGGTATCTACCTCAGTGCAATGGAAGTTGGTCGCGCAATTTCGTGGATTGGTTGATGTTAGACACTATCATCATTGGATTCCGGCTTAGTGGTCCAGTAGGTTAAGCGTTCGCGCGCGAGACCGAAGGCCCTGAGTTCGAATCCCGCGAGCGGGATCGTGGATGCGCACTGCTGAGGAGTCCCACAATAGAACGAAACGGCCGTCCAGTGCTTCCAGGTTTCCAAGGGTGGTGGTCTAACATCAATCGGTTCATGATCTCAATCAAAAACGTGATAATCTCCACAACCTTCATACTAGTAAACTTTGCTTTGTTGATTTGTCAAACTGTCATGTTTTTGAGTTTTACCTGTGTCATATTGTACTACTTGATCTATTGAAGTAGAATGTGATTGGATTGGATTTTGTTTTACATCACATATGTGGATTATTTTAAAGGTCTGATACATTGTAAGCTTTTCAATATAGAATAAGAAATGAGACAATACGTGGTTATTTGTGTGATGTTTCTATAAGCTGAAGACGCAATCGAATATAAAAAAAAGAATACGTGTAACTATAAATTCTTTTGAATTTTTACTCTTCCAATAATAAATTTGCATGAACATCGGTAACCATTATCTGAAAGTGAACGTCTTCAACAAAATCTTCATCAGTTAATTTACAGTAACGTTCTAAACTACCAATTTCTTTAAGATAATCTAAACATTAGAAAATCTGTAATTCTTATGATTGACATTGTCCGAACCTTCTTAGGAAGGAATATCTCTGAAATAAATGAATTCACAGTAAAAAATGATTGTGTAAAAGTATTTAACCCCACTGTTCTCTGAGTTATTTATTTCGAAAAACGAACAAACTATATAGTACTTATGAAATATATTCTGTAGGCAAATTATAGTAACAAAATTACAGGTTATATTTTGAATCACTTCAGTTATTAGTTTTCAAAATTGTAGGGAACGGTATATCCAACCACTACCTCAGACAATGGATATTGGGTTGAGCAAGATCATGAATTAATCGAAGTTATACATTAACACTATTGGATGTTGCCTCAGTGATATAGAGGTTAAGAGTTCGCACGCGAGACAGAAGGTTCTTGGTTCCAGTTTTGCATGCAGGATTATGATTGTGTACTGCTGAGGTAGTCCCATACTAAAACGAGGCGACCGTCTAGTGCCTTCAGATTTTCAATGGTGGTATGGCATAGATCGACTCATGAATTTAACTGTGATATTAGTTTACTTAATTGGTATACCGAGTTCAAAGAATTTTATTTTGTTAGTCTACTTAATGTCTACTTAGCGAACTGTATATACAGTTCAATCTAATTGATTAAGACAAAATCACTCGCATGAATTTATTACTTCATATTAAGTTTTTAGTCACGAAATTTCTAACAAAATTATCTAAAGAAGCACGTAATTGTATGTATTGTTTTTCTCAATTATGTGTAATTAATCAATACTGGTTGGAATATGATTACCAAAAAAGAATAATAAGCTTTATAAATAGAATAAGGTTTAACGAAATGCAGTGGACCTTATAAATCTTTGAAGCATTTAAGGTAAAATGTCCTGGGAAATATTGCAGTATTTTTATTTAGTATAAACATATAATTTCTCAGAATGGGTTTTTTGAATATAATTGTAATTTTAATAGTTGAGATCATGAGTCAGTTGAACATAGACTATTATGGAAAACCTGAAAGCACTGGACAGCTGTTTCATCGTAGTATGGGAGTGCGCATTCACGATCTCGAATCGCGAGATCCGAACCTAATACATACTGGTCTCACGCGTGAACACTTTACGTCTAGAACACTAAGCCGGCATCAAACGGTGTTAATGTTTAACTTAAGCTAATCCACGAAATTTCTTCACCCTCCTCCATCTCAAAACAGACCTGGTTAAACTCCACTGGTCAATGCTTCACACTAGAGCTCCACGAAATACCTCTTGAAGCCATTCCCTAGTGAGCATATGTTGATTAATATCTCAAGTGGGTAGGCGCTGCTGAGGAGTCTCACAACAGGACGAAACGGCTGTCCAATGCTTCCAGGTTTTCCATGATCACCTAGCTTCAATTGACTCATGATCTCAACCATTGAAAACGTATTTGTTTTCTCTGCATAGCTTTTGTTACGTAAAGAGTGATATGTATGCATATCAATTATGATGTGAAATATTTAACAGAGATCCAAATTCTGCAAGTGATCTCACTTGTTAACTTTTAATTATCAAGATATCTAATTTATTTCATTATTGAAGCAATGATGCTTCAAACTGTACATCAATCTAGATACATTCGGTAATACAGTATTTGCTTACTTACTTTCGTCTGTTACTCTCAATGAAGCATAGGCCGCCAACCAGCATTCTCCAATCCACTCTTTCCGATTTTTGTTCATTCTTCTCATGTCTGTGTCCATTTTTTCCGAATAATTTGTTCTTTGGTCTTCCTCATCCTCTCCTTTGGCCTTCAGGATTCCAAGCGACGGCTTGCCTTGTGACGCATTTTGGTGGATTTTTCAATGTGTCTCCTATCCACTTCTAGCGCTTCTTCTTGATTTCTACCTCCATTGGAATCTGGTTTGTTCTGTCTCTCAGTGAGGTGTTGCTAATAGTGTCTGACCAACGAATCCGAAGTATTTTGCATAGACAACTGTTAATAAACACTTGTATCTTCTGGATAATGGCTTTTGTAGTTCTCCAAGTTTCCGTCACATACATTAGAACTGTTTTGACATTCGTATTGAAAATTCTGACTTTAGTGCTGATTGACAGTTGTTTTGAGTATCAGATGTTCTCCAATTGTAAATATACTGCTCTTGCTTTGCCGGTCCGCTTCTGTACTACATACATATTTGATATATGAAAAACAAAGAAGAAAAAAACAATTACTAAATTTATCTATTGAATAATTAATGAGTTTCTTCTCCTTCTTTTTTTTGTTTACTTTCAGGTCAGGTAGGAAATATCATTACAACAAGAAATGCTGATCGTATTGAGTTTGAGAAAATTTTGGTAAGAATTATAAATCGTACAAAAAAACACTTCCATATACACATATATGTATATACCATTAATAAAATACTTAAGTTATATTATTACATTCAAATAAGGTATAAACATAATGAAGATTTCAACTAGTTCACCTTAATACTGAATTTCTCATTCGCATAGAAATAAAAATAAATGAGAAACTAACTAATATAATTTTGTTCACAGTGATAGAACTACTGAGGAAAACAAAAAAAAAGAGATCAATAATATTGGCCTTAATTCAAAGTGTCCAGGAATAGTTTTACTTAGGTAAATTCATAAAAAGAAAAAAGTATTTATTAAGAAGAGAAACAGCTTAACTAAAATATACAAAAAAACAACAACACATTCATTGTAATTGATTTTGGAAGGAAGAAAAGAACACATTTCGCTTTCTTTTTGCCACAAATTGATTGCTATATTTAGGATATTCTATAAATTATGAATTCTTCATATCCATTAAAGACGCATTCAATAGAGAATATGATGGTAGAAATATGGTTCTTCAAGTGCAGATATATGAAATGGTATCAAGTGATCACTAGGGTGATAAATTTTTATTTCGTTTGTAAATGAAATGAAATTTCCGCTTGTCATCTTTATTTAAATCAATGATTACAGCTTTCTAGTTTGATTTAAAACTGTATTGTAATGTGTAAATACATGTGTACGATTTAGTACTTTGAAACGATGAAAGAAGCTCTTAAATTCTATCTAAAATTTGTTAATGTGAATCTCTTACAAATAATTCTCTAGGCTATAATGTTTAGAACAGATCCTCTCACATGGTCATTTGCGTACAACCACTGCAAGAGAAGTCCTACTCACTGCCTTCTCGTGGCGAAGGTGTTGTTTACGAAATTGACAGGATAAAAAAACGAATGTATGACGCTTCAACCGGGGAGTTGGAAAACCCTGATTCCAAACCAATAACATACATGGAATCCAAGATCCTAAGAAAACAAATGGCGTATAAACCAATTATTGGTCACCGGCTTCCATGAGATTGCATCTCCTGACGTTGCTCCACTGCCTTGTGGATTAGACCTTTAGGTGAAAGGCTCAGGGCATGGCCCCCTAGGAAGACCATCCGTTTCGGTTTGGTCACCCATGCAGTATCCCATCCCCCACATAAATCGGATGACTTATGTGGTGCACATCTATTTGATACCTTCTTGCACTAATGTTTATGTGTTTAAATAAACAAATAAATAAGTATAACAGATAAGCCCTATTAAAATCAGCAATGGGATAAATATACATGAAGCTGATATGATTAGGAGGATTTTTGGATCAGGTGATTGTGTTTGGTGTGATAACGCTAAAAAGTTTCTAAGAGGTAGTTACACTAAAACCTACTCCACTTTTTTATAATGTCCAGCTAAATGATCTGAACACCATGCATAACTAGTCATTTTAGACATTACTTCATACATTACACTCTGTGTTGTTTCATCATCGTTATGCTTAATGAAACTTGGCCTATTATCTAGCAATCGTCTAACGTTTTTCTGGAACGAGATATTGTTATGTCTTTAAAAAATGAAGTTTGTAAATGGTTCTGATTCAATTACTCAGTGTAGGATTGATGACAATGGCAGAAACATATCGTGATTTATGGTACTTACTATTCTAGTCATATCTCTGACAATCGTCCTATTTACCTAAAAAAGTACTGAGTCTAACGAGAATATGTCTTGGAAGAAAGTAGATAAATACAAAATAAATTCTTTTCTCATTCCTTGACTGAGTCAGTTATTTATAAAGCTTGAAAGAAATAGTTTATTCTATAAGTAATTTAATTGATGACATGCACGAATTTTATCTGACTAAAGTAAATTAATCGTGTAATGTATGTTTGTTTCACTTCTTAACTAAGTCTACGAAGAAATATAATGCAATATATTTTTTTCTTGTCAAAGTAATCCAGACCGGTTGTATTTTTTTTGGAAAAGATATTAATAAAAGCTAGAAAGAAAATGACCAGTTATTCTGCTTATTATCCGTCGTGGTAGTGTGATGTATGCTACTGATATCGATAGATATAAGTAGCATGTATCACCAATCAAAAGTGGAATGACTTGCGGCACAAGGCTAGGAAAATAGAAAAGAAGCGATCGAGAATCGAGACTGATTGACTTGGAAACGAAGGAACAGTCAAGTCTGGCATAATTGATGGATATTTTGCAAATGAATTATTTACGGTATGGTTCTCAGATTTTAGTAAGAGATCTTGTCATTTTGTACTCAAAAATACATTAGATTGTCCCCACTTGTCTTCTTGTTCAGTATAGTAGTGGTACTTTCTATTTTTGTGCTAGAATAACTTATTCTCTATCAGATGATGTTATTCAATATCTAACATTATTTCTGACGTCTAAATGAGTAGACACATACTATTTTTTTTAGTTAAAAAGCTTCAAAACTGTAAATTACTTGACTGGCTATTGGAGTTGTTATATCTAGAGCTTATATTTTCCTTATATACTGCGTACAACTTGAGCACTCGAACGCTAGAATCCTCTCACGTCGCAATTGAGAAGACAGAGGATAAGTGAAAGGAATGCTATTCCAAACAGTGTCAATTATTGTACAAAACCTCATAAAGGTGAACGTAATCATTTGTAAAACAATTGAAATTTGATTTTCATTTCATTTCTAAACGTCTAACCCAAAAACAATCTAATACGACTGAAACGTTTACTAGTTTTAAGCATTAGCATGAAATAAGGCAATAAATCTTAATTCCTAGTCTGTATTTTAATTTTTTTATTTATTTTATAACTTTCGTTTTTTAGGACCACGCTAAAAGTTACATGCGGGCTAATTCAGTTGATAAAGATTTACAAAGTCGTATTCTAAGATGGTATGATTATGCATGGTCTAAGTGAGTAAACAATATTCCTAATATATATATATATATATATATAATATATATATATATATATATATACTTACGGCTGTTACCCACAATGGAGCATAGGCCGCCGACCAGTATTGTCCAACCCCACTTCGTCCTGGGACTTCCTTCATAGTTCTATTCAATTGTTGTTCATTCTTTGAATGTCTGTCTCCATCTCTCGGCGTAAAGTGTTATTTGGTTTCTCTCTTCGCCTTTCTCCCTGAGGATTCCAAATCAGGACTTGCCTTGTGACGCAGTTCAGTGCATTCCTCAATGTGTCCTATCCACTTCCAGCGCTTCTTCCTGATTTGTTCTCCTGCTGGAATACGGTTTGTTCTTTCCCATAGTAGGTTGTTGCTGATAGTGTCTGGCTATCAGCAACAACGCTTACCAGAAAAGTTATACAAATCAATGAATGTATACGTATATATAATCTTGTATGACAGTTGATTTTGTAACACCTTGATGACGGTGAAATGATCACTTCTTGTCTAAAACATCAAATCAATAATGAAACCTATTTTGAAAATAATAAGTTATAAATAAAAAGACCAAATTGTTTACCAAGATCATACATATTTGATTGTTCATTTTGAGCTAAACTGAAGAATATTATTTAAAATACTATGTTTATCATACATTCTTCTATGATAAATTCTGCCAGGCCATTTATGAAAAGAAATTACCTTTTAAACAGCTGAACAAATATACTTTATGCAGTTAGTTCCTACATTTTAAAGATGATTTTTCTAGTTTCACTAGTCTATTCGTCTCATCCTGCCTACCACATGAGAGCTTTATGATCCCAACGAATAATTATGATTATTTTTTAAGCGATTAGGACACTATCTTCACACGCTGATCAAATTTAATAGTCAATAGTTAAATTCTTTCTTTGTAAAACAAACTATGTTAGACGGTCCACCTTCTGTATTGGGATACACTAATAATGCTACTAATAATAAGTGTCACTAATGACAAGTAGATATGAGACTAACTAATATCGCATAATGTCTGAAGAATAATCATTATAAGTTATAGATTTCAATCTTCAAATTGGATTACAAAGCAATTTCATCATCAATATGATTTGAATAAAACTTGATGAACAACTCAATAAACAGGAAATTAAAGTAAAAAGCGTCAAATATATTCATTGTAATTTCGGTAAGAATTCCACCTGAAGCCCAGATGAAGAAGGATGGTAGAAAACTAACTCGCTAAAAAACGCTGACCAGAAAAAAAAAACTCAAAACATTTAAACTCTTCCCTGAGAATTAGAAGGTTTTCAATTAGAAGAGTTATAACGCCTCATGATAAAAGTTGAGCTCCTTCGGAAGTCACGAAGCTGATGCCTCTTCTAACAACCAGAGTAACTATTAATATAGGTACATAGAATGCTCGTATAATATAGAAGACCAGGAGAGTCGCAGAAATGAAATGATACAATCTGAAAGTTCTTGGAATCAGTAAAACACATTGAATCCAGATTGAATCATTTCGATAATGAAAAATATTAACAATAGTTACATTTATTCTATTATTCATTAACTATTTTGAGCTAAGTTCCATTCAATTGAATATTCTAGAATGTTCCAAATATATAAAATGAAATTATAATCAATTTATGCTTCTTATAAGAATAATATTTGAATGTCATTCAAATCAAAGAAAACTTCAGAAAAGTTCCATAGAAACATTGACTTCATAAATAGTTATTATTCTAGTTCATGGGTTTCTTTACTAATGTGTTTGGATAGTTTTCATAGTATAGTATAATATAATATAATGATCATTGTTATTTTATTTATTATCCTCTATTCTGTTCAATAATTGTTTATATTTTAACTTTATTATTATCAATATTTGTTTACTTTTCATTTGGATATTTGCCAAATGAATAATATTGATTGATTGATTGATTGATTAATTGATTAATTGATTTATTGTTTCATTTTCTTTTATGATAATATGAATTAGAGGTTGCGGTGGTGGTGGTCAAGATATTAATACAATAGGTTTATTACCAGATAAATTAAAAACGGAATTAGCTCTTAATGTGAATTTGGAAACATTGAAAAAAGTAATTTCATTTAATAATAAATACCGATTGTTATTTTTGTGATTATTTAACATACTACTTATTATTGTCAATATATGTATATGTAATTTCTATCTTTATTTTCTAGTAAATTTTACACTTAAAATATTACTAATTAATAAGATTACAATAATAAAGATAATAACAGGATGGTACTGTTTGTAGGTCCAATTTAGATTTTACTGATTCCATCAGAAATACTTACGAGGTAATTACTTAGTTGACTGTAAAAGTTAAGTAATAATAAGATCTGTTACGTTATTATTTATTAGACATTGAATTGTCCGTTGTCAGATGGTTGTAGGTAGTTAGTGAGAAGTTTATAGGCAATAATAACCAAGATATATTCAAAAGCTTCAAGACACTAGTTATCTTCCGCATTATTTAGTGCTATAGCCGGTCTGATTTTATGTTGAACTGAGAAATACAAATGACTAATCATTATATCTTAGTTATACTAATTAATAAGATTACAATAATAAAGATAATAACAGGATGGTACTGTTTGTAGGTCCAATTTAGATTTTACTGATTCCATCAGAAATACTTACGAGGTAATTACTTAGTTGACTGTAAAAGTTAAGTAATAATAAGATCTGTTACGTTATTATTTATTAGACATTGAATTGTCCGTTGTCAGATGGTTGTAGGTAGTTAGTGAGAAGTTTATAGGCAATAATAACCAAGATATATTCAAAAGCTTCAAGACACTAGTTATCTTCCGCATTATTTAGTGCTATAGCCGGTCTGATTTTATGTTGAACTGAGATAATACAAATGACTAATCATTATATCTTAGTTAGTGATATGCTTTTATGGTCATCAGCGCTGATGGAATTCAATCTAGTAAATTTTACACTTAAAATATTACTAATTAATAAGATTACAATAATAAAGATAATAACAGGATGGTACTGTTTGTAGGTCCAATTTAGATTTTACTGATTCCATCAGAAATACTTACGAGGTAATTACTTAGTTGACTGTAAAAGTTAAGTAATAATAAGATCTGTTACGTTATTATTTATTAGACATTGAATTGTCCGTTGTCAGATGGTTGTAGGTAGTTAGTGAGAAGTTTATAGGCAATAATAACCAAGATATATTCAAAAGCTTCAAGACACTAGTTATCTTCCGCATTATTTAGTGCTATAGCCGGTCTGATTTTATGTTGAACTGAGATAATACAAATGACTAATCATTATATCTTAGTTAGTGATATGCTTTTATGGTCATCAGCGCTGATGGAATTCAATCTATTAGGTCGGAATGTGACCATTAGTTTGAATGGCTTTATGTCGATTAACCAGTTTACATGACTCAATCCTACGTCCAAAATAGCTTACTGGTAATGTATTTAAATGTGACAATGTGTGAGGCAACGTAGATAGGTCGCGCTAAGGAGTTTTACCTATTACAAAACTGCGTCTAGGACTTGTTGTCAATCACTCCAAGCAACGGAACATCGAAACATTGTTCATGCTAGATTGAGTAACTAAATGGTCACAATACAGCTTTATCGACAGAATTTGATTCAGAATGGAAATGAGACCAGCGTAACATTAATTACAAAATTATTCCCTAAAAATAAATGAATTCAAAATATCACATAGAAGAAAATCAATGTTTTTAGGAAATGTGTTTGATACCAGCCAAACCGAAACATAATCAAACTATTTCACATAAATTCATCATCCCATATCAATCCATAATATTCACATTGCTGAATCTAGTCATAACCATTATACAATAGAAATGCTCTCATAAAAATCAGTATTTCTAACAGTCCTGACTATTTCCACAAACTCCAATCCTTAATCAGGATTTCTGAAGTTTTCGGGGGATTTAAAAACAAGTGTGAAACATGTTTTATGTTTCACTCTTATTCAGCTGTCTGAATGTTTACTCTTAGATATAAAAGATCGTCTTAGTATTGATCAAATAATCATTATATAAACATTTGACACTTTTTTCTGTCATAGGTAACTATTTTTCATGAATGTAGACCAGAATTTTTACATGATATTGTTTTGAAAATGCGTCCACTGGTTTTCACACCGGGTGATTTAATATGTCGTAAAGGTGAAATAGCACGTGAAATATTTATCATTGCAGATGGTGTACTTGAAGTTTTAAGGTGAGTTAACTGAAGATATTCAAGTTTATTATTCAGTAGTATAAAACAGAAATTCGAAATTATTAGCTCTACCTTAAGCTGTTTGATAGTCTATTCCTTGTTTATATATGTTCTTCTTTGAAACAAGATATAGAGTTTGAGTATTTGAAAACCATACCACACTAATTTTTGACGCTCTCACTGCGAACAATTTTCTAGTCCAAGATGACGAGAAAATTCAAGAACCGTCATTATCATTTAATGAGTACTAATTTATAAAATTAGTATTGTGTACTTTTTAATAGAGTTTATAATTATGACTTAACTGGAGTATTTTACACTTCTGATTATAGCTACTAGTGAATATTATGTATGGGATATCGGTATTACATTTACAAAAGAAATCCATGAGTTAAAAAAAATTTATCAGTTGAGTAGGATAAATAACTTAACCTGTTACAGTTGGTCATCTATTGAGTTACAAATTTGTTGACGATTTCGGTAATTAATCACTATCAGATAAATCGTATTGCTTTTATTTGGTCACTCATTTATCCGGTAAGAATTCCAGTATTTGGCTTAGAGCCACATTCTATGTATGATCATTAGCAGTATTAATCATTTACACAAACTGATGTAAGCTGAGAAGAATTCAAATCTATGACTCAGTGCTTGAAATTGACCACTATATCTACCAAGCCATCTCTTTCTCCATTAAATAGAAATTATATAACTAAAAATAATGAAGCTATCAATTCAATTCATTCAAGTATGAATCCATCTTCAGTGTGAGGATAATCTTTTATTCTTTAAACAAAATCTTTCTTCTGAAATATGTGACAGAATTAGATTCATAATATTTAAATTTATGACTTAATAAGATTATCAAAGTTTTATTATTGTTATGATCATTTCCTTAGTGATTCTAATGAAGTTTTATCAAAGATGAGTGCTGGTGATTTCTTTGGTGAAATCGGAGTACTGAATGTGGATGGAGTAAATAAGTAAGTTAATTAATAAACATTTAGAAAAACTGAGATTAAATTTCATCGTGAAACTATAAGATGATTTTGTAATCATTTGATACAATAATCATTATTTTCTTTCTGGAATTACTGGACAGCCGTTTCGTCCTAGTATGGGACTCCTCTGTAGTGTGACCCCCCCGCAAGATTTGAATCCAGGACCTATCAGTCTCGCGTGAAAGCGCCTAACCATTAGACCACTGAGCCGGCCGGCATCCAACGGTGTTAATGTCCAACTTCAACAAATCAACGAAATCCATATTTGTCTATTATGTTCTATTTCTTTCATTTGAATCGACAAGTATTTATTCGTCAGTAGTTATTCAATTGGAAAATCACATTGTACTCTAACTATAAGGAAACTGTTTTTGTATATGTCATTCAAGCACTTCATGTTCATATTTACAATGTTATTTATGAACTGTTAGCTATATTATCGGCAAATACATTGACGAAACCACTTCATAATAAACTTGTACAGCATAATGTTTGGGATGTTTTTGCAATTTGCTGATGAGACCAAAATGTCATTATTATGGAATAAAAGGTTGTCTTTCGATGTGACATCATCAGTCAGAGATGTCACATTCGTACAGACTGTAGAATAAATATGTGAACGATTCAGAAACTACAGCTCCAATTATTGGCATACAAGAGATATTTCTGAATTGTGTCACGAATGTGAATTTCAAGTTCAACGGCAAAACCTGTACATAAATGGATAAAGTTGAAACGTCCTGTAGATGGCTAATTTAAGTCTCCGTTTCAAAATGAAACTATTTCAATCGCCTCTGAATGGCATTATGATTTAAACTTGTTTTTTGAGTGCCAGAAGCGTCATAGATTATATCGTATAGCAACCCTTCTAGTGGTTTATAAACTTCAACAAATAACTGCTATTCATTATTGTTCCAGTCATTAGCTTCGCCTCTACTTCAATAGTATCTCCAGTACAAGTAGTGATTGATTCTATTGAATAAGCTTTTTATCAATCCACGTTTGTAATGAATTGGGCAGTGACTATGAAAATAAAGATATTGCCCTGTCCGTGTCGCCTTTCTATATACAGAACATTTGATGGGACCATCATCTTTCCTACTAATCAATATGACTAGAAAAAATGTTGTTTATTCTTCTTTTCCTCACATGTAAAAGGAATATGCTTTTGATTTGTGTTAAGCTCTTTTAGCAAGCAGTTCACATCTTCATGTTTGTCCCGTATGATAATTATTTCATCAACGTACCGTATATACAGACACATCTATCGAATTGAGACTTCAGCTAGATTTTTAACATATCCCATAAACATATCAACCAGCAACCCTCCTAAAGGGCTACCCACAGCTACGCCATTGATTTGTCGAAAGTGCTCACCCTCAAAAGTGAATTTTACGTTATCAGTACACAATAATGATAAATCTTTGAAAGATGTAACAGGAAATGGCAATGGAAGGTTATTCAATGACATATAGTCACATAAAATATCAATAGTTTTCCTAAGAGGTACATTTGTAATTCAAAGTGTTCACATCAAAGGAGAACATTGTCTTTGTTTTTATATTCACATCCACTAAATCAATCCAAATGATTCAATCAAGGAATACCTACAAAAGTGATTTCGGATATGGTTTAGTACTTTTGTTGGCCATTTTGCAAGGTTGTGTGTAGGTGATTGACACATTGATAGAATTGAACGTATGGGGGTATTAGGCTTATGGATTTTTGGTACTCCATATAAATTAGGATAAAGCAAACCCATAAGTTTTAATAAATTAAACACATCTTTGTAAATAGCATTCATGTTTAACAATATCATTAGATTCCAGTTTACTTTGGTTTCTAATCCATCGGAGTCAACATTAGCCAGAAATTTGTTTTTATCACTGAGGATGGGTTACATTTGATTTTTGTAACTGGATTTATTCGTAATAACAACACCATATCCTATATCAGGTTTAACTATTATAATATCGGCATTATTTAGTAATTTTTGTAATGACTTGAAGTGCTGTGAAGTTAATATGCTTCTGTGCTTTGATTCAGAAGAATGAAACTGGTGCTCTATATCCACTTGTTTAGCTTTAAACCAAATTTGATTCTCAAAGGATGAAGAGGCTAAAGTACTCAATCGATCACAGAGGTTTTCAAATCGAGTATTGATTTTTACTTCAGAGATTCGTGTTGTAGGGACAGAAAAATAAGAAACTCAGAGAATATGCCTCCTTTTCATAAATGGACCATACAATGGAGAATAAACTAATGACATATTTATCAGAATTGATTGGGAAAGAAGGCAGATAAATATTATTATTACAGCAAGACTTTTCCAGCTTATTTCCGATCCCTTCTTTCATTTTTAAAATAACAGTACTACAAAAATTGATGAATTTAATATGGCAAACAATAGACATTTCTCTTGTTACAGGTAATGATTAAGTACGCAATTCAATTAAATTGATCAACTTAACACGACATTTGTCTACATAGAATTTCCTCAGTCGAATAAGATTTGAAATATTTTGTTGGCCGAAGATTCTTACATAACTGATTCTGAAATATTTGACTTGACAATCAAGATTTATAAAAATCCAGTTTCACTCGTTCCAATATAATTTTGCACTTGAGGTTAACAAGTTTATATAACCCTTTATTAATTTGTGTAGGGAGTCTTCTTTTCGGGAATTTCCGAAAAGAAGACTCCCTACACCAAGTTTAGATCGAAATAGGAATTTGAAGGTAGGATTTGATTTTTGGGTAATCTTTTAATAAAAATAGCAAGTTGGTCAATAAGAAGAGAATTAAATGGGAAAAGTGACTGAACAGGTAAGTACACATTTCTTTAACTTTGTACCTATACAGTACAAAATATACTTTATCAAGATCTTTAGTTATAGAATATGTAATTTATATTCTACGGAAACGTTTGAAGAGGAACTAAACGCATTTCATACCTGCGGATACCTTCCAGTATATATAAGCAGAGGTGTAGTGGAGATGGTGAATAACTCGATACTGTTGCATGCAGTATATATTGATTATACTGATGGCATGAATTAATCATTCTCAGTCATTTATCGAACCTGAAGCAAATTTATTGAAAAAATTGTCTTCATTCATATTATCAGAATTGGGTTCATGGAGATTGTAGTAATTTTAATATTTGAATTCATGAGTCCCATACTAGGACGAAACGGTCGTCCAGTGCTTCTAGGTTTTCAATGGTAATCTAGCTTATTTAATTCATATGTTAGTTTGATGGAGTGGGGGGATTTTAAAACATTTAGTAGCCTATGGAAATGAAAGATAAATATATCGGGGAGGGGTACATTTTATACACACGGTTAATATATAACAGATCAGTATTTGGCTAAATAAATAACATATCACCAGTCAAATTTCAATCTTCTTAAAATTATTTTAAGGGAGAAATCATTCTCAGTTTAACATGAAATGGTTCACATGGTCGTATGATAAATGTATTAGCCTATAGAAAGAAAAAAGAGATTACATAATAAAGTTATCTGAGATTTGGATTATCGAAAGGTTGCATTATAATCGAGAGGTTAGAAGGATGAAGGGTCGGACATATTTCATTTGCACGCACAACTTGGTCTCGAATCGTTGAAGTTCTAATGCTTTAACAATACACAAGATGTTGATACAATTTCCCTTTAATCTACTTCTTTTGAATGTGAATATTACTGTAAAACACGATTCCATCGGAGCAATGTGCCCAGAAATGATGAGCCGGTGGTAGTGTTGTATTGCTATTTTAAAAACCATGACTAGTAATGTTCTGAAATACGTTTAAAAAGTGTTCGCTTAGGATGAATCAATGTAGCCTGCCTCACAAATGCAAATGAACTTATTGATGTGGCTCAAAGGGGAAATTTATATTTAACATATCCATGAATGGTATACCGGATCGAGAACACAATGTAAATCTCTTCTCAGAGATTTCGAAATTCATTTATTCAAGATTTCCATGTTTAATAGTCAATTGAATCTAGATCACCATGACAAACCTGGAAACACTAAACTACTTTTTCATCCTAGTATGAGACTTCTCAGCAGTGAGTATCTACGATCTCGCCCCGTCAAATTCTAATCCAAAACCCTATTCATATTTACCAAACAATTATAAATACGAACATATAGCTTAAGTAAATAGTTTTGTCGGATAGAAATATTTGTTCTTTTAATTCTTTTAAATTTTTATTCCGTTCAGTAAAAAAGACATTGTGTTTTATGTTTAAACAATAAAAGCTTTAAGTGGGAACTCTTATTTATCTTGGTTATAATATTCTTATATTCTTAGACAACTATTTAATAACCCCAATGAATTTAACTTTTTTCATTGTATAAACAATATGAATAAAAAGATATTTATATAAGATAAATGATAACTATCCTTTCTTTTTTCTTGTTTGTTTAACAAATAAGGTACTGAAATTAGCTACAAATACAAGACATTAAGCAATGAATTACATTAAATTTTAACTGGAAAGTTTTAAAGAACACTTAGTATCACATCTACAGAATTCATTATCGTTTGATTAATAAAAGTCTAATTGGATCTAAGTGGAATACATTCAACATTCTTAATTATTTATGTTATTTTACCATGTTATGAACTTATATTCAATTGATTCTAACTGAGAATTATGATTGGATTCACTAGTTGATCTAAGCTAGATCACTAGTGTAAACCTGGAAGCACTGGATAGTCGTCTCATCCGAGTATAGGGCTTCTCAACAGTGTGCATCCACGATCCCGCATGTAGGACTCAAACCCAAGACTTTCGGTCTCGTGTGCGAATGCTTAACTTCTAGATCAATGAGTCAGTATCGAACAGCGTTAATAAGTAACTTCAATTGATCCATGATCATGCACAACCCTATATCTATTACCAGTAGTCTAGATGTTAAGAGTTAGTCCGTGAGACTGATTGTTCTGGGTTTAAGCCCCTCACGCGAGATCGCGGATGCGCATTGTTGAGGAGTCCCATACTAGAACAAAACGGCTGTTCAGTGCTTCTAAGTTTTCAGTGGGAGTCTAGCTTATAGTGATTTGTGAAAATGCTTAGTAAAATATAAATAAAATTTCACAGTTAAACAACCATATATGTCAATAAGATTTCATGTGCTATACTACACATGAATATTTTTCACAATCCTATTTTCATTTTACTTAGACGAACAGCTGATGTACGTGCTGTTGGTTATGCCGAATTATTTGTATTGTCTCGAGAAGATATTTTAAAAGCATTGAAAGATCATCCAGACGCTGAGGTATGAGTGAGTAAAACTAGCAATACTTTTTTTATTGATTGGTATATGCAAATGTAATGATTTTAATGTTTGTGTGTATGTTTGTGAATTATCAGTTATAACTGATTTCATTTGTATAGTTATCAACTGTATAGTGTTGTGGTCTATAAAACTATTGAATCAAACTTCAAAAGTTCCATAGTTATATGTCTATATTATAGCGAATGTAACAAAATAGTAACTCTGAGCCAAGTAACATAGCTACAAGTAGTTTATCTTTTAATCTCAAAATGATAGCGGAATATACTATCTCTAAATACTGAGAGTAGACAAACTGTGTAAGTATAAACCTAATGTGTGGGATATTCATTTAATGTTCATTATTTGTAAGAAAAGTTGATCATTAATAAAACAGCTCAACTAGATATAACGAACCACTTTTTCATAGTAGTTAATTTTCCCCTAACTTGATGTAATATTCTTGAAAATATTACAACAAATTTGATCAAAATGCTTTGTACATATCCGTTAGACAACCATTCTGAGTCATTTATAAGAAGATAACATACAATCAGTCATATTTAATGCAGGACTTGGCACATGTATTTTAGTTCAAGTTTCTACACCATCTTACCTTAATGAGACTAAATTATGATGACAAATCTCAAAGAGGTGAACACTGTCAAAGTATCAGTAGTAGTAAAGAAGATTACACATAGACAGAATGACTTAAAGAGAATGTATACAATTCATAAAACAGAAATAATCTAGTAGAATTTATGAACAACACACACCAAACCTATAATTTACAGACAGAAGGTAAAGCGTATAAATACTTCCGATTTTAATACCTAAGATATGTTTCCTGAGTTTCAAATTTAGTTGAGAAACTCATCAAGTTTTACAAACGCATATACTTTAGATGCATGTCAATATTTTCCATGGGGTATAACTTATAGAGTTATACCAAAGGTGGCCTATTAAATCATATGCTAACCAAATTATTATTATTATTCTAACTATAAAATGATAATCGTTTCCTTTGTATCACCCACATCTACTTCCTGTTTTACCAAATAATACCTTTCAATAGTCATGGATTGTGATTTCTGTTTTTAATCAAAATTAAAATTACTATGACTTTACTATACATTACTGTAACACTTGCTTTCATCAATAAACTTACTAAAAATAGTTCAGATTATTTCATTATTTCATTGCTTCGAGAGTTCCAAATAATCCTAAGCTGTTGTTAAGACGATTTGACCACTCACATTTTGATTAAGTGTGAATCATTACAACGGTCAGGTCAGTTTCCTTAAGACCTAATAGATAAATATAGTAACATTGCCGAAATTGCAATGCTAGATACAATCAAAATGCTTCAACTTATAGCTTACAATGGATATGACAAAAATCCCTGTTTTTTTTCTCAAACAAGGAATGTAGTTGAAAAATAGAATAACTAAATATAATGTATACTAATTAATCACTCGTTACAGTAGGTGATTTCATAATATTTACTTTCTTTTAAATCATAGTAGGTGACTATTTCAAGTCAATACATACCAGAATGTTAGTAGAAATGGCATCACTACCAGGGTTAGACTTCATAGTTTCGAATAAATTGAGAATTAAGTAGGGAGTTAATGTTTCGTGACTTGATGTAAGCCACTTCTTCAGTGTAAAAACAAATGAATACTCTGAATAAGCGGCTTACATCAAGTCATGTAACGTCAGAAATACAATTTTTCTACCCATTGGATTACAACAAAAGAAATTATTTAACTTAAATAAATCGTTATCATTAAGCTTAAACAAAGATAGAATACTATAATCTTAATGTTCTTTTTCGTTAACATTGCCTCTTAATGAAGCATATCATTTTGTAAATTACTCTATCTATGTGACTAAATTCACATTACGATCACGATCTTTATTGTTTAGTATGTTTATGTTATTATCTTATACAAGTGGAATATTTCATAAAAATGGACAATACAAACTGTCAGGAGTTCAATATTCTGTTTATCGAGATATAATCATAAAACTTTACCATAGACCTAATTAACTTGAAATGGTCAATATTTATAAATTCAGTGTTAACCTGTTTTTATGTATACATGTAAGAGTAAACATGTTTTTGTATGATCTTCCAATTATTCAGCATTAATAAACACTTAATCCAACATTATTCAGTACATTTTCATGTTTTCATATGGTATATGTAGTAAAAGAATGATATAGAATACTTCTCAAGAATCTTTCTAACCGAATTTTATGACGGAACATACTTTTTACACTATGGTCACTTGAGCTTATGGTTATAAGAATGAAACAGTAATTTGGGTTAATATACACTGACTTATATTCAATTAATATTGCTATATAGTATTGTGGTGCGTGCTACTTATATTGATATAAGTAGTAGATAACGCGAGTCAGGAATTTAATGTCTGGCAGTAGAAGACGGTGAAGATCAGGAAAGAAAGAGCAGGAATAGAAAGCAGTTAGCATGGAAATGCAAGAACAACGAAGTTCGAGACAATTATTGAACATTTCGCAAATTAATTATTATAGTACGGTTTTTCCATTTTACCAAGTAACTCTGTAATTTTGTGCTAAATACAATTCGGATGTCGTCACCTGTGTTCTCCTTCACTACAGTATAAATGAAAGGAAATGCATTTTCATGTATTTTATTAGTTAGATTTTTCATAATAAATTACTATTCTCTATATACATATATGTAATATCTAAGTGAAAATATTTTTATTCTGTACTTTATAGGCAGTAATAAGAAAACATGCAACAAGACGCCTTTGTGAAACACGTGTACGTCAACAAGCACATCTGCATGGAAAAAAGTCACCAATCTTATCTAATAATTTATGTAAACCATTCATTTCATCTGGTAATTAAAATTTTATATTAAAACTCTAGTCTAAATTTAAAAGGTGTACATGAAAATGCTTCAGTCAAATTAGAAGTACCATCATCTGGGACAATAAGGAATTTGTCAATGTTATTTAATAATGAAAACGATTCACAAAGTCAACAAACAACAATTAATTCTGGTATACTTGCACAATGGAAATCAAGACATACTGGTGGAAAGTGAGTAGTCTTTTTAATCTTAATCCAATCCTATTTACAAAGTCTGTTTTTAATAATTTTTTAGGATTTTACTTCGCTTATACTCAGAGTTTCACTATGCATGGGGAATCTTTTTAGTTTCGTTGATTACATTTATAAGATTGAAGGAATAGTTAAAAGGTGATCACTGAAATCTTTGAAGCTTTGTGTTGTATTAGAACGATTCAAAGCATTTTACATTAAACTTGTCACCTATTTTATACTTTGAAAACCATTTTATAAGTAACATTTTGCAGTGCAATCTTTTAGTTCAGAAAAATCCATGAAACCTTGTTTTCATAATATCAAACCTCATATGTACTGAATACCTTATATATTTACCTGCGCCGGTTTCCCATCGGCGAGAAGCATAAGCCTTCACCTCCATTCTCTATAGAACTCTGTCCTAGACAATCCTTTCACTTCTCTATTCATTCTTTTGGAGTGTGCTTTCGACTGCGGACGCAATGTGTTCCTTTGTCTTTCCTATTTTCCATTTCCCTTCAGGATTCGAAGTTCGCTATTGCATTGTGATACAGTTTGGTGGTTTCTGCGATGTATGACCTATCCACTTCCAGAGTCTTTATCTAGTATTCACTGAATACTGTCAACAAGATCACCTCCGATAATCCCTTCTTAAAAAACGAAATCTTGGTGTATACGAGACCTTAATTAGATATCCTTGAGTTCAGAGTGTTTAGACAATCAGTTTTTAAGTTATAAACATAAATAATATGGCTTTTAATTTCCTAGCGTCGATAGAATATCTGGGTTTCAGATTTCCATGAAATATAGTGATGCTTCAAATATGAATGACAGACATAATGAGCTACTAAACAGTTCAAGCGTCATGATGCTAGTTTCCAACAAATAATAAGATGGTTCTTTACTAAAATAAATTGTAAACTAGCTCATATGAAAAAATTGACAAAGTTGTAACAGTTAATTACTGCATTTATAAGCAAGATTTCAGGATAATTATTGGTTCTGAGCAGATGTGTAAGTCAGTTGGCTCCGGAGAGACTGCGAGGGATTCCAAAACTCTTCTTAGATGCTTTACGTTTTAGCTGAATATTACACACTTGATTTCATATGTAAATGAACCTTTGTTTTGCTAAGTACTGAGAAGAATCAACCGAAACTATGAACTTTAAAATACAAACTCTTGTGGAACAGATAAACCTGACCCATGATTATCTGTGATTACTCTTTCCAATCCTTGTGCGACTAGTACTATTGCATATCTTATAAATATTCTTGTATTCTTAAACAGATTCCTTCAAGAATATTCATCGTTTATTTGATGATAGATTCAAATAAAACAAGTTTTTCATCTACCCAAAATTATTCGCACTAATAAGATCACGATCAATAAGGCAAATTAATGAATTTCTAATAAGATAGTTTATCAACAAGAATCTAAAATGTGGACAACTTTTCGTTTGATCAGCCGGTATATATATGCACTAGAACCATATCACCTTTATCGCTTATTACCATTATAAATAAGAGAAGAATGTATGTTTTATGTAGGCATCATAAATCTTAAGATTTATTATCAAAGAATTTCGAACATTCTACTCCTCTCATTTGACCTTCAATAGATAGGTCAGTTTTATCGTTGTATGTCGAAGTGTGCTTCTTTTATTTCATCGATTTACTTAATTCTATGAGTATTCATTGTATTTCTATTTCTATCACTCCCATCAATTAAAAAAAACAGGAATGAAACAAATCAACTTGTAGAAACGATAGATCAATTTGCAGACCGATGGGAAACAATATTAGTAAGCGTATCATATTCTTTTTATAACAGATTAAGTATACTATTAATAGTATGTTGGTTAATTCTAATAAGAAATTAACTAAATGCATTTAATTTGTAATTCCCTTAATTTAGTATAATGCACAGACAAAAATAAATGGATTACTCCTTCTGGTTAGTGTTCTTTTTAGCGAATTGGTTTCTGTGGGATGAGGTCGCTAACCTCTTATATAATCCTCCTCTTTTATTCGGACATTGGACCGGCAGTAGCCTTACAAGGGCTCCAGGCGGAGTTAGACAAAAATTAAAATCAAGATTTTCCAAATGTCTTAAATAGTTTTAGTGAAATGTTTTCTATGGAATAATAAATTTTGTCTAAACGATGAAAACTAGAATTTTATATAATTCTAAAGAACGTCATCATTTCTGAATATACCTTTGAAATTTATTGGATGGATTGACAATGTTATTACTTTAACCATAATTTTAGTCTTCATACTTTATCAATCACATTTGATGTAGTGATATTTCAACTAAAACAATAGATAATTCTTCTAGGCAGAGATGGGTAGTGACTATCAATAGAATTCAGGACGCGCGTTTCATCCTGTCTGAGACTCGTCGGCTAGATATGCTTGCTTCGAGTCCCAGAGTGAACATCAACTCTAGAATGCAGGTACATCCAGCTGATGAGTCTCAAATAGGATGGAACGTGCGTACAAAATTCCACTACTAGCCTCCATCTATCTTTGTTTATAATCCCTGTGACTTGAAGCAATATCGAGACAATGCGCACAGAATGCATATATGACAATAAGAGACTGATCAATTTGATATGATGGAAAGAAAAGTCAACTTTTGATTGAATTACTCATTATGAGTTTTATTCAACATTGACATCCGTTTTGATTCAACGTGAGGATCATTCAGTGTAGTATTTGATTTGTTTTCCCAGTATGATATTTTCTTCTGTATAATATACGATATTCGTGTATTCAGTTGACATGACCTTTGCTCAGTAAGTGATTTATTGTAATTGAGTATCTGATTAAATCCTAATTATTATTTAAAATGGGAGTACAATCAATATATAAACCAGTGTATTTTAGACTATTGTTACTCATTATCATTATTATTATCATCATCGTCGTCGTCATAGTGTTTTGGGGCTACTAAATCTTCACTTATACCAGTCTTTGTGTTCTTACTTTCGCATCGTGAGAATTGCAGAGGTCCCTCGTTCAGAGTATAAGTGATCAGAGTTTTTCCGACACAACACTCAGCGACGACCAGATATAACAATTGCGACGACCAAATATAACACAATTGCAGTCCTAAACATCAATAGGAAGATTCAAGCAAACAACACAAAATGAAGATAATTTTTCTATATGAATAAATTTTGATTTCAGTCTCATGATGATTGACAATTGAATATTAGTCTAACATCAACCAATCCACGAAATTGCGCGACCACCTTCCATTGTACGGGTGCGGGATCGTGGATGCGCACTGCTGAGGAGTCCCATACTAGGACGAAACGGCCGTCCAGTGCTTCCAGGTTTCCAACGGTGGTCTAACATCAATTAATTCATGATCTCAACCAAAAACTTAACAATCTCCACAACCCCCATACTGAAATTGAATATTACATTATTCTACTGAAGTACTAGTTTTTTGTTTCATATTTTCTTCTTCCCAATTATTTTATCCTAGATGAATATAACTAAAAATTACCGTGAAGAAATTGGTGTACTACGTGAACAAATTCTACAGTTCAGTTCAACGAATACAAGTTAATATTATCTAACCATATATATATATATATATAATGAGTGCAAGTGTAAATGTATCTATATTTGTAATTTCACTTTTATCTTGTTCGTATGAATTTATCTATCTATCTATCTATGGGAACGCATTAGACAATATCTTTTCTTCATCTCTATATGTACATATCTGTTTATTGACATTACATTATGTAAGAAAGTCTTTCTCTTTATTTAGAATTCATTCATTATTTTTATTTTATATCATTCATATTTTAAAGAAAAGATTTGTATGTGGATGTAACTTATTATTAAACAGAACAAACAAAAAACTACTATTGTTCACATATATACACATAGATAAGTGTACAACATCAAATGACTTTTATTCATTTAACTGTGAAGATTTGATTAGCCTTTTTTTTCAAAGTAAACTATAATTTGAATGGTTGAGATCATGAGTCAACTGAAGTTCGATTACCATGGAAAACTAGGTAGCATTAAACTCCTCAGCAGTGTAAATCTACGATCCAAACTCGCAAGAATCGAACCCAGGATCTATCAGTCTTGCGCGCGAATGCTTAACCGCTAGACCATTGAGCTGTTATCCAACGGTGTTAATGTCTGACTTCGAACAATCCACGAAATTGAACAACATTTCCACCATTTTCTTTAGTGAGTTACTATCTTACAATAAATTCTGGATGCCGGCTCGGTGGTCTAGTGGTTAGGCGCTTGCGCGTTAGACCGATAGGTCTTGGGTTCGAACCTCACGAGGCGGGATCGTGAATGCGCACTGCTGAGGAGTCCTACAATAAGACGAAACGGCCGTATAGTGATTCCAGGTCTTCCATGGTAGTCTAGCTTTAATCGACTCATAATCTCAACCATTGAAGTTATTATAATATCCACAAAAACCCTTCCAATGATCAGTTTATATTTATTCGAAATTTATTTACATTGTAGAACCAGCGAAAATTTTATTAAGATAAGGATAATGGATTATTATTTTTATTGAGACATTGAGAAAGATTTACAGTTTAAGTGGATGGTTTTAATGAAGTTCTATAGTCTGAGATGGATGGTTTAATCACGGAGCTCTTCAGTCATTCAGTCAGACCAGGCACATATATGCATCGATCCGAGTTGCCATACCTCATTAGAACAACAACATAAATACCGGATTCATAGAAGTAGTTAATTCATTGGTGGTAACATATAAAACAAAGATTACATATAAGGACATAGTACAATAAGAAAGAATTAGTTAGTGGAAAGATATGAAGCGTTTCTAATCTCATAGTTTAAGGGAAGACAGCGAATGTATACATCGACGCCATTGTGATCTATCCTGAACCATGTCACCAAGAGTCTCCAACCATTGGTTACGATATTCACGCGGACCCAAACCAAGCAGTCTGCATCTACCAAAATGGTTCAAACTAGATGCTTAAGGACTGATGCCACGTTTTGGTTTGGCCGCTCCTAACCATCCCCAACACTATTTAGCATTGCGCGTCGTGGTAATCGCTGTTCAGAAATGTGTACCACGTGGTGCAACCATCTCAGTCGATAAAGATTCACATATGGAGCTCTTATTATCCTTCAATAAAACATCAGTGATTCCAGGTTTTCAATGGTGGTCTAACATGGGTCGGTTGATTATCTCAATAGAGAAGGGATTCCTTGCCTGAACTTTGTGTACTAAAAATTAGTTAATCGAAATCAGTAATATAAAATTATAAGTGTTAATAATATGTGCACAGTGATTATACGGCTAGTAACGATAAAAGGTAGGAACCTATTTTAAAAGTACATAGATAAATATTTATTGAAAAACACTAATTTACACAATTATATTGCTTAGATACATATTCGTTGTTAAATGCACATATTTTTCACAGCAGAAGTATAGTACAATAGCATCATTATCAATGGAAAAAAAACAAGCGATTTTCGAATTCACCTGGAGATTTATACTAAAGAATATTTTGGTAGGTGGTATTCTTCCCATCAATTTAGTTTATAAATAAGATTTTAATCATTTGATGAACATGAAGAAAACTTGTTTTTCACTGATTTCCTCATTAAAAAACCTAGACTACTAATATACTTTAGAATTGCGGATGTATGGCTATAGATGTAACCAAACTAAATATCTGTTATCCATTTGTCAACACAAACTTAGATATGCTACAGTTTGTAATAATAGGAATTATTTAAATGGAGTTGTGTAACTGTTAAACTGTTTTTTTCTTATAGAATCCAAACTTCGTATATTTGTCGCAATACATACTATGTTGATTCATTCCTTTAGCAAAATGATTTTCTGGTTATTATAGTAATTTAATAGTTTAATTCATGTGTCATTTGAAGCTAGACCATTATGGTAAACCTGAAATCACTAGACAGCCGTTTCATCCGTGCGCGTGAGACTGATAGGTCCTGGGTGGGATCGTGGATGCACAGTGCTGAGGAGTTCCATACCACGACGAAACGACCTTCCAGTGCTTTTAGGATTTCCATGGTGATCTATCTCGAATAGACTCATGAATCCAGCTATTAAAATGACTATTACTGTAAGTCAATAATTAAGAAAAATTATAAACTCATTTTATGTATTTGGTTTCCTGGTGCAGTAATAGGATTCACTGAATGAACTCTGTCTAATATATGTCTTCCTATGGAGTATTTAAAACACTCAGAGTATATGATACGAAATAAGTTCACGAAATTCATTGTGTTTGTTACTTTCAATTGATAAAAATCAAATAACTACGTAGCAACGTCGATGTAATACTTGTTCAGCATTTATTCGATTAATCAGTAGCAAAAGGTTTCCCATGGTGGTTTAGCTTCAATTGACTCATGATCTCAATTATTGAATAACCACAATATCCAGAAAAACCTCTTCTGATATTAATCAACATATGCTAATTAGTGACTAGCTTCAAGAAGTATTTCATCAAGTTCTAGTGAGAAATAGTGACCAGTTGGTCTCAGCCGGGTATGTTGTGAAATAGTAACTCACTGATGACAATAATTGACGCGTGGCTCAATTTCGTGGATTAGTTGAATTTATACATTAACACCGTTACATGATAGCCGGTTCAGTGGTCTGAATGTTAAGCGCTCGCGTGTGAGACTGTTAGGTCCTTGTTTCGACTCTCGTCAGACGGGCTCGTGGACGCCTACTGCTGAGGAGTCCCACAGTAGGACGAAACAGCCCTCCAGTGCTTCAAAATTTCCATAGTGGTCTAGCTTCAATTGACTCATGATCTCAACGATTGAAAGTATTTTATTAAGTTAGTTATTATAAATGTTTCCATTCTATTACATATATATATTCTACCTAGTAGTATAAAGCTATGGTATTTTTATTTCCGTGTATGAATTTCACTATACTTGTGTTTTGTTCTGTCTAAAAAGAAATGTGTCAATTGAAAGAATTAGAATAGAATGGATTGTTTTCATTATTTATTCAATCAAATCTACTAATTATTTGCAAGATTTCAAACATCTAGTTACAACCATAGCTTTTTTAATAAAGTCAATATTACATAAAAAGTACATTCTTTTCCAAAAGTTACTGGGAACGTAATATGGACTAGTATAGGCTCATTGATTATTGATGTTTATTATATAAATATTATTGGATTATATCATTGTTAGAGAGAATTCCACTTATCATGTTGTTGGTAATGTTGAATAAATTCTGATATATTCTCTGCTACATTATCTATCCTTTACGAAATCTCCTGATGTACATTTGTCAGTGATTCTCTTTTTACGGAAACAATCCCATTTCCAGTTCATTTAATTGACAGTAATTATAGGCTATGATATAGAAGATTTTCAAGATCATCTATGCATTGGTTTTGTATACACTATTATATAAATCGAGTAAATGAGGCTTCATTTATGAGCTATGTCATACTTTACTTCTCAAACTGATCTTGGTTAGATGCTCATCGGAAATTAGGAAGTATTAGATAGTTGATTTACTCCATTATGGAACTCTTCAGCAGTGCCTGTCTTCAACTCCACTAGAGATTTGACTCAGGATCTTCAGGTCTCTTAGTAATCTCCTAAACTTTCGATTATCAAACCAGCATCAAGTGGTAGACATGTTTAACTACATTCAACTCACATTAACGTACAGTCATCTTTCATTGTCGTTGGTGGGTACTGCCTAGTGCATGATTTGGTTTAACTAAACAGGTCGGGGTGCACCATTAGGACTGTGTGAATGGCCTGTCGAGATTATCCATGAGTGAACACATGATCATTATAACCATATTAGGCTGAGCGATATCTCAATTTAATTGACACACACCAGTGGATTTCAGCACAATCGTCCAAAGTTTAGGAATTTGCTGAAAAACCTGAAGGTCCTAGATCAAAGCCCGAGTGGAGTAGTGAAGAAACACTCGTGAAAAGTTAATTACTAAGATGAAACAACTGTCCAGAGCTTTCTTGTTCTCAATCAGTGTTTAACTTAGATCAATTTGTGGTGTCAATCACGAAATCTCTACAAAACTTTTGTCGTAATAAGCTTTAAACCTAGCACCTTTAAAGATTTTCATAACATTTAACTGCCTTGGATGTAATTATAAAGACAGCTTTGAAACATTGACAAGATTTTACCATATCACCGTAAATTTATCGCTTTTGGCCTCTACTAGCTATTTATAATCAAAATGATTATTAATTAGCTCGTTTGTGCTATATGTAAGTTAGTGGTTAAGTACATTTATAGTTAGTTGCATTGTTCGTTTCATATTTTCTTATCACTTTTTGTTGAATTCAATGAAATTAACAACTTTCAAAAGTTTCATTGACTTAAGTCCCTAGTTGTCATTCAAATTTCTACACCATAGATGTCCTCTCTACCTACAATGACTAAGAATACATCTACTTAAATAAATGCTAGATACAGCAACACTTTATTTATGTTAATTTAAATACAAATAAGAAATAAATATTTATTTATTTATAAGTAAAGAATTGAGAACTTCTGAGGAGTCCCACGATAGGACAAAACGGCCATCCAGTGCTTCAAGGTTTTCCATGATAGTCTGGCCTCAATTGAATTATGATCTCAATTATTAAAATTACTATCATATCCACAAAACCCCTTCTGATTTTAATAAAAATGTTCTGAAGTATGAATTAATTATAATCAGAATGGGGTTTTTTGGAAGTTATAGTAATTTTAATAGTTGAATTTATGACTCAATTGAAGCTAGACCACTATGGAAAACCTGGGAGCACCGTAAGGCTGTTTTGACCTGTTGTGGAACTCCTCAACAGTGCGCATCTACGATCCCGTCTCGCGAGATTTAAACCTAGGACTTATCAGTATCACGAGCGAACGCTTAACATTCAGACCACTGAGCCGGCTATCATCTAACGGTGTTAATGTCTAAATTCAACTAATCCACAAAATTGAGCCACACGTCAATTATTGTCATCAGTGAGTTACTATTTCACAACATACCCGATTGAACTCCATTTCAACTACTTCTCACTAGAACTTGATGAAATGCTTCTTGAAGCTAGTCACTAATGAGCATATGTTGATTAATATCAGAAGAGGTTTTTCTGGATATTGTGGTTATTCAATAATTGAGATCATGAGTCAATTCTAGCTCATGATATAAACTATTAAATTAATTATAAATCATGTTCTAAGCAAAATATATGAGTAAATTACTAAGTGCCATAAAATACACTTTAAGGATTATTATTATTATTATTATTAATTTAGAGAAAGTCGAAATAAAGTGTATATCATGCAAAAATAAAAGGGGTAGGAGGAATTTATTTTACATAAAAGAACGCAAATTAGTAACTAATATGTATATACATTAAGTGAATTGAAAAGGGAGATCAAAGAGACATACAATAAGAACAAATTAAAAACTATTTATATATGTAATTATGTTTAGTTAATAAGAAACAAAATTATATGGTTTACATCTACTATCATTTTCATTATTCAGGATGGATAGTATAATCACTTGAGAGTTAAAGCACTCGATTATATAATTTCACATAAATAGTTTAAAGAATGATTCTGTTACTTTGGGTTAAACAACCAAGTGATAGTACTAGCCTTTAAACAAATAATGTAGCTTAAATAAGAGTACATGAACTTATAACAGATCAGTGAATTGAGTCATTTATTACTTGGAATGTAATAAATTGTTTTTGGTCAGATTTTATTTGAAAAATCTTGACTACATATAAAAATAATTCGGAAACCACGATAACGGCATAACTATTCCTTAAGTGAAAGTTGGTTATATTCGTGTTATGCATAGTCAATTAATTACAGTCTACCACATTCACAGCCACTTTTGGCTAGATCTTGTATAAATGTTAGTTTCCCTTTTATGGTACTAAATGGTCTGTTTGATTTGTATATAAAATCAGTGGTCTAGTGGTTAAGTGCTCGCGCGCGAAGCCAGTAGGTCCTGGGTTCGAGCCCCGCGTGGTGCGGGATCGTGGATGCGCACTGCTGAGGAGTCCCATACCAGGACGAAACGGCCGTCCAGTGCTTCCAGGTTTTCAATGGTGGTCTAGCTTCAACTGACTCATGATTTCAACCTGTGAAATTTCTAAAATTCTCCACAAAACCCATTCTGATAATAAAACCAGTATATTTGAAATACATGATTCAGATCGTAGAAGCTTAAATCGGTGTTCTGGACTGAACAGGCAGAGCTAGGCGGGAATCAGGACCGATAATGACTCTAGACTATTCCTACGGTTTTACGTGACATTGATTAGATCGATAAATCTCTGTTCTGTAATTGGCGATATCATTACGTTACATAATAATAGGACACAATACCACAAGTTATAACTGTAGCTTAAGAAACATGTAATACCTAACAGCAATTTATACATTAAGAAACAGATTACAAACAGTAGTATACATGAATACAATAATTTAAGTACTCAATAATTAAAGAATAAAAATTGAAAGGTATGGAATAGTTTCAATACGTAACATTTTCAATAATCATCGTTCAATAACATAAACGTTAGTTTTTCATATTAGTATTGATGTATAGGCGAGTATGATAATGATTGGTTTTGTGCTTACTCAGACATGTAGATAGTCTGATAAGTGTGTCAGATGAGTTATATATTCGCCTATCCTTATTATTATTACTCACTTACTATTGATTGCTCATTGTTTTTGGATTGTGTCGGAGTTTTGGTATGAAAATATGTTTACGTTGTGATCAGGCTAATCACGTGTTCTTGATCTGAGTTGTGTTGATATCCTGGAGGGAAGGGAGGGAATCCAGTGTAGATATTCGGCTAAGGTAAATTAACGTTCCATATATGTAAACGTGGGAACCCAACCTTTATAGCATTAGACGAAGTAAAACTGAGCGTTATAACAATTGAGAACGGGGTGAAAAACAAAGAAACAAAGATACAAACCACAAGTTATAACAAGTATTCATACTAATGAATAATAATATTTCATCATTTACTATATATCGTTTTTTTTATACCGACACTTCGTGCAAGTATTATAACTGACTAATAAGAATATGAAACATTTTAAGGCTGTATTTTTTTATTATTTTCAAATAATTAAATTATCAAACTCAAGAAATACGAAGGATTGGGCTAGCAACAGCTATTGCAAGTTGTACTGGTTAGTTCAAATCTTTAAACAATAAACTCTTATAGGATCTACTATGTATTCGTTCATCTTTGCTTAAAAGAAAATTTGAGTACTTTTAGCAAGCTTCATTAATTTTTTTTTGTCTGGCGTTAAATGAATTAAAATATTGATACATGAAACAATCTGGTAAATATTTGATTATCTTTACATGGGATAATTTCATTATCACATGTAGAAAGGAAGTGTAGAGAAAACATCTGAAGAAACAATTCTGTTGTATGTTTTTTAAAAAGTATATTTCGATAATGCAATGAGAAGACGAATTATATCAGAATTATGTGAAATGCTTGAGCAAACAATCTGATCACACGTAATGTACTTGTTAAGACATCTTTATATGAAAATTAAAGGACAACTAGTGAGGTTAAAGGTAAGCCATAACAAAGAAAAAAAATAATAATAAAGTACACAAAAACAATGTGATCACCATTCTGGATAATAAATCAGTATTACCAGAGTAGGTTAAGTGTAAGGACAAATTGTTTTTGAACGCATAAACGGGGGTTTCAATTTCCGTATAGGCAAGGTTTCAATAAACCTTAGTATACGTTCTTGAAGGCTTTTGTATAACACTACAAATGTTGATTTGATGTCAACCTTATGACCAGTCTCAATCAAATGTTTTGCAATGGATGATGATATCTGTCTATTCTGTGATCTTATTTGACCATTGGAATCCAATTGTTTCTGCAAATATGTCAAGTAATTCTGATAAACTTCGTTGCATCACCGAAATGTATCAAAGGGACTAATTGTTTTTAAAAAATTGTCATTCTAATTAGTAGTTCCATGATCATGAATCTGAATATTAGTTTGTATATATTTTTTTATATCAAGTAAGAAACTTATTAAAGTTTATATTCAATAATTATTGATTATTGTTTTGATATACTTAGTGATTGGTTGATTCAGTTAACTCAGTTTTTTTGTTTTTAACAATCAATTTGTTGTTAACATCGATCAGTGCAGGTTGACGATAGTTGCTTGCTTACCTACGCCTGTTACTTATCGTGGAGGAGCATGGGCCACCCACCAGCACTCTCCATCCAACCCTATCCCAAGCAATCCTTTCCAGCTCCTTCCAGTTGAGATTCATCCTTTCCATGTCTGCTTCCATTTCTTGACGTAATGTGTTCTTTGGCCTTCCTCTTTTCCGCTTGCCTTCAGGATTCTAAGGTAGGGCTTGTCTCGTGATGCAGTTTGGTAAAATATGTCCTATCCATTTCCATCGTCTTTTCCTGATTTCCTCTTTAGGTGGAAGCTGGTTTCTTCTCTCTCACAGAAGGCTGTTGCTGATGGTATCCAGCCAATGTATATTAGTATCTTGCGAAGACAACTATTTATAAGGACTTGTACCTTCATGGCGATGGTTGTAGTAGTTCTGAAAGTTTCAGCTCGGTACAGTAGAACTGCCTTGACGTTCATATTGAATATTGTGACTCTGATATTGGTTGACAGTTGTTTTGAGTTCCATATGTTATTCAATTGTAGGAATGTGTCCCTTGTTTTACTAATCCTCGTCTTTACGTGAACGATAGTAATTATACCTTTTTGCTGAAAGTCTGACTTTTCAAAGGTGTTGTAGTTTCTGAACTACATGGTTTGAGTGTGAAAAATTCATCGTTGTTCAGGACAACATCAACAGCAAGTATTTGAACGAGAATTGATCTACTAGGATTTCATCACAGTCGGCCAATGGTTCATTTTTGACTTGTAATTTGATTGGTTAATATCCACACTTATAAACAATTGGGGTACTTACTAAAGTGAACCTTCATCTAGTTGGTCACTTTAAGTTATATAAACTAATGGTGCTCGCTACCTGTAATTTCACTCATTTTGACATCGTTACACTTTTAGAGCTAATGCTATCTAGTTTGTCTTCAAGGAATTGCTTTATTGCCTGCAGAAACACTTACTGGTCTACAGTTTACATATGATTGCATTATGTATGATGATGCTGAAAACGTGAGAAGTCTTGTAAACGCCTTGAAGTCTAGATTATTCGGGATACTTTTCCCCTTCCTAAAATGCAACAGAGGTGAGATGTCAGTCTAGTTATCAGAAGGTAATTTGTCTTAGAGATATCATGTTTTGTATTATTCATGAATTTCGAATGATATAATGTTAGGCTGCAATTATACCTGAAATAATAGGTTTCGACCCAAGGAGAATTCGTCATCTTTGAATGTAAACTTCAAGTGATATGGCACATAAACAGTCAATGTTGTTCAGTTACATGTCCTCTTTAAAGCTCCATCCATTGTATCCTTTGGTCCAATAAGTACGCTTTAGAACTGGATTTCCAATCTCCAGATTTTTCCCTGAAACAAAACCAACTCTTTTACTTGATCTGTCTTAACCTTATAAGGTATTTTTGCTGATATGAGAAAATATCTGTTGATTTCAAGTTCTATGCTTCTCATGGTTGAATTACCTTTTTATCCAATTCTGAATTTGTATATTACCATCAAGTTTTGAGCTTAAATTATTTGTCATCCACATGATTCCTTTTCAAAATCGTCTACCGAATATATAATTTCAGTGTTAAGTCCACATACTGTGTATTAAGTTGTTTTGTAAATACTACAGATGCGTGAGTATATTTGGCAGGTAGAGAGGATGAACTCAAACTTCTGAGGAATTATATCTGGGCAAACATCAAATTAAGATTCTAAATTTTCTTTATTTGAAGTTATAACCATGATAATGAATGCGGTTTACACTAAATTAAGAAATGTCTCTACTAAATCACTTAACTAAATTCTCTGTTCCTTATGGAGCATAATACGCCGACCAATGATCTTCAGTATGCTGGTGGGCGGTATATGCTTCAATGGGAGTATCAATAGTAAGTAAAGTAAAAAAGTAATGATCTGCAGTCACGTTTTTAAGAATGAATGTGGGAATATTCAACTAAACAACCATTATGACAATAGTTCTCAACTGTATATAACTTCTGTACGATAAAATGAAGGAGGCAGAAACGTTTACATTAACAAACAGCCCGAATTCAATGATCAGGTACCGAGCAACGACAGTGATGACTTAATTAATAAAACTTAACAAGTAAATATGTATTTGCATGCGATTGAGTCATCAAGAGTTTAAGCAATCGGTATTAAAACGGATAAGTGAAACAAATTATTTAATTGGTACGTGCATTCGATCGTATACTCTCATTGATACAAGAGTGAAGAAATAGACGAAAATCAGATGAAACATTCAGAAGTTAAATTGCACTATTTGTTTGCTGAACAAGTCAATTAAACGGCTTAACTGATTTGAATTTATGCACACATGTATAATACCAACTCTGTTTTTAGTTCTCTTTTCCACTTGTCGCCAAGTGTTATTCATGATCTCAATATTTGCCTCAAATTTACATCATCATGCTTTCTGTTGCTATTCTTTTAGTCTTGAGGATATCTTTCGATGCAGTTCGATGACGTTCATTAAGTGTCCCTTTCAAATCTAGCGTCTTTTACTAATTTTCTTCTTAACTGACAACTAGTTCGTTCTCTTCCACAGTAGGTTATTGCTGATAATATCTGGCTAATGGATCTGAAATATATTGAGCAGAAAGTCTTTTAAAAACACCCTCATTAATTGATAAGAAACTAATAAAGATAAATGATCAGATGTGTTTGTCTTTAATGGGCATATACTTTGTCAAGAAGCTTAAGTGAGGTACATCATGAACAAAACCACAAAAGTAAACAAATATCCCCTAATGCCAGCAACACAGGAAGTTAATGATAGACACACCGTCTAGCTGAACAGCATTTCTTTATCAAAAGTGTGCATTGAGCTCACAACACAGAACAAAATTTCTGAGAAGCATAAAAACAGTAAAGTTAAATAACTGACTGGGAAAAAATAATAAGGTGATTAACTAAATCCGCAAATACGTCAAAAATAATTATATGAACAATGAAGTTTCAAGAAAGAATGTGTAGAGATTATGACCACCAGGTGGTTATCCAAAGCTATGTCAGATTCTCTCCTGCTTCTCACGTCTTCCATCGTTCTTCTGATTTTTTTATTGACACAAATATGATCTATCTGGTTCTCCATGGTGTGATCCGGTGAGATCCGTATAGCTTTGTGTGTGCGCTTTTGTGGGAGTGCTGTGCCGCCTATAACCAGTTTATTGAATGCACATAAATTTGCCAGTCTCTCCTCATTTTCATTTCTTTCTCCCTGTCCATATCGTCCCATGATATCTTCATATCCGGCGTTGTCCATTCCGACCTCGGCGTTTAAGTCTCTCATCAAGGTGGTGAGATCTTTAAGTGGGTACTTCGTTATGACTGACTGCACGCTCTCATAGAACCGATCATTATTGTCGTCGTTCCTATCATAGGTGGGTGCATAACATTGGATAAGATTCATCGTGATTCCCTTCTTATTTATTTTAAAGGATGCTGTGATGATCTTGGATCCATGAGATCATCATCCTATTAGTGCATTTCGTGCTACTCTGGACAGCATGAGAGCAACTACTGAGTATGTGGGGCATGTGCTTGTTCAAGACCAAAGTAAAGCCGCATCTCTTTCAAATCTAACCTTTTCTGTCCAACTCGAGGCCATTGGGTTCAAGTTGTACCTCATCGTTTCCGGAACTATTTGATTAGTTCTCTCCGTCTCTATCATTGACTGAACATTTCGTATACCTTTTTTAAATGGTGCTGTGGTTGCTGGACAAGGGCATCGGCCTCGTGACTTCCGAAGAATCTTCGCTTTCGCGAGGCGCCATAATTCTTTCTTTAAATGGGAGCGCAGAGTTTAGCTGGTTTAATCTGCTAATTCCGGTTAGCGTGACTTTGGCAAGGTTGTTTAGTACTGGATGAGGATGCTGACGTCGCGCCCACTCCCTCTCTTTCACAATGACTTTGGAACGGCATTAGTCCTAGACTAGCTACAGGTGGAGCTGTCTAAGTATATGAGCAAAATTGACGGACTTGAAGGACATATACGTGCTTTCTTACATACTCGTCTGAATGTATGCATATATGAATACCTACTTATTTACGCAAGCCTATTACCCCTCATCAACGAGCATAGGCCAACCACTAGCAATCCCCATCCAACCTTGTCCCAAGCAATCTTTTCCAGTTCAAGTTGCTATTCATCCTTTCATATCTGCCTCTGTTTCTCGACATAGTGTGTGCTTTCGCCTTACTCTTTTCTCTTCTCCTTCAGGAATCCAATTTAGGGCTTGCCTCGTGATGCAGCTTCTTGATTTTCGCGATGTATGTCCCACCCACTCCCAAAGTCTTTTCCTAATTCCCTCCTCACATGGAAGCTGGTTTGTCCTCTCCCACAGAAGGCTGTTGCTGACGGTAAACAGCCGACGGACATCCAGTATCTTGAGTAGACAGCTACTTAAAAACAATCGTACCTTTTTCGTGATGGTTGTAGTAGTTCTGGAAGTTTCAGCTCGGCAAAGTAGGACTGTTTTGACGTCTGTATTGAAGATTCAGATTGTTCAGAATATCGGTTTGTTCTTTCGCTAAATTGATCTGGAAGGTCTAAGCGATTAATCATAAAGAAGCCTTTCTGGGTTTCTAAGTCACAACGACCAAAAAAAGGATAAGGTGAGAGGACTGGTTAAACGACATCTCATTGCGACAAGAGGAAATGACAGCATATCAGGGTTACTGACGACTAACTGTTTGTATTGTCGTCATAAATGAAAACGAATATTGTCGTGTTTGTATGAACTAATGATTCCTTTGTTCTTGATGACTGCCTGATTACAAATTCTAAATACAAAACGTTCATTTGTGCTCATCTAGGTCCACTTGCTGTACATTGCACTACTTCGGGAATTCCTAGTTATTATAATAATTCAAATTCTTCCAATTGGAGTGGAGAGTTTTCTTTACGTGAAGTTCTTTACTATAGATCTTCATACCTATAATAAGTGTGGGTATTTTGTCCCTTAGATGCTCAAAATTAGATGAAAAGCTTGGATATGACAAGTTGTAGTGACACTGGTTCTGAATCACATGGACCTTGAAGCTGAACATATAGTAACTGTGAAGATCTACATAAGGCGTTATAGTTTGGATGAGGTCAATAAACGTCGATGGGAAAACACTTTATCGAGATTCTCAGTTTCGACCATGCAGAAGTGGTCACTGTGAACTTATTTGTTTTGTATTCTACTCTTTAATCTTCTAGCATAATGAATGTATTCTTTGACGGTTCTCTAAAACCGCCTTGCTGACTAACACTATAGAACTAGTCAGTATAGATCATTGTGTGATTCCGATTTGAAATATTTTATATTGGGTAGTCACATCATAGCAAGTCCATCATTTTTGGACCATGTATGTTACTCTAGTAGCTTAGATATTTGCACTAAAACTGACCTAGGCCTAAATTTAACGAGCTCTTATAACTCATTAAAGAAGTTGTGCATCTATTTTTTAGACGTCCATTTAAACTTAAAATAGGCATCACTTGCACAGCAGCATATAGCCACCTGTTTCCATTGCTTTTGTCAGTAGCATCAAGGTAGCAGATGAAATTTCATTAACACGTTTAGTGAATTTTTTGTCTCTAATGTCAGTGATTTTTTATGATTATGAAAAACACTCATAATGCAATGGAGAATAGAGTTGTGAAACTAGAATTACGCTTTAAGGGAATTTTATTTATGATCTTCAGATTTTCTAAAGCTGCTCCTGAAGTTATTTGGAACTCTATCGAGAAACAAAACACCTGTTTATTTGTAGCATATTCCGGAGTAATTGGTGAGTACGGCCCATCGGTGTTTGGGATGAAGTACCCAAGATCACCGGGCGTAGGCATTTCTTCATGTACGATTTTTTTCTGGCAGTACATTAATCAAAGATATGTTCATGAAGTACTCTGAAGCCGATGGAATTGTACCACTAAAGAAACCGATAATATTCCATATAAATTATGAGGGTCAAGTTATTTTTCCAAACTAGGGCTGAAGAATGCGTATTTGCAAAGTCACTTGGATGGAATCTCTAGTGAACTAGCTACTGTTGATACACAATTCGGGTTGTTCCTACCATTACGATTGACTATGTGTGGTGTTTGAACGAACTAATAATACCTTTGTACTTGTTGAATGCTCAATTTCGAATTCCAAATACAATACATTCGCTTGTGCTTGTGTCTTACTTCCTAATTCAATTGCGTTAATTTTGGGATTCCTAGTTCATAATACAATTCAAATAATTCAAAACATTATACTATGTCTACTGAGATATTCCAGGAGGTAATAAACCAGATCATCAGCGATCTTGACGATGTCGAATCGCATCAGGATGATACCATAGTTTATGATGAAAATATGAAGGTGTAAAATAAGAATCTTTAAAGGTTATTTAGTGTTGCGATTTCAAACCCGACTAACCATGTCAGAATTTATTGGTCAGTCGGGATGCAACTTATACAATCTTAGCACTGTGCCAAACCGATGAAGTTCAACTGGTATGAGCAGCCTAGCGTCCTTACTGGTCCTTTTTCCTCCTAGCCCTGTGGGTTGAGTTCAGAACACCTATACCAGCTTCCACTGTAGGGACTCATCTTTATCACGAGAACACGACTGGTTTATTGAAAACAATTATTGTTGTAACCAATTGTATTTTTTATTATAGTTTTTGTTTTTCTTACGCATTCACTAAGTTGTGTTTCTTCCTGAACTGCATCTGTGTTGTTTTACTTGACACTTGTTCTTGGCGGTAGCCATATTGATATGCTCCTCCTTTTGTGTGTGTTCTATCCAGTCAGGATAGAATAACGTTCATTTGTTGTGACTGGTAATTTTCCCTCATCTTCTATCAACTTCTTTATTTATTGTAATTTAGATTTGATTGATTGAACAATTATTGGTTGAATAGCCGGGTGGTAATATTTGTTTAGGTAACGATTTACATTTAAATTTATGATGAATTATAGAACCGCTATTTACCCGATTACTTGTTTTGATTTCGACGGGAAAGGGCGCGTGTCTAACGTACCAGGAAGGCTATTCAGCAGTCCAAACCGTAGTTTGGATTCTACACTGCCTAGGCTCTAATGTGGACGCCAATGGTCTCAGGCCTGATACGACTCGCTTAGCTCCATTTATTCAAGCACGTCACCTACGAATATTTAAGCACTCAGATCATGGATCGGAGCTCCTGAGTTTCAAGCTGGATTTCTATATAAGTTTACAGAGTTACCATCCACACTTTTCGACTTGGTTTCAAATACAGAGTTTCTGTAGAAAGGATTACTCGGGGATGCACTAATGAGCATGCTACAACTGTCAAGTAATGATCTCCTTAGACCATTTCGATCGACTGGAAAATCTACCCATACTACATTCGCTTTTTCTTTAGAGTTGGCAGCACTTCTAGAGCAGAATAGAAAATCTTATTTAAAAGCCACATTATTGTCTATTCTGACTTGTCGTATCAAAACAATACAATATTTAGCGTTTCCAAAAAACACATTTAGGCTGAAGATAGAACATTATGTTTAATATGAATAGAAAACATATGTTACACGAGAATGACCGATACTACGAGGCTGATCCTTGTCATCCGGCTGAATTCAATTAATTTATCCCGCCTTCTCCACTGTTCACTTTCTCTTCGTGTTTATTGTTGAATGTGCATTTTTCCATCTATCTAATGTTCGGCTTTGAGGATTGTGCAGTTAAGACCAACACCGCTACACAACTCTCCCATCAGAATCAACGTGACGTTTGTTCGATGCCATATCGAGCGGGGTTGTTGCGTTCTAGAGGTTACCAATGTAATAAAAAGAATCCTCCTGGTATTGATAGTCTGAGAGATAAATCAAAAAGAAGGCGGTAGTGACTGGTCGGTAACTTCGGCTGCAGCTCTTCCAGAGTTACCGCCGGTCCCGAGCCCGAGTAGAAGAGGAGGGTTGGGCATGGGGTCGGCAAAACAATCTTGATAAAACCCAGATTGAACATCTTCAATCGTTTAAACTCTGTCCTCCGAGTTGTGGGAAGAATTGTGACGCCTCAGGACGAAAGCCGATGTTCTTCGGAAATTACGAGACCGATGCCCCTTATATAAAATAGAGCAACAGAAAAGAGGTCGAAGAAGCTCTAAATTGAACGTGTCAGGAGGTAATGGGCCTCAAGAAGCATGATTATAGAGAATGAATCTCAATCATAACCCTGAATAAGATTCAAGAATGAAAGAAAAAAGGTAGGAATTAACAAAAGCAGAGCAAGAATAGAGAAATTCGAGGCACAAGCTGAATACACTGAATCAGACAAGCAAGTGAAGAGGAGCGTTAGAGTTAACTACCAGAAATACGTGGAAGAGCTTGCAACAGCAGCCGAAAAGGCTGCTCGAAAAGGAAATATAAAGTAACAGTATGACACAACAAAGAAAGTAGCCGGCAAATATTGAAAGACCGGTCAAGGACAAATAAGGCCTTAAATATTCAAACAGTCCTTTGATTCTAACGGTATTACAGCAGTATTATCAGAGGTAACCCCACTAGCATACCCCTTCCTTTCACAGCCAAGCTTATTTGTGGGGACTTCGACGTGCCTAAAATTTCTTGGTTTTCAATTAAGGCGCCGAAACGTCATGAATCGTTTATTGAATGTCTAGATCTTGAACAGTGGACTCAGTATATCAGTAGCCCCACCAGCACATCATAATGCCTGGTACTTAGATTTTACCAATAGCCCCACTCCCAATACTATGTATTTCGGAAAAAGGTTTACAGGTAGTGGTCATAACATTGTCATGTGTAGTCCTGATATAAAAACCACAACCGATAGACGTAAAACTGTAACACGTCGTAGAAACTAACTCATGGTCGATCGGGAAAACTTCAAAGATCACATAAGAAGCACTAATTGAGGAGATTTTTACCGTAAACAATTCCGACACTAACTAATATATCCTATCACTACATCAGAAATATCTTTAACAAAACCGCACCTTAAGAATATTGGGGAATTAAATGTTCTGGAAGTCTGTATATATCGATCTGTACGTGAAGACGTCTTGAAGGACTTTGTAATCTATTTCACAACTTTAATGACTTCTCGTCTTCAATAACGATGACAGAAATATTTGTCCAGGTAGAGGCAATACGTGAACAAAAACAGTCACAAAGGAAAATCGTGGTGTCGAACCTGAAAATGCCTCCTCCGCACCCTCCATAATTCTTTTCAAAATAAACATAAACGCTCTAAATCGAAGGCAGGAGACATATTTATTGAGAACAAACAAGTACACGAAGACCCAAACTTTTTAGGGGACTATTTAGTGAAGACTTTTGTTCCTCGTCAAATAACAAAAATCACATCTCACTCTGGCGACAAGAGCTAGTATGAATTTAATCTAATAATTTATCACACCCCTGTCTGTTCCACTACACAATGTCAGGTATTGTTTATCGTTCATATCCAAGTGCCTTGCTGCTCCTCGGTTTTTCTTTTTTTTTCAGAATCTTGCCCTGGGGACATAGCTGTGGGGCTTCTGGAACAAACTAGACTTATGCGTTTTTCAAAGATCATAGTTCACACCATGCGCTCTACAAGTCTACTTTATAGCAACCGTAAACTTAAGACTTGCATTGCGTAAATACTTTGGGGTGTGCAACGTGGACGCTATAGCACATTGGAAAATATTTTGAAGACTACTCAGTATATCTAAACCAATGGACTGATATTCACTTTTATAGAATATGTTTATTTTACATGCATAATGTGAAGCAATAAATGTAATTTGTAGATCATGCCTGTAAAAACAGCGTATACTTGCCCTTGCAGAAATATGTTATATTATTTATGAATGCTTTACATTTTTGATGATGGAGGTAGTATTTCTGTAGTTTTCTGCTTCGTACAGTAGAACTGTCTTGATGTTCGTATTGAAGATTCTGACTTCGATGTTGGTTGAAAGTTGTTTTGAGTTCCATATGTTCGTCAATTGAGGCCCTTGTTTTACCAGTCCCCACCTTTAAGTCTTCGTCGGATACTCCTTGTTTATCGATTATGTGAAAGTATCCACATTTTCCAGAGTTTCTCCATCAAGTGTGATTGGGTCGTGTTGTCCAAGGAACAACGCATTATTTCTTCACAAAGCAATATATGAACTCTCATTTCAAACCTCCTTGCTGACTATGATCCATGGCCCAGTCTGCAGACTCAGAAACATCGAATATACACTATTACAGTAAAACACCAAAAACCACTGCGTTGCAAGTTTTTAATAGTGCGGCATAGTTCATTATGGAAAAGGTTGACAATACCCATCTGTAACACTATCACAAAGTTCAAAAGACTAATAACCCTGTTACTAGACTCTAAAAAGCTTCATCAACTAATAACTGAACTCCCGCCCATCACTGAGGCACTTTATTATGAACCGCCTAATATCTAGACCGATCATGAATATAACAGACCTCAAAGTCATTAGTATGAATAGTCGAATGATAGAATACATGGTTTACTCTCTCCCATTATTGATTGATCACTAGTCATGCCCTTAGGCTTCTACTTCTCACTATCAGATTTCGAATACTCTGTTGGTTAAAGTCGCATCATTCTTCCCAAGTGTCACGTCTTTTTTTCTATTACAAGTAGACGGATAGCTCGTCAATCTTATGGATGCTCGATTAACTCAGGCCGATCATAAGAAGCTCATGATGTCATAAATTCTTGTAAGTTAATCAATATTTTGTTTTCCTTCTCTGAAAGCTTGCAATCCTATACTCTTCAATATTCTTTGATTTTCTATTCGTCCCTACAATCTCGAAACCACATATTATCTGACCAACGTCTTATAACTTATACCATTAGTTATCTTCATGGCAATGTGATATACTAAATGGATGTTTAACTCACAATACAAAAGCTTTAGCTATCTGATTTACTTGTAACATGGCATTAGTGGAGACAGTTTATTTCAACAAGGGGCTTAGATTAATGCAATATTCGTACTAAACACAAACGTAAGCGGGCATAGCACCACAAAGGGGGGAGTGGCGTTATTAACCAGCGAACACGACGGTGAGGAGATGATTTCAATCAATCCATGTCTGTGGGACAGGACATTTTGTTTATAATATAATGTAATAATATGTTCCTGCAAAGGCTTCTGAAGATTTAGTGGAATATCACGAACAAAGGGCATTGATGCTAAGTTATTATGCGAAATACCTCTATGAATTGTGTTTGTAACGCTGAATTGGTTTCATTTCCTACCGAGTAATCCTATTACAAACAAGAATAGACAGATCGCCAAAAACGAAGCCTGCTCATGACCCTATAAATCTACAAAAATAAAAAATTAGCTGAAATCGCCGCGACAAAAAAGAGTCAGCCAGTCATGCATCAGTGCAACAATTTAGAAGACTCTCCGGGCCACCCACATTGTACGAGTATTCCATGTACCTATATTAATGGTTGTTCTGGATGTCAGAAGGGGCATAAGCCTCGTGACTTCACTATGAGGCGTCATGATTCTTCTAAGTGAGGACCTCCTAACTCCCAGAGCACAGTTTAAATGGTTTGAATGACTTTTTCTTACTGGCGTTTTTCAGCGAGTTAGTTTTCTACGGGATTGGGTCACTAGCCCCATGTCCAACCCTTCCCCTTTATCCGAGTTTGGGACCAGCAGTAGCCCCGAAGGGGCTCTAGGCGGAGTTACTGTTTTCAGTACTATTTCTTAAAACTACACATAATCCTGTACTTTCGGCTTCTTTTTGAACCACCTGTAGGAATCGATTTCCTACAGGTGTAACTCTGAGCTATTCTCCAGACTGTCGAGCACAGAGTCTTGGTTTGGCCAGAGTCAAAACAAGTAAGCTATTTGGCTTGATAAACTTTACCTGTTTCTAAACTCTATTAACACAGGGAAAAACAGAGACGTAAATAACGCACCAAACAGTAACTAGAGAATAGGAAAAACGAGCCAACAAGGCAAATATTCTCTTATAATAAACATAAAATTGTGATTGGTGAATAAACAAGAAATAGTCATACAAGGTCAAAGAAAGTTAATGTGATGGAGGGCGTTTCACTTTGTCATTGGTGAGTTCGCTAACCGATCACATTTTACACCACCTCCATCAATAAATTTCTTTATCCACACATACCTTATATACGCTTTTTTAACGTTAAAAAGTACCTTAATGAAAGGGAATTCGAATAAGTAGTCATATCCTAACTTTTCCTTCACAAATGACTCAACTTCGATAGGCATGAACATCATCTGCTCTGCTTCTCGTCCTTTTTCTTTCCATCCTTTTCAGCCACCTCGAGATATGCCACCGAAAACACTTATGACACGGGTGAGTTCGTCGTGAGCAATCACTAATTCCTCAGATGTTCCAGAGAGAGATAAGGTTGCAGTGCCTAGAAGCTCTCAACTTTGGGTGGATCTATTCTCTAACATCAGCAAACCAACTGTCGTACTGACAATACGGGTCTTATTAATACTATCTACATCCATATGTGAGAAGTATTATTCCCCGTGACTCTATGGCCAATGTACCTTATAAAATATCAACTTAACTGAGTCACTTATTTTGGTGAAAACTGTATCTCTTGTTACAATTTGATCTTGCCTCTAACACTGTATGCCCCAGCTATTTGAGAATATATTATTATTATCATTACTACTGCTATTATTATCAGGCAGTCAATAAAGATGGTAGGTAGGTGGACCTGTGCTAATCCTTACAGTTTGTTTTTCAGCGAATGTTCCTCCTTGTAAATGTTCACTGATGGGGCTAATACCACTTGTTCGAGTAAGGCGTTCCAGTCACTGACAACTCGGTGAAAAAAAGAAACCCAACCCTGAAATTATCACATAGCAGTTTGTGAACCTTTTCGCTGCCACCTCGAAGATTATTAGTGGCGGAGGAAGCAAAAAGATGGAACATGTTAACGCCGAAATCGCAATTCAAGATACGGAATGCCAACAAAATGTCGATTTGTCTCACAATACGATAAGGGGGAAAGAATCAGTGCTTCAAGCGCTCATCGTAAGTGAGATCCTTCACAAATGTTGTTCTCACACACTGGACATACTCAAGTAAGTAAATATCTTTAATAAGGCGTGAACCAACTGCTAAATACAGTACTTGAAGTTTGGCCATACGTAGGTGATACGTAAAACTCGAAACATCTCGTCTAAGCATCTGAATGCTCGTCAAAGTAACAGTAGCACGCGTAAACCTTTGATATCTGCTGCGTTGCAATGCGCAGTTGTCTTTAAGTCGTTAATTACTATTGCTCATAAGTCTTTACGACCCTGAATATGTGGAAGAGGTTTGCCGTCGATAGTAAACTGGTAATTATCACATTATCCGATGTGCATGAGCTCACTCTTTCTACAAATAATTCCTTTCCAATTCGTCTTGGTCAGCTTGAAGATCAAAATTATCAGACTCACTTCTTATTGTTCTTCGGAACAATGTAGATGGCCTATGAAGTTGTGGTTATTGTTTGGCACAGCAAAGGAAAAGTAGGGGACTGAAGATGGTACCGTACCAATTTTGACCGGCTACCATTCAGCTAGTTTCCACTTATCCCCACTCTCTGTCCTCCGCAACATAGGAAGTTACATGTTCATTCCTTAACAGCACCAATTATTCAAGAGCTCCTGGATAAGACCTGGGTTACAAAACTTTGTCAACACATTGCTATAGTCTGAAGATGCCACAGGTATTCGGAGTTTGACAACACTTTAACCAGTAACACCTAATATGAATCGTACTCACCAAGTGAAATCAAAAGGGAGAAGCAAGGAGGTTCGAAGATATATTTGATAGGCTATCAATATATCGAGGATCATCTGATCTAATCTGGCTAGCGATCGCAGGGGTTGTTGAGAACGGCGTTCCCACCCGTGATCTAGTGCGGATGCATGACCGGGCGTCTTCAGCTAGGTGAGTTCATTAAAACTAATGTGGTCAGCATCCAATGTCGAAAACTTACAGATCTATTTATTTCGGGGACTTATTTACCGTTACAAGTCTATGGTTGTCACACCGATAGACAGACAGACAATTATCTAGGGCTGTCGTCCTATCCTTTCTCGCAGTTAGTAATTTGGTCAAGCACAAATGCTTGCTTCGAATCATGTGTTGCTCGACAGTTAATAAATTGCATGATTTTATGAGACTTAGTAGCTTAGTCTGAATTATCTTTTCGAGTAACGTGACTACTAAGCTGGTCGGCAGTTAGATACGACCGGTCTCTGAATATCTTTAAACATATGTCATCTTCCTAATCCCTGGGGGTTAAGTGTAGAAAAGAGACATATTCAAGATTTCCGTGAGGGGCCTTGAAATAATGTCCATGGGAGATGACAACACTCGTGGATATAACCTACCAGAGCTTAGTATCATACCACGTTTGAGGTTGACATTCAATCGAACATCTGTTCCCCCAGTCACATGTACAGGTCCCATAGCCGGTACCTCATTGACGTGATTGTTATGAGTATTGTTGGCAATAACCGCAGGGTAGACTCTGCTGAAATAGTTTGATAAATTATCAGCTTAGGTCAGATCCGATCAAACAAGTATATCTGCATTTTCGTGCAACAATAATAGAGAAATACCATTACTAAGCTTTGTTCTTCGCTAAATGTGAAAAGAGCAAGTGTTTCGCGAAAGTGCCGCTATCACTGCCATCTGCCTTTCGTAAATAGTACGGCATTTAGCAATGATCTTTTAACATACATTCCGGATTTTTCGGTATCTACACGGAAGTGATTCATGTCCTGTTAACAAGAATAAGTTTCAGAATTGTTTCCTGCACTTCTACAGCTTTCAGCTTTCCTTGTTAATCCATGGAGGGCAGCACGAAAACCTGTAGTGGCATTGGACAATAGCCACACAATCCACCAAGCTGTGAACACGAGACTACTCAGAAAATAGATATTCAATATTTAACGCGGAGAAATACCTAAATGGAAGGCGCGAACAATGAATTGAATGGACTGGAGTTGATCGAGTGGCATGGCTCGTCCATGCAGGCGTGGTCTCTATTCATATTAAATATATTGTTCCTTCTCTAACCTAAGCTGGTTTTTGATCATGTATTGGTAATTGATACGATACAGTGAGTTGGCGTAGTCGATGGTGTGACTTCCACGTAAGATCTTATAGATTAGGCAGTTATATCATGACGAATCTACAAATTTAGGATTAGGTCTATTATTAGAGCAGTACTAATATCGTAGTAGACCATAGTTCTACATTGGTAAGCCCGACTAGAAAAACGCAACCTATTATTATTAATCCTTATTTCCACTTCAACTTTCTCGATCGATTTTAGATTTATGTTAACACTGTATTCCAATAGTCCTCTGATTAATGCTCACATGCATTATCGTAATGTTATATTGATTAGTCCTCATGACAAACTAGCCCAATCGATAATAAAAACTGGTCGTCTATATTAACTAATTAGCTTTGATGATTTGTTAACAAGCTGTGATAGCATTTACATGCTTCAGCGACATAGTCTTGTTTAAACATCAAGCTCTAGCAAATATGACCTGTATATAGCGTAAATATACATTGACTAACAATGCGATCAAGGACTAAATAGTTATCTGGATATAATTCTCAGTGTTCCTTCACTTAACACCTCATCCTGTTTTAAACGATGCACTATCCTGTAATATCTTTTCTTCTGACCACTGCCTGCCTAATTTCATATTCTCGAGTTCCATTGCCAAACAACGAGGATGACTACTCCAAAAACATACGGTGAGTTCCAGCTATAAGTTTTCTGCAATCATAAGTTCATTTTAGATGGCTCATTCAATGGCACACACAATTATCTGGATTCATTCAGTTGTTCTGATCAGAGCGAGTCCCAAAAACGTCAACAGCATCAAGCATCATGGAATTAATTGCCATACTGAATGTTTTATTCTGGATACTTATGGATCATCACTACTCCTCACGAATGGCTTTATATATGTCGTCCACTGAATAATCTAATTTTCAAAAATAACCCAGGCGAGTTCAACTATTTTACTTAGTGATTTTTTGTACTTAACATATATATGTTTTCCGGTTCCTTTTGCTATATATTTGTAAGTGTCCCTAGGCTAAATGCAATAACTTCTTATAGAATGTTTATCACGCATCATATTCCTGCCTGAAGTTTCACAAGCAGTCTAAACTTTAAAATTATTTTCTGGTCATGTTCATTATTTTTAAATCGTCATATACGTCAACAACCTGCATGTTAACCTGGCCCATACATACGTTACACTATATCTCCATGTCTTATAAATTTAGAAATCATCTGGATCGCCTTTAACATTTATCAATAAACCCATCATAGTCGTTGTTGCTAATCGTATTTGGGTTTATGGATTGGTTTATCATATTAGCAGCCTAAAATGCGAACATAGTTTAGATAATAATATTAAAAATTTAGGTACTGTCAACTGCACTAGTAAAATAACTAAATCATCAGGTAGTTGTTGGCTAAACAAACGTTTAAAATCAAAACTCCGTAGCCTGCTAGAATTAACACTAAACGAATATTTCTGAATTGAAATTTATAATTAAATTAGGCGTCTCGGATTCTTTAACGTTATAAGTTTCTGATGATTTCGAATCACCTAAAGCAACAATACCTATTTTTCCACTGACTAATCCTCAGTCAACACTATAACTAGTTAAATTTAATAGTTTCAGGATATCGTCATAAAGCATTGTCATAACTTGACAATCACGTAATATGACTGATAAAATTAATAAAACTATTAACGAAATCGGTCAACAAATTGACTTATAATTACCATTAAATGGTGTTGTTTTCTTGGTATCTTCATCCATCACAGATGATTACAGTATGTTTCTCTATCAGTTGCTCATTCAATAAATATCTCAAAACCTTTTCAGTCTAATTGATGGTTTAGCGACACAATCATGCATGCAAATAATCAGTATAAGCAGTCGAGCAAATCTCCTGCAAACTGAAAACATCAATGTCGAATTTACCCCAACACTGACTAAGGTTCAAGCCATTATCATAGACGTGAGTTGGGAGTGTACTCCCCTTGGTTACAACTTATGTTCTCCCTGATAATCACATGAGCATCACTCACTATTAATCATCTGGTAAAAACATATTTAGCTAAATACATCTTGCAGCACCACATCACTTCGTAATATGACACATAGGCTTAACTGATTTCAATAACTTATAATCACCATATCTCATTTAAATCGTATTCTGCCCGCATACGTGCAACTAACTTGTATGCCCAATCAGCCAGCAAGTATAAATATAAATAAATAGTCTATCGCAGATGAGAACATTGAGTCTTGAGCATGTCTTACGAACACACTCATGTTTAACGATTTTTCCTAGCTATCTGTCAAAAATCCATATAATTATCACTCATGTATTTAAATTTTATTTTGATAACCATTCATGTGTATTAGTAGTATTACTAAATTCTATCACGGTCAAGTAAAAATGAGGCTGAGAAAATCTCCCCGTCACTAAATAAACCGTATCAAACTAACTGGAACACTAGTTGGAATTCTTCTCTACGGTATACTTTTGTTTCTTCAGTTAGCCTACTAATACAGATGCAATTGGAAATCAACTCTTATGGACAACTTACCGGCATAATCGTTATCCGATTTCATAATTTAAACCAAAACTAATACCAATATTAACATTTCTACAATATTCATTATTTTAATATTTCTAAACACAAAATAATTACTACCTATAAGTTAAGTTATTAACACGCATCGTTTTATTATTATTATTATTGTAACCCCATTTTTTTATAGCTTAAATAATCTTCACCCAGATTTTCATTTCAAGCGTTTTAAACATGAAGGCAGATATTTTAAAATTATTACATGTATTTCCCGACCAGATGCTGCCGCTTTCTTTTTGATTTATCTTTCAGCTTACCAATACCCGGAGGATTCTTATTATCCTTGGTAACCTCCGGCGCGCGACGATCCCATCCAATTTGGTATCGAACCAACATCACGTTGATTCTGGTGGGAGAGTAGTGTAGTGGCATTGGACAATAGCCACACAATCCACCAAGCTGTGAACACGAACTACTCAGAAAATAAATTATATTAGGAAAGGCGCGAACAATGAATTGAATGGATGGAGTTGATCGAGTGGCATGGCTCGTCCATGCAGGCGTGGTCTCTATTCATATTAAATATATTGTTCCTTCTCTAACCTAAGCTGGTTTTTGATCATGTATTGGTAATTGATACGATACAGTGAGTTGGCGTAGTCGATGGTGTGACTTCCACGTAAGATCTTATAGATTAGGCAGTTATATCATGACGAATCTACAAATTTAGGATTAGGTCTATTATTAGAGCAGTACTAATATCGTAGTAGACCATAAAACCTACGTTTTGACCATGGGAGATACGCTGCCGTTACGGACTCAAATGTGACTTTATACTTATTTCGTTCGCTTTCGATTCACCCATCTACACTGACCGACCAGTCTGTTGAGACAGCACAGACTCTGATTATTGGAATCCAAGCTAACCGGATATTGGGACGTGGTGGGGCAGATACGTGCCGCATATCATGTATCTGAGACTAAAAGTAAAGTACAACGTGACAACTATTTGCAGGTGGAGGAAGGTGCTAAATGTGTATGAAACAGTCATAGTGGTGCATAAGAACAAGATCGGGCTATGATGGCTCATGTTCTAAGTCTACATGTGTCGGTTTCGCAACACATTACACAAACGCACATCCATTAATGGCTGATAGCAGGTTGCCATCGAAAAGTATCTTGAGAAGTACTCTGTCAACCCATACAGGTCCCTGAAGCAAGACGCGACCATTCAAAAAGCCTGAACTTCAAAGATTTTTCCAGTTAGCTTTCGAGTCTTTAACTCTGTAAGGGCATTTTTTCACTTGATTCGACACTTAAGTGACCAGTTCGGTCGTATACAAATATTTGGACGGCGAGTTTTGTATGTATTATTCAGTATGTCTTTTTCTTCATAAATTCCAAACATTAACTTAATGAGCCTTCGTGGTTGGGTCTGACCTCAAACCCACTTTCCGAGTCATATTACTTTCGTGACGTATACGCCTGTAGCCCCTTATAGCAGTGTGCCTCTGATGACAGGTTTAACCAAATCCAAATATTGTGCATGCCTCATAGCAGACTCATTATTTTTAGACTTCTCCACATTCCAAACAATTAAACTAGGGACAGATTTCACTTATTTGAAAGTCGTGTTCACGGCTTTCGACCATGATGCAATATCCTGCCTATTGGTTACTGGTTGGGGGACAAGCTTCTCTTTAGCAACACTGGGTCATTTCTTATTCTCGATCTCTGCCCAGTTATCAACGTTCATCAGAATAGCAATCACAGTGAGACGATTGTCGATGCTGGTCTTTCTGATAGAAACGAATCTAACTTTGCGGTTAGGTTTTTTAGGCGTTGCCTGATCGCTGCCAGTTATATGACGAGGGACAGAAGAAACTCCCTTTCCTGAGCCTTTATCTCTAATAGACCTCTTTATAAGCCGTTCTTCGTCTGCTGGCCAATGTAAGGCAATCGACTCTGAGCTTAATTGAGGTAACTTCACATCGATTTCCCTACCAACCGAACGGGTACCGCCTAATGTTCTTCGATCAGGCTTGCTAATACTCTTTTGTTAGCATTCAACATTACAATGGCTTCGTAAGCAAGCTGTTTGAGTTAGAGCAGAACTGTTGGCACGCACACGTAACTACTTTTGCCAAACCAGTCGGTTACGTTTTCTGAGGAATTTAAACCATTGCAATGTTTTTTTCCGACGAAAAGCTTCTTCCCTTAACTAAGATGTACATTCCCGAAAACTTATGATCCTTTTCACCGTATCCAAGTTAAAAAGTTTGAATATTGCTCAACTACCTTTGCGGAACCGAAACCGATTTAGGCGCAGAGTCAAACAGATTATTTGTTTGTGCGATATGTTTGTGTGCAACTACAGAAAATGTAGACAGCCCTTGAAAATCTGTGCCGTTGGCACTGTATGCAAGCACATTTTCTGCATTAATCACAGTCCTCTTCAACTTAAAACTTCTGACGGAACATTTCAGTGCCCAGCCTGTAAATACCGACTTAAAGAAAATTCTGATATAATCGAAGTAAGATTTACCTAAAAACTATCAATATGCATCAGGTTGATTTACAGCCGTGCGAACAGTTTAGAAGCATGATTCTGATGGGTCAAACACCTGACACAGTTTTTGATGTGTGTCGAAGAGCTATTGAATTCTTCACCTTACAAACAGCTCAGGGAGTTAAATATTTAGAGTATATTAATTACAAACTGGAAGAAAAGTATAAAAACATGGAAATTCAGTGCAAGTCGTTGTTGGGCAATCTTGAACAGAAAATTAACAAACTACAAAATGAAAAGGATGCTGTATGGGCAATTTATTAGTATTTTATACCTTATTTAGATAGAAAAGGAATGTGAAGAACTAAGAGACAAACTGGTTGCATCAACTCATAAATTGTCACAACTCGAAGGAGATATTAGCAGGTTAAATCTATCTAAACGATCTGACTCCGACCGAACTTGTTTTTCCGATCATATACATATCAGATCAGCACAATCAACTCAGTCTTCAGATACTCTAAATCCAAAGTTTCCTAGATGCTCACCTGACTCAACGTACCCAAGTCCTTTTGGTCTGGGTAATCGTCAATCACATTTTAATTTCTCGAAACGTTCTGAGATTAGTTCATCTAATTTGTTTTTAGCCCATACTTCACGCAAATCACCGACTAAAATGCTACTTCCTAACCATTTTCTAAACAATAGCCTTCGAAATCTTTCAAAAATCTCCAGTAAACCTCTTTACAAGTGACAAATTATGTTTGTTTCGTTCTGAAAATTTTATAAATAAACGTAACTGTGTTTATAAACCAACTGAATATATTATTTTACTCAAAATGTGGATAACGGTGAAGATGTCACAGGTATTCGGAGTTTGACAACACTTTAACCAGTAACACCTAATATGAATCGTACTCACCAAGTGAAATCAAAAGGGAGAAGCAAGGAGGTTCGAAGATATATTTGATAGGCTATCAATATATCGAGGATCATCTGATCTAATCTGGCTAGCGATCGCAGGGGTTGTTGAGAACGGCGTTCCCACCCGTGATCTAGTGCGGATGCATGACCGGGCGTCTTCAGCTAGGTGAGTTCATTAAAACTAATGTGGTCAGCATCCAATGTCGAAAACTTACAGAGCTATTTATTTCGGGGATTTATTTAGCGCTACAACGGATTTTAGATGATGGCGTTCTTAAAACTGTTTCAAATTTGCTGAGCCATTGTTTTAATTTACCTGTTAATACTGAGTTATTTAGGCTATTTGATTTTGTTGGTTTACAAGTAGCCTCTTAAACTAAGATTCACTGTCCGGGATTCAAATAAAAGATAACATTAACGCATCATTATTAAACGATTAGGACACAAATAAACCAAATAAACGACGGTGGAACTAACATGAATCCTTGTTAATGAAACCTGAGGAGTGAGTTGTTGGCTAAACCGAAAGCTGACTGCAATCATTCTTAAGCCTTGAGATATCATCAAGGGATTAACTTTACAGCTTATAAACATCACATCACACACAAAATATTGTTTCTACACTGATCTGTTGAACAAACTATGAACTTGCTTTATGACCACAGCAAATATTTCATAAGATGGCCAAGGTTAAAGGACAACCAAATCGGAGTGTTGGCGAAACGAAAACAGGGCTTTGAGTTTTATAGTATAGATGGCCAATCTGGAACACATGATGCTTGAGCGTTCTTAACTGCGCGATAAAACTTTTCCTCATATCTGTCCTGAATAAGCTGTTCTACTTTTATGTTATGAACATGTTCACCAACTTCACAGGATGACATATATGCACAAAGAAGTGAAGTTTAATTGCAGTTTTATCTGTCTGTCTTATGTCCGAAAGTAACTATCTTAATCACATTTCCGGGGTAATAGTCAAACATGTTTATTGGCTTTGCTTCGAATCTATAGTCTTTTTATTCAGTCTTATGAGCGAATTTCAAGTAAATAAAAAGCATTTTGTTTCAGCACTCTGAAATTCACTAAATATGGGTATAGAAATCTTGAAAAGTTTATAGAATGAATAAGGTGCACAGTTGTGTTTACGGTAACAACAACGACAACGTTTTACACTACTGGTGAGTAGTATAATTTTTACATCAAAGGAATGATGGACTTCTCAAATCCTTTCATATCTTACGAGAATCACTGGTCAAAGCCACTCAAAAAACTACAAGTTCTACAGATAATTGTTGATAACTGCGGAATAACACGAGCTTAGATTTAGGCATAAATAAAGTATGATGAAATTATTAGTTTTTCCTGTTAGCCTAATTATAGATGTTTTAAGTAGAAAAAAGACTTTTGTAGTAACGAAGTATATCAAAAATTTTACTGACAATTGTCATACGATATTCGGAAGTATCCAAATCGCATTATACTATACAGGGTTTATCAAATGTATATACTTGGGTCTCCAAAGTGGTAGAGACTTTAATGTCTTCGAATGTATATAAATAATTTTTCAGTAAAGTATTTACCTTTCTTACAATGTACATGTATATTTATTTGTGAAAGCATCTCGATTTCCAAATTTTTTTCCTCCTTTGGATTGATCCTTTCTTTTTTAACGCAGTGCTGATTTGTGGTTCTGAGTAAAAGCATTCGAAATAAATATTAATTACTCTACGTTTATTCTATAGTACCTAAGAATCAGCATAATCTTGTCAGTCGATTATATTGTGTAGGTAAATTTCATATGTATCTTGTGTTCAAATATATTTAAATGTTAAAGTTTCTTCATGAAATTGCTGAAGTGAAATGTATATTCATCTAAATATGGATTGATGAATGTTCTTACTTTTTAGAAGTATTGTGTTAACAATTAATTTAATAAATTTAAAATATTTCTTTATTCTGAAATTCCGATCCCCTTTAACGTAAATGCTAACCAAACATGCACTTGTATATTTACAATTGATTGATTACGTGGTGCTGGCCCTTGTCATATTTGTTTAGCTTAGAATTCTGCTGATCAGGTGGGACTATGTACCCTAGTCTGCGAGGCTTGATTTAGCGTGCACTATGTTAATATTTTAGGTTGTTCAGAGCTAGCTGATAGGAAACTCAGATCCAATACCCCTTAATCACCCAGCGTAATTTAATATAGTGTGAAATGTAAAACAAATTGCTGAAAAATTACACATAACTCTCTTGGAAAAATGAATAAGATTTTGATTCAACGAATGAACAAGTGATTTTCACAATCTACTTTGTACGCAGAGAAACTATTGCAAATTGGAATTAGAATAAAATTTCCAAGCGTTTAGTCAAAATGCAATTAATATCAATACGGATTAAAAGCTTGTAACCATAACAACATCGCGAAACATGATTCAGTGAAAGTTAAACTCAGTCATCAACTTTATTATGTTATATCTGGATCATTAAGACTATGTGGTTTAAAAGTATACGTTCTACTCAGTTTTTTGTCATTTTATATTGTGTTAATATTTAACAATGTTTGTCGTCTTGAGGTCACTCATGGTAATATGGTTAAATATCTCAATACTTCGAATACAATCTTACTATACACTGCTTTTCAGTTGTAAATTGAATCCTCGCTTTTGAACTGTTGTTTCTTTAACCAATTAAGCTAACTAACCTTTACACAAAAGATATTCACCAAAGCTAACCTTATAACCTTCAGTGTTACGCAGTCATAAGTTGTCAATCCAAACCATAACATTCACTTCACTTCTAATTAAGAAGAATTAATGAAATCACCTCCGGGAAATATGAGAATAAATCACATAAAAGCTAACATTAATTATTACAAGAGTAAAAGTGATCTTAGTAAAATTCATACTAACATTTATGAGTAATTAAATCAGTATTCTTTCGAAAAGTAAATCTCTGAGTATTAGCAACTGAGGTTCTTTATTTTGATGAAATAATCTGAAGACTATTTTTACACTTGGTGGGGAAACATGAGTTGATTATTGAGTGGGTATTAATATCATCTTTGTCTGTTCTATAGTGTTGGTTCAGGTCTATCTTTCATCCCGTGATTTAGGTAAACAGACATGTTTTTATAGAAAATGAATGAAGGTAATAAGTAAAAAGCCCAGAATATAAGTATTATACTGTTTAGCACTCGTTACTAAAGTGTATCTGCAATTTTAAAGAAAATGCGAATTCCTATGAAACTCGAGCTAATAACATTTAGCAAGTGGATTTAAGATGAACCTTGGAAACAAACAGTTTTCAGTATAACCTTGATATATCATCACATTTGCATTTAACTAACCGCTCTCTAAATGAAGCACAAGTCAATAAATTGAAATAAATACTCAGTCTGTCAAATAAGATTCAATCGTTTTGCTTAAGATATCCGTCTTTTAGTTGTAAGAGATATTTGATCTTGATTAAGAGGGCACTCCGATCAAACGAAACAATTAATTTGTCCTTACTTACTTTTTTACGCCTTTTAATCCTCGTGGAAGAGCATAGGCTAACCACCAGAATTCTCGATCCAACCCTATCCTGGATAATCCTTTCCAGTCTTTTTCCAGTTGCTATGTATTATTTTCATGCCTGCTTCCGATTCCCGTAGTGTTGCTATTTTGTCTGTGCACGACCGATCTTTACGGAATTCGACTTTTTTATTTCGAAGCTGGACGTCTACTGAGTCTTTCATACGATTCAGCAACACTCTGTCGAAAACTTTCCTTGATACCGATAGTAGTGCAATCCCTCTATAGTTCTCACATTTACTCAGATCTCCTTTCTTTGGTATCTTGATGAGCTGTCCTTCTTTCCAGTCTGTCGGCAATTGTTCGTCTTCCCAAATCCTCCTGGAAAGAACGTGAAGCAGGCTTGCAGTTACTTCTATGTGTGACTTGAGAGCTTCAGCTGGTATATTGTCAGGTCCTACTGCTTTCCCTCTTTTGAGTCGTCTGATGATCATCCTGATTCCTTCCGTGAAGTGACATCTATAGGAAGGTCTGTGTGTGCTGCTTCGATATCCAATGGGTTCAGTAGAGCTGGTCTATTCAAGAGTTCCTAGAAGCATTCTACCCATGTTCGTAAGCAAATCAAAAGATTACAAACTTTAAAAAAATAAAGAATTGATGCTGCAAAGTGAAGAACTTTTACTCTAGTGACCACTTGAAACCGTTGAACACTATCTCACACTTACGATATCAGCAAATATTATATCAGGGACTTTTAAACCTTATAGCCAATGTGCCACCTTCAGACCATGTAGTGTTAACATCGACCAATTTACATTTACCACCTGAATCTACGATGTCAACTATCTTTAAGTTCATCAGTCACCATAAACTTATTCATATAATAGTAAAATAATTTATCACATTTCTACAGCAGATATCAAATAAGTGCAAAGGTAATAATTGTATCAATTCTATATGCTACAATTTTGATCAGTATCTATATTCGAGTTTATCATAAATAAAGAAAATAACTAACTGTAGCCTGATGGGAAACAGAATTTTAGCCAATTTCCATTAAGTATAATAAATAATGTGTATTTGATGTTGATACTTTATGTATATGACTAAAGCACGTTGTGACAGCATTAAAACAATTTTGTATTCCACCTTGAGAAAGTAAACGTTTATCACTACATTAACGCTACTATTGATAGTACTATTAAATATCTTATAGTCAATAATCGGTGGATAAAATTAACATTCCTTAACTTGAAAAATGTTGTCATAAATGTATATCTTTTTAAACTTATATTCTATTTAAGAAATAATTTTTCAAGTTAAGGAAAGATAAACAAGAGATATTTTGGTTTTATATTGATTTTAATAGCGAACTGTCATCAGAATCGATTACCTCAACTGGTGTTCGTCAGGGCTGTCCATTCTCTCCATTCTTGTTTAACTTTGTCGTTGACGTGCTTTTAGACATAACACTTTTCTCATCTAAATTTCCAGGGGTTGAACTTCTACCAGGAGATTCACTCGTCGACTTAGAATATACCGATGACATAGTTCTTTTTGGTGAAGACGTTGACAAAATGCAGTCTTATGACCACTCTAAGCAACAATGCAAGCATGTTCTGGATGCGATTCTCCCCTCGAAATGCAAAATGTTGCTTCAGGATTGAGCTGCATCGACACCCGAACTAATGATAGGGAGTGAAGTAGTTGAGCGTGTCAACCGCTTCACTTATCTTGGAAGTTTCATCAGCCCTTGTGGTCTGGTGTGTGAAGAAATGTCAGCACGGATACAGAAGGCTCGACTAGCTTTTGCCAACCTGCGTCCTTTATAGCGTAGGCGAGATATCCGTCTGCTAACCAAAGGACGGGTTTACTGTGTAGCAGTTCGTTCCGTCCTACTTTATGGCAGTGAAACATGGCCGGTAAGAGCAGAGCATATTCGTAAGTTGCTATTATTCAACCATAGATATCTTCGAAACATTGCTCGTATATCCTGGGACCACCGGATAAGTAACTCAGTTGTTAGGAAACGGGTACTAGGTAAGGATGGCAAATCAATTGATGAAGTAGTGAATCTGAGCTGGACTGAGCCATGTTGGTAAGTGTAGACTACCTAGTTGGGATCCGCGAGACGATAACAACCGATGGTTAGAGATCTTGAATGATATGGCTCAAAATCGTTTGCAATGGCACAGGTGCATCCACATTGTGTTCTCCCAAATTCTAATCTCCTGAATTATTCATATCCCTACCTTTTTTCCCTTTCCAACTTTATTTCACTGGATTATACCCCTTGAGTAACATCTTCAAGCCCTAATCTTTCCAATTACTGCTTATAATTTTACTACCTCTGCGATTATGGGATTTGAATTGACAATTGTTTCTCTATTCTAATGCGGTATGGTAACTCGAACTGACGTACGTAAGTACGAAGTTCTACGTTGTTGATTGACTGACATACTGAACATCATCAGTAATTATGAAGTTAAGGAAAGTCTATTGAAAGTCAGTGACTGATATTTGTAAACAAGATCTAAAGAATTTTCATATAATTATTGAATAAATTTTATTCTTTTTACGAAAGGATTATTATTCTATTTAAAAATTATTATTTTTTGTAAGTATACAGTTCATAAACTGAGTAAAATTGCACCTAAATGTTATGTTATTCTAATAAGTATAATGATTCAATTTGATGGGGTTTGAATCATTCCATTGCTGATATTTCCGATTAAAATTTAATCAATTTTGGCTGGTACATAGGTATTCTGAACGAATTTTTTCGACATAAGTTGATATTAGAATGAATATAATTTAGTTAACAGTGTAATCCAGAACTTTAAAATGCAGATACATCCAACCGTTGAGTTTCAGATAAGAAGAAACATGCGTCCTTGATTCCACTACTAGCCATATTATGCCTATTTGAAGTATAATAATACCAACATTTCAATGTTTATTTTCTAACGGTCTCTATCTTCATAATTAAATAATATTAATTTTATTATTTGAGATCATGAGTCGATTGAAGCTAGACTGCCATGGAAAACTTGCAACCACTGCACGGCCGTTTCGTCCTAGTATGGGACTCCTCAGTAATGCGTATCCACGATCCCGACTCATGAGTTTCGAACCCACGACCTATTAGTCTCTCGTGACAACGATTAACCACTAAACCACTGAGCCGGCCAGCATTCAACGGTTTTAATGTCTAACTTCAACTAATCAACGAAGGTGAGCCACATATCCATCACTGTCGTCACTGAGTTACTATCTTCCAACAAACCCGTTTGAACTGCACTGGTCACTGCTTCTTACTAGAACTCCAGGAAATACCTCTTGAAGACCGTCAAAAGGGAGCATATGTTGACTGATATCAATTTACTCATGATCTCAACTATTAAAATTACTTTAATATCCACAAAACCCTTTCTGATATAAATAATATTACATAGACATTTACCTATGCGTGAAGATATAAAACTGACTAGAATAATTATGGCTAATTACTTATTTTCACTTGTAAAAGTAGTTTGAAAAATATTTTTTTTAAATATCAAGTCACTAAAAGATGATAAGAATAATGAGTATTCTGTAATTCCGTACAATTTAATTTCTTGTTTATTGATAGCAGCAGCAATTTGGAAGACTCTCCCGGTCTACTACATTGTACGAGCATTCCATGTACATATATTAATGGTTGCTTTGCTTGTCAGAAGGGGCATAAAACTCGTGACTTCCGAAGGAACTCAGCTTTCATCATGAGGCATCATAACTCTTCTAAATGATAACCTTCTGACTCCCAGAGTAGAGTTTAAATGGTTTGAATAATTTTTTTCTTGTTAGCGTTCCTTTTTAGCAAGTTAGTTTTTTAGAGGATGGGGTCGCTAACCCCATGCCCAATCCTCCTCCTTTATCTGGACTTGGGACTGGCAGTAACTCCAAAGGGGTTCCAAGTGGAGTTTTGTTTATTGATAGACAAACTCTATATTCCTCTCAATCATGAACCTTGAATTATTCAACATCGTCAACATTGTAAACAATCGTATTATATTAAACAAAAAGTATCACATTGTTCATAATAAACTAGACTAGAAAAAAACTTCCTCTTAGAATAATAATAATAACAGTAATACTTTATTGTATTTAGTCTAAATAATTATGAATATAGTGTTTATAATAAATTACTACATAATGATAACTAAATATAAAAATACATTAAAGAATGATTGTATAGATTCATTAATTAACAATGATATTCATATTGAATAATATTGTCAAGTACATGATAAGAATATTTAATAGATTTCATTTTGTAAATGAAGATTGAATATTTAGATTTCAATGTAGTACCGCTATATGTAGCACGTGAATATTATGAAAAACCTGAAATAGCTTGTTTATAATTGGAGGTTAGAAGTATTAATCAAATCTAGAATAATTATATAATGTATTTCAAATGATGATTAATTGCATACTGTGTTCTGTTTTAATCATAGGAGTTAATTAATTGAGAATTTCATTAAATAATTTAGACTGTTTGACTTAAAGATTTTATCAGAGGGAGGTTTGTGGAGATTGTAGTAATTTCAATAGTTGAGATCATGAATCAATTGAAACTAGAGCACAATAGGACGAAACGGCCATCCAGTGCTTTCAGGTTTTCCATGATAGTCTAGCTTCAATTGATTCATGATCTCAACTATTGAAATTACTATGATCTTTACAAAACTCCTTACGATACTAATCAACATATGCTCATTAGTGTCTGGCTTCAAGATGTATATCCTGTAGTTCAAGTGAGAAGCAGTGATCAGTGCAGCTCAAACGGGTTTGTTGGGAGATAGTAACACATTGACGACAATGGTGGATATGTGGCTCAATTTCGTGAATTAGTTGAAGTTAGACATTAAAACCGTTGGATGTCGGTCATCTCAGTGGTCTAGACGTTAAGCGTTGTCGCGTGAGACTGATAGGTTGTGGGTTCGAACCTCGTGAACTGGGATTGTGGATAGGAATTTCTGAGGAGTCCCATATTAGGACGAAACGGCCGTGGAGTGGTTGCAAGTTTTCCATGGTGGTTTAGCTTCAATTGACTCATGATCTCAACCATTGAAATTAAGTATTATAATTATTATTTAAGGTAGTTATCATTGTTTAATACATTTTGAAGGTAGTTATCATTAAAAAAACTGATGTCAGTTATAGTTTTATTGATATGCACAATGTTTTGATCATATTGTCGGTTATATTCAAGAGAAAAATTGATAAATTTTGATTACTGTTATATACATAATTAGTAATATAATCAGATAATTCTAATAGATGTGCAAGGTTGTTTATGTTAATTTTCTGTTATTTTCCTAAATATTCAGCTTCAAGTAAATTGATATGAAATGGTTGAAGTTAATCTGTTCACAGTCAAGAATTTTAGATTTTGTATAAGCTGTATCTGAAATTTAAAGTAAACTGAAGTTTCCTGTGAAAATCAAACTCTTGGCATTTGGAATGAATTAGTTCCAAGGTTCAGTATAGTAGATAGCCAACAGCTTTCTTAGTGTGTTAGTTTAAACTAAACTACAAGACAGCCTCAGTCATATTTTAAGGAATAAAGATTGTACAAAATATTGTTTTATTTATTTTAAAAAGGAAATACACTCGTAATTTATAATCTCCTACTCACCAGCATGCGGAATGCATTTTCTTGAATAAGATGCTCTTAGAGCACCCTCATCTATACCTGACTTTGTAAACACTTAAATCTGTTAAGTCCTTTGATTTATTAGATAGGTAACGTCTCGTCTGTATCTTCACTCTATTACTCACAGGAATCTATGGTTATTTATGCTTGAGAATGTGTTACAACCTGTTCATATATTACTCTTACTAGCTTCAATGTTAGTCACTTAAATCACTCGATGACTCATCCGCTTGCTTATGTACATGTACATCTTAAATCCTATTCATTTAATTACTCGCATCATTCGCCTTCATTCTCATTTTGTTTGTATTCACTTCGTATTTTTGATGGTCTTGTGACCTGTGCTATAGTGTATTCATCACATCGTATTTTCTTCTGAAATTTATTTGCCATCAGTAATTATCTAATAGCGGTTATCCGGTTGGATGTTATATAAGACATGGAAATTAGCTCATAGAAATACTACTTCACTCTCTATTGGTAAATAATCAGTTAGAGAGAATTGTGAATGAAACACTAGTTTAATACATACACTAATCCAATATTATAATGGATTTTGATGCTACAAATAGAAAACAAAAATTTAAAGCAATTAGTCCCTTTTATAAATTTCGATAGAACAATGAGAAGACGGAGTTTATCTGAAAAATGTGATGTATTTGGTCACACATGCACTTGTCAAGGTATTTTTATATGAAAATTAATAAAGGTCAATTAAATGAAAGTTCAAGTAGAATGAAAAAGGGGAGAGAAAACTATTGTCGCGTTATCCTAGGCCATAGAATGACTTAAGGAATACCAGAGTAAATTCAAGTTTACGACAAATTGTTTTTGTACACACAAGAGGGGGGGTTAAATTTATTAATAGCCAAGGCTTCAATAAACTTGAGAAATCGTCCTTGACAATTTGTATACAACGTTTTAAAAGCTGTATTAATGTCAATTTTGTGCTACATTTCAATTTTATGTTTCGTTATCGATTAACATGGTTTTTACCTCGTATTTTGTTCGGATCATTTGACATTAATTGGTTTTGAAGCCACCTAGGCACACGTTCAATGATCTTTGATTACATTGTTCGATTACTCCGTCCTATGTATGTGTGTCCACACAAACATGTGAATAGGTAAATAAAATGGGATGTGGCGTAATCATTTGTGCATTGTCTAGGTCTATTTGGAATCAAGGGCTTAAACTTTTCAATCACAACCAATTAAGGAGCATAACAGGTTTTCTCGATGGCTGCTTTCAATCTCTGTCTTAAAACTACAATATTGAATTCATTTCTAAATGGTAGATGAATATAAACTTTTTTCTTCGGAACCCAATAAAAACGATGGCGTTAGCTGACTTTTACACCTATTAATAAACTTTAGTGGATAACATTTGATATTAATGTGTCAGTCAGTATCTTTTCATCTTTTTCCAACGTGTCAGAAGTACAAATTCTGAGTCCTCTTAAAGAGACAGTTAACCAGGCTTCGCTTGTATTGCAATGAACAGAAACTATGGAAATTTAAGTATTGTCCCGTCCAAGTTGTTTTCCTATACACTGACCGTCTAAAACAGAAAACCGAATTGTCAATCTTAACCTCGTTTGGTCATTAATAATATGACTATGAACACAAGATATATGTTCAACAATAAATCATATTACTTAATTGAGGAAAGAATAATTAAATGACTGAAATGTCAAGTTGATTTACTGAAACTCAGCTTATAATCTACAGAATGACGACACCCACATATTATGTTATAATCTGAATTATGAAACAATAATACAAAGAATGTATGATGGTTTACTTTATTAAGGTTTACAAAAATTTACCATAACTGTTAAAAGATTTATTAAACACTTAAGTATAATGTGCTATTGATTTAAATTTGATGATCGACCATACACCTTTTCCTCTATTGGTAATTTCTCATGGAATAGTAAAGTACAATTTGTTTTAGCTTTACATCATTTTTATGGATGACTATCCGGCATGAAAATAAAGTGAAACAATGTGACCAATTTATTCGGTACAATGATCATGTAAGTTTTGTTTTTTATAAAATGTAACAGTAACATAACCTCGAGTATTTTGGAGACCACGACAAAAGTAAGAAGTAACATGTTATCTATAAATATTTTGATGATGATCATTATCTATCGTATCCAACACTTAGACAAGGGCAATATATAAGTTGGATCCGTAGTTAATGAATTTGTAGTCTTCCGATTGATATTTTAGAAAGCTAGTATGTATAGCATTTGTAGTAATTATTATGATTAAAAGAGAGTTGTCTAATGTAGTAATATAATTATAAATATGTATGTCACATTAGTGGTAACCATTACGCTCCATAACTTAGGAGCAAATACGTTTAATATAATGGTTTAGTGTCCTTAAATTATGGATTAAGTGATCAGAAGTATGTAATTGCTATTCATTGTCACTAGGCGCAATCACAAAGTAGTAAAAATAGAACTTTGCTTTATAACTCGTAATGAAAATGGTCGATAAAAGTATTAAATGTCACTTGGATTGTAAAGAGAATCTAGAAATGAACTTCAAATTGCATGGTACCCCAGTCAAGAAAATTGTCATTTTTCACAAAAGTCATTTCGAAACCATATGTAGTCAGTGGTAAATTATGATCTCCCTTGAAAGTACTGTAATCTCCACAAATTCTCATACTGATTATTTATTCGTATTGATCATATATGTATTCAATTGATACAGTTTTTACATTCTGTAAATCAGTCATCTAATCCTGTTAGTATGGCACATATTTAATGTGAATTGTTTCCTTCCATTTAACATTTCTAACTTATATGCTTGTATAAAAAGAATAACTGATTTCCTCTCCTTTATTTTGTATTCATAAAGAATATACATTTTAAATAGATTTATATTTTTTTAGAGTATTAAAACAATTAGTCTCTTTGATAAATTTCGATAATGCAATGAGAAGACGAATTATATCAGAATTATGTGATATGCTTGAGCAATACATTTCGAACAATCTGATCACACGTAATGTACTTGTTAAGACATCTTTATATGAAAATTAAAGGACAACTAGTGAGGTTAAAGGTAAGCCATAACAAAGAAAATAATAATAATAAAGTACACAAAAACAATGTGATCACCATTCTGGATAATAAATCAGTATTACCAGAGTAGGTTAAGTGTAAGGACAAATTGTTTTTGAACGCATAAACGGGGGTTTCAATTTCCGTATAGGCAAGGCTTCAATAAACCATAGTATACGTTCTTCAAGGCTTTCATATAATTAAAATAACCCATAGTGTCAGTGAATAAGAAAAAGAGAGTTCAGCGAAGAAAATTTCCTTGTCGACGAAATCATTTACTTAAGCTGTCACCGCTCAATTCAATTTACCTTGGAAGCAGAGGTAAATAATGAATTTCGCTTTCTTGATGTCCGATTAAGAAGAATACCCGATGGTTTTTCACAGCGATCTCTATATAAAAAACCTACTTGGAATGGGCAGTACACTTATTTCTATAGTTGGGTCGCATTAAGTAGAAAGAGGAACTTAATTCACTCTTTATCCTCTAGGATCAAGCGAATCTGTTCCACTGACACAATAGATGAGGAACTAATTCAACTTCGACAAACTCTCATCACAAATGGTTATCCACCTATATTTGTCGATAGTAACTTAACACCTAGGATTCATCATGAGAAAGTATCGACAGTACAAAAGAAAACCCTGTTCATAAATATGGACTTTATAGGAGACACGGCTGCTGAAATCTTAAATAAACGGATTTCAAAATCATTGAATAAAACTTTCTATACAGCCTAGCTCCGAATTGTTTTCTCAAGCCGTCCTACCATTCTTGGATGCGTAAAAGATAAGCTTTCGCTTTGGGCCACATCAATATGTATTTATAAATTTACGTGCTCATGCGGGGCTCGTTATATAGGCCGAACAAAGCGATCACTTTTCAAACGCATTTCAGAACACTATCCGGCTTGGCTTGTAAAAGGAGAATGTAAGACAATCACTAGTTCTATACAGGAGCATTTAATCAATTTTGGACACACCACATTCATTTTGGTAATGCAATTTTTTCTATCCTCCTATAGACATACATTCTCCATATACCTATTTATACGAATGTAAAACTTAAGTGAATGATTTCGTCGTAAAGAAAATTTTCTTCGCTTTCATATAACACTACAAATGCTGATTTGATGTTAACCTTATGATCAGTCTCAATCAAATGTTTCACAATGGAGGATGATGTCTGTCTATCCTGTGATCTTACTTGACTATTTGTTTCTGAAGCCATTTCGGTATGTGTTCACCCACCCTTAATTGCAAATCACGCTTGCTCCTCCCTATGTATGTGTTTCCACACATACATGTAAATTGATAGACACCATAAATTCACTTGATGTTATTTTTTTACTGATATCTTCCCATTGTTATTTAGGACTACGATTGATCAGTCTCGTGTTGACATTTATGCATCCTGTGCGGATTGTCTTGATATAACCTTAGACTTAATGTTATAACAAGCACATTATGTATGATCAGATTGTTCGAAATGTATTGCACAAATAGATTACATAATTCTGATAAACTTCGTCTTCTCATTGCATGATTATCAAAATTTAGAATATTAATTAAATAATGACAAATAATAGATCTAAATTATTTACTTTAATTAAATATAAAAATTACTAATAATCATTAAGAAGATTACTATTAGAAATAGACATTTATTATATTCATATACATTTGTTTTATACAAATTAAATAACTATATAAGTGTATATATTTTGTTTTTCCTCTTTTTTCTCTTTTTTCTTTTTTGTTTTTTTCTCTCTTTTTTTTAATAAAATCAATAACATAAAGAATAAAAAGTTGTAATAAACATTGAAATTAATTTTCTTTTTTGAATAGATTTGCAGATTTCAATTTCATTGTACTTTTATGAATATTAAAATCATATATGGAAGACATAATTATTATATATATATATAGTGTGTGTGTGTGTGTTTTATCCTGTACAAATTATATAGAGTTTTGATTTGTTGCATATTGTATTAAATTTTCCTTTAAAAGTAATAATTCTTTACGATGATTATCAACTAATGATGTCTAATTGAATGAAATATGAAAAAGTAAAGAAATAAGATAATGTTATTGAAATTATAAGAGAAATGTATAGTTTATATGAATGTATTTAGTTTATCAGTTTAGGGGTTGTGGAGATTGTTAAGTTTTTGATTGAAATCATAAGTCAATTGAAGCTAGACCATCATGGAAAACCTGGAAGCACTGGACGGTCAACTCGTCCTAGTATATGACTCCTCAGCAGTGCGCATCCACGATCCAGCATCCCGCAAGATTCGAACCCAGGACATATCAGTCTCGCGCCAGGCGCTTAACCTACTGGACCACTGAGCCGGCATCCAATGGTGTTAATGTCTAACCTCAACCAATCCACGAAGTTGCGCGACCACCTTCCATTTTATTGAAGTAGACACCTGTTTCTACCCGACACGGATTAGCTCCACCGGTTTAGTTTAATTGAATTCTTTATTTTCAATAGGTTGAGATCATAAGTTAATTGAAGCTAGGCTACCATGAAAACCACCCAGATCTCAGCGGAGGAAGAAATCAAGAAGAAGTGCTGTAAGTGGATAGGACACATATTGAGAAAAGCAATCAACCGTGTCACAAGACAAGACCTCACATGGAATCCTCAAGGCCAAGGAGGAAGACCAAAGAACACATTACATCGGGAAATGGAGACAGACATGAGAAAAATGAACAAGAATTGGATGGGATTAGAAAAGAAGGCCCAGGTTGGGGAATGCTGGTCGGGGCCCTAAGCTCCATTAGGAGTAACAGGTGTAAGTAAGTAAGCAAGTGCCATGAAAAACTTGGAAGCACTAGATGGCTATTTCGTTCTATTGTGAGATTCTTCAGCAGTGTGAATCCACGATCCCGCTCGGTGAGATTCAAAGCCAGGACATATAGGTTTTGAAGTGACGCGATATAAAGAAGTGGCCATCCAGTGATTCTAGGCTTTCCATGGCGTTCTAGCTTCAACTGACTCATGATCTCAACTATTGAAATTACTATAATATCCACAAAATCCCATTTTGAATTCTTTATGTTACATTTTTTATTTAAAGCGATTTCATTGTTATTCTAGACAAAATCAATAATAATTACTTGGAGTAAAAGAGAGAATTTTATTTATTCTATGAACTTCAAACATAGATTCTAGAACAAAAATGTTAACTTGATCGTAAAGTAACCATTTTTTCATGAATTAAGCTCTGATGTTATCTAAAATAACAATGAAAGCTTCAGTAGACAATCACTTGTGGATTAATTGAATTTCGACTTGAATGCAACTGAATGTTGGTTCTGTATGCTAAAGATCAAGCGTTCGCGTGTGAGACCGGAGACTTTGTGTTCGATCTTCGGTGGTGGGTTCATGGTTGAGCATTATTGAGGAGTCTTATACCAAGACGAAACCGCTGTTCAGAGCCTCGATGTCCTCAACGGTTGTTTAGCTTAGATCAATTCGTGAATTTGACTTAATAATAGGGATATTTGACCATTTTGATTATGATAGATTCACAGATTATGGTATACGTTTAGAAGTTCAGTAGGTGTTTAGGAATAAGGCTCTAATATATACTTAAGTTTTTGCGTTACATTCTTGTTACTTTATTCAACAAAAACAATTGATCAAGCAAATAATTGTAGTTTATTACGCATTAGTTAATAACCTGTAAGTTTTCATACACGACAGAATATATTACAAAACACATAATTTTTACTAAATTACGTCATGAAATTCTTCTCTTCGATTACGTTTATTCAGGAAAGTTTACATTTGCAAAACTGTAACATGATTACAGCTTTTTAACATATGAAGAATTCTAAGCAAAATAAGGTAGTCCTTTCGATTCTATCAACACCCACGCAGACCACAACATACCAAAGAAACTTAACTAAAAGGATTCTAGGGTTAGGAAATACATGTTCCAGGAAGCCGAGTCAACGTAAATTATCACTTTTTATAATATATTTATTTTGCATCCTACGTAAAATGTCAGTATACTTCCGTCAAACGTCTTCAACTACAACGATGTGAAAACGCTAGAAAAATGAAAGTTCAAAGCTGACAATTAAAACCTTCAAAAGCTTGATATTTATAACTAAACAACTTACCAAAATATTATCCCATCTTTCTGTGAACTGTTCCATAGTATCCATAAGTGTTATCAAGTATCTTCAATGGAAGTAAACATATAAATGTATCAAAAATGCTCAAAATAATAACGTGAAACACGATGAAATAAATTCGGGACTATAAAAATATTTTACATTAACATTAACAAAAAATAAACAGAATTTAATACTAAATAACAGAGAATAATTGTAATCTTCTTTTGTTTCGAACGTGGATATTTATCAAAGAATAAAATTGTATTAATCAAAATCATTCTTAAGAATTAAAAATATTACTGGTCATCTTAACTAGAGCAACAAAAGTATGACTTTGAATATTGTTGAAATTATCATCAGAGTAAAAAGTCGATAAGTTTGATTGCTTCTTAGTGGCTTGTTATTTTGGCGCCAATTAGATTCGTATGAATGGTTGCTGTCGAAACATATATGTCGTCAATCCTCGCATATAATCATCGACTTGGATAGTGTTAGTGAATAACAGAATAAAACAGGTCAAATATGAGAATGGATTTTTATGCACGTATATTTTGTACCCTCTTTGATCTGGACAGACAATTAGACGGACTAAGTGAAGGAAGCGAAGGGAGCGATGCGAATTGACAGGCAGTGGAGAAGACGTGTGAGCCAACTCGACTTAATCAAGCGTTAAATAATTTTACAGCCATATGATGGGTAGAATAAAAAGTGCACACAAATGCACTCATATAAAAACAATGAAGGTTGATAAGCGAATAATTAACAAGATCAAGATTTGACTCAAGTAGGATGAATGTTTGGGAGCTGGAATAATCTATGTCGGCTTGCATAGCACTACAGTTTTAAGATATGTAAGAAGTAGCGAAGGATAGAGGTATTTGAGTGACTTGTAGTGACTTACTTTTATCAAGAGAACGAGACTGGTTTAATGGAAACAATTATTATAACCAATAGTACCACTGATTGTTTTACTGTACTTGTTTGTTTAACTGTAATAAAGACATTCTTCCTTCCGTTGATTGTGACCTTGCACGAACCTACGTCTGCTCAGTAGTTCCGCTTGTACTCCTTTGACACGATCTCAGTATTCTTTCGATACCATGAGATCGCCGACAAATATATCTCGACTACAGCCATCAACTGCCTTCTGAAATTTGGCCCACGGGGGATCTTATCGGTTAACTGGCATGTAGTCTTCCTGTAGTAGTGATCATAGTAAACCACGACTCGACGCCACACTACAACTGGTGAACGCAAAACTACGAACACTTTTCAATCGCGGTCAAGTCTTCCAAAGAAGCCAATCGCGGTGAGTCTATTACTTATCTCTCCACGTCTGTCGCACATTTTCATATTGATATTTTTCAATATATAATATTCTGGCAACAACTTGAAATGACGGATAACGATGAGAATAGTAATAATATAATAGACTCTGACGTACAGGTTATCCATTTTCGATCTGTATCTATTACCCCCCCCTGGTCCGGAAGTTTGGTTCGCGGCACCGGAGTCTCAGTTTGAGACCCACCGCATTACGAGCCAACGGCAAAAGTGTGCATACGCTCTGAAATCTTTATCAGGGGATCACATTGTCACTGTCCGTGAGGTGTTCCTCAACCCCAATGTGCCTAACGTTTATGATTGCCTCAAGGAGGCGATCCTCAAACATTTCCTCCCATCAAGAGGGGAACGGTTGAGGACATTATTAACACGTCAATCCCTGAGTGATGCTAAGCCGAGCCACCACCTCACGCGCCTGCAGTCTCTTGCAGGATCCACGGCAGCTGATCCCGAAATTGTCAAGGAATTGTGGTTCGAATCGTTACCAGCACAAATCCAACCAGCGATCACGGCCCTGCCCGAGGATGCACCACTCAACCAGGTGGCCCTCATAGCAGACAAAATACTGGCAAGGACTGGCAACCGAGACAAATACATAGTTGCCTCGCATCATGTTCGAACGTGGATATCGACGCTAGTTGCCTCCAGGCTCAAGGTGACAGGAGCAGTCGTATTCATACACGTCTTAACGTCCGAGGCCGTTGCGATATACCCGAACCCTACGACCATGGAGCTAGATCACGCTCTTGGAAAGCCGCGACCACTCACCCAACACGTACATCTTCCAAGCCACACCAGAAAGCGGCTTCGGAAGCGAGTGTGGGTTGGTGCTGGTTTCACAGCTCCTTCAGGCCCGGTGCCCGCCGTTGCCGAGCCCCGTTCTCATACAAGGCGGGAAACTCCCGAGCCGGCGAGTAAATACGGCCGTACTCGCCCGTCCTTAACTCCATGTTGGCTGCTAATTTTATGTAAACGATTACCGCATGAACGCTAGGTACCTAGTAGATACAGGTGCCCATGTTTCTGTCGTATCTCTTGGTAACAGTAAGCCACAAGCTACGACGCTCGGTGTCACCATCTTGAAACACCGACTTCGGTGACTTGGACATGTTCTACGAATGTCGCTCCAGAAACTTCCACGTCATGCATTATTTGCCGACGCTGGGACTGGATGTAAAAAGCGGAGAGGTGGTCAGTATATGACATGGTGTCGTGGTATGAAAAAAAACTGCAAAGGACTGGCTTGTGTTGGTCCTTCACGACTCCTTGGCTGGGGTCCGAGAGATGGTGCGACACAGTGGCTGGAGACGTTATCAGATATAGCTCAGAATAGAAGCTAGTGGCGATCCTGCTGTAATCTTCTGTTACTTTCTTCATAAAAAGTGGTTGCTTCTTCCTTAACTGAAAGATTTCTTCTGGTTGTATCTTTCTGTTTCCTCCATTATTACTATGATCATTATTATTGCACTACCTTACACCGATCTGTCCGTTATTGTTGTCTTTTTCTTTCACACTTCTTACCTTTTTTCCTTGTCTTTAAAATCTCATTGTTTTATGTAGCGCATACATATTTGGTGCCCTCTTGTACCAATATTTATGTGTTCAAATAAATAAATAATACAATAAACGACGCTTCGACTACGCGCTACGAATGGCTCAGCCATTCTTACCTATGGTACACGACAACTCACGGTCAACCTGGGCAACCGACGACAGTATTTGCGGACGTTCATCATTGCCGATGTTCCCACAGCCATACTCGGTATTGATTTCCTACAGCACTACAAATTGCTAATCGATTCACGTAGGCTGCAGCGAATCGATACTTCGTCAAACAGTAAATTCATGGGCTTTAAAGCTCAAGAAATGCATACCGAATCTTAGGCGTATTTCATTCGCATGACTATATATTCCACGCTTTATTTGAGAAATTCCCCAAATTAACTAAAGCATTCGAGGAGATTCCATCGGTGACCAATCGTGTGGTACTCCTTTGGCACGATCTCGATATTCTTTCGATACCACAAGATCGCCAACAAATATATCTCACTTCAACCATCAATCGCCTTCTGATTTTTGGTTTACTCGAATGTTTAGCGGTGGTGATCATAGTCAAACGTGACTTGACGTCACACTGCAAACTAAATATTTAATTTGAAAGCAACCATTGTAAATGTAACTTAGAATTAAACCGGACAATCATAAAACAATTTATAGAGATCGATTCAATTAAAAAACATTGGTATTTAGGACTAATATTCATTGAAACACTTAGTAAAACGAGGCAGTAGATGCATAATTACTCATAATAACCAAGCTGATTACCGGTTGTGTGATCATTAGCAACTCCATTATAAGATAGAAATTCGTGAATATAAAAAAATTCAAGGTTTAGATAGATTACCATTGATCAAATAGAGTGTACTGATTATAATTAGAAAAAGTCAAATATTGGATTTGATTTTCTTAGTTAAATTATATCATACTCGTTGTATTCTTATATGAATCTGCTATAAATTTCATTTTGAAGATAAATACTAGGATAAAATATTTTCATTATTTTAGCATTTATTAGGCTTGACTACATTTAATTGAATGAATGGAATGAATGTCAACTAAATGAACCATTGTACAGAAGAAGTTCACTATTCTATGATGCTTTTAATGGTTGGCTGAACACTATCAAGTAGATATAAAACAATATCATTATTCTATTTTATTGCTTCACTTCACAACTGTAAAAATAGATCATTAAATTCAAAAAGTAAATAAAGTTCAACTTTGACTAATAATTCATATAACACTACAGATTATTGGTAAAGAAAACAATTAAATAACCGAAACTATCGCTTATTTGCAAAAGATATCAAAATTAAAAACGGATAGAAACAATCGAATTAGTTGACTGTAATAAATTGTTATAACTTGTGACCTGTGTGCCCTGGTAATGTATAACCTAAGGATACCGCCAATTAGAGAGCAGTGAATTATCGATCGAACCAGTGAAGCATAAAACCCGTACGAGCAGTCTAGAGAAATTATCGGTCCTGCTACCTGCCTAGCCCATCCAGTTAAATCCAGAACACCAATCTCAGCCTCTGCAATATGAGTAGTTTATTTCAAGCATACTCGGTTTATATACCAACCAGACAGACCACACCGTACAACAAAATGTGAAACAACATTTATACAAGAATTAGTCAAATGTGGCTGTGAATCTGGGAGATAGTCATTAACAGATAGGGCGTAATTCAAGAACAGTAAATCGTATAATAATAGTCCATTGGTCAAAACAAAGCTCATAATAAGAGGGACATGAATATGAATAGTTTAGTCATTTAACAATTATACGATAAATATACACACATAGTGTTAATCCATAAATGGATCCCAAAGTCACTATTCATTATGCTTATTGGGACATAACATAAATATAATATCTGCAAAATAAATATCAACATTATATAAGAAACAACAAACTTTTCAGCTAGCGATTCATAAATGTATAACTTCTGCTTATATTAAAACATCGGTAGACTACTTTCAAATTAATATATGCAAATCTACTGTTGTTTTGTATTCTTTTTATATTATAGAGATAAAAGGTTATTGTAGTTACTTATCATCTTAGACTGACACCAGATATGGAAACATCTAAACCTAAGTATTGTTTTACTTGAATCATCCCATTGATGTTTTAGGACTGAAATTGATCAGTCTCTTATTGGCATATGTGCATACTGTGCGAATGCATTGATATTGCCTTAATTTACAAGCATTATAAGCAAAGGTGGATAGTGGCTAGCAGTGGAATCCAGGACGCGCGTTTCGACTGATCAATTTCAGTCCAAAAACATCAGTGGGAAGATTCAAGTAAAACAATACCAATTGAATTAAACTTCACCCCGTTGCACAAGCAAGTGGCTATCAGGACTCAGTAGGTAAGTGGATGACGCGATGGCGTTTGAAGCGAACGGTATTGAGTTCGAGTCCCAGAGTGAACATCAACTCCGACATGCAGGTACACCCAGATGACGAGTCCCAAACAGGACGAAATGCGCGTCGTGGATTCCACTGCTAGACACTAACCATCTTTGCTTATAATCTAAGCCTAAGGATCAAATATTTCTCAGTACATAGATTCTAAGTAGATTGATAAATGCTAATGAACACACAATGTATATCAATATAAAACTAGCCTGGAAGGTTATAGAAAGTAACTGTAGATGTTTTATTTTATCTGAATGCTAAACAGTGTTTCCATATGGGCTATTAATATAACATTATAGCTCAAAAGGAATTCATATGATTTACACTTCACAATTACTGATTGTAATTTAGATACTCGTAACTACTATAACACAACTGACTAGTTTAGTTGGAACAATATTTCAATGTTAATTGACAATTTGCATTAAAAATTTAGTTTATTAACATTGTTTTGACTTATTTCTACATCAAAGAAGATGAAGTTTCATAGGTTACATCAGTAAATAAGAATATCACTCAAATGAAAATAGTCATTGTGACTGTTCTATTAGTTTTGTTTTTCATTCTTAATAAACATTCAACTTACTGTTTATCAGAGTTGTTCATATATCTTTCACTTGATTGAACATTATAGTTTGTTAACCGACGATGTACTGAAAATTTATCCAAACAAACTGGACTTGTAGAAAATCGTGATAATTCTCTACTAGCTGAACATCCTATTGTATTTCCTATAGGAAATAAATGTGGATGTGTTTGTAGTGTTGGAGAGAATTTATTTGAAAAATTAGAACTACAAGATGGTGATTTTTTCCCTTGTAAAATACCTGACCGTCGATGACGTGATTCATATAAACGTTTAGCTGCATGTTTACGGATAACAAACTAAAAAAAGAACATTTTCATAAGTTCTAATGATACTTTGAATATAGAATCAAGATTACAGACAATGAGATATATATGCAAATAAATATTACTAGTTGAAATCATGAGTCAATTGAAGCTGGACCACCATGGAAAACCTGGAAGCACTGCATGGAATCTCTCGGCGAACGGGATCGTGGATGCGCACTAGGACGAAACGGCTGCCCAGTGCTTCCTGGGTTTTCATGGTGGTCTAGCTTCAATTGACTCATGATTTCAACCGGTGAAATTTCTAAAATTTCCACAAATCCCCTTCTGAAAATAAATATTACACAAAAACTATGATAATTTAGACAAATAATATTCTTAACACAATAATAATTATCTAATGTGCAGTAGTTGAAGATTGTCAGTAATATACAGTATATCTATCTTCCAACCCATTTAAATTCATATGACATATAAAATAATCAATATTTTTCATTCAGTTATAATGTTACGGATCTGTCTGGAATTTGATTGATCTCTTACATGGCTTGACTGCCTAGAGAAACTAAGCATTCACTAAATCTGGATGTCATTAGTTATTGCTTACTTATAAGCGATTATAAACGGCACGTGTAAAACGCCTCCTACGCTGTTTGGTTTTTGAAAGGTCACAGATATATCCGAAGTTAATTTTTTTTATCATTGTAAAGTATACTCTAATAAGAAACTTATGTTTCCAACTGTTTACTAGATCCTTTTTATAAATCAACACTAAATAATGTCACATAACAATTGTTAAGTAAAATCAACTGTGTTCTTTGAATGATATAACGTTGAAAAACTATGCATAGATTCTTCTCCTTCTTCTTCTTCTTCTTCTTCGAGGAGTTCCTTTTTTATGACTTCAATAGTATATATAATTAATGATATCCATTAGACTGAAGGTAAAGACATTTTTTGACTTTGTGTGTATATAGCATTGTAGGCGTGTATTGTATTATTTAACAATTCTGTTAATTATTATTTGTTAGTATTTTTAGGAATGTCGGTAGAGTAAATTTCAGTCATACATAGTGTTTAAGGGATAGAAGTATTGTATAGTTTTACTGTGTTAAGGTAAGTGGTTGTTAATAACATAACGCTATCTCAGCAGCAGTAGGTCTCAACATTTACAAAGGGAAAAGCAGAATTCTCCAACATAACACAGCATGAAACAACAACATAACACTTGATGGAGATTTTGAAGATGTAAAAACATTTACATATCTAGGCAGCATCATTGATGAACACGGTGGATCTGATGCAGATGGGTGATTTGAACAGGGAAACAAGAAGCCCTGACAAACTACGAAAGCTATTTTTCGGGACGTTATTCCATTCTATTCAAAGCTTGTAAAACACTGATATTTAATTTTGTCCATTATCTATTCTACAGAACATAAGCTCTCGTTCGATGTATGATACATTGCCATACTCCTTTTTGTTCCGAAGTTATTGTAATTGAAACATAATATTTTGCACCCTATTTTCTACTCTAATTCCCAGCTTTGGACAAAATTGTATTTTTCCTAATTATTGCACGTTGTGGTCGGGTTATTCACTTATTTATTCATGTACCTTTTTACAATAATCCGAATTGAAATAGGAATATCGGGAATAGATCGAGTAGTGTTCCAGTTGTCTTCTCTTCTCTTCTCTCATTCGCGTGCTTGTCAGCCAATCAGGTGATATAATAGTTTTCTTCTCTCTACTCCACTTCGAACTCATGCATACTAGCCTCAAGTTTAGGTCGGTCAGCCTATCGCGCCGAGGCCTTAATCTGGATTAGATAAGTATCCTCAGCACCGAAAGTGGGTAGACAGACCAAAGGACATAACAATGGGAAGCGCGGATCGACAAACCAAGAGCAGCATATTTACAATTGAAGAACATCTGGAACTCAAAACAACTTTCAACCAACACCAAACTCAAAATTTTCAATACGAATGTTAAGAAAGTTCTACAGTATGTGGCGGAAACGTAGCGAACTACGAAAACCATCATCCAGGTGATACAAGATTTTATTAACAGTCGTTTACGGAAAATACTTCTGATCCATTGACCAGACACTATTAGCAGCAACCTACTGTGGGAGAGAACAAACCAGATCTCAGCGGAGAAAGAAATGAGGAAGAAGCGCTGGAAGTGGATAGGGCACACATTGAGGAATGCACACAGCTGCATCACAAGGTAAGTCCTCACTTAGAATCCTGAAGGCTAAAGGAGGAGAACAGGAAGACCAATGAACAGATTATTACGAGAAATGGAGACAGACATGAGAAAAATGAACAAAAATTGGAAAGAACTGGAAAGAAAGGCCTGAGACAGGATGAGTTGGAGAATGCTGGTCAGCGGCCTATGCTTTATTGGAAGTAATAGGTGTAAGTAAGTAAGTACGTTAATAACTTTACACATAGAAATTATATTCCTCTCTAAATCTACAATACGTATCTCTTAAAATAAGGTGTTAATTTTTAATAATTATTTATGCTGACTGGCTTCAAGAGGTATTTCCTGGAGTTATATTGAGAAGCAGTGACCAGTTCAGTACAACCGGGTCTGTTTATAATTAATAAGTCACTGATGACAATGGTGGATGTGTTGCTCAATTCCATAGATTAATTGTAGTTAGATATTACAACCGTTGGTTGCCGACCGGCCCAATGGTCTGAACGTTAAGCATTCGCACGCGAGATTGATAGGTCCTCTCGTGAATATAGATCGTGGTCGCGCATTGCTGAGGAGTCCCACAATAGGACAAAACGGCCGTTCAGTGCTCTCAGGTTTTCCATGGTGATCTAGCTTCAATTGATTCATCATCTCAACTATTAAATTATTTATGCACATATTGTATAATTTGTATGTCTGTCATTGAATTTTCTCCTTTGATTGAATTCGTCAAGTCAAAATTTTTATTTACAAAGTATTACTTTTATTTAAACATAAGTTATATACTAAAATTCATTGGATATATTATGAATTTTTCATAGTGGCCTAATTGTATTTAATTCTGTTTAAGTACTTTTCTTTAATAGGCACTATCTTGTATAAACTGATTATGGAAACAGAATTGATAATAAACCAGATGTTAATGAAATATTCAAACACACTTGATGTTTGTAATGTTTTAATACAGTTAAATAAACCTTGATTTATATAACAGACCTTACCATTGGGTTGTTGAAGAAAAAAACAATGATAATTAGGCCTAATTGATAGTTGACAATAGAATACTAGAAATTTTATAAAATCTGGGTAAAACACTTTACGTTCAAAATGCAGTTTACATATCATTAAATGAATCAGAGTGATATTTGAATTGAATATCACTTACACTTTGTTATGGAAAATTCATTTAATCTATGAGCTATAGTCTATCTTTAAAAAAAACACCATTGGAAAACGGTTTTATTTGTGAATTCCATAAGCTCTTGAAGTTTTAACAATTACTAATAAAGCTATTCAAATCTATTATTATTAGATGGATAGTGGCCAGCAGTGGAATCCAGGACTCATTTTTCGTCCTACTTGAGACTCGTCGACTTGATATACCTAAATCTCAGATTCGATGTTCACTCTGGCTTTCTTGACTCAGTAGATAAGTGGATAACGCGATGACGTTTGAAGCAAACGGTAGTGGATTCGAGTCCCAGAGTGAACATCAAATATGAGATGCAGATACATCCAGCTAACGATTTTGAAATAGGACGAAACGCGCGTCCTGGAAACCACTGTTAGCGACTATCCATCTTCGCTTATAAAGCTTGTGACTTAAGGCAATATCGATGCAGTCCGCACAGTATGCCAATAAGAGACTGATCAATTGCAGTCCTAAACTACCATGGAAAGATTCAAGTAAACATGATGATGAGTAAAATCTTTGATTAAGGTTAATTTGGCCAAGGCGAAAAAAAAAGATATTAAAAATCTATTGTGAATACAAGAACGTGAATCGTTAGCTCGAATCTTCTAGTTTCTGCGATGTGTAAGAGACGAAATTCAAACCCACATGCAAAACTAATCAGAAAATGACAAATCACTTCAATTTTATATCTTCTAAATCAAATGTAATAGAGGAGGGATGCGTATCGCTTTGTAAATACCCTTTCCTAACCACGAAAGTAGGTGTTCACTAAGTTTTTGGCTCGGTTATCTGGTTATGTGTCCACTATAGCTTTCTCCACAAGAGTAGCTGAATTTATATTTATACAGAAATATCAGTAAGTGGTTGTGGAGATTGTTGAATTCATTGAAACCATGAACCAATCAGTGTTACATGACCATTAAGAACCTAGGACCACCAGACATCCGCTTCGTCGTTGTACGAGACTCCTCAGCAGTGCGCATCCATGATCCCTCTCACATCACTCGAACCCAGGATCTTCGGTCTCGCGCAAATGTTTAACCTATAGACCACTGAACTGCGACCCATCGATGCTAATTCACATGGATTTGGCAAAGTAATTTCGTATATGCATATATATATTACTACATATAAGAGTAAAGCATGGTGAGGATCTAACTGAAAACAATACTGTTCGCTTATATATATCGTTCTAATTAACAAATAGACGTGACTACATTCGTTAAGTAATTTGATTAAAATGAAAATAACTGTAAACCTTAAGCCATATAATTCTCATAAAATGGTAACCCAGTGACAAAGCTCTTAGTATTTTAGTTTATCAGTACCGGATTTCAATCTCACTTAGAATACCAGCATAGTCATACGTATGTGTCTAGTTAGTGTAGTTCAGATAAAATGAAATATGCCTCCTATATCCTTTTTATACAGTAAAATATGCTACATTTAATTTTTGTCAGTAAACAGCATATTTTTTTATTAAGTTTACAGTAGTTTTTTGAAAATAGTTATCTCTTGATTATACTACTGAATAGTAGTATTAAAAATCAATTTTATGAAGACTGCGAATAGCTGTTGAGAAAAAGTTAGGGGTGGCCAAATCGAAACTTGGCATCAGTGCTTGAAGTCACTAACTTCTGGTCTTAGCCATGTTGGTAGATGCAGACTACTTGGTTGGGGTCCACAGGACTATCGTAGCCAATGGTTGGAGACTGTGGGTGACACCGATCAGAACCGATCACAATAGCGTGAGTGTATAAAATTTGTTATTATTGAATACGTTTTGATAGCAAATGGTAGTTGTAATGAGATAAATAATCTGGTAAAAAAAATCAATATTACCTCAGCTTCTGGATGATCTTTCAATGCCTTTAATATATCATCACGTGCTAGAACAAATAATTCAGCATATCCAACAGCACGCACATCAGCAGTTCGTCTAAAACGATAAAGTAAGGAATTAAACGTTAATCATCAGAGTTTATGTTTGTCATGTGAAAGTTAAATGTCGTGAGTCCTATATGGCTTAAGATCTTGAGTGTAAACTACTAAAAATGTTCAGAGAAAAATTATTTTAAATCGTACAAGTTTTCAAGTTTTTCACCAGCTGGTGTTTGTAATAAGTAATTTGGTTAGCGAGGATTATAGGTATTTGATATTCAACTACCAAACCAATTGTTCGAAACCATCACTTTAATTCATTTGGATAGTCATATAGTATTTTACTCTGTCATAATAAACCTACATTCTAAAGTGACGACTTGTTAAAAGATTCAGGACAAGTGCTTTATCGCATTCAAAAACAAGTTCGTACTTGCATTTTAAAGCTATTGTAGGTACCGAGGTTTAAACCTACTGTCCTTCTCTTTAAATTCCAAGACGTCATTCGTAAGCTATTGAGATCAGATAGCCACTGACTTGTTTAACGGTTACTATCCCTTGGAAAAATTGGCCCAGGATGGAGTTCTTTGGAGAATCCTCATCGGTGATTTATGCTCCACGATAGTTAACAAGCGTAAGTCTACCAATAATTATTTCACTAAATATGGGAGAATATTTATACAACTAATTTAATCAAACAAACGTAAATAAGACGTTTGCAATTACTAGAAGAAAGTAAATTAAATAATTCATATAAATACGTTGAGCTCACCTATTTATCCCATCCAAATTTAATACACCAATTTCACCAAAAAAATCACCTGGACCCATTGTAGAAAGAACTTCACTTTCTTCACTATTGAAAAAATATCAGGCGAAATAAACAAAAAGGAGAGACAGTATTTTCTAAAAGTAAACTTTATTGATAAGAAAATGTAACAGATACATTTTATTTTTTGAAAATTAAAATTTCTAGACAGTTTGTAAAACAAACTTGGTCGATAGGATTCGATCTGCACTAAGAAGTACCTGACATGCATCACATCGATCGTCACCCAGTAATCAATCAATTGTTAATACATCGCAGTCCTACAAGAGGTCAGTTGCGGCCCGGATAGCTCAGTGGTAAAGTCTCTAACTATGAAGCTGGGTGACATAAGATCGAATCCGTCAAGCATCATGCTGACGGGTGCTAAGTAGCACAAAAGTCAGGTTCAGGGTTTCCTGTTGACTACATCCAACCACCATCGTAAAACACAAGGTTAAATATTCTTATCATGAGGATTTGTAACAGATCCTAAGTGTTTATCTCAGTTGAGAATAGTTTATTAAGATGAACGTAATAAGAAAATTTTCCGACTAAATAGTTAGAAAGATGTAAGATTGTGAGAGCATTCTGGAACTGGTGAAAACGCATTAAACAGATCATCTAAATTTAAGGTTATTTGAACTGGACGGTATAAAAAAGTGTAACATATAAGTACTTATGAAAGTAAATTTGAAATAGCTTAACAATATGCACTAATCACAAAACAAAAAGTTCAATTCATAATGTTCAGACTTTAGAAATAATGCCAGTTAATGTTTGGGTTATGATCTACTGGCCTATATTTCTTGCTTGCAACAATATGTGATAACTAACTACTCCATGTAAGGCTACAGACTCAAATTATCAAAAAGAGAACTTAAATACTACAAAGTAGCTGTATATTTTACTGTGATCATTATTGATGCTCAAATTATCATCCATTTCTGATGTAAATCACTTTCTCTACAAAACGGTCTTATGAGAGGTAAATTACAGGTTCATTTTAGGTTTTCGTTTTTTCCAAGTTATCATCAAAGTGAGAATCTTCAATACGAACGTCAAGACAGTTCTACTGTATGGAGTTGAAACTATGATAAATACTACAACCATCATCAAAAAGGTACAAGTATTTCTAAGCAGTTGCCTACACAAGATATTGAATGTCCGTTGACCGGATATCATCAGCAACAGCCTACTATGAGAGGGAACAAATCAGGTTCCAGCTGAAGAGGAAATTTTGAAAATACGTTGAAAATGGATACAACACACATCACAGAAATCATCAAACTTTATCACGAGGTAAGCCCTAATTTGGAATCCAGAAGGGGAAAAAGGATGAGGAAGACCGAAGAACAAATTGTACTGAGAATTGAAAGCAGACATCAAAAGGATGAGTAGCCACTGTAAAGAACTGGAAAGTATTTTCCAGGACAGAATTTGATGGACAATGCTGATAGTTGGTCCATGCTATTCAAAGAGGGATAACAGGCGTAAGTAAGTACTTGTTTTCGAATTCTTATTTGTTTAAGAACTTCGGTTAAGTCTATTATAATTACCAAATTTACACATTTCACAAAGAATAGACATTGTTTTTTATACAATGTTTCAGATAGCTTAAGCTATTTTTATCAATTTACATGCATTCTCAAGTAACCTTTCACTCTGAAAAAAACTTCTATGGAATTTATTACGTCACTGTTAATCTACTAAATATCAACTAATTGTGGTTAAAAGAGGTCAACACATTAAATATAGCTTTAAGAGACTGTTGGTTACCAATAACAGCTAAATTCACATTCAGTTATGACAAGAGACTGAATGAGCCCAATATTGCGATTTCTGCTTCATTGTTTTTTCTGTAAAAAACCTTCGTAATGCGTATCCTCAATCATTTGCTTGTTAAATGGCATCTAACCATGTTCGTTATGTATCTGATAATTAATGTGTATTTTGTTTTTGTACTTAATATATTTAAGTGACTATGTCAACAATTTCATCTCCTGAGTACTTGTCATCCAACCACTTAATATTGTTGAACATCATCTATTGAATGAAATACCACTTATTTACCCATAACATCCATAACCTATGATATAATCAGTTCAAGTTGTTATATATATGATTGTACAGTTTTGAAAAGGTACACCTAGAAAAGGATTTCCGCTGTAATAAATAACACTGCATTATGACTTCGGGAATAACGTCTAAATTAAAATGAATCCTTATTTTTTTCTTAGACACGAAAAGAACATTTCAACAAAATTATTCAATTTTCTCAGGACCATTTTATTTTCAATACTTGTATTTACATATAATAACTGAATTCATGAGTTAATTGAAGCTAGACCACCATGAAAAACCTGGAAGCACTGTATTCACATATCTTTCATTAAAAAAAACACCCAGAATTTTTACTACTCACTTAGTTACTGTACTGAATATTTTTTATATTGTAAAGAAATGGATACTATTCACTGAAATATTTAAATTAAAAAATTAACCTCCAGTAAGTTACCTTTACTCACACATCTTTGTATTGTTATTTTTATTTTTTTTAAATATTGATTTAACATCATTATTAGTCTCCTGAATACATGACTAACTAACTTAGCATCCACCACACTTTATTATTTCTTACTAATTTCATATAAAACTTTTATCATCATGTGGATTTGTAGACATTGTAGTATTTTAGCAGTTGCATTCACGATCCAATCTATACTAGACCATCACTGGCAAACCTTGAAGCATTTGAAAACCGTTTCGTCCTAATGTGGGACTCCTCAACAGGTTGGCGCGACACCATGAATCGATTGGAGTTAGACATTAATACCGTTGAATGCCGGTTCAGTGATCTAGCGGACAAAAGTCCCTTGTTCTAGTCCCACATGCGGGATCGTGGATGTGCGCTGATAAGGAATCTTATACTTGTATGAAACAGCCATCCAGTGATTCCGCGTTTTCAGTGGGGGTTTAGCCTAGATTGACTCGTGAATTCAACTAATAAAAGTTCTAATAAATATAGTTTACCACTAAACATTTGACCAAATTTGTAATTCCAATGTTATTTCTCAAACTTCATCCGACACACGTTTATTCTGATCCTGAAGCCTATAATTCCACTTGAACTATAAGTTGATTTAAGTCAAATTTAAAAATTTTTAAATCAAAATTTACATATATCATATTTAAACAGTTATGTTCAATCCTCAGAACGGGAATCAAGATGTTTCATTTCAGTGCTACAATGCAGAGACAACTGTTTTCAATATATAACACTCTGTAGTTATATTAAACTAATTTTCATCAAACTACAAGAATAATTATATTGATATAAGAAGACAATAGCCAGGAGGAAGGTGTATTTATTGCAAGAAGTTATAAATTATTTACATAACACACATACATAACCTTCAATCGTCCATTTGTATCTTTCGATGTGTTCTGTAATCAGAACTGTCTTCTAAACTGGCCTACAAGTGTTCTGTCATCAACGTACTTTCGATGCACTGAAACTTTTGACTCTATCTGACAATTTTTGCAACTTTGATGTCACGTTCTGCTATCCACTACTTACAAACAGCTTTATGAGTAACATCCACTACAATGACAATCTGTTCCTTCATTGATAAAATGATCCAAATGAACTCTTATTATTGTGATATGACTAAAAAAGGTTTCGATATTTCTTTGAGCGAGTTATGTGGATTTCATTATGACTTCACTCTTCATCATCATAATTTTATCTTCTTTCTTATTAATGAGTGACTTTTGCTTTTGTATTTTTAATATATGTATATATATTGATTGAGATCATGAATCGATTGATGTTGGACCCCTAAACAAATAATTACCATGTGCTCACTAGTGGCTAGCTTCGTGAGAAAATTCTCGGAGTTCTGGTGAGAAGCCGTGACTAGTGGAGCTATTCTATGTCGGGTAGAAACAGGTGTCTACCTCAGTACAATGGAAGATGGTGGCGCCATTTCGTGGATTGGTTGAGGTTAGACATTAACACCATTGGCTGCCAGCTGAGTGGTCCAGTGGTTAAGCATTCGCGCGCGGGACTGAGGGCCATGGGTTCGAGTTCCGCGAGCGGGATCGTGGATGCGCACTGCTGAGGAGTCCCATAATAGGAAGAAACGGCCGTCCAGTGCTTCCGCATTTTCAATGGTGGTCTAACATAAATCAGTTCATGATCTCGATCAAAAACTCAACAATCTCCACAATTCCTAAACTGACATATATATATATATTATTATCAGATGGAGTTTTGTGGAGATTTTCGTTATTTCAATAATTGAAATCATGATTCAGTTGGAGCTAGACCATCGTGGAAAACCTGGAAGCATTCGACGGCCGTTTCGTCCTGGTCTGAGACTCTTCTACAGTGCACATCCACGATCTCGCGTCCCGCAAGATTCGAACCCAGGACCTAACAGTCTCTCACGTGAGTGTTTAAACTTTCGACTCATGATTTCAACTATTGATATATATATATTACTTTAATAATACTAATTGAATGACCAGTTAATTAAAATATGGATTTTGACCCAATTTAAATCTTCTTCATCAGTTTCATAGAAATAAATAAATAAATCTTTGTATATTGATTTAAGTGACCGATAAATTATATTTCTATCAGTTACCTATCTTTACTGCTGTCAAAAAGAAATCTAACAATCAAATTAATATTAATGACCTGAAGATTTAATAAAATAGTGAATTTTAAGAAAATTGAGTTTAGTTGTATATTTATGAAGGGGAAATGTTTGTGAATAAATAAATAAAATGAATGTACTGAATTTGAACAGAATGTTAAGATTTAATAATATAATTACTATTTATATGGTTGTGTATTTTCCGATTCATCATGTTTATAATCAGAGAGGAGTACATGTGGATATTCATGAGTCACTCGAAATTAAACTACCATGGACAACTTGGAAGAAATGGATGGTCATTTCATCCTATTGTGGGACTCTTCAGCAGTGCGCATTCACGATCCTGACTAGCAAGATTCGAATCCAAGACCTATCAGTCTCGCGCGCGATCACGTTACCTCTAGACCACTGGACTGGCATACAACTGTGCTAATGTCTAGTGCTTCCAGGTTTTCCAAAGTGGTCTAGCTCATGAATTCAACTATTTAATTAATAATGTTTATGTTTGAATGTGACCAGTTTTTAATAACATCTTGTAAAGATACATCTACATCTTATATATAAAATTCATACCTATAATGATATTTCATTTGTTATAGATATATAACAAATCTACATAAAATCACAATATAACTTAGACTAAACAATGAAATCATACTTGTTGAATTTAAAAAAATCACCCTATAATATCCAGATTTATTCCTTTTGACTAAATGATAGTTTGTGTACGATATAAAAATCAATGACAGTTAGTTTCAGCAAGAATAAATATGGAGAGGTTAAAACTATTTCTTTAAGAAATCGAGTCCAACAATATATATTCAGTTATATTATGTACGCTTGTGGGCCAGAGTAATTTTACATTGGTTTTCAGGAGAACCAGACACCATATGGACTTTCACGTGACAATCCAAACAGTACAGCTCAACCCTGTTTAACAGGAGAACCAGACAACATATAGGTACAGCTCAATCCTGTGGCGCAACCACATAGGTACCAATCACCCTGGTGGACCAGAGTCCAAAAATACCAGCAAATTATCGCAATGGCTTTGGTTTGCATAAGCATTACGTGATAAAGTTGACATGAGTTATTCAATTACTTTACAAGAATCTTTTTCAATGTTTTTTTTATTACCAGAAGTAAGTAATGGATTTCACTTAAGTTTATGAAAAAGTAATAAATTAGATTAGTGGAAATTATATCGTGATGAACAAACTTATAATCCTGTGTAAAACCTCTAATCAAGACTATTCCATTATTTAAATCATATTTGACGGATTATATAATCACTTTGCTTTTAATAAATTAAAAACACAACTAAACTTAACAAGTCTATAGGGATCTTTTAAAATATTGAATGGAATTCCATATACGTGAATATCAACATAGATTATGAACTTCTATTCTAAACATTAAAGAAAATATGAACTAATTCAATTATTGTCATTAATTTACAAACATACTGAGGAACCAAAAAGGAGTAGTGGTTATATCCCGATAAGCTAGACCACCATGAAGAACCTTGAAGCATTGGACGGCCGTTTCGTCCTAAACTATTCATACTCATTTTCCTCTTATTATGAACTTTATTTCGATCTGTGAACCAGTATTATACGATTTACCATTCTTGAATTATGCCCTATCTATTAATCATTACCTCCCTCATTCACAGCCACATTTGGCTAAATCTTGTATAAATGTTGTTTCATATTTTATGGTACTATGTGGTCTGTCTGGTTGATATATAAACCGAGTATGCTTGAAATAAACTACTCATATTGCAGAGTCTGAGATAAGTGTTCTGGATTTAACTGGTATGGCTAGGCAGGAAGCAGGACCGATAAGTACTCTAGACTGCTCTTATGGGTTTTATGTGTCATTGGTCCGATCGATTTTCACTGCTCCCTAATTGGCGGTATCATTAAGGAAAACATTAATAGGGCACCCAGTCCACAAGTTATAACAGTAGTAAAACAAATACAAATGATAAACAAAGTATTTTGAATGAAATATAATAACATTTTACCTGAGTACTTCAAGTACACCATCGGCAATAATAAACATTTCACGTGCTATTTCACCTTTACGACAAATTAAATCACCAGGTGTTAAAACTAGTGGACGCATTTTCAAAACAATATCATGTAAAAACTCTGGCCGACATTCATGAAATATTGTCACCTTGTAATAGAATATATTTTAAAAAACACAAAAAAAAACAATTAAATATGTAGCCATGAAGGGAAAAATCATTTCATAACATTTATAAACAGAAAAATATACAAAAGAACTATTTTTAAACAAGCCTTTAATTTTAGTCGTTGGATTCATGAGTCGATTTAAGCTAGACCACCATTGAAGGCCTGGAAGCATTGGACGGCCTTCTCGTCCCAGTATGGGACTCCTCACCCGTGCATATTAACGGTCCCCAGATGTGGGACTGGGACCCAAGACTTTCGGTCTCGTACATCAACTCTTAAACTCTAGACCACTGAACCAGCATCCAACAGTATCAGTGTCTAACTTTAATCAACCTATGATCTTGTCCAACCTTTCATTCATTGTCTGAAGCTGATAACTGTTTCTAATGGCAATAGTTTCTCACTAGAACTCCAGGAAATCCATCTTGAGACGAAATGGTCGTCCAATGCTTCCAGGTTTTCAATGGTTGTCTAGCTTAGATTGACTCGTGAATGCAACTGTTAAAATACTATATTCTCCACAAATCCTCATTCTGACAAGTCTATAAGTAATTAATTCGACAGCTAAAACGTTATCATTAACAGCGATAAAAAAACAGTTGAAGTAACGTTAAAACGAAATAATTATTTGTGACAGAAATCGAATTTCAAGCAAAGATTTTAGTCATATTGAGAATATAAAGCTATAAAAAGTTAAATACCATAGTTATTTACGTAACAATTCACTTGTGATTCGTATTATTGATAAGGCCTACTAAACTCACACTTTCAGTACTCGTTATTTAATTAACGTGGACTACTTTATAACTTTAAATTTGGTTAGAAACTGTGAAAGAACTTTTTTCCGGTTTATCACTCTTATAACGATTGTCAAGATAAAGATTCTATGTTTCGCTGTTAATCATACAATTCAGGTTTGATATTACTTCAAAGAATAAAGGACGTAAAAATATGTATTTATGGATATTTATGAAATAATCTACATTTTATAATGATCCAATTCAACATGGTAATTATAAATCTTGATAATCTTATGAATTTCTAATGTGTTCTTTTAAATAAAAAAACACTGCTGAAGAGTTCCACAGTAGAATGAAACGGCCGTTCAGTGCTTCAAGGTTTTCCATGGTGATTCAGCATCAATTGACTCATGATCTCAACTATAAAGTTTAAGAAGCTGCAAAGAAATACACAGCGGAGAAATATATGGAGTATAATTCATATTAATTATAACTGTTTTCGTCTACTAAGCTATAATAAGGAATTATGCAAAATTTTTTTGGACTATACTCATAAACTTTAAACCAATGAAGGACTAGAAGGATAGTAATTGAAAACAAACTTGTCCTTGAAACAAATAAAAGTCTACAAATCCATATTTCTTGGTGCTTCCAGATGTAATTATCAATTTACTTGTATGTGACAAAGTACATACATTGAAAGAAAGAAGAGAAGCGTACACATTGATATTCTCGAATATTTCCAGACGAATAAAAAACTAGGTGATGAATTTACTCTAAATTATGCAACAGTTCTCCATTTATTTTATATTTGGTTTATCAGTGATTCTTATCATTTCTTCATAATCATTGACAGAAAAAATAACTCGTCTTTACCTCGATTCACTGAAGAAGTAGCGAATAAAATCCTTTTCGTGGAGGCCCGTTATTTAATTTTGTCCTCATTTAGATCGAACGATGTTGTGGAAAGGGCTCTCCACTTTAGTCGCCCGAGATCTGACTCGAATGTTTGATATCGTCTATCCTCGTATATAATCATCGACTTAAATCGTGTTAGTCAATAACGGAATTAAATAAGTCGAATACCGAGAATGAACTTGTGAATACATATATATTGTATATGAAGTGAATGGAATAGAGAGAAGAGAAACGACTCGCAGTGGAGATGGCTGGTAAGCCACTAACTCCCATTTACCCAAGCGTTAATCAATAATTATAGTTACACAAAAGTAAGTTACAGACACGTGATGAGTAATGGGATAAGAAATGTACACACACCTATGCGTTCATATAAAAACAGTGAAGACTGATAAGCGAATTAATAACAAGGTCAGAATGTGACTCAAGTTGAATGGACTGTCCGAAAGCTAGAATAAGGTATATGGACTTAACATAATAACCGACACTACATCCTCAAACCAGATGTATGTATTCAGAAAGAGACAGTTATCAATTATTCATAACCTTGGTAAATTAACATTCTTATTAAAGGTCATTTGTAATAATTTTTATTACTTTGTTATAAAATCTCCGCTAAGTTGAAACAGTTAATCCCTTTCATAAATTTGAATAATACTATGAGAAAGTGAAAGTCATCAAAATTATGTGCATTACATTTCGAACAATCTGATCACACATATATTTGTTAAGACATTAGATCTGAAAAAAGGTCAACTTGACAAACTAGAAGGTAAGCGGAAATAAAGATGATAACAACAAAGTACATAAAAACAATATGAAGACCACATTGTATAGTAAATCAATATTTCCTGGGTGGGTTAAGGGTAAGAACAAATTGTTTTTGAACAAATAAAAGAAGTTCCAGTTCTCATATAGTCAATGATTCAATAAACAATAGTAGACAGCCTATAAAACGTTTATACAAAACTACGAAGGCTGACTTGATATCAATCTTATGACCAGGCTCAACCAAATATTTCTCAGTGGTCGAATATATTTGTCTACGCTGTGATCTTATTTGACCGTTGGAATTCATTTGTTTTTGTAGCCATTAAGGATAGTTCTCAGCCAACCTTGCAGCTCGTTATTGCTCCTTCTTATATACGTGTTTTCGCACATGCAAGTAAATCAGTAGACGCAATGGGATGTGACACAATCGCTTACATGCTGTTGGCGACACATGGACATTGACGTTTCAATAATGACAAGTTGGTTTGCATAAAATGTCTCATTGATAGCTAGTCTTTGTTTCAATATGAGTCTATTTGAGTTGCTTCTAAGGTGTTATAGACTCATTCTTTGTATCGTATTATCACGCTTCCAGCAGCATATAAAATTTAATGAATAACCGTTATTCATAAATGTTTCAGTTAAGAGCTTCATATCTCCCTCCACAGTAACGCTAGTACAAAAACGACTTATCCTATTGAATAAACTCTGTATTATCCCACATCGTACTGCATTGGACATTAACTACGGAAACTAAGGTATTGCCCTGTTTATGTCTGATTTCTATACGTTTGATGGAACAATAGACTCTTCTACTAATCAATATGTCTAGAAAAGGGAGCTTGTTCAGTAAAAGAAATATGCGTTTGACTTGTATTGGGTTCTTTTAGCAAATGGTTCACATCTTCACGCTTATTAACGATGATTACGATGTCGTCCACGCAACGCTTATACAGACACGCCTTTTGAAATGAGTCTCCATCTAGATTTTTCACATATCACATAAATGCATATGCCAGCAACGATCCTAAAGAACTATCTATAGCTACTCTATCAATCTGTCGAAAATTCTCATCTTCTAAAGCGAATTTCACATAGTCAGTACATAGTAATAATAAATCTTTAAGAGTTTTTAAAGGAAATAACAATGGTAAATGTAATGCGTAAATAAATTCCATAACTTTGATAACATGCGGTTTCTCATCAAATTATCCAAATCTTCGCAAAGCCAATTATTATTTCACCTACTCTGGAATGACTTATTCATTCATTAGTACTTTTTACTTGCTAAATTCTTATACAAACTCTTCATTTTTACAATTATTATGCAGCCCGTGCCATCAACTTCGGTTTCTAGATAACTGACACCTCTTCGCTTTATGTTTTCTATATCATTTTTTAGATGACTTTAAATCTATGTAAGCTTTTCATATCTTCTTTATTGATTACATAATGTATCTTACCAGTTTCCGGACTCCATAAAATAACTACCTCAGTCAGCCTATGTTTTAAAGTTCATCTTGCAATAATCTCACATAAGCTTGTTCATATATGTAAGCACCGCTACTCCAGTTCTCCCTGTCACTAATGTCTACTACTTTATTTTATATTATACACCAACGTTATTCTTTAGTACGAATATAGATGTTAGCAGCTGAAAAGAAATTTAATAAATTAATATTATTCTGTCTCAACTGTTATTTTGACTCCATTCTAATTAATAAGATCCATTAGGTCAATGACCTATTGTGATAGTTGGGACATTGTCTATCATTGGACATTAGGTAAGATTATGGATAATTTTCATCATTTAAATGTTTTGACTTTACAACTTGAAGTAAATTTGGGAAAAAGTTATACTTCTTTTATATAATCAAATCCATCCCCAAGTAAGATCAAATACTAGCTGTATTTTAAGATTGAAGAGGAAATTTAGTCAATACTATAAAGCAAACCATAAGACATTAGTCATTATCATGTGACAATGTAACACAATCATTCTAGTTTGTTGCCATCACTTAAACCTAACAATAACACGTAAGTTTTCGTCATCTAGTGTCAAGCTGTACAACTCTAACGTAAACGATGTGCTTTGATGTTATACAATACCCTCAATGATAAGGATTTTAAGTCTTGAAAGTGAATGATATTATTCTGCAATATGGATTAAGTTTCTAGATATGTTAAAGTTGAAAATGAAACATTTCAGTGGCTCACTTATACTTAATAATCCGTGGAATGCATGAAATTAGTTGCTCAAACGTGTGCTAAAAATATTTCCATCGAAAAATATGTTTAATGTTAAATACTGTACATTGTTAGGATGTGTATTTGGCATTCGATTTTATAACTTACAAATAATAATCTGAATTAAATTCACTTGGTATTGTTTACTTGAAAATTTCCATTGATTTTTAGCACTGGAAGTGATCAGTGTCTTATTGGCATATGTGAATACTTTGTAGATTGCCTCGATATTGCCCTAATTCACAAGCATCATAAGCAATGATGGATAGTGGCTAGCAGTGAAATCCAGGATGCATGGATAACGCAATGGCGTTTGAAGCGAACAGTATTGAGTTCGAGTCCTGAAGTGAACATCAACTCTGTGATACAGGTACATCCAGCTGACGAGTCCCGAATAGGACGAAACACGAGTCCTGGATTCCACTGCTAGCCACTATCCATCAGTGCTTATAACGCTTTTTTGTTGATATTTTACTATCTTGATTGGATAATTTAGTAAGTTTTAACTTTGTGATTGCTATCAGTTTTATATTTAATGGTTGAATTCATGAGTCAATCGATGCTAGATCACCATGGAAAACTTAAAAGCAGTGAATGACCGTTTCATTCTAGTATGAAGCTCCTCACCAGTGTACATGCATTATCCTGTCTCGCGAGATTCGAACCCAGGACTTATCAGTTTCACGCATGAGTGCTTAACCTCTAAACAACTGAGTTGCACCATGGAATATCTGGAAGCACTTAAATCTATTCTAAAAAAATTAATTAAAGTTCGCATAAGGAAATCTTAAATATAATCAAATATGTCAACAGATTAAAGTATTTTGTTTACACAGAAAATGTCAATAATTCGTTGAGTTGTTTATTACTAGTAGTAATGATGAGTAGAAATAAAATAACAACCTTAAATCTAATAGAAATGATTATATGAAGTAGATATAATCATTCCTAGCCTTATGATACTATTTATTGCACATATTTTCAATAGAGAAATAGTTACTTCAGTATAATTACAATAATGTAATGATAAATTTTGTCACTCAATTTTGTATTCCAAGTGGTTTTATTGTCATGATATTCTGTGAAATCTTTTTCTTGTGAACTGCTTATTTATAAACGTTTTTTCAGCATCCTTTAGGTAATGTTTTAGGAAAATAAACGTAACAGGTAGGATTTTACTAGGGTTGAAGCTATCACGAGTTCATTTAATCTGCGAACGAGAACAAAGACTCGGTGACCAAAGACCGGTAAGTTGGCTATTGATGCGTCCAAGCCCCGCTAACTAGAGGGAGAAGTCCAAGCTTGGAATATGGAAGTATATTCTGCAAATAGCCAGAAACGAGCGATAACAACAAACACAATTCAAAACGTATATATACAGTACAAAACCGTCCTTGGGGACAGTTACCAAACAGCATACTAAAAGACGCAACGGACCATTAGTACTTGATTTCTTGAAGAAATGAATCCTACATTTTTACATTTTTATCTGGAATCGATAAAATCTAGAAATTTCTACAAGATTGGTTCATTCCTTTTTGGTATTGTTCAGTAATGCAAACTATTGATCGTAAAGCAAATTAAAAGAAACATGAACTTCAATGATCTATGGAACCACTCATTTATTCAGTTATTGAGACGATAACCAATTGTACACATTGTTCAATCTCAATCACTTGGCGATTACAGTGGTATTACTATTTAATGTTATTGGTAGATAACTACACAAACAAAATTGTACCTTCAGTTAAAAGTAGTCTAAAATGAGAGGACATCATTATATACTACTAGCACAGTATGCACATATGCCAATAAGAGACTGATCAATTTCAGTCCAAAAACATCAATGGGAAGATTCAAATAAAACAATATCAAGTGAATATACTACTAGCTTTTCAATAATTTAATGGTTGATGTCTAAACATCATGAGAATATAAATATTTATCAAATTATTGAATTCCATTTAAAATAATAATAAAGTAATGAAAAGGAAAAAAAATGAAATCGAATTAACGCCATAAAATAAATTACCTTTTTTAATGTTTCCAAATTTACATTGAGTGCAAGTTCTGTTTTTAATTTATCTGGTAACATTCCCAATGAATTAATATCTTGACCAACTCGTCCACTACCTCTGATAAATGAAAAGTCATAATGTATACGTAACAGTTAACAGTAATAGGATTTTGTGAACTTATAAGTATGTTTCAAGTATGTTTCATTTCATTCTATGACTATTATATAACACATAGATATATATGACCAGATTTTTTCAGTAGTTGGTGATTCAGTAACTAAGTGAAATGCTAAAGACACTTGATTGAGTGTTAAAGTATACTGAAACACTTAAGTTGAATAAATGGTTTAACGAATAAGAAAATGGTGTTTGCGTATATTACTTACTTACTTACTTACTTACTTACTTACTTACTTACGCCTGTTACTCCCAATGGAGCATAGGCCGCCGACCAGCATTCTCCAACCCAGTCTGTCCTGAGCCTTCTTTTCTAGTTCCATCCAATTCTTGTTCATTTTTCTCATGTCTGTCTCCATTCCCCGGCGTAATGTGTTCTTTGGTCTTCATCTTTTCCTTTGTTTAGCTTTGAGGGTTTCATGTGAGGGCTTGTCTTGTGACGCAGTTCGGTGCTTTCCTCAATGTGTGTCCTATTCACTTTCAGCGCTTCTTCCTGATCTCTTCCTCCGCTGGGATCTGGTTTGTTCTGTACCATAGTAGGTTGTTGCTAATAATGTCCGGCCAACGGATCTGAAGTATTTTGCGTAGACAACTGTTAATAAACACCTGTATTTTCTGGATGATGGCTTTCGTAGTTCTCCAGGTTTCTGCCCCATACAGTAAAACTGTCTTGACATTTGTATTGAAAATCCTGACCTTGGTGTTGGTCGACAGTTGCTTTGAGTTCGAGATGTCCCTCCGTTGTAAATATGCTGCTCTTGCTTTTCCGATCCGTGCCTTCACATCTGCATCAGATCCACCGTACTCATCAATAATACTCCCCAGATATGTGAAGGGTTCTATATCCCCAAAGCTTCTACGTCAAGTGTGATTGGATTGGTGCATTCTGTGTTGTATCGGAGAATCCTGCTTTTCCCTTTGTGTATATTGAGACCTATTGCTGCTGAGGCTGCTGCCACACTGTTTGTCTTCTCCTGCATCTGTTGTCGCGTTTGGGATAGAAGAGCCAGATCGTCTGCGAAGTCTAGATCATCCAACTGCATCTTAGATGTCCATTGTATCCCGCGCTTTCCTTCAGACGTTGACGACTTCATGATCCAGTCGATCACCAGGAGAAAGAGAAAGGGTGAGAGTAAGCAAACTTGCCTGACACCGGTCTTCACTTCGCACGACTTTGTCAACTGCCCTCCATGCACGATTTTGCAGTTTAATCCATCATATGAGTTCTGTATGATATTGACTATCTTCTGAGGCACGCCGTAGTGTCGAAGAAGTTTCCATAGAGTTGTTCTGTCCACGCTATCAAATGCCTTTTCGTAGTCAATGAAGTTGATGTAGAGTGAGTTTACGTATATTGCAACTTAAAAAATATTACAATAAACATTCAGTTTTTTACATTAATAGTAAATATCCTATATTGTGATTTGATTCACTTGTTGTAAATCAAATAAAACTGAAGTAAAGAAAGCTATCCATATGGCCAAAGCTTATTCACCCTTGATAGTCTTTTTAAAGCCTTAAATATTGTTTATTGTTTTCTCATACTGCTTCGGCACTGTATAGTGGACTATATTTGAAGTCTTGACTCATAACTAGTCAATAACATTGTCGTTTGCATATATCAATAGCGTCTAAAACACAGCTAAAAAATCTTCAAAAATTTAAGTTTATCCTTACGTATCTTGATATCAGCCAGAAGACTACAACTATGTCAACTAACTTTGATTAGACAACAGATTACAATTTTTTTCAAATTTTAACAAACTCACTTTGACCAAGCATAATCATACCAGCGAAGAATTCGATTCTGAAGATCTTTATTCACTGAATTTTCACGCATATAACTTTTAGCATTATCCTATATACAGAATGGGAATAGTTTATCAATTTGAAACTGAAACTAAGGTAATTAACATCAAATCATATCCTTATAAAAAAATGATACCTGTTTGACTGAGCAACATTATTTTATGGACGATGAGATATTGATTATTGTAGAAAGGCACAAAATTGAACACTAAGGGTTAATGAGAGACTACTTATTGATTGGATCGTATTCCATCTATAAAACATACGTTAATACCAATAGAATTGTACCGATTATTTTTTTTCAAATGCTTTATCTAAATGATTATTAGAGAGTGGAAACCGACAGTTAAGTGTTTCTATGCTACTAACACGAATATCTTGACTTGGGTTCCAAAATTTTCGGCTTTTGTTGCCAAAAAACGCATATATTCAATCTTGAAGAAAGCTGTTTTTTTTAAAAATTAGATTCAGAAGTGTCTCATTTATTATCACAATAAGTGATGTTGATGTGGTGTGTGCTACTTATATTGACATAAGTAGTATATGATGTTAGTCGTAAACAGATGGTCTGGCAGCAGAGAGACAAGAGGATCGAACATTAAAGAATGGAAACAGGATGCAATTTGTATGAAAATGCAAGAACAATGAAGTCTGAGTCATTGTGAGACAATTGATGGACATTTCGCAAATTAAGTATTTACTTTATGATTGTTAGATTTTATTAACAGGCTCTGCAATTTTGTGTTAAATATATTCGACTATTTATTATTATTATTATTGTTTAATGGCTTTGTTCCATATATATTGTTCTCACGGTAGTTCTGCTCACTACATTTGTAGTCGCCCCCAATCAGGACAGGGGAAGGGTGTTGTCCAGCGGATGCCGTTGCAGGCCTGGGGCTGGGGTGCTAGTTGGGGCAGTCTGGTGCAGAAAGGTGGGTCGAGTAAAGTGTTCTGGCGAGGCGGCGTTAGATTACCAGTAAACTATTCAAGTCTTGAATAAATACGAGTTAAAAGAGCAATTTTTCACTTAACTACATCAAAATCAACTAAGTTACACGTTTATATACGCTATAAGAACTGATGATAGATACTTTCTGACGTTTCTTAGATTTAAAATGTTTTCTTTATAATAATCCGTACGAGACGTCCAAGTTACTGTCATTATTATTATTATGACTATTATCAGTGGCTTTATTCAGTGTAATACTTTTGGTACAATATAGAATTCTTAGCATAAAGTATTTCAACAAGTTTCCTTTTCTTATTTCTTAATCGACACTTGCAATAAATATTGATTGGTTACCAGTTAGATGTTAACAGTTCAGGAATCAACAGTAATCATGATGTCTCTAATTGGACTGTTTTGTCACTTGTACAGTGAAATATCGTAAACTTTTCACAAACACACCTGAATTGATTATGAGATTAATAGGCATAATAATGTAATAAACCAAACAAGCAAAAAAATAACTTGTTGAATTATCCAAATGGCAGGAACAAGTAACTCAGATATAAAAATAGGCTATCTTATTGATTATTACACATAGTTTCTGCTTTTAATTCACTTATAAACGTTATATCTATTTGCTACTTATGTATATTGAATAAAATATGAAATAAGAATGTAAGAAAACTTTTATGTTTACTCGAAACATAAATATTCCAAATTTTTCGGAAGTTTTTTCCCTTTTTATTTACATAATTCTAAAGAAATACATAAATGAAACATAAATAATTAAAAGACGATTATTAAATGTGAGCTTAAACTATAATGATATAGGTTGATAGTAGTGTAGTGAACATGGAAACCAGTGGAGACAATCGAATGGATTTAACACAAAATTACAGTACCTGTTAATATAATCTAACAATCATAAAGTAAATACTTAATTTGCAAAATGTCCATCGATTGTCTCAAAATGCCTCAGACATCATTGTTTTTACATTTTAATACAAATTGCATCCTGTTTCCATTCTGTACTGTTCGATTCTCTTGTCTCTCTGCTGCCAGACCATCTGTTTACAACTAACATCATATACTACTTATGTCAATATAAGTAGCACACACCAAAGTTGAATAAACATTTGAATTGATATGATCATAAAAGATTTATCGGCAATTTTTTGTGATCTTAACAAGTTCAATTTCACTTTTGATAAGAAAATGTCTTAAAATTGAACTTCTTCATTTATTGGAGATTTCTAGTGAAAATTATGAGACGCTAATCATTAAATATTTCAAGATTGTACTATTAAATAGTTCAAAATATTGAAGTCTTTAAAACATATTTATGTAATCTATTGTTTCAATAGGTTAATATAATGCCACATATATACATTTACAAATAAGGAGAGTAGACAGGTCATAGATCTTTGATTGTTTTAATAAACAATTGACATACATTTGTATTGGTAAGGTAATTTTCAAGCAAGAGGCTATCAGGAAATAGTAACTAAGTGGTTAACATGATGGCATTTGAGGCGAATGGTATTGGGTTCGAGACCCAGAATGATTATCAACTCTGAGATGCAAATATATCCAGCTGATGAGTCCCAAATAGGACGAAGCCTGTGTCTTGGATTCCACTGCTAGCCGCTATATATCTTTGCTTATAAATCTTCCTCCCAAATCCTCCTGAAAAGAAGGTGAGGCATGCTTGGATTTGCTTCTATGTGTGACTTCAAAGCTTCAGCTGGTATATTGTTAGGTCCTGCTGCTTTCCCACTGTTGACTTGTCTGGTGGTCATCGTGATTTGTTCTATCGTTCGTGTAGTGACATCAATGGGAAGGAATGTGTACCACAACCAGCTAGTGCTGATCTGAAGCGATATCAACTCATCTACTTGTTCTCACATCCTCCATTATCCTCCTGATTTTTCTATTGAACTAAATTTGATCTATCTGGTTCTCCATGGTGTGATCAATCTCTTGAACAAAGTTTGTATTCAGTTGTTCAAGAGAGCAAGGACACACTGCAACATACTCACAGTACGAAAAAATGAAGAAAAATACCTGAATACCATCTTCCAAAAGAACGTCTACCCAATCAACTTCATCAAAAAATACCAGCCAAACGCATCATCAGAAACAAAGTTAAGTATAGAAAACAAAAAGCGAATCACCCTACCATACATAAAAGGCGTATAAGATACCTCAGCGAGATTGTTTAAACCTTTCGGAATAAGTGTTACACACAAACCAACGAAACCACTACAATCAATCCTAAGAAAGCCAAAGGATGAAATGACAAAAGAAGAAAAATCGAATGTCATCTACAAAATAAATTATGTCAACTACGGAAAACACTACATCGAACAAAGTGGATGCCTCCTTCATCTTCGCCTGCATGAATATCAGTTAACGATCAAACGCCGTGACATATTCTCGCTTATATTAATGCACAACTGCAGACACACATTCGACTGGAAAAATGTGGAAATCTTGGATAGAGGCAATTCTAAAAACTCCGATAGAACAATGAGAAGACGGAATTGAACTGAAAAATGTGGTGTATTCGCGCTACAGATTTCGAACAATCTGGTCACATATAAAATTGTCAGGGCATTTTCTATGAAAACTAATAAAGGTCAATTGAATGAACGTTCAAGTAAAAAAGTGGAGAGAAACAATTTTATATAGTATAGAAAGAATAGGAAATTATCGCATTATCCTAGAATAACTTAAGGATTACCAAGGTAAATTCAAGTTTACGACAAATTGTTTTTGTACACATAAGGAGAAATTCAATTTACAAATAGCCAAGGCTTCAATAGACTTGAGAAATCGTCCATGACAATTTCTATACAACGTTTTAAAAGCTGTATTAATGTCAATTTTGTGCTACATTTCAATTTTATGTTTCGTTATCGATTAACATGGTTTTTTACCTCGCATTTTGTTCGGATCATTTGACACTAATTGGTTTTGAAGCCATCTAGGCACACGTTCAATGATCTTTGATTACATTGTTCGATTACTCCGCCCTATGTATGTGTGTCCACACAAACATGTGAATAGGTAAATAAAATGGGATGTGGCGTAATCATTTGTGCATTGTCTAGGTCTATTTGGAATCAAGGGCTTAAACTTTTCAATCACAACCAATTAAGGAGCATAACAGGTTTTCTCGATGGCTGCTTTCAATCTCTGTCTTAAAACTATATTATTGAATTCACCTCTATACGGTAGATGAATATAAACATTTTTCTTCGGAACCGAATAAACACGATGGCGTTAGGTGTCTTTTGCACCTATTAATGAACTTTGGTGGATAACCGTTTGATATTAATGTGTCAATCAGCAGTTTTTCGTCTTTTTCAACGATGTCAGCAGTGCAAATTCTTTTAGTCCTTTTAAAGAGACACTCAAACCTCGTTTGTATTGCCATGAACAGAAACTATGGAAATTTAAATATTGCCCCATCCAAGTTGGTTTCCTATACACTGACCGGCTTATAGTACCATCCTCCCTTTTACACAAAAGTATGTCTAAAGTGGGCAATCAGTCATTATTTTCTACTTCAGAAGTTATCACGATATCGTTTTGAACCCCACTGAGTTTATCTAATAACCGGGAAACCATTTACGATACATTCCAACAGAGCTTTCTGATAGTTGTTTGAATATATGTAACACTGGTAATGTATTCATTTATCATATTGTATCTAGTTATCGATTTGGTTCAAAATCTGTGGAATAAAATTAAGCTAATTTTATGTCGTGGAAGCATAAACTTGTACGAGCATAAAATTATCAATACTAAAAACCCTAATGAACAACTTCCCATCACAATCCTCCTCTATGCCAAGTTGTGATATAATAACTTCATTAGGAGACAGACATTTAACATTATAAGTTGGTAGATGAGGCGAACAAATCACTGTCTCATCACTTTTCATTTTGTATTGCAATGATGATTTCTACCAAATGCATCACCTCAATATCACTATAAGTCTAAAAAGAACGCATGTCTTTTGACTATGCTCTAATGTCTAAAAATCTGATTTTTAACAGACTGAAATACAAATAACTCCATGAATTTATTGACTGTTAATCCGATTCATGTTAGTAAATGCGGATTATATGTTGAGTGCTCTTACAATTATTGTCATCAATGATTCAAAACGTTGGGTAGCGTATCTCAAAACTGGCTATAATGGACTAAATACGTTCATTCTTGATCTTTTTAAAAATCCTCAGTTTCAAAGTTATTTTACAACTTTCATTCTGAAAACCAAACTTGTTTTCTCTAATCCGAATATTTATGTGGTTTTTCTAACTATCAGTTATACCACCACTTCTACAGAAGTGATGTTCATTTTGATACTTTCATCTTGATGTATTAATGTGATGCATCAACGCACACTCAAGATTCTATGTGGCTTGTGACAAACTGACCACCTTATTTGATTAAGAAAAGTCGAATTCAATAGCACATGTGAACAATACGTTTCAATCAATAGAAATGTTATACAAACTATCAACTTCAAATGTAACCACATTTTTAGATATAAATAGAGATATATTTGTCATTTGTTATTAATCCAACACCAAGAAAGTCATGCGATTATTTGCTTTAAACACGTGTTTCTACTATAACACTTCTATTAGTGAACAGCTCGAAATGAATCTCACCACTAAACGATAAAATAGTACTCATGAAACCACTAGAACTAAAGATTGTATGCCTGCCTTTGTTTAAACATAAAAATGATTTTTGTTTTTTTTTCAAGTGCCTTTAATCGTATGGGTCTATATTTGCTTTTACATAATGAGTAATGTTAGTCAACTATGTGACTATCAGATAGATTAACTGCCAATTTATTGTAACCGTAATTTTCAATAAACATTCACATAAATCAGTGATTGATCCATGTAATGAACACTAATCAGTTGCTAACCGATAATCAATAAGGTAAACCAGTTTCTATTGTTGAACAACATCCGCGAATAAGCTTATTTCAGAATGACCGACTGAAGCAAATATGATAGTAAGTAATATTTCATGAGTAGATCACTAAAACATATCATCTCGCTTATTGGCTATATTTTAATTTTCAGATCATTATTAATTAATCAATTAGATCGTCATCATGTATATTTGAGGAAAGCCTGATGACCATCTAATTGAAAACAATTGTTCACTTATATGTGTTGTATTCTTAACGCTTTGTATTATACCACTTCTGACCCAATATATGACTGATATTAAATGATGAAGAGTACTACGGAATAATCAAAACAGTATATTTGAAAGTCTGATCTATAATATAATATAACTTTAAGTAAATGGTCAAACCAACTTTGTTTACATAATCGTACCTGTCTATATATATCAGAATTCTCTAATCTAGGTCTTTTTTTGGAAGACAATAATTTAAAACAAATCACAAGTTATAACAGTGAATCAGGTGATACATGGCTTATGTCTTGATAACGAGAACTAATCTAAACAAATCATTTCGATAATATCATCAACGTTTTTCCATAGTTCCAGATCGATCTTTTTTTTGTCTTGAAACATAAATGTTAACATTACATCTTGGATACAGTATCTTTATTTGTTTAGAATTGATGGCTGAGAAAATCATGAAGAATGATATGATAGATCTGGTCAGTTTACTCTTTAAATATTTTCATTTCAGACATATCGTTAACTCAAATTAGGCTATATGAAAGTAGCTGACAAAAATCTAACCGTTGGTCTGGCTTTACGCCTAAAAGCTCTCATGCGTTTGGTCATTCAATTTTAATATTTCGCTGATATAAAAATATGATCATGTAGCCGACTAGTAAGTTATCTAGGCCTCAAGTCATTTTTAACATGTGTTACCAATGCAATAGCTTATTACTGGAGTATTATGTGCAAAAGCTTCATTTATATTAATAGTTGACCGATCTTCAAGCTTCAGTTTCTTGCGCGGACAGTAATTTAATTGAAATAATGTGTCACCATATTTGATTCTAGTTGTTCGACAATTATAGTCAGCAACGTCATAATAAGCGAATATGTTTTTCAGATCAATAATTTTTGTCATGAATACGGGAGATGTGTCCTGTTATATATGATAATAACGGAAAAACAATCAACTAAGAACACAAAAATAATTAAATTCACTTTTTATTGTTTGCTTATATCTTCCCACTGTTGTTTAGGGCTACAATTGTTCAGTCTCTTATTGGCATATATTCATCATATGCGAACTGCCTAAATTTTGTCATAAGTCAGGACTAAGTAGCTAAGTGGATAACCCGACGGCGTTTGAAGCGAACGGTACTGGGTTTGAGTCCCGAAGTGAACATCAATTCTGAGATGCAGGTACATCCAGCTGACGATTCCCAAATACGACAAAAATCTTGTCCTTGATTCCACTGCTAGCCACCATCCATCTTTGCTTATAACAACTGAATAATTACAACCAAGTATATCAATCTCCATAAAACTTAATCAACATCCAGATTTTAATGGAAGCATTGAGTTGTTTACCAGTGACTGATTAACTTATAGTGACAAACATTTACACAATTCTGCTCATTTTGAAAAAGAATTTCTTACTTATATGATGAGTCATTTACATTTGAATATGGTTGTTGATTGAAACCAAGAGACAACTGGAAGCAAGCAGAAGCATGTAACTTGGGTCGATTTATTATTTTCTCAGAAACCAGCTTCCCTTTTTAGTTTGATAAATTGTTTTTTCCATGATAATCTGGTTTCAGTAATTTTTTCACTGTGACTGTTAAATTTAATTAATGATCTATTCGAACGTATTTACAATTTAAAGCAATTAGTCCTTTTGATAAATTTCGATAATGCGATAGGAACATACTTCTGATAATCTTCGACTTCTTATTACAGTATTTGAGATTATTAGAAACGCTTAAAGTTGACTAACAGTTGGAAGAAAATTGGAATCCTATTCCTAACAATATCTGAATTCATTAAGATTTCATTTGGTTGATGGCGATGGGCAAGAATCTGTGAATCTAATGTAATGTCTACCGGTATACATCAATAATGCATAATATACTAGAAATAATGTTTTCTATGGTATTTAGAATAATGTTCCCTACTGTCATAATCAATGATATGTTATAAGTCAGATAGCCTTATATAAACGAATGAACGAAATTTTTCACACTTAGCTGTACCATGAAAATTGACAATTGATTTGGAGATGGAGGACAGAAATACCGTCGTCTACTCTTGCACCAATATAAAGATCATGCTAAATGGCTATCAACCACAAGGTATATTTGGCTGATCAGTTGCTTATTATGAAGATAAATGTCTCGGAATCGTTTTGCTCAACATAACGGCACATACCGACATATTTTTACTCATCTTTCGAAATCCATATAATCTCAATCAATTCAATTTATTTTAGTCTACTTTCAGTTTTGTAACATCCAGAATTATCGTGGCTTAATACCGCAGTGAACTGCCAACTTTAACGCGATTGTTTCAAATAGCAATTTCACTCAGCTACATCCATACTTTTACATATCACAGTTCGAACTTGTTTCACACACATTTTCAAACATAATTCAACATTTGGACATGATCAGACAAGTAATTAGTATAGAGTTGCCATTCTCACATTATTTATCATTCACTACTTTGATTCTGACTCTAGTTCGTCGAACCGGAGTATTTGATTTCAGTCATCAACATGTTTTTATCGATTACTTTCTATCTCCAAAACTGATTTCTAATACTTTCTGGATGTTTGTTTTTTTGAGCTCATAATAATAGTTCTCTTCAATACTGTAAACTTTTCTAATGTAATGAATTATCAGTTTTATTTGTGCGATATTACTGCAAATGTCCGATTAAACCGTAGTTATCCAGAAACATATTCAATAAATGTTTTTAACAGTGGATATTTACCACCAACATTTAGTCAGTATAAAAATTGTTTCCACCCATCATATGTAGGATAAATGATTAACAATATATTCCTTTTTTTGAATGAGCGACAAACAGGGAAAATATGCCAACAACTATTATTTCCGTTTGAGTTTTCTAGTATTTATCATCAGAATAATTTGTATGCATTTTATAAGAGAACGTGAATAAATTCAGTTAACATTCATAATTATTCAGTTCAAGTTATGTACGCAGTTAGTTAGGTGATCATAATAAGTTTTGAAAAAATGAGGTTTTCAGTTTTGGGTTGTAGAGATTACTAAATTTCACTGAAATCGGAATCCTAGTGAAAAGCCGTGATCGTTGGAGTTAAACTGCACCGGATGTGTGGAAACTACCGACCGATAATAAAAGTTGGTGCCGTAACATTACGGATTAGTTGAAGTTACATATCAGCATCGTTGGCTGCTGGCTTAATGGTCTAGAAGTTAAGCGTTCACGTGAAAGAACTAAGGTTCTGTGTTTGAATCCCGCGCACATGGTTGTGAATTCTCACTACTGAGGAGTCTCATACTGGAATGAAACAGTTGTTCAGTGGTCTAACATTGATTAGTTCATGATTTTAATGTAAATGAGATTTATTTAGTGGTAAAGATATAGTGTTTTGATGCCGTTTAGAGATCTAGCGTTGATATAAAGTACTACTCAAAACACTTTTCTATTTAAGCATTTTCAAAAGATGACTGGTTATGTTTTGTACTACAAATTTGAAAAAATCCTTTTCAAATCATCAATATCAAAGTTGGAGACAGCTAAGATTTGTTTTCATAAAATTATACCGTATACTAAAAAATGTATGAAGAGATGATAAACATTCTTACACTCGGGCATCCTAAACGTCCTTATTAATAAAACGACTATAAAGACAAATAGAAGAACAGAAACTTACTAATATTTTTTCGAATTCAGTACGATGAGCATTTCTTGTGGTGATAATATTTCCAACTTGACCTATGGAAATAAAGAAAAAAGTAAATGACACGAAAATGAATCCCCCTCCTTTCCGGAGGAGTAAAATAAAGTAACAACTTTGGACATTTGTAAAATACTATCTGAAACAGTAAAGACTTACCGCTCGATTAATGTCATAGTTATAGAAAGAGATCAAAAAATAAATAAATAAATAAACTGACTTTTATCAAGTGACATTTGTTCTGTACTTAGTTACATTTTTAATAGTGTTTAGAATATAAACACAAGTCTTTTTTATATAAAAAAAATACATTAAACGTTTACAATCTCGAAGGGAAAGATCGTCTTGTAAGTAAGAATCATACGAATCAGTGAACATCTTGTTGTATATCAGTTACGGTGTCTTCATTTAATGTTTATGATAAATGTTATTGCATTTACTAGTAGCATATGACTAAATTATGCCAGTAAATAAGAAACACATAGTTTTAACAATTCTGAAATAGGAAATATTATCAAACTACTCAGGATTTTGAAAAGCAAGACAGCTTATGTAATTAAGTGGCCCAAGAGTTTTAGGCGATAAGTTTATTACATCAGATTTTGTTTGTAAGTGTATAATTAGAAAAAAATATCACAGAATGAATGTTAGTGCCAGTTGAGAATAAATTCAGATGCTGTTATCACGAATTGACCTAAGTTAGATACACACCAATAACCAGAAAGCAATGAACATCTGTTTTATGCTTGTATGTAACTTCTTACCAGTGCCTGTCCATGATCTCATCTTTGGGGATCAAACCCATGACTTTCAGTCTTGCACTCGAACGCGCGAATTCTCGACTACTGAGCCTGATTTAGAATAATTCACGGTGTTGTTCCACCGTTTTCCATTTTTATTAGTGGTTAACTGCTTGTAAACTTTTAGTGAGGATTTGTGACATGCCGAGGTTAACTATCGATCTACATTAAGAAGGACCTGACATACATGACACTGATCATCACTCAGTGATCAATCAATTGTAAATACATCTCAGTCCTACAATAAGTCAGTCGCGGCCCGGATAGCTCAGTGATAACGTCTCTGACCGTGAAGTTGGGTGACACGGCATTGAATCCACCAAGGCGCATTAATTCCCTCAAGATAACAGGTACACCTTGATGACGAGTGCCATGTAGCACGAAACTTAGGACCAGGGTTACCTGTTGACTATTTCAACATAGTGCACTCGATGTCAAGTCACCTAGACTAATGTCCATATTGCAATTTGGTCGACAGGATTCGATCCGCACTAAGAAGGACCTGGCATACGTGACAATGATCACCACCCAGTGATCTAATAGTTAACCACTCAAATACAAGAATGAAGGTTCAAATTTCGATCCACAGTGGCGGTCGTGAGTGCGGATTGTCAATGAGTCTCATACTAGTACAAAACAGTTGCCCAGTACTCTTAGGTTTTCAGTGCATATCTAATTTAAGTCTATCGTCAATATCAATGACACTTAAAGTTTTCTAGATATCTCTATACCCACAGGAACGATGTTGTGTTACTAAATGAACAAGAAATTTTGATTAGTCACATGAAATTGTTAACATAAGATAAATTATTACGTAACATCTTGTACTGCATAAGTTCTCTTTAAAACCTACAATAATAAAGTAGTTTACACATTAGATGTAATAAAATTATATTTTAAAACAATCTAATGAAAACTACTCTCCACAGATTCTAGCTGATTACTTTAATTGATTTAAGAAAGTATGATAATAAAAATTTGGCTAAGGAAATTAGTTATTTAGCCATTTATTCAAAGTACCAAAACGTTGTTTATAAACTGACTCTTAGATCAGGAAAGTTAAATTTCACTGAATCTATTCAATGTAGATATGACAGTATAAACATAAGGATGTATTTAATACTATATATCAGTATACATGAATAGAGACGATTGTTAAGGGTTCATTATTTTAGCAACGCAAATAATGGTCTAAACTATATTTGCTTTATAATTTTAAATAATGTAGAAGAGAATAAAAATTTATTAGCGTTTAGTCACATTCGATTAGTTTTATGATGAACATCTTAAAATGAACAACACAACACAAATATGAAAAACACCACTTCCAGCATAAGCAATTATCAATTAATTTCGAGTGTGTTAGGAGTATTGTAGTGAACAGGAACATGAATGAGGCAACTGAATGCATTAGAACACGAAATTACAGAATAATTCACTAAAATCTGAAAACTATACAGTAAATAGCTAGTTTGCAAAATATCAATCAATTGTGTTCGAACTTGACTGTTCCTTTTGCAAATTTCAGTCCATTGTCTCAGATTTCACTTTCCGTGCATTTTCATACCAATTGCTTACCGTTCCCATTGTTTCCTTCTCGAACTTCTACTGAAATATATTCTATTTATGACTATCGTTATATGCTGCTTATGTGGATCTAAGTGTTTCAAGCTAAAAATTGGATTAAATCTTTGGTAAGGATGAAGTGACATTTACTACAAATAATAACTTCTTTTCCTAATTAGGGATTGGAATTTCCTGGAGAAACAGTTAGATATTTTAACATATGTGAAAGTTGTGTATCTATTAAATTGTCAATGTACTTTTACAAGAAGAACAAACAACTTTAGGTTAAAAAAAATATGTAAAGTTCCTTCTAAATCCCTTCCAAAATTCTTCAAAAAAATACTTTCGTATAACTAATTTAATAATTATGTGGGAATAGATTGTTATTATCATTACTGATAGTAGTTTAGTGAACAAGGACACCAGTTGGGACAACAAAATGCATCTCAACACAACACAGAATATATTGGTAAAATTTGAGAACCATACAGTAAATACTTTATTCTGTTATTCCTTCGTTTTCGTGTCAATCACTCACTGTGCTCGTTCGCTTCTCTTCAATTTTCTCAACTTTCTGACGACAGACACTCTACTGTGTATTGATGTTACGTACTACTTAAATCTGTTGACATCAGTAATACATACACCACTATACCACAGTAGTAGTAGTCGTCGTGGTAAAATTAGTGATTTGTTATTACTTAAAGTATAAATAAAAAACACATAATCAATTACCGAACATTAAACATGTCTTTCCTTTATGTTTTCTTGTATCATATTGCATTATAAAGCTGTGGATTTTATTTGAAGAAAATCATTGTCCATATGTCAATTTCATAATATGTACGCTTTTTTATGTACTGTAGGGCATAGGGATAATGGAAACGGTGACCAAATGGATAATCTCAGAAAAGATTTACTATTAATGAGAAATATATATAGAGAGAGAAAGATGGAAAGTGATAGGTTTAATCTTCAGAGAATTAAGTAAAATTAATTACAACTTAGGGGGAATTATCATTCAGCTGAAAGTAGGATTACTTAATTCTTATTATTAATGAATAATAAATCACCATAATGAAAAAAAATGACAATACCCCCTCATGAGACATTAGATACTTGTATAAGATAAATAATCAATATTGTAAAGTCCTCAACTTCTCTCTAATATCAATCAACTGAGATACATAATTTTGTGTTCTTAGTAAATAATGATAATTTATAAGTAAAATAAAATACATATTAATTATAGCATACAATAAGGCAAAAAGTAGAAAGGTCTGTTGTCAACATGAAAACAAAACAACCACATCACTACTACACAAGTGTATGTTTTGGTATTGTCAAGTTCTTTAAGTTAAAAGAGCTAACTGTGGAACTTCTATTATTATGATCAATAACATCTTCAACATTTGCTTTATGTACAACAAATACATCAGTGATATTATCTAAGAGTATCAAAATTGAGAGACTAAAATTCTGATCCAAAAACAAGTATCAATTCCATCAAAATTACAGTTACGCCTTGTTGATGGATATCAGTTAACACTATTAAATACAAAGCAGTTCGAACGGGAATAGATAAACTGCTTTATGTTGACTTATTATTCTGCGATAAAATACATTGATCTTTTTAATATCATCTAGCCTACTCATTTTATTGTGGTATTAATTATAATAATAATGGTCACTTTACTCAATATTCCATTTTACGTATGGAATATAGAATACTTAGCATTTAAAACATTTATTTTATATTCTTATTCTATATTTATTAAACACCATTGTTTGTTTGCATTTAATTCCATGCAGTTAACTGTTTTCCAAACTAAACTTATCATTAGAATTGGATAGAGAGAGATAGAGAGAGAGAGAGGGAGAGACAGAGACAGAGAGAATTTGTCCAAGACAGGTGATCAGTTAAATAGAAATTGTAACCAACGTTATTTTACCATCCACTAATATCTAAAGTAACATGATGAACGTAACTTTTTTTAATAAAGAAAAAGCTTTATAATTAATTATAACAAAAAAAGTAATAATAGTCATTTTTATTGATAATAATTATTGATAACAGATTATATGATGTACACCCCCACACACACACATACTCGTGTGTGATTTAAAGATCAACTGTAACCATATCGCCAGTAAGTATTGATCATTGTATCTGTCATCAGTAGACTAAGATGTGATTATTTTAATTGTTGTGTAAACTACCAAACAGTTTTTTTTGTTGTTGAAGTTCTTGTTTCTCTTTTTTGTGTTTTTTTTCTACTTGGTAACATGTGTTACTCTAGACATCACGATCATTTTCTATATTTATATACATGTTTAATATTACAAAGATTTATTAATGGACTGTATAAATTTTTTGTATATGTTTGAATGGAAATTAACATCTTGAAGAGATCAGATCTAAAATAAATTTTGTTCTGTTGTTTCTAGTTGTGTTTTTTTTATTTTAGAATCATGGATTAAATAATAATAGGGTCTTTAGATTCTTTTGAGCTTCACCTTTGAAGTAAATAACTATTATTCTATAATTATATGGTTTCTTTATTTTGTTTAAGGAATGTCGCATTAAATAAAGGTAATATATTGTCCAATGTAACTAGTTTTCTTGTCTATTTCTCCCTATTGATTTGTTTCGTTTATTTTTTTTTTGGAAGCAGAATATCCGTTTTGACATTTTACTTCCAATGTGAACTTAAAAGTGAAGTGTGTTTTACTTAGTCGTATCTGAGCCTTTAATTGATTTGTATTACATTTACACCAAAAATGAAACTATCATTTATAATTATCAGGAAGTGGGTTTTGTGGAGATTGTGATTTCAATAGTTGACATCATGAGTCAATTGAAGCTAGACTACCATGAAAAATCTGAAATCACTTGACGGCCGTTTCGTTTTGGTATGGGACTCCTCAGCAGTGTGCACCCACCATCCAACCTCGGGGGGTTCGAACCCAGGATCCATTGGTCTCACGTGCGAACAATTAACCACCAGACCACTGAGCAGGCATCCAACGGTGCTGACGTCTAACTTCAACTAATCCACGAAATTGGGCCACCGTCCATCATTGTCTTCAGTGAGTCACTTCCTCAAAACAGGCACTATCTACCAAGTGAGAAATAATAGTACTGTTGGTCGATTTAGTAACTGCTTTTCTCAACCATACTGTTACATGTTCACGAACACGCTAGGATAAAGCCCTATGAGCACGGCCTATGTAACCATCTCCACAGCAGCAGTTGAATTGTAAAATTTTAATAAGTCAAAAATGCTTCATAGAGAGTGATGGGTAGCTGCTGTCACTGAAATCCAGGACGAACGTTTCGTCCTATTCAAGACTTTTCTTCCGGATGTAGCTCCATCCAATAGTTGGTATTCACTCACACACAGGAAGTACATATGACAAAAGAAGCAATCCTTAACATCAGTGGGCAGATCCAAACAACCAATATATGTGAATTAAAATAAAAAATCCTTCTGTTTAATTAAGACTTGTTATAAATATCATGATGTAATTGATTTTCAATTTTGCCAATAATATACTATCCTTACTTCGGCATCTTGTATTTCTATAGTTCTACAAAGCAAGTAGAAATGAAGAAGATACTTTTCAATTAATTCTTACATGAGGTTAAACAGTTATGAGTCAGATTTAAAGGATTAACAGAATAGACACACGTTCTAATGATTAGCATAGAATGATTGATTGAATCGGAGTGTAAGTCAAACAAAGCTGTAACACAGTTGATTGGAATCAATAAATAACGAACAATAAGATGCAGGTATTTAGTCACTTAGACTATAGAACATATTGTAACCTGATAATAAATATGCTTTTCTTATATCCTAGTAAGTAGAAAAAGTCTATTTCTGACGTTTCGTGACTTAATATAAGCCACCTCTTTAGAGTTAATAAGATCACTGGTGTCAATACGATGCAGCATTCACCCAGTTTGAACTTGCATATTTAACTCTTTCAAATAGCACTACACATGGAATTAAGAGGTAGGTCACTAAAGTTTGAAGTTTATTTCACAAGGAATTAGAAACTGAAAATATAAACTACGCTTACCATCTTATTATGTATCTACGTTTAATGATAGTAATGAGAATATGTTTTGTTTCTTCTATAGTTTAGTGTATCAGTTATTAATGATGTTTCCCCATTTCTAGTATATTGTGGTCTAGTTATTGATCTACTTCTTCACTTACCTCTCCCTACGTGAATCACGAATATTTCGAATATACAGTTTAAGTTAATTTGTCTTCTCTCTGCGTCTGCCAACCATTTGGTTCAAGGGTCAGTGTTGTGTGGTTACTTGTCTCTGATCTCGAGACCATATGGTAATGTGTTACAGTTCTCAAGGTTATACTTACTGAATTATCATGTCAGGGCCGTAAATTAGATCAAGAAAACTCTCTATCTACCTGGATATTAAGCACAGATTAACGGGCAAATAAACCATGGTCGCAACAATTAGACACTAGTAAACAAATTATAACCATTTAGAATTAAATTCACTTGGCATTGTTTGTTTTTATCTTCCCATTGTTGTTTAGGACTGCAATCGATCAATCTCTTGTTAGCATATGTCCATCCAGTGTGGACTGCCTCAATATTGCCTTATTCACAGGCTTTATAAGCTGACGAATTCTAATCAGGACTAAACGCGCATCTTGCATTAAACTACTAGCTATCATCCATCCTTTTTTATATTAGGAATTGGTTAATAATGTAGACTATGCTTGAACTAAAACTCCTAAAACATGCAATAGCAAAATTAAATATTGTTAAAACTATCCTTCAGTCTGTTTAAATAAATTTTTATGAAATATCATGCGGGAACTGCATTAGTTTTCTGTAACTTATGTTATGTACTGACGAACGTTTTGATGTCATAGCACTTACTTTTATCTACTTATTATTTATAAATGCGAGTCTCAGTTTTCAGTTTTCATGAATGTTTCGTTAGAAATAGGATATATGTCCCCGCATTTGTTGCAAATTTTCTCTTCAGTGGTTAATGTATTTGCAAAATCTAGTTTTTTTCTATTTATTTAACGAGCGAATGCTATATATAATCTTCGTATTTTTCATCCGGTAAGTTGGTATACGTTATAGTATCGGGTTTATTGAAGACATATACAGTTAACTTCGCATATTTGAAATGAGTGCCCTAGTGTAAATTATATTGTTACACAGAATAGTGTTCCATTAAATAAACATAATTATTCTTGAAAATATCAGATATTAGACTTTTAAAAATGATGATTGCTTTTGTGGATTGGTTGAAGTTAGACATTAACACCGTTGGATGCTGGCCGGCTCAGTGGTCTAGAGGTTAAGCGCTCGCGCGCAAGACGAATAGGTCCTGGGTTCGAATCGCGCGAGTCGGGATCGTGGATACGCATTACTGAGGAGTCCCACAATCGGACGAAACGTCCGTCCAGTAGTTCCAGGTTTTCTCTGGTGGTCTAGCTTCAAATGACTCATGAATTCAATTGTTAGATTATCTTTATACTATCATTAAATTTAATCATGAACCAAATGAAGAATATCCATTAAGTTATTATTTTTCATTAAAAGTATGATGAAACTTCTAAATAACTCATTATAAATAACAATTTTAGAAAGCTCAGTCGGATATTAGATTCAATTTACTGTTAGTTCATGAAGAAATAAATTAATTAACAATCAAGTGAGGCGAAAAAAAAGTAAAATTAGAGATGATCATAAATATTGAAGTAGTATATCGATGAAAAACTACAAATATTTTGATTTGAATATATCTTCACTTAAATATAATCTGAACTCATGTATGTATAATTTTGTTAGTAGATTAAGTTTATCTCACAAAAAGCAAATTAATAAATTGTTGTTTATTGGTAAGATTGACGGACCAATATAATCTATTCACTAGTATGCGGGTTGAGTAGATTATTAAGTTTTTGTTTGAGATCACTAACCGGTTGATGTTAGACCACCTTTGGAAACGTGGAAGCACTGGATGGCCATTTCGTTCTATTGTGAGACTCCTCATTAGTGTGCATCCACGATTCCGCTCGCGGGATTCGAATCCAGAGTCGACCTTTGATTGTGTCAAAGGTCGACAGGTATCCCTTTCATGTTACCACCAACTGTGTATACAAATTTACATGTACCTGCCAAAGCAGTTACATTGGTAGAACAGAAAGGAGAGCCTACGTCCGATTCAAAGAACATATTCCGAAAAGTTTAAGGTTAAATGGATTGAACGCATTCAACAGTGCTATCGCAAGACATCTCCTTGATACAGGACATAAAGCTGATATACTGAAGTCCTTCAAGGTGATTAACAAACAATCAAACTCGAACCTTTTGAAATTCGCTGAAGCGTTAGCAATCAAACGTTTAAAACCAGATCTATGTATACAAAAAGAGACAGTAATAAATCTTTCTTTACCCTGGTAACAATAACCCCCACTCTTTCTATTAATTTGCTCCTATTTATTTATTTATTTGCGTCATTATTGCAACTCTTTCTGACGTATAAATTACATCATACATAACTGATTGATTTCAATTCATATTTTCTTTATTACCATTAATCTATTTTCATGAGTTCTAATCACTATTTCAATGTTCCAGAACTTTCCCTCTCTAACTTTATTTATTTATTCGAATTAAACATTTTATGAGCTCATTAACTCTATCTGAATCTTCGCTACATCATGGTACACATGTATTGATCCTTAATCACACTCTTATATATAAATATGTCAATATCTGTAATAATTTGAATTTTCAAATAATTTAGGTTGTAAGCAGCTGATGAGAACCTAACGAAATAAAATGAATTCATATTATTCTGCACCAATCTTTGTTCTTGCTCTATTCAAAATGTCTATTACCTAAAACATCCTTTTACTCTGTTTCAAGGACATAATTTAAAATGCCTTCAGCCAGCTGGATTGAAAACTTACATTAATGCTGTTTCAAGATGTCTATTTGGCACATACCATTCTATTGCTGTATTGAAATATTTTAAATTTATTAGTAGACAGTTAAATCCTGATTTGTAACACATTCTAACATCACAAACTGGATTTCTGTGTTCAAGAATAAACGATGGTAAATAAACAACCAAATTAAATTAAAACAAGTATAATTAGTACAAAGGAAATAATGCAAACTACTCTGTCTCTTCTCAAGTTCAAAGAAATAATCCTTTTAATATAACTACAAACCCTAGTAAAACTTTTACAATCACATTCAACAAAATCTACCTTGAAACATTTTTTAATAGTTGAAGTTAGGCATTACCACCGTTGGATGCCGGCTCAGTGGTCTCAAATTAAAGAATCCGCGCGCAAGACCGAACGTCTTGGTTTAGAATCTGCTGATGAGTCTCATACTAAGATGAAACGGCCGTCTAGTGATTCAAGGTTTTCCGACGGTGCTCTAACTCTAATTGACTCATGAATTCAACCATTAAAATTACTATAATATTCACAAAACCCCTTCTAATAACAATCATCTGCTCACTAGTGACTGACTTCAAGAGGTATTTTCTGGAGTTACAGTGAGAAGCAGTGACCAGTGCATTTCAACCAGGTCTGTTGTGAGGTATCAGCTCACTGAAGACAATGATGGATGTGTCGCTCAATTTCGTGAATTGGTTGAAAATAGACATTAACATCATTGGATGCCGGCTCAGTGGTCTAATGGTTAAGCGCTCGAGCGCGAGAACAGTAGGTCCTGGGTTCAAATCTTACGAGTCGGGATCGTGGATAAGCATCACTGTGGAGTCCCACAGTCGGACGAAACGACCGCCCAGTAGTTCCAGGTTTTCTGTAGGGGCCTAGCTTCAATTAGCTCATGATCTCAACTATTAAAACTGTCATAATATCCACAAAACCCCTTCTGATATTAAAATTGCTTCAATCTCTACAAAACCCCGCTTCGAAAAATTTTTTTTTATCAAATCGTAAGGAAATACAGTCACATGGTACTCGGTGACCAACGATTGGTTTATACGCCATTTGTTCCCTTAGGTTACTGGAGCCGATGTGCACCATTGATTTGGAATTAGGGTTTTCCAACTTCCCTAGGTGGACTCTCCATATCCACCAACCCGGTTAAAGCGCCAGATATTCGCTTTTCGTCCTCTGAATTTCGTAAACAACACTCCTGGTAGGAGAAAACAGTGAATAGGACTTCCCTGGAAGAGGCTATATATGCGCGACCATGTGAGAGCATTTCGAGTGGAAGAGCGGACTCTCCTCACCTTCGGCCGTACCAGGGCATTTGGGGGCTATCTCTACTAAACCTTCCAAATAGATGGTCATTTAATAGAACTGACTACACAAAAATTCAATTTCTTTCTATAGAACAACGACAATTCAATAAACAACTCTTGATCATATTTAATTATTCGTTCTATTATTTCTTAAATTTAACTTAATGAAGTTAGATCTGAGTTGAATGATAATTTTTGATGGAGTTTTGTTCTCTGAGCTGGATGGTTTGGTCGTGTTTGAAATTCGAACACTTCACTTCTATCTAAAGTTTGTGCTTATGATGTCGTTCAGGAGAACGATGAAAGCTCCACGATCGAACCATCCAGCTCAGAGAACAAAACTCCATCAAAATCATCCACCTGAGCTACAAATCTTCACCATCTTTGAATGACAAGCTACATGAAACTATGATTTTGTTCGGTTTTGGATATCGTAACTTATATTTCCTTATAATCAACTTAAGTCTTAATAATTGTTTATATTGAAATATTCAAATTATAACTTTTGTATTGTTACTCCATCATATTAATATTGTTATTGTGTAACGAAGCACAATTTCAATATTCATTCGATTAACTAATCATTTGATAACATATAAATGTGTGTTAGATCGTTAAGAGCAATCAAAGTTTACGAATGTAGGTTATTTACATCATCGAAAGTCATCAATTGAAAAATGTAAAGTAGAATATCCTCTAATATTCTAATTAAAAGGCCATTAACCATAAGCAATATGTACATTATAAGTATCGCAATGATGAATTCACTAACACTATAAATGTACATACTTGTGACTAGTCTTAGGGATTGATTTTCGGATTTATCATAAGAATATATTAGCCGGTGGAATTCCCCTATATCAAGTATGAGATAAGTGTCATCACTGGGAATAAACAATGGTCCCATAATACGGAGTATGGATTAGAGTTAGAAATTTAAACTACTGGATATTAAAATAGGAGTTCAAATTTTAACGACTAAGAGTACAGAGCTGAATCTACGATGAGGTCGTGGATGTATACTGTCAAAATGTTCCATACTAAAAGTAAATAGATTTTTCACCTAGTCCATCACGTGAAACTTCGAATTTAATAATTTCCATAGCAAGAAAAAATCGTCTTCACATATCTAGATAAGAGAAATTTGTAATTGTTCAATCCTAAAAGTGGCGGTACATTTGAATGGATAAAAAGGAATCCGCTGAATTACCATAAAACCTCTTAATACTTGAAATCAATTATATACGTTAAAAACTGTATCATGACTTACCAACGATTGTTGCAAAAATGAATACACCAATGAGGTATGACACAATTGTAAATGTAAGCCTAAAGTTGAGATGAAAATAAAAGGTAATTTGGAGAATCAGTTTTCTAATCAATACTGATATATATATGCTTAAAAATAAAATACGATGGGATATATTACGTGCTAAATCAGTACGACAATAGCTTCAAGTACCTTTTACATTTTAAGTAAACTATTAACCTTATAAATTACCACTAGAAACAGAAAGCCCGATAGAATACAGTTTAGAATTTTGTAAAAGCGAAACAAAACTGTAAACAATATATGTTAAAGCATGGTTTCCAAAAATGCCCTTACAAGTATATGTATGACCAGATTGTTCGAATTGTATAGCTCAAACACACTACATTTTTCAGATCAACTACGTCTTCTAATTGCCCTATCGAAATTTATAAAAGGGACTAATTGCTTTAGAGATATTCATTTATTAAAGTGTGAATATTTGTAGGTTTAATGTAGGAATGTTTTAAAGTAAAAAGTGAGAGGATAGAAACACAGTTATTTAGAAATGAGATATTAATGTTATAATTATGTAACTCTTAGAACTAAATTGACTGAGTTCAGATCAGATCAGAAGTAAGGATTAATTATCAGTGTCATATGAGGAAAATTTCTTAACCACTTCAAAGGAGAATTGATAGCTGAATCTTTTTGGATGCATAAATTTGGTTATTTAATTCAACGTTCTTTATTTATTAATTATTTTCAATAACTTTTAGACATCAAAACTATGACTACTGTCAGGTAGATAGAAGGCAATCACACTGCCAAAAACGAGTCTTCCTCGTAGTCTAGGTTTTTGTGGAATATGCTTAGAAAAGCAAACATTAATCGTCCTTGCTTTTCTTTCAATGTGCGTGCTTTGGGATGTTCATAAAAACTGATAAACACAATTGGAACAAAACAGCTTCCTAATTTTCAATGGTTATCTAACCAACGTAAGACGTGTTACAAACTATGGAACAATTCAGAATATGTGTTGGAAGAAAGCAAATATTTTGTCTATAAGTCATACAAAATGAATTTCTTGTTTCAAATGAAACTGATTAGAGTGTTTCACAGATAAAACAAATTGTTCCAAACTACCATAGATAGAAAGTTTGAAAATTACTTCCATTAACCCAATTCATTCTACAAGACTACTTAGCCAGGTGAAATATCAAACAGGAATACATCATTTATACCTTTAACTTTTCCAGTTCCTCCGAAGGTTTTTCATGGTTAAACTTCTAAAACTCGATTCTCAAATTTAAAACATATATACTTTTATAGGCAAAGATGGATAGTGTCTAGAAGTGAAGTCCAGGATGCGCGTTACGTCCTATTTCAGACTCGTCAGCTGAATGTACCAACACCTCAGAGTTGATGTTCACTCTCGGACTCGAATTTAGTACTATTCGCTTTAAATGCTATTGCGTTATCCACTTAGCTAGCGAGTCCTGATAGCCACTTTCTTGTGCGACTGAGTGAAGTTTCAATTCACTTGAATCTTTCCATTGATGTTTAGGACCATTTATAATGCTTGTAAATCAAGAAAATATCGAGGCAATACGCCAGTTTGCACACATACTAGTAAGAGACTAATCAATTGCAATGTTAATCATTAATGGGAAGATTCAAGTAAACAATACCAAGCGAATTTACAAATATACTTTTTACTAGTATAGGGGTTGTGCAGATTATTAAGTTTTTGATTGAGATAATGAACCGATTGGTGTTAGAGCACCATTGAAAACCTGGAAGCACTGGACGACCGTTTCGTCCTATTGTGGGACTCCTCAGCAGTGCGTATTCACGACCCCGCACCCTGCGAGATTCGAACCCAAGGCTTATCAGTCTCGCGCACGAACGCTTAACCTACTGGACCACTGAGCCAGCATCCAATGGTGATAGTTTCTAACATCAACCAATCCACGAAATTGCGCGACCATCTTCTCTTTGATTGAAATCTGTTAATCAAGAGATGTAAAGTTATAGCTAATAAAACCGATCAATGATAATATGTTTCTTGAATAATGTTGATGATGAAAGCTAGCAGATACAATACAACTTCAAGCTTTATGATGATAAATATATCTGTTTATCTCATGATACTTTTCAAAAGATAGTATTCTCTAAACAATAAAACCTAAAATGTACTTAAGGTTAACACATCTAAAATCAGCTTTTTTGTCATAAGTGTTGATCAACTTTGTTAAAATAGGATGGCAATAATCATTTTTCATGAATGTTTTGTTGCTTCTCTTACATAACTAATAATTACCATGTGCTCACTAGTGACTAGCTTAGTGAGAAAATTCTCGGAGTTCTGGTGAGAAGCCGTGACCAGTGGAGCTAATCCATGTCGGGTAGAAATAAGTGTCTACTTCAGTACAATTGGAGATGGTCGCGCAATTTAGTGGATTGCTTGAGGCAAGACATTAACACCGTTGGATGCCGGCTCAGTGGTCTAGTTGGTTAAGCGCCTGACGCGAGACTAGTAAGTCCTGGGTTCGAATGTCGCGGCGTGCGGGATCGTGGATGTGCACTGCTGAGGAGTCCCATACTAGGACGAAACGGACATCCAGTGCTTCCAGGTTTTCCATGGTGGTCTAACTTCAATTGACTCATGACTTCAATCAAAAACATAACTTATTGTTTATCAGCATTTGATTTCACCTCTTCATCTCATCATTTCTTTGATATGATTTTATAAAACTTTAAATAGAAAAATACTTTACGTACTCAATACTCTACACTTTGTAAAGTTAGAAACAAAACAGATTTTTTGTAAAAAAAACAATGTGATTACGTAGCATTTTTATCATGTTGGCAGCAGAAGAAACAACACCCTTGGTGTTTTAATTACAAATAAATATAATATATAAAGATAGATAATCTTCAGTAGCTTTTTTAAATTGTTCGATGTTTGTTATTAAATAGTTCTAAAAATTCTTCTCTTCTAATTCTGTGATCGACAATAATGAAAGTGTCATCAACGTAAAGTACAGTGAAAGTCAAGCTTATTAATAACATTTAACTGAAACTATTGACTTTGTGTGCCAACAACGACTTGAAAAAAAATTAAATCAATATTGGAATTGCTGAGGTTAGTCTTAAAGAATTACCTTTGAAGTGTACAATGACTGTTCATTTTGTCTTTAATAACACATTATAAACAAATTGATGATATAGTGATGGGTTCAGCTCTAGGTCCTGTCTATGCAGATATTTTTCTCGCGAAACTAGAAAATGGGCCTCCGAAAGATGTTATCGATAAACTTGACTTCTATTGTACGTTACGTTGATGACACTTTCATTATTGTCGATCAGAACATTTGAAAAGAAGAACTACTAGAGTTTCTTTATATGATTAGTTATACATAACGTTAACATTAAATACACTTTTATTGACTGGAAGTCACTTGACATTACTGTTAGTATACTAAACCCTGAAACTGCACTTAAACAGTTAAATATCTGGTTTAAACATTCTTAATAAAACAATCAATTAAAGAACAACCGTATTGGGATTAAAGATGTTGTATTATAAACTCATCATTCTTAGACTAAGTAACTGTGCTTACCTACCTCTTTGTAAGTTTAGAGAAGCCAGGCTCTTCAGCTCCTTTGTTGTATTCTAACTTCATTAATTCATTTAATCACTAACCACCGAATAGTTAGTAGTCGGTCATAAAAAATACGGGATCATATTTATTTGCCTTTTTCTCTAACCTTACTGTTATAACAGCTCTCACTGAAACTCCTAATCCAATTCAAACAGGAGATTTTTGGCATTTCTTCATCTCGCCGTTGAAATATTATGACTTAACTGAGAATATTTCAAGTCCTTTTTATGCGTTAACACATGTAATTATTGGATAATTTATGTACTTACCTAAAATGTTATCTGTTGTATCACATATCTATTACTGATTATTTAGTCGTAATTAAAAAACCTGAATTACATTCACAGTCATTTGTGAATGATGATAATAAAATACCCAACTGAATGTAATAGATAAATGTGCCTGTCTATTCTAAGACTGATTCCTTTGAAAAAGAACCTTTTCACTGAATGTTGTATTTTTCATTCTCCGAATTTTCAAAAAAGTATGTCGTGGCTATAAAATTCTTATTTTAAAATATCACCTTTGGATACGTATTACATCATTTTATCTTTTATTAGATAATCTGTATGTAAGAATGATTAATGGCAATCTAGATTTTGAGATAGTTTGTTGGTCATAGCATGTATATGTTTGCCTCAGCTTTTTATTAGTTCAAAGATATTCTATTGTGGTGTGTGGTACTTATATTGATATATGTAGTAGATGATGTAAGTCGTGAACAGAAGGTCTGGTAGCAGAGAGACAAGAGGATCGAACAGTAAAGAATGGAAACAGGATGCAATTTGTATGAAAATGCAAGAACAATGGAGTCTGAATCATTTTGAGACAATTGATGGACATTTTGCAAATTAAACATTTACTTTATAATTGTTAGATTTTATTAAGAAGTCCTGTAAGTACATTCGATTGTCCTCACTGGTGTTCTTGTTCACTACACTATCATTAATTCCCTACTGTCAACTTGTCCCCAGTATCTGAAACTGCATACCTGGTCATTTATTTTTGTATTGCAAACAATAAATTGTTCAAATAAATTGGTATAAGATCATTAACAAAAATTATAACTACAGTTCATATTGCTAGCTGTATTTATTTAGATGACTATTGTCCTAGTTTACTACTTCTCATCGCTTAGGATCAAGCAATGAGTTTTTCGGTTTTTTGTTAAAAGAACGCATTATCTATGGTTTACTAAGTTGAAATAGAATGCTCTAGTTAGTTCGCAATCTAACTAAATCGTCACTCATCGTCATCAGTAATAATTATTTTACTCCCGATACAAATGAATTCAACTGCTCACAACTTCACACTAGAACCTTATAACTTACCAGTAAGCAATTCTTGTAGAGCTCCATATTAGGACAAAACAATTGTCTAACACTAATTCCCTTTCAATTTATCATCAAGCCAAATTTAGTTAATGGTGTTATCCATCTTTAAATCAAAGTCTCTACAAACTCCCATTAGTTGTAATAAAAATAATAAGTAAACAATGAAGTTACGTTTCTCTTCTTTCATTCTATATTATGTCAAAACTGACAACTTAAACGATAAAATACATTGATATTCTTTTTTCTTGAATTAAAAACAAAAAACTCAAGTAGATATAAACCAATATTCTATCCAAAACAACCTTTCGTTCTTTCTACATACAACGACACATACAGTCAATATTAAACACAACATTTACCATTAATAGTATGATTGTTACATTTCATTCACTGTTTATTCAGTTTGTTAATTTTTTTATCACCTTAATCTACACCTTCCCCATCCCCTTCCGAAAAAACACACAAAAAAAAGTGGATAAACAACAGGGACAAATGTAGTGGGATGGTAAAAGATATACATAAGTATACAAATTGACACTCGTGCAATTAACTACCGATTTACCAAAATAAAAGTCAAACGAAATTCAATCATTCATTAGTTAAAAATAAATTTTTCGTGCAAACTATACATAGTACTTATATTCACACAGATATACAACATTCATATATATATACATATTTAAGTAGTGTATATATTAAACATACAACATAATACTAAAACATGCAGTATCTATGCAAATGAGTAATTAAAATAGTTTTCTTTTTATTTCTAAATTTATCATACCATAAATTGGAAACAGAACCATTTTCTCCACGGATGCTGTAGTAAGATGAAAAGTTAAGTTTTTAAAGAATATGGATATATATATATACATACATATAAGGATAATACTGTGTATAGAAATTTAATTTATTCAAAGTTAAACGATGGTGGAGAAGATTTGTATCACAGTCGGATAATTTTGATAGAATTCTATTCTTTGAGCTGGACAGTCTTTCTTTTGATTGTGGAGCTTTCATCGTTTGCAGTTTTTTTTCTTATTCTGTATTTTCTTTTCTACTAAATACTTAATTGTAGATAATTATGCTCATTATGGTAATATGATGGAAAATGTTTATCATTTCTTTTTTTCTTTATTAGTGAATTCGTAAAAATAATTTGACTAATGAGAGAATTCTAATGAAAATTATTTATAAATGAAATAGAATACAATCATTAGAGTAATTGATCAACAATCAGTGGGATATCAGAAGGGGTTTTTGGAGATTTTAGAAATTTCACAGATTAAAATCATGAGTCAATTGAAGTTAGACCACCATGGAAAACCTAGAAGTACTGGACGGCCGTTTCGTCCTAGTATGGGACTCCTCAACAGTGCACATCCATGATCCCGCACCTCGCGAGATTCGAACCCAGGACCTATCAGTTTTGCGCGAGGCGCTTAGTTATGTTGTTTTTTATTTTTACTTCAAATGGTAATTTATTTTAGAAACTAGTGTGTGTGTGTATAAAAGTCATAACATAAAATACTTATAAAGTATTTACAAATTGATGAATAAAAGTATGTGGATTATACTTGAAATGGAATGATTTTACAAAGGGAATGAATTACGATTGAAAACGTATACTTTAAATGTTTACGCTTATTTTGACGTAAAAGATCTAAAACCTTTCGATCTTATTTTAGGACCTATTGAATATGCTTTAGCTTCTGATCAGTTTTATGAAAAAGAAAATAAGATGAAGAAAGCACTTCATAAATACCTATATTTAGATACCGGCTATAATATATTTTTCAAGCCCTCCATTAACCTTGTCTTTGTTAATTTAATCATCTCCACATTGTCCTAATGCCATTCCCAATATGAATATTTTGTGTTTTGCCAGCGGAAAGAAATTGCCGGAGGATTTATCTAACTAGTAAGTACGTTGATCAAATTACCGCTCAGGTATTCATATACAATCAATACTGAACACCCAGTTATATTATCTCAACGCAATTCATTCGGTATGACAGATATCTGTTTTTCGTTCGTAGTTCGCTTTACACCGGTTGCTCTCGATGTTCTTCTAGAATTAATTAGCTTGGCTATTTAATAACTAACAGTTTTAGTCATCATAAAATAAACTATCATTCACTAATCCCATATCATGTCTACACACACTGCTAATTACCCAGTGGCCATTTTAAAGAAAACAAGCGGAAAAAAACTAATAATACTTATTACAGGTATAAACTTAATCATCGATGCAAATTATCTTTGAATAAAATCAGCTATTTCATGAGTTTTTGACATTTTTTAGACAGGTAATTCGATCCGAAGGTAAACGAATATATATTTCCTTCTTTCAATTATATAACTCCGCCTGTAGCTCTTCTAGAGTTACTGCCGGTCCCAAGCCCGGGTAAAGCAGGAGGGTTGGGCATGGGGTTAGCGACCCCATCCCGTAGAAAACTAACTCGCTAAAAAACGCTAACCAGAAAAAATAATTCAAACTATTTAAATTCTACCCTGGGAGTTAGAAGGTTTCCATTCAGAAGAACTATGACGCCTCATGATGAAAGCCGAGTTCCTTCGGAAGCCACGAGGCCGATGCCCATCCTAACAACAACAGCAACAATTTTTATAGGCACATGGAACGTCCGGACAATGTGAGAGACCGGGAAGACCAGCCAAATAGCAACAGAAATGAGGAGAAACAACTTGGCAGAACTGGGAATCAGCGAAACCCATTGGACCCGAGCTGGACAGAAAAGGATAGCTACGGGAGAGATGCTGCTATACTCCGGTCACGAAGAGGACAATGCTCCACACACTCAGGGAGTTGCTTTCATGCTGTCCAAAGCAGCACGAAGTGCACTTGTAGGATGGGAATCTCACGGATCCAGAATCACCAAAGCATCATTCAAAACAAAGAAGGAGGGGATCTTAATGAATATTATCCAATGTTATGCACCCACCAATGATAGCAACGACGACATTAAAGATCAATTCTACGAGCGGCTGCAATCAATCATAGAGAAGTGCTCAAGAAACGACCTTAACATTCTGATGCCAAAGTCGGAATAGACAACATCAGATATGAAGATATCATGGAAGAACATGGACAGAGAGAGGGAAACGGAAATGGGGAAAGATTTGCAAATCTATGTGCATTCAACAAATTGGTCATAGAAGGCACAATATTCCCACACAAACGCATGCACAAAGCTACATGGATCTCACCGGACCACACCACAGAGAACCAAATAGATCATATTTGCATCAACAAAAAATTCCGAAGGACAATGGAAGATGTGAGAACCAGGAAAGGAGCTGACATAGCCTCAGATCACCACCTAGTTGTAGCCAATTTAAAACTGAAGCTAAAAAAGAACTGGACAAGTGGACAAACAGCACTACAAAGGTTCAATACAGCCTTCCTTCGAGATACTGACAAACTCAATGAATTCAAGATAGCTCTCAAAAACAGGTTCCAAGCCTTACAGGATCTACTGAAGGAATAAGAAACTACTATGGAGGACAACTGGAAAGGCATCAAGGAAGCATTAACTTCAACGTGTCAAGAGGTTCATAAAGAATGGATCTCTATAGAAACACTGGACAAGACCAAAGAAAGGAAGAACAAGAAGACAGCAATTAACAACAGCCGAACACGAACAGAGAAAGTCCAAGCACAAGCTGAGCACATAAAAGCGAACAAGCAAGTGAAGAAGAGCATTAGAGACGACAAGCAGAACTACGTGGAAGAACTAGCAACGACGGCGAAAAAAGCTGCAAAGGAAAAAAATATTAAACAGCATTACGATACAACGAAGAAACTAGCACAAAAATATAGTAAACTAGAGGGACCAGTCAAGGACAAAGAAGGCAGGTCAATCACTGAACTTCAACAACAGTGGAACAGACGGGTAGAGTACTTTGAGGAACTCCTGAATAGGCTGGATAGGACATACATTACGCAAATCATCAAACTGCATCACGAGACAAGCCCCGACTTGGAATCGTGAAGGGAAGCGGAAAAGAGGAAGGTCAAAGAATACATTACGTCGGGAAATAGAAGCAGATATGAAAAGGGTGATTAACAACTGGAAAAAGCTGGAAAGGATTGCTTGGGACAGGGTTGGATGGCGAATGCTGGTGAGCGGCCTATGCTCCTTCTTGACGAGTAACAGGCGTAATTATGTAAATACATTTCGAACTTCAGATAAGATCTATTCAGTCTCATCAAAGATTCCTGTTTCACTTCTGTAATATTCATCAATAAAATATATTGATTAAATTTATGAAATAAATCTAAATATCAAAACTTAACTAATATAACTAATATGGGACTCCTCAGCAGTGCGCATCCACGATCCTGCACCACGCGGGGCTCGAACCCAGGACCTACTGGCTTCGCGCGCGAGCACTTAACCACCAGACCACTGAGCCGGCATCTGACGTGTTAATGTCTAACTTCAACCAATCCACAAAGTTGCGCCACCGTACACCATTGTCTTCAGTGAGTTCCTATCTCACAACAGACCTGATTGAACTCCAATGGTAACGGCTTCTCACTAGAACTTCGGGAGTTTTTCCTGGAGTGCTCGCGCGCGAAGCCAGTAGGTCCTGGGTTCGAGCCCCGCGTGGTGTGGGATCGTGGATGCGCATTGCTGAGGAGTCTCATACTAGGACGAAACGGCCGTCTAGTGCTTCCAGGTTTTCAATGGTGGTCTAGCTTCAACTGACTCATGATTTCAATCTGTGAAATTTCTAAAATCTCCACAAAAACCATTCTGATAATATAACTAAGATCAGAAATTGCCTTTCTAACAGTCTAAAATTAATCAATTAAACAATCATACAAAAACTTCATATTGTCTTTGATTGAAAATTAATCAATTCATTTTTGTTAATTAACAATAAATATTACCAAAGTAATCAATCAATTCTATTGATATTTCATAGTCTTGATCATTTTAATATAAAATAAATCAATAAACAATACACTGTATCCTATCAATGAAAAATATTATTGATTATTAATTAAGAATTATGTTAAATAGATTTGATTAAAAAAAAGTAATAACCGTTTAATTTTATTTATTTTTTTTTAAAAATTCCATTGTGAAAAATAACGTCATCAAAATAGTTTCCATGTGATTTTTTGAAGAAGAAGAAGAAAAAGAAGAAGAAGGAGAAAAAAACGCCAACTAATGTCATTCAATAGTTGTTAGTGTATTTGAATGGATACATGAATATAAGTGATTTACATGTATATTAACTATTTTTTATGTACAGTGTAAATGTTATTTTTAATATTCTATTAGTATTTATATAAGTGATAGATAATTGAACTTTATGTTAGTATAATAATTCATCAAAACTGTATTTGCCCAGGACAGAGTGGGTTGGAGAATGCTGATCGGCGGCCTATGCTCTATAAGGAGTAACAGGCGTAAGTAAGTAAGTAGGTAAATAAAACGGTATTTAGGATAATCAAAATAATTAAGGCCAAGGTAACGATAACGATGAGACGTACTTCTTTTGTACGCATAGTTCTGGTTTAAGCTTCTGGATGGTAAGAGCTTCGGCTATTTTTAAGAGTTGAATACGGAGAAATCTGGGTAGATTTAAACAAATCATATAAACAACGCTAAAATCGAATTGTGAATCTGTAGAATGGTTACAGTCGATTAGGTGTTCAGGTATAGAACTCCCAACTGCTTTCCTTTATAGAACCAAGCTGGAATATTTTCCGGTATCCGAGTTGAAAGCGAGCGCTGACTACGGCTAATGTATCTTGTTTCACAAGAGCAGGTGAACTGTTAGAACTGGTACAACTCGTATTCCTCAAGAAAACCTTGACGAAAAATGGTTACTCAGAAAGTTTTATAGAAAAGAATATGAACGAAAGTATTTACGACAATAAATCTAGTTGTTCCGTCCCGAAGAAAAACCTTTATATAAGTCTGGAATTTAAAGGTGATCGAACATCAGACGTAATCAAAAATCGTCTAACAACAAAGATTAGAAGAACATTTAACGCGGCTTAACTGCGAATAACCTTCACTAGTAGGAACTTATTTTCTGTATCCATAAAAGATAAGCTTCCGCTTCTGGTCGCCTCTATGTGCATCTATTCGTATTACATAATCTAGTATTATAAAACTGTATTTACCCACTTGCCAAAAACCTAAATCTTTGAATATGTCCTTCTAGTAAATCCATGGGTGCATATCATTATGAATTCCCAAAGTAGGACTTTTTAAAAAAAATATCTACTGATTGCTAGTTTTCATCGATTCTCCAGATGAGATTAATCTGTGATAAAAATCAACTTAGGAAAATTATCTTCTTCAATTTAAGTCATTTAGTCTCAATTGATAATCAGTTGACTTCTTTTAACAAATTTGATTATAGAATTGAGCAACTGACATCTCAAGATACAACCTTTAAGACCAAAGAACGCAATTCTTACAAATCATTATTCTGAGCTCTAAATCTTCAACGTTTTATAATCAACCCCAATTTTATAAATATAATATGTACTAAAGACTTAAATGAGTCTTTAGGTATCCTACATGTGGCCAATTAATTATAAATTTTCTGACGTTTCGTGACTCAGTGTAAGCCACTTCTTCAGAGAATAAATAACTAAATCTCTGAAGAAGTGGCTTACACTGAGTCACGAAACGTCAGAAAAATTAATTTCTCTACTCATTGGGACATTACAAATATATTAATTTATTTATAACAATTTGCCTAATGCTCAATTTATTCGAAAAAATCTTGTTCCTGTTCAGTTATATAACATATGACTGGATTTGGATTTTAGTCTAGTTATCAGTTAGATTAACGAAGTAAATAATCACAATATTAATTTATTGATACATTTACTAGCCGACATAATTGCGTTGGATCAGTAAATGCACAGTTAAATGATAGTCATCCAATAAAGAATGTAAAGGGGAAAATTATGTTCAATAAGAATAGACTGACTCTGATGATAGTAAACTAAAGGCTTTCGTTAGTATGATATATACTGTCCTAATTCATGTGCTTTGTATTCACAAAAATTTATAATTGATTTAAGAATAGATAGTGGTTGTGCAGTACTGCAAATTAATTGAAGTCAAAAATGTGTAGTAATGGACATAAACACAGTGAATCCAACAATTACGCATTTGTCACATGACTTGGAGTTCATGGATCTGATCCATTAATCGATTGTGGAGTCTACAAAGAACAACTATTCAGTATTCACATATTGTCAATTGTATCCAAGATGAAATCAATCTATGATGATAAACATTTTTGAATGTAGCCATTGCTAATTAACTAATGTACTTGAATGTAGTATACATTAAGTAAAGAACTGTTTAAAACTGAGAATAATTAAACCTATATTTGGTCACAATTAGATATGAACACAAAAGAAAATACTGTATAGAACATATAATTTACTTGAATAGTATAAATATCGTCTTTATTAAACTCGATTTTTTTCCTCTTGATATGGATTCAGTAAAGTCTTAAAAGCGGAAAATCTTCATTCATTTCTTTAGATAATGATAAACATTCCCAACCAGTTTATTTGTTAATTATCCATATTCATAGACACAAACAATCTTTTTTGTTTAAAATTATACATTTACAATGAGGCAAAACCATTTTTCTTTTCTAATTATAAGGAATTACCAAATGTTAGTAACATATAATTGATCATTATGTTACATTATTATAGAAAACAGCCGATAATGTATTAATTAATTAGATTAAATTTATAGACAAATGGGAAACTGTTCATTCATAATGATTGTATAAATGCTATTTTATATATATATATGTCAATTGTACACATTCTAAAAATTGCCTTTTTGAAATGGTGGGGAAGATGAATGATTTTAGTTGGGATTTGTTTGTGAGCTAAAGGGAACCAAACTACTAGTTATATTGATGTAATTATCTTTAAAACGGACAAAATCTTTTAATGGAGAATATGATCTGATGTGCGAGTAGTTAACGTTAATTAGTGAGAATCTATGACTTTAAATTTTTTGTTAGTTGGTGTTTGTCAGTAAACAATTTCTGCAATCCTTAGAGAATCGACGCCATTTGTTGTACTTGAATGCTTTACATTCTTGACCAGCGTACTATGTCGGGATAAACGTCAAGTGAAATTAGACTTTGGAACGACCATATCTGAAATTATTGTTTATTTTTTTATTGTATAATTAATAAATACTTAAACTATTATATTCGCGTATTCCCCTACTTGTAAGTTCGTGTTAGACGCAGAAATAATTGTATTGTTTTATCTTTCTGGAATTATGGTTTAATTATTATGGGCCTACCATTCAGTTCTCTTCCACTAATGGCTTAGTTTTGCTCACATTGTAAGTTCTTAATTCTGTTGATGTATGGTCAGGACTTTTCTCTATGTTACTGTTTGTGTGATTCATAACTTCTAACTGTATAGTTAGAATTTATCTACTTGATGAGTTGTTCTCTATTCTAGACATTAGACGAGTGAGGTTGGGAAACTGTATTATGGATTAGAAGTCATTTAATGTTACTCTTGGCTGTTGTTTCGATTTTAGCCTGTAATTGGTTACCCAAATTTCATTTCTACTAAGTAGATAATTTAAGGAGTTAATAAATATTTAGACTAGGTCAATACAACCGCCCTCCTGTCTTACGGTTCAATCTCACGGGCCCCAGATAACCAAACAAAGAAATCTGACTATTCTCACAGACTCACCACGCCGGAAACTTATTTCACGGAATCGATGGAGATAAATGGTCAGCGTTTTTAGAAATAAATGATTAATTGTGATATTTCTTGTTGTCATCTGATCTACTTTCCTACGTTCCATATTGCTAAAATAGGTTAACTCAGATTGAATGCTATCGGGATTTTACTTCTTTGATCGACAGAACATAGAAACGTAATGTAGGTTCTTATGTTTGACTTTAAGCTACCTTTGCATAAAAACAATTCATACAAACCGGAATGACTGTGGTAGGATTTGGATTTTTTATTCTATGTAGCCACTGTTACATCAATCGGGTGTCATTACAGGTAGGTAATAATCACTATTTCTAATTGTGTTTCAATTATAATTTGTTACTTAACTTCAATTAAATACATAGTAATAGCTTGTTACAATTAAAGACTAATCAAAACCAAAGGACAACTTAACAAAAACTAACAACTGATGACATAATCCATTTGTGACTTTCTGTGTTATAAGATAAAATGAAAATGATTTATCAGTATAGGGTTGTGAAAATTACTACGTTTTTGATTCAGATCGTCAACCGATCGATGTTAGACCACCACTGAAAACCTGGAAATACTGGACGGCCGTCTTGTCCTATTAACGGACTCTTCAACAATGCGCACCGACGATCCCGCTCTCGTGATTTGAACCCAGGGCCTCCAATCTTGCTCTCAAAAGCTTAACCTCTAGACCACTGAGCCGTTCGGCATCCAAAAGTGTTAATAATTAACCTCAACCAATCCACGAAATTGCGCGACCATTTTCCACTGTACTTGTCATGGTCTCAATCGAAAACGTCATAATCTCCAAGACCCTATGGTGATAATTACCATTTGCTCACTAGTGATTAGTTTCGTGAGGGAATTCTCGGAGTTCTAGCGAGAATCCGTGACCAACGGAGCCAATCCGTGTCGGGTGGAGACAGATATCTGTCTCATTACAGTAGGATAAAATGAACGTCCAGTGCTTCCACTTTTTTTAATGGTGGTATTAGATGGTGGTTGGAGGTAGTCGACAGGAAACCCTTAACCCGGAATTCGTGCTATTTGGCACTCGTCAGTAAGGTGTACCTGTAATCTTGAGGGAATTGGTTCTTCCTGACATTGGTCACCATTCAGTGGTCAACCAATTGTGATTACATCTCACTCCTACAGGGGGTTGGTCGCGGCCCGGATAGCTCAGTGGTAACGTCTCTGACCGTGAAGCTGGGTGACACGAGATCGAATCCGTCAGGGAGCACCAGCTCCCTCAAGATTACAGGTACATCTTGCTGACGAGTGCCAAGTAGCACGAAACCCGTGTCCAGGGTTCCTTGTTGACTACCTCCAACCACTATCTAGTCTCACAATAGTGCACGCAGTGTCCGGTCACCAGGACCGGTGGCCACATTGCATCATGGTCGATAGCATTCGATCTGAACTAAGAAGGACTCGACACAAATGACACTGATCACCACCCAGTGATAAATCAATTGTGATTTTAATGGTGGTCTACCATCCACCTGTTCATGATCTTAATTAAAAAAAATGATTCAAAATGATAAAGTTGATAGGCAATTAAGTCAATGAAAATTTAGTTAATTCTCATTATTCTCTATAGATCAGTTTTCTTGTCTTTCATGACTATGATTGTAATAGACTACTTATTTTTCTCAAAAATATTTTTTGTTGAATGCTAATATTACTTTACGTAATCATTTATTCGTTTACATTATTCACCATGAGTTGTTTTATAATGTAAGGAATGTTTTTCTTGACAACAATAAGAATGATTTTGATGCCTTAATCAGGTTTTGTTTGAAAGCATTAATTTAATTAATCAGTATGTTATAATGTCATGTACCTGAAATTAACCTAAGCACATTTATCTGTAAAATTTTTATACGAGTGTTAATTATATATTACTGTATCTAAAGTTTGTGACAAATTTAGTAATATCAGTGTAGGATTTGTATTGCTAGGTTCATTTAGTCCTTAGTGATTATGGAATTCCATAAATTAAGTTCAACATAGTCATTAATCTAATTGACTGGAGATAGCCCAATGCCATATTAGATGTTAAGACTTGACAATATAACGTTAATTCCTAAGAAACGAAAAATTTGCATGATTATCACACTCTGATATGCCATTCAGGGCCGAAATCGTTCAGTCATGATGTCTTGTACTTTATCACTGAATGATTCAGTTTTAGATCTCACTAAGAGTATCAGCCTCCGGAAGACATCTCTCATTATAATCAAACATGTAGAGTTGAAATGGTATGAAAAGTTTATATATTTTAAATGGACTAAAACTGACAAACCTGATTAGAATAAATCATATTAAGTCTAATAACAGCTATACTGTTCTAGTTACAGTTTCAAGTACAGTCAATTATAACAAGTTTCTACTGTATACCTGAAAAATAGTCGGATTCATTTATCTCTTTTCATGTCGTCATGAATAATTTTTGTTTATTGAAATAACGAGACTCCATCATCCTAACAAAAGCTTTGAAATTACACATTACTGAACGTATCCGACCAAGCTAAAAAGTTGTTCGCGTTCTGGTTATTAAACCGAAAGATTTTTATTGCTTTACAAGACATTATCATCAGTAGTCAATATTTATTTACAAGTGACTAAAATCTTGTTTTGCCAACATGGCATTTCATTGATTATTGCCAACAATTGTACTACCAATAACTTCTCCAACTGAAAAACCGGACAAATATAATTGTTTCTATGTAGTGGGTCTTGAAGAAATCCACTTTATTGGTTGCACATCTTGTGGCTTGAATTTATTTGGCATACAGCTAAGGTACTGGGTTTGATTTACAACAAAGCTGTGATTATGCACTGGCGAGGAGTCCCACAATAGAGCTAAACAGCTATTTAATGATACCCCTACTGAGATCAGTCTGTGAATGATACCACCTACGTTGTTTATTGGAAAAATATTTTTTTAAAAGCAAGACTAATTTATTATAAACAAATTTAAATTCCAATCTCTCCCAACACTCTGTATTCAGTTAGCTAGCAAGCAATAAAGGTAACCTGATGATAATGTTTTCACGATAGGTAAAAGAGTAGATGTAACTTAACACAATAATTTTTAAATAAAACTAAATAAACTATAGAGTAATTAGGCATTTACTACCTAATGACTAGTTATGAATGGTGATTCTGGAGTTCTAGTGAGAAATCATAAACAATGAAGTTCAACTATATTACACGAAAGGCACCTAACCATAGTGTACATTAAAGGATAGACTTGTGATATCAGGAACTGATCAAAGTTAAACATGTATACCACTAGATTCTGGCTCAGTTGTCTAGAGATTAATTGTTCTCGTACAAGACATAAGACCCCGTGTTTGACCGCCAGTGGATGGATCACAGATGAGCAGTGTTGAGGAGTCCTATCCTAGGAATTTCAATTGCTTCCTTGTCTAGTGGTTGTTCAATGAAGATCAGTTCGTCATATTAACCATGAAAAGCAAAATGTTAAAGTATCCTTATATAGAGTTAGAAAAGCAGTTGTAATATATATATATATATTAAAGAGAATTCATACCTGTCACACTGTATTACACTCAATTATTGTTTTACATAATTTATCATTAAAATATGCTTAGCTGTTATTGTATGTATCTTAAACGAATGAATAAACTCACACACAAACCTATATGATCTAACATTTTGACAAGAAATGCTATGGAGACACAAAATAAAAGATAACCTATGTGTATGTGTATGTTTGAATGTTATTTTCAGTAACATGTTCCACCAAGTTTTACATCATACTAAACAGTTTTATTTCATATAAACAAATTATACTAATCAAAATAGTTTTTGCGGCAATGGTAACAATGACGCAGTCTATATAACTAATGATAAGAGAACAAAATTGAAATGAAGCACTGATAGTCTAGTGTTAAATGAACTAGTAATATTCATTAAAATAATGAATAAGACTTTTGAGAAAGGTAAATTTAGCACAATAAGTTTAGAATAATTGATAGGTTTGTGAAAAATCATCTGATTCGTAGACGAAAAATTCATCACATTTACGACACCATTGGGAACTAGGGAGTAGTGGACAGTTATTTCGTCTTAGTATCAGGCTTCTAAACAGTATGTTCACAATACTTCCTGAGGTATTGAATTCAGAGCTTTTTGGTCTTATAGCGGTCTCTTGACCATTAGATTTATTGAGCACATGTCTTGTAGTACAATTCTAATTCTAAATAATTCCCTCTAAAGTTCTATGACTATCCAATATAGACTGATGATAATTATTTTACTCCAGACATTTTTGCACTGCGTGTTCACAGATGAGCAGTTTCGTATTAATACTAAGTGTTTAATCAGTAGAGTAATTAAAAATGTATTTAGATTGATATCATGAATGGATCGATGTTAGACCACCATTGTAAACTTGAAAGCACTGAACGGCCGTTTCAATCTAGTACGAGGTTAAGCGTTCGCGCGCGAGACCGAAGGGCCTGGGTTCAGGTCCCACCTGTGAGTGCGTGGATGCGCACTGTCGAGGAGTTCTATACTAGGACTAAACGTCCGTCCAGTGCTTCCAAGTTTTCAGTTGTAGTCTAACATTAATCTATTCATGATTTCAATATAAACTCAACAATTTCCACAACCTCATACTGAGAAAAGTGCATTACTGATTTAGGTAGTAGTATATAGATGTACACATAGTTAAAAACACTAAACGTGGTGAGAATTTCAGTCATAACATGCATGTTTATGAATCAGTCCTTGCACTAATGTTATCTTAGTTGACGTACATAAAAACACAAGAGTAAACTCATTTTATTTAGAACTAACAACGTCTGGGTAAACATAGGAAATCGGTACGTATTAAATTATCTTGAAAGTGAGATTTTTTCACTACTTTTTAAGTAAATAGTTCATTAGCGACTAGTTACGATATGGTATACTGGTAAGAGTTCATGGCAGATTCAACTCAGTTATGTCAACGGTTAGGCATTTACTCAATAATTGCATCAGATGATTATGATGTAACTGAATAATTTCAAATTGTCAGTTTAGGGGTTGTAGAGATTGTTAAGTTTTTGACTGAAATCATGAGTCAATTGAAGCTAGACCACCATGAAAAACCTGGAAGCACTGGACGGCCGTTTCGTCCTAGTATGGGACTCCTCAGCAGTGCGCATCCATTTCAAATTGAACTTTTCATCACGGAAATTATAAAAAAATTATAATAACTCTATAATTGTTTCATACTTTAGCTTAACTCACTCATTACCTCTAAACATAAAGTTGATGTTAAAACCCCTAAATCTCATTGACTCATTAACCCGGTATTTTTATTTTCAACTTCAGTCAATTTACAATTTAGAATGCAACTCATCGAGTGAATATTCAAATACTTGACATTCATCTACACCCTGTATGTGAGAGCTAGTGATACTGTTGTGAAAAAGAACACAAATGGGGACAATCGAATATATTTGACACGAAATTACAGAGCATTTTAATAAAATCTGAGAACCATATAGTAAATCATTAATTTGCAGAATATCCATCGTCTCAGATTTCATTGTTCATGCCTTTTCATATCAATTGCGTTCCGTTTCCGTTCTTTCCTAATCAATCTTCTGCTGAAATACATTATATGTCTGACCACCATTCTATAATACTTATATAGATATAAGTAACCCACACCACAATACCATATGACTGCTCAAACTGAAGTAGTTAGATTTAAACTCAAATCTGTAACCTGATAGTTAGAATTTCAATGCCTAAACCAATAAACTATTATTTCATCAATATATGAAATAGAGTGAAATTCGAATAATATCTTCATCAAATCATTGTCTTATCATTTCTACATAATTTATGTATTCAGTAACTGTGAATTACCACTGTATATCTTACAAATGTCTCGAATTCCATTAGAAATATCTTCTTGTTATTTATTAGTCCAATAAAATAAATACATAGAAAATATCAGAAGGGGTTTTGTGGAGATTTTAATAATTTCAGTAGTTGAAATCATGAATCAATTGAAACTAGACCATCATGGAAAACCTGGAAGCCGTCCAATGATTCCAGCTTTTCCATGGTGGGCTAGCTTCAATTGATTCATGATTTCAACTATTGACATAGAAAATAATAAAATCTTTATTTGTTTTAATTAACCAATATGGTTTATTTATTTGTTTACTTTTGTTTATTCCTTTCTTTGTATTAAATTTAAAATTTATTTTATATCCTTAAAATAAATTCAATTATAATTTTAATCAATGTTTTAATGAATATAATCACTCATGCTATCTATACAGAGTTGATTACTGATGATTATAACAATACTGAAGTCAGTTAACAAAATGTATGGTGAATTTTTCGAGGTCATTGTGGATAGACATTTAAAGTCTTGCAAACTTTTATCAGTAGTTATCTTATCAGATACTAACCATCCTCTACAATCATATCTTTCTCCTTGTATATCTTCATGTAGAACGAGACGTAAATAGATTGAAATTCATGCACACAAGCAAAGTCATAAAATTTCTATAATACCTTACCTAGCAAATATATTCTGTGACGAACAGGTTGTTAAAGTTAACTTAGTCAATAATCTGTATACTTAAACATGTCACAATTGATTGATCACTGAGTGGTGATCAATCTCATGCTTATCTAGTCCTTATTAGTGCAGATCGAATGCTATCGATCATGTTGCAATGTGGCCACCAGTCTAGGTGACTCGACACTGCGGGCACTATATATTGAGATTTAGATGGTGGTTGGAGGTAGTCAACAGGAAACCCTGGACCCGGGTTTCGTGCTACTTGGCACTCGTCAGTAAGGTGTACCTGTAATCTTGAGGGAACTGGTGCTCCCTGACGGATTCGATCTCGTGTCACCCAGCTTCACGGTCAGAGACGTTACCATTGAGCTATCCGAGCCGTGACTAACCTCCTGTAGGACTGAGATGTAATCACAACATGTCTCTAATTTGAAAAGTTGTACAGAGTCAGAGCTTTTTTTCTTTTTTTCTTTCTTTATTTTTGTGAAACGAATTTGTTGAACAACTTTGTGCTGAGAATTCTATATTGTACCAAAATATAATAACATAATAAAGCCATTATTAACAATAATAATATTCCATCTCTTGTTCATTATTTTAAAGCATTAATTAGAAAAACAACAGAAAAAAATCAATTATTATTCATGTAATTGCAATAGCTAAGATAATAAGTCAATTGAAGCTAGGCCACCATGAAAAACCTGGAAGCACTGGACGGCCGTTTCATTCTGTTGTGGACATTAACTCCATTGAAAGCCGACTCTAATGATTAAGCGCTAGAGCGCGAAACTTATAGGTCCTAGGTTCGAATCTCGCAAGGCGGGATCATAGATACTCACTGCTGAGGAATCCCACAGTAGGACGAAACGTCAGTCCAGCGCTTCCGAGTTTTCCATAGTGATTTATCCTCAATTAACTCGTGATCTCAACCGTTGAAATTACTACAATCTACACAAAAACCTTTCTGACATTAATAGTGATGTAATAACTGAAAAATTACAAATCATTCTAATTCTAAAATTAACGTTGTATCTCAAATGTGATTAATGTTGAGAATAATCCTCAATATTCTAGCAAACTGTCATGAATGATAGAATATACCCATGTTAAGAGTAATGATAATATATTCTACTATTATAAATCAATTATAGTCGCAACTTTGAACCAGCAAAAGCCAATTGAATAATTTAAATGACAATATGCTTACTAGGAGGCATATAGATGATAACATTTATTGTTTATAAGTGCTCTTGTTGAACACTATTGAAAAGGAAATAACACTCATACAAAAATCTGTTCAATATTTTATGAATTTTTAATAATTGCTACACAAATGTCAATAATTGATCTACACCAAATGACTTCCCTTAACCTACTTTTATTAATTAAATATTCTTTGAAAATAGTTTGATCTTTGATTAAAGAAAAAAAGAAAACATATACTTATGTATACTTGTAAAGAGTGTGGGGCCGTAGTTGTCGAAAGGGCTCTCCACTTTAGTGGCCCGAAATCTGACTCCAACTTGATCGTATGAATGATTGGTGTCGAAATATAGACATTGCCTATCCTCGTATATTATCATCGACTTAAATCGCATTAGTCAATAACAAAGTTAAATAAGTCAAATAACGAGGATAGACTCATGAATATTTATATTTTGTATATGAAGTGTATATGAAGTTCAAATATTAATCTGTCATTTAGCTTACTGGTCACTATAAAGACTTTAGAGACTATCTGTAGAGAAGATAGACCGTTTCTCAAAATATTTCTCTCATCGTTTCAGTCGTTAATTTAAGGATGAATCAATTTTCTGCTTTTTCTATGACAGGTACGTTAACAGTTAACTTTAACTCTGGTTTCATCAAGTATTCTATAAAATAATCTAGTTCCATTTATCACTGTTTCAATTTTTTTGACTTTTCTTCAATCTCTATTTTGTGTAGAGTTTGATGGTCAACATCTATTTATTTATTAAAAGCTCACAAAAGTGATTGAAACTTCCTACTTCTCCTCAACTATCGCTATATTTTAACTCTTTATGACATCTCACAGATTATTATTGACTGAAATATCATCTAAATTATCTATTTTACTGTGTTATCATTGTTATATCTACATCTCCCAGACTATCATGAGTTGTTAACAGGTCTCTAGATATTATGAAGAAGTATCGTTCTGCCATACATTACTAAATCTTGCTATTCAGTCTAAGTTTTCCAGAGATGAACTCTTCGATAAGTAGTTTTAAGTGGATTTTTAGAGAATAATTGGATAAAATTTTGTAAACATTAATCACGGACACTGGTTTCCGATTATGGCAAACATGGAGCTTCATAGAAGGGTTAGTTAAAAAACGAATAATGAGAATAGCGATTAATAAGAGGTGTGTGGAAAGTTGACAATTGTTAACTACTTATGAAGTAATGAAACAAATATAAAAATTCACGTCTGATTTTATCAATTATAGTTAATATTCTCTACCTTATACAAAATATATGATCAGCATGTAACAAGAGGCAGCAGCAGCACCAAGAAAATGACTTTTGGATTTTTGTCACATTGACTATCGGAACTCAGTAAGTTGGTGAATAATTTTTTCGTGTCTAAAGTGATATGTACTAATTCCAAGCTCCGAAGTGAACTTCAACGTTGGGATTAAGATATAACCATCCGAAAAGTCCCAAATAGGACTAATCCAACGTCCTGAGTTCCGCTGTTAGCTACGATCTAACTTTTTTAAAAATCTTGTGACTAAATGATAATATCACAGTAAATTGCTCAGGCTGACTATATATGCTAATAGGAAATGAACACTAAATCCTTAACATCAATAATGGAAAAATACAAACACTTACAAATAATATCCTATAGTTTATGGAAGGTAATCTATGAAACATCAATAACTTTTAAAATGGCTTGTCTCGAGTATTCTATGATTGGAAAATAGTACCTATGTAAAATCACTGAAAAATATCATAGATCTAAATCAATTTGAAATGTATTGGATTGTTCCGTTGCTGATATTTTTGGACTGAAATTTGATCAGTCTTGGTTGGATTATAGGCATCACATGTGGACTGCTTCGATATAGTGAAGTAATTTAATACACAATAGATGGAATGTACCTTGAAATGGGATGCAAATTGTGCGTTTTGTCCAATTTTGAACCCGTCATTTTGCTTTTCATAAAAGTAGGCAGCTAGTTTAACACGGTAACTAAGTGAATAACGTGATGGCGCCTAAGGAGAACTGTTTCGGGTTAGAGTCCTGGAGTGAAAGTCTACTTTGTTATGATGGAACATGTAATTAAGGAGTCCCAGATAGGACAAAACACATTCCATTTATCCTATCATAGACCTAAGTTTCAACCTCATCATTCAACTCTATGCACATTTAGTTTGTGATTTCAAATAAATCCGAGTAGAAGTTCAAGTAGAAAAATTCCTACTAGTCTTATTTTACCCTTGATTGTCTCTGAAGTTATCTCATTTATCTAGTCATAGTAAACACTGAACCTATCATAAAAGTATTTTTAACCAAACTTGCCATATCTCTATAATACAACTAATATGCTACAAAAGTTATCGAAAGTGACATTAGGAAACATTGAACGCTGACGACACACTACAACAAAACAAAATAAACGTTATATATGAAATAATACTGGAATTCAACATCAGAAAAATGACAAAGAGTGAGCACATTTCTTTTAATATACCATGTCACCTAGAGGCTTTAACAACAAAGTATGGTTACAGCATAAACTTCAACCAAATAGTTTGTATCTACTAGTATAGCTTAGACCAGTATTCAATGTCTTAAAACATTTCAAAACATTTTCAACTTTCATAAATCTTTTCTAAGATTCAATACAGGAGCTTTACAAAGAAGAACTGACCTAAACTACTGAATTTACTTATGCTAACAACAAAAACAAACAGAATTTGTAACCATTTATATTATATATATTTCGTAGTCTTTATTGTAAAACAATCTATGAACAATTGAAATGAGTTAAATCACTAATAATCATTGCCCAACATTAATATCTAGCTAATAATTACATATTATATATGTATGATAACCCCACCAGGAGTCCCTCCGGGGGCTACTGCCGGTCCCAAGCCTAGATAAAGGAGGAGGGTTGGGCATGGGGTTAGCGACCCCATCCCGTAGAAAACCAACTCCCTACAAAAACGCTAACAAGAAAAAGTAAGTCAAAACATTTAAACTCTGCCCTGGGAGTCAGAAGGTCTTCATTTAGAAGAACTATGGTATCTCATGATGAAAGCCGAATTCCTTCAGAAGTTACAAGGTCGATGCCCCTTCTGACAATCAGAGCAATCATTTATTTAGGTACATGGAATACTCGTACAATATGGGAGACCAGGAGAGTCTTCCAAATTGCTGCATATATGTATAATGTTTTCATATATTACACCATACTTTCTCGAGCACTGCACATTTTATTGATTTTTTTTCTTATAAGCGTCATTCCATAAAATGTTTACCGCTGTAAAATTACAAAGTACATATTAAAATACTCTTTTTTTAAAAAGTAACTCAATCAATATGTTTGTAACAAGTCACGTTTATGAATCACAATTCAGTTGAGTTTTATTTCATTATAAAACTATAAAAGTTGTGTTAATGATTTCACATCACTCAAACTGTTATCATTTACAATGTTGATAGGTTGTAGTGATAATAGTAGTAGTAGTATGTTGCCAAAAAATTATTATTTTAGATTTTTAAAACAAGTAAATAGTACTAACTACAAGTAAATTAATAATAAATTGCTCATTTATTGATCCTTTACTCGGTATTGTCATATTCTCAATCGAAACAATTCCCTTCATTTTAAAACTGAAATTTGATTTTAAGGAGTGGAGATAAACTCCATTGACCTTGCACCTGGCAACTAACCAAAATGAAGGGGTACTTATTATTTATACAGTCATATTTTATGATAGAGAAGATGTTTCATTCTCTGTCATTTGTGCTGGCTTATATGAACAATGTAAAGTTGCCTACGAAAAAACTACCACTCCATCATGCTATGAAACTTGTCAAGTGTGGAACATTCAAGTTATGATGGAAGAAAAATTACAATATAGCAAACGTCATACTTTTAATTAATTCAATAATGATAATTATTATTCCAAAATATCTATAATTAGCTGACTAAATAGATGAAAACACAACTGTAATTATTAATAACGATACACTTAGATGACTTGAGAATGTGGAGTTTATCCCAAACTGTTTTGTATAAGATGTTTCAAATGAATATTACACTCTAGTAAAACTGTTTATTCCAATCACCGTTAATAAAACAAACAAAAAGGATGTCAATAAAGGTGAAATTTTGTAATGTTCAATATAGTTGATATGATCTAATATTTACCTAATTTCCCCTTCATTGTATATTGTGATTAAAGTAACCATAATTTAAACGGAGAAAAAAAATGTTTTTTAAAAAGTTTTACTTACTCTATACTACTAGAAGGTGAACTTAAATCTCCAATTGTTGTTAAAGTTAATGTAGCCCAATAAAATGATTTTAAATATCTTCTTGACATTGTTACTTGTTCTGCATCTGTATATGGTTGATAACCCCATGGATTTTTAAATCCTTCATATTTTGATATTAAATAATAAAATGCAGCAAACCAATGACAACCTAAGAATAATATATGAATTAAATTTAATACTCTCCATAAATTAGGAAATATAGTTCTATTTTCTACACGTATTTTCCATTCATGACAACGATACCATTTAAAAAATCTTGGAAAACGTAACATTGGTTGTATCCCAATTTTAAATTGTATTAAATCTAATGGAAATAATGATAATAAATCGAATAGAAATTTATATGATTTTATATAACGCATAATTAATTTTTGATGATCTTTTACTTTAAGACCACATTTTAAATAACTTGTATTACATTGTACAAATATATCAATTAAATATATAAGATCAGCTAGAATATCAAATGATAACCAAATAATTTGATATTTCGATTGTAATTCATCAAATGCTTGACGTGCTATTGGAGTCCATAAATTATATAATAATGCTATAGATACAATTGTTAACCATATTATATAACCAGTATTATTTGGATAAAATACAATGAATAAATGAGAGTTTTTATAATTTTTAAAAAATTTTTTATTTTTTCCTGATTCTTTATCTAATTCAAAATATTTATCATTTTTATTTATTTCATTACTTAGTTTCTTTTTAATGGGATAATCATTAGTATTACTATTATCATTATTATTAGTAGTAGTATTATTAGTATTATTATTATTATTGTTTGTTGGAGTTGGTGTATCTAAGTAGAACATTTCCTCTTTTGATATTGAATTTAATTGATTTTCCAATAATAATTCTTTTTCTGGAATAATTGTTGTTGTCAAGCTTTCTGAATTATTACTATTATTATTATTATTATCATTATTGTTAGTTATTTGTTCATTTGAATCAACTTGATGACATGATGATTTTCTTTCATTATTAACATTATTATCATTATCATTATTATCAATTTCTGGAATACAATCATAATGATCTAATTTTTGTTGTGAATATAATTGATCCATAAATGAATGATCATAATTTGTATCAGAATAATATTCATCATTATTATATGTTCCACGTCTTTGTGTAGAGAAACGATACATAAATGAATCTCTTCTAGATGTATCATTATTATTATATAATTTACGTTTAAATTTTACATGATCCATTGAACTTAGTACAACTTTCATTGTACATTGTAATTTTTTCCAATGACGTGATGCATTATTATTATTATTTAATGAAGATTTATGTGATTCATTTTGTGTATGATCATAGAATTTATTTAATTTTGTAATAGATGATTTAGTCATTTTATCTAATTTAGATAATGATATATCATCATTTGAATGAATATTAAGGAATTGTTTCGATGATAATTGACATTGATTTAATATATTTTCATGTATTTGATTCATTTGAGATGATGATAAAGTTTTATTATCATATGTATTATTATAATCCAATGAAATAGTTTCATTGTCCGATATTGATTTTTGTGATAAATGATCATGTGAATAATCAATATTTAATAATGAATTTGGTTTAGATAATTGATTATTTTCACTTGTCATTATTGATTATATCATTTATTGATTTAATAAAAATAAATATTTATTTTTTTCTATATTTTCAATTGATTTAATGAATGAATTAATTGTGTTTAGAAGAAGAAAAAACAAAAGAAAGAGAAGTTTATTTCATACATTTTGACAGGTGATAATATTGAATTGTTACCGTGACAATTTCTTCATTCATGATTGGTTGATAAATTCATGAGATGTGATTGGTCAATTTTGTTTTTCTAAATTATAACCAACATATGATATATTAATGATTTTATAAGTAAAATGAATAAATCTCATTTTTTTTAACACAAAAAGATATATTTAAGTCAAATGAATGAGTCAAAAAAAGATTATGTAAATGTTTATTACACAGATTGAAATCATGAGTCAATTGAAGCTAGATCACCATGAAAAACCTGGAAGCACTGGACGGCTGTTCCGTTCTAGTATGGGACTCCTAAGCAGTGCGCATCCATTCGTGGATTAGTTGAAGTTAGACATTAACACCATTGGATGACGGCTTAGTGGTCTAGTTGGTTAAGCGCTTGATGCGAGACTGATAGGTCCTAAGTTCGAATCTCGCGGAGTGCTGAACCGTGGATGCGCACTGCTGAAGAGTCCCATACTAGGGCGAAACGGCCTTCCAGTGCTTCCAGGTTTTCCCTAGTGGTCTAGCTTCACTCGACTCATGATTTCAACCTGTGAAATTTCTAAGATCTCCACAAACCCCTTCTGATAAATGTTTATCATAAAATTGTAGGAAAATATTCTTTTCACTTGAAATGATCATGAAGTTCAGTGAATTCAAAGACTCATCGAAGATAAACAACCATTGAAAAATAGAAAACATTAGATGACCATTTTATTTTGTGATAAAACTCTTCAGCAATAAGCAGCTATCACTTTAATTGTGAGAATCAAACCTGAGATTTATGATCTGGTTTCGAATGCTTAATTTCTAAACCATTGAATGAGGATTTAGAGGTTAAATATTCAAGAACGGGAGAGAAAATCATAAGTTTGATTTTTGTGTGTGGAGTCATGAATGTGCATTTCTGAGTCTCATACTAGGATGATATGGTTCTCTAGTGCTTCAAGTTTTTCATGGATTGTCTTAATTCGATCGTAATTCGAAATTCAACAACCATTATAAGTTTCACAGATTGAAATCATGAGTCAGTTGAAGCTAGACCACCATTGAAAACCTGGAAGCACTGGACGGCCGTTTCGTCCTAGTATGGGACTCCTCAGCAGTGCGCATCCACGACCCCGCACCACCCGGGGCTCGAACCCAGGACCTACTGGCTTCGCGCGCGAGCACTTAACCATTAGACCACTGAGCCGGCATCCAACGGTGTTAATGTCTAACTTCAACCAATCCACGAAGTTGCGCTACCGTACACCATTGTCTTCAGTGAGTTCCTATCTCACAACAGACCTGGTTGAACTCCACTGGTAACGACTTCTCACTAGAACTCCAGAAGTGTCTCCTGAAGTCAGTCACTAGTGAGCAGTTGATTATTATTATCAGGAGTCCCATACTAGGACGAAACGGCCGTCCAGTGCTTCCAGGTTTTCAATGGTGGTCTAGCTTCAACTGACTCATGATTTCAATCTGTGAAATTTCTAAAATCTCCACAAAACCCTTTCTGATAATCATTATAACGCTAGACTGATTATAATTAAATCACCCCAAAAATATCCAGTCACATTACCAGCGTAGGATATGATGATATTTTATGTACAACTATAAGTCAAGGTGGTTTCACTTTTAACTCCTGAGCAATACATTTTATTAACTGATATAAATGTTTCAGTTTCCTGACTAGAAATGTTTGGTAACCACGTGTACTTATGCGCTTTAATAAATCGTTTACAATCTACCGTAAATTTAATCACTTGAAACTTCGAAAAATATCAAATATAATGGATATCAGGTTTTCTTTTCCTCAGTATTTTTTTGGCAGAACAAAAGGAGTGTAATATATCGAATTCATAAATCAAGTATATTATGCATTGAAGAGAGATGTACTGAAAACAAAGCTGATCATGTTCATTTACTAATAAGTGTGAAAGGTAGCTAATAACTGTCTAGAAAAATGTTACGGATAGCTTTTTTTCTGTATTCACAGTTTAAATAGCTGTGAAATGAGAATATGTCAAAATACCGAGTATATATATATATATATATATATAATTTCATGGAGAAACAAAAAAGATTCAACCTAAGTAATTTTCACAACCACTCTAAGGAGGGAAGAAGTGAAACTAAAGACAATAAAACGTCAGAAATTATATGCGTAGAGCGTTAAAAGATAGTATGTCGAAAGTGCTTTATTTCAGTCTGGAAATAGTCGTTATTTACCTGTAATATTTGAGATAATGACATGACTTAAAATTTTTCTGAAAATATCCTTTGCTTCAAGATTGCAGGTGCGATGATATGTGCTGCTTACGTCGACATAAATAGTATATAACGTCAATCAGCAATGGAATAGCTGACAACAGAAGGTTGGGAAGATCGAATAGAAGAGAACGGGAACAGAGAGTAATTGGTGTGGAAATAAAGAAACAATAAAGTCTAAGACAATTAATCGACATTTTGCAAATGAAGGATTAGACATATGATTTTGACATTTTATTAAATAATCTTTATTAAGTAATCTTTTTTTACATCTAAATAAGTTAGTTGTCTCCACCTGTGTCTTCGTTAATTACACAAATACATCTTACATGACAAGTATAAAATAACACAAAACCAAAGTTCATAACTTTCCATAGCCATCAAGTAGCACATGAGAGATTATACACGACATACGATATTAAGAGAAGCCAATTATACTCCCAATCGAGATCTCAGCCTACATGTCCTTGTTCGAGTCAGAAAGACAAACCTATATCACACCAATGATTTATATGTTTATTATTTCAGTGGTCAATCAAAATTTCCTTGCCATCATCAGCTTTCTGATTCGTTTAACTGGTTGAAGATTTGGGAGGAGGAGCAAGTGCCGAAGGACTGGAAAAAAGGACACCTCGTCAAGATACCAAAGATAGAATATTTGAAAAAAATGTTGTAACTAAAGAGGCATAACTACAGAGGAGTTCCTGAGAAGATTGTTAACATTATCCGAAACTCATAGAACGGACTACAGAGCAAAGTAGTGCATGGAGGACAGCTGACAGATGCATTCCAAGTGAGGATCAAAGTCAGACAAGGCTATTTACTCTCCTCCTTTCTCTTTCTTCTGTATTATGAAGATCTCCACATCTGAGATGAAGCACGGAACACAATGGACAGGTTGAATGCATCTGGACGATTTGGATTTCTCAGATGACATATCCCTTCTATTCGATACGCACGAACAAATGCAAATGAAGACAACTAGTGTAGCAACAGCCTCTGCATCAGTAGGCCTCAACATACACAAGGGAAAAAGCAAAATCCACAAATACAGAACGGATAACATCAACCAAGTCACACTTGCTGGAGAAACTCTGGAAGACGTGGCATCCTTCATGTACCTGCGAAGCATCGTTGATGAATAAGGGGGATCAGATGAAGACGTAAAAGCGAGGATTAGTAAAGCAAGAGCAGCACTTCTACAGTTAAAGAACATATGGAACTCAAAACAACTTTCAACCAATATCAAAGTCACAATCTTCAATACGAACGTCAAGTCAGTTCTACTGTACGGAGATGAAACTTGTAGAACTATTACAACCATCATCAAGAAGGTACAAGTAATTATAAATTGTTGTCTGCACAAGATACTCAACATCCGTTGATCGGATACCATCAGCAGCAGCCTACTATTGTAGAGAACAAACCAGTTTCCGGATGAAGAGGGACTTAGGAAAAGAAGATGCTAATGGAAAAGACATACACTGCACAAATCATCAAACTGAATCACGAGGCAAGCCCTAACCGGAAAACTTGAAGGGAAGCGGAAAAGAGGAAGGCCGAAGAACAAACTGTCAGGAATTGGAAGTAGGTATGAAAAGTATGAATAACAACTAGAAAGAGCTGGAAAGGATTGCTTGGGACAGGGTTGGATGGAGAGTGCTTGAATATTTATGCACAATTTTGTTAACCTCAATGATGCGATTAATATCTTTAATAGAATAATATTCTGACTAGATAAGAAAATTAATCTTTTGGTGCTGTAAATAGTTTCACACCAAATAAAATTTCGAAATTAATTCAACGGTGAGACTGATTTATGGACGACCTTTGAGCGACTGTAAACTGACCTTGAGAGTGTCCACTTACTAATGCTAAATGAAGGATTTAAAGCAGTTTGAAGAATGAGGACTACAATTTACAGTTGATGGTCACGGTTAGAAATTAGATTTTGGATTTTCATCACGAACTGACATCAGCTATAATGTCAAGACTCTGTTTAACCAAATATGTGAATGAATTTCGCGCCGAAATCCAAAACCTGTTATCGTAAATCTGATTGGTACGTCCATAGATTATAGTCTCGCCAATTCAACTGTTGATCAACTGGATCATGAAGACGTCAACATCTGAAGGAAAACACGGGATACAGTGGACATCTATGATGCAGCTGGACGATCTAGACTTTGCAGATGATCTGGCCCTCCTATCGCAATCACAACAATAAATGCAGGAGAAAACGATCAGTGTAGCAGCAGCCTCAGCAGCAGTAGGTCTTAATATACACAAAGGGAAAAGCAAGATTCTCCGATACAACACAGCATGCACCAATCCAGTCACACTTGACGGAGAAGACTTGGAAGATGCAAAACGCTTTGCATATTTGGGCAACATCATTGATGAACAGGGTGGATCTGATGCAGACATGAAGGCGCAGATCGGCAAAGCAAGAGCAGCATATTCACAACTGTAGGACATCTGGAACTCAAAAGAACTGTCAACCAACACAATGGTCAGGATTTTCAATACAAATGTCAAGACAGTTCTACTGTATGGGGCAGAAACCTGGAGAACTACGAAAGCCATCATCCAGATGATACAAGATTTTATTAACAGTCGTTTACGGAAAATACTTCTGATCCATTGACCAGACACTATTAGCAGCAACCTACTGTGGGAGAGAACAAATCAGATCTCAGCGGAGAAAGAAATGAGGAAGAAGCGCTGGATGTGGATAGGACACACATTGAGGAAAGCACCCAACTGCGTCACAAGACAAGCCTTCACATGGAACCCTGAAGGCCAAAGAACACATTTCTCCGGGAAATGCAGATAGACACTAGAAAAATGAACAAGAATTGGATGGAATTAGAAAAGAAGGCCCAGGACAGAGTGGGTTGGAGAATGCTGGTCGGCGGCCTATGTTTTATTAGGAGTAACAGGCGTAAATAAGTAAGTAAGCAATTCAACTGTTGTTACTTTTCAACAGTCTCGAGTACAATTCACTAGCAGAATATTGAAAATGTTACAAAGAACCTCAAACTTACTCACTAATGATAATAATTTTATTTGTGACAGATTTGATTTTTCTGTTTAACATATTATTTTGATGTCCTTAAAAGACGTTGAGTGGAGGTTCACTCATACACCCACGATACGAATAAGTTTTTTTTCTTTTACAACCTTTGTTAACAAACTATATTACATTATTAAAACCATTGAGATTAATAATAAGAGTTATTATAGAACTATAAAGTACCAATGAGTAGAAAAGTACAGTTTTGACGTCTATCTTATGAGTGTAAGCCAGTGTTCAATTACTATCATGTCGAATCTTAGTAATAATACCTCCTTTGAGACAAATAATTTATTTAACCTTTAAAAATAATCAATGTATTATAGGATTGAATCACATATCTTGTGTCTTGTTACTTTACAGGATTTCTCATTACCAGTAAATCACTGAATATAATCCACCCAATCTATTTCACTTTATCTCTGAGATAGATACAAGTCTAACTACATTAGAGTACTAGGTAAGAATGGCAAATCAATTGATGAGGTAGTGGGACTTCATCAGTTGAGATGGCTGGGACAAGTGTTACGTATGCCCAACCACCGACCGCCCCGACGTGCAATGTTTTCTGGTGTAGAATTAATTTTGAAGAAAGCTAAGAGCGGCCAGACCCGAACATGGCACAAACCCATGAAGTCACTGACAAGTGGACTGAGTCATGTTGGAACGTGTAGATTATCTGGTTGGGGACCGCGAGATGATAGCAACCGATGGTTAGAGACCCTGAATGACATGGCTCAAAATCGTTTGCAATGGCATAGGTGCATCCACACATTGTGTTCTCCCAAATTCTAATCTTCTGAATCCTCATTATCTCTTTTTTTCTCTTTCCAAATTTATTTCACTGAGTTATACTCTTTAAATAACATCTCCAAACCCTAATCTTTCCGATTACTGCTTATACTCTTACCGCCTCTATCACTACGTAATTTGAATCGACAACTACATCTCTGTGCTAATGTGGTATGGCAACTCGAACTGATGTACATACGTACGGAGTTCTACATTGTTACTGACTGACTAACTACATTAATGAATAGTCATGCCAAAAAAAGGTAGTTCACAAAACAATCAAATTATTCTGATTTTATCAATATTAATTTGTGAACACATACACGGTAGAATTTACGGCTTTTATAACCATTTAACATTATGTCGTCAGGAAAGTTTTCAATGAATGTAACGTAAAATTTACATTACATATACACATACATTATACTATAAACAGGAAGTGGTTATTTTGTTCATATTTTATTTTTTATATATAAATGTATACATTAATTCAAAAATAAATAATAAACATTGGGATATATTCCATGCTGTACATAATTCACAAAACATCATTTCACTTGGAATGCAAAGTCTGTCACAAACCTAATATAAACTAACGAACCAATTAAAACTATGGAGTAGTGAACAGATTTTCTATTCTTATTCAATGACCTACAATAGTGACAAACTGATAACTTGCACAAAGAAGCTTTTGACAAAACAATCTATAAAATAAGTTGACTTATATATTGTACCGTTGACTATTCTTCCCTTATATGGTTACAGGTTAGTAATTAGTCTAATATGACACTTTAATTTAGAATACAACAGATTTCTTCTCTCTTAGTTCCTACTACTCAAAAATACAAATATTACAAGGAAGATCTATTAATATAGACTTCGAAAGAATACTTCCTGAATTTAAACTTTCGTTTAGTTTCTTTCTATTAAATTGGATTTAGAGATTGACATCTTCAGTGTTTTTATTACAAGCAATTTCGTATGTTTATGATTATTAATTATAATCTGGGTCATAGTTATAGTAAAATAATTCTCAATAAATAACAATACTGGTAATGATAACAATAATAATAGTAATGATACCTTTGAAATATAGTACTATAGTGAACGAGAATATCCATGGAGACAATTCAATGTATTTTAATGCAACATTATAGAATATCTTGGTAAAATTTGAAAACCATATAATAATACTTCATTTGCAAAATATCTATCAGTTGTCTCAGACTTTGTTGTTCCTCCGTTTCCATACCGATCACTCTCTGTTCTTGTTCACTTCTCTCCGATTTTCTCAACTTTCTGTTGTTAAGCATTCCATTTACGACTGGTGATATATGCTACTTATATCTGTTAACATCAGTAGCGCACACCATAGTACCTAAGTCAGCTTAGATGTTATTTTATAGATTAATTTTGAAATATATCAAACAGGTGAATAAAATCTGATATATTACATACATATAAATAACTTTATTTTATACAAGCCTTAATAGAAAGATTAGTTGATGTAGTAAGCTTTAATATTTTAGTAAATAAATATTTTTATTATCTAAAAATGTTGGAGTTATCCAGTCGTTAATGTTCACTAATGAATTTTGATCAATCATAGTTGGCGATTGCCAGCTAGAATGCATCTGTCTGACGAGTCTCTGAATAAGACGAAACATGTGTCCCGAATTCCATCTCTAACGAAAATACGCTTGTTCTAGAATAAATATTTCTGCTTAAACTTTGTCTATTATCTAATATTAGTCTGAATGATGTGTCTTATCAGTCTCAGTTAACAAAATCATTCATTCAGCTTGTATAAACACTCTCTGAAAACATTTATTCAAACATAGAAATCATAGAAGAACTATACTTTACTTATAGTCTACTCATTCAAATGTCAAAGTGTGATAAATGCTAAAGGTTTATTTGATTTCTGAAATTCTTATGCCGATTGCATTTATTACGAATGTTCGATTGCTACTTCGTCCAGCCATATGGACGGTCAGTTGCAGTTGATGAATTGGTACAAAAGTCTCTGAACAGTTTGAATATCATTCATAGTAATAGATGAGTCTTGTTTACACCTATCGACAATCATAAAGCTTGATTTTGACTTTTAAGACAAGTTTTCTTGAATTATTTGCCATTAAATTATGTTGTATCAATGTTACCGATGAATAAATCGCTGTTGGATTAGTCAACATCAAGTTAACTACTTATCATTTCTGTTGTGTCAGTGAATAAAAATAAAGAGAATTCAGCGAAGAAAATTTCCTTTTTAATGAAATCATTGACTTAAGCTGTACATTCGTATTTATAGTTATATGGAAAATATATGTCTATAGAATGATAGAAAAGATTGCATCCATTGCTGTATCACACTGAGTAGGAAGAAGAGCTTGATTCACTCTTTATCCTCAAGTATCAGGCAAATATGTTCTACTGACACTATAGATAAGGACCTACTTCAACTTCGACAGACTCTCATTAGGAATGATTATCCATCTAGATTCATCAATAGTAACTTAACACCTAGACATCATCCGGAAAAGGCACCGACAGTACAAAAAAACTTTTTATGAATATGGAATTTAAAGGAGATACGGTTGCTAAAATCTTGAATAAACAGATTTCAAAATCGTTTAATAAAACGTTCTACCCAGCTAAGCTCCGAATTGTTTTCTCAAGCCGGCCTACTATTCACGGATGTGTTAAGGATAAATTTCTACTTTAGGCCACATCTAAGTACACCTATAAATTTACTTGTTCATGTGGGGCAGGTTACGCTGATTGCACAAAGCTATTACTTTCCAAACGCATCTCAGAACACTACCCGACATGACTTTTAAAAGGAAAGTGCGAAACAATTACTAGTTCAATACAGGAGCATTTATTCAACTACGGACAAACCGCTCCAAAGAAGTTTTTTCTAAAGTATTCTAAACAGTCAGAAGAATTGGAAGGGAAGTCAAATCAGTCTTATGTATTGCTGAGGTATTGGCAATCTACCAACTCAAGCCCGAACTTTGCGTGCAGAAACGGTTCGGCTAACATCTCATCCTTCCTTGGTATGTTTCTGACTTTTTTCATCTTCATTTTTATTTGATTATTATTGAGTTTTTTTATTATTGTTTTACACCTTCAAACTCTAATCAGTTATAATTATTACCTTATACAACTTTGCTTGATTATGATTCAGTTTATTATTATACCCTCTATGTTTGTCATTTTTCTTCATATCTGTCAACTGAACAATTATCTTCCATAAATCTGAACCGCAAAATTATTTTCAACCTTGATTATTACGTAACCTCACTTGGTAATAAGAGTCTCGAATCAATTTATGATGTAATCTTTTCTATCCATCTATAGACTTTTGTCGAAAAGAAAATCCTTTTCGTTGAATTCTCTTTATTTTTGTCATTTCAAAAGCTACTACTTCAGAGAAGCTTAAAAGAAATTACATTTTTCTTCTGTTCCAGAGAATTTGAGACCAATCGTTTAAAACAATTAACAAATAAATAACCAAAGGCTCTACATGCTTCTCTGAGCTGGAGAACAAAACTCCATCAAAATCATCCACCTGAGCTACGAATCTTCTCCACCAGCTCTACATGCTTCTTTGAATCAATAGATATTAAAAACTTAAACCAAATTTATGCTTTCAAAACGAGACAGTTATCAAGTTATCACTATCATGGTTAATCTAGTTAAATCATCTATAATTATTAAAATTGTTGTTTTTATTTGTATTTTGTTACGCTATCTCTAATTAACTGATTGTTATTTTATTCACAATAAATTATCTTTATACTCACATAAACTCTTCAAATCTCCTTCATATAATGTATCTTATCAACCTCTTGAATAACTATCTCATATATGACATAGTTGAACTCAACTGATCACAGCATCTCTATTTATTATTTATTTTAACACATAGATATTGGTACAAAGAGGCACCAAATACATATGTGCCACACAAATCCCATTAGATTTGTGTGAGGACTGTGATACTGCTCGGGTGCCCAAACCGAACCAGGTGGTTTGACCTGAGGTCTGATCCACAAGGCAGTGGAGCATCGTGAGGAGATGCAGTCCCATGGAAGCCGGCGACCAACAATTGGTTCATACGCCATTTGTTCCCGCAGGATACTGGAGCCCATGTGCACCATTGGTTTGGGATCCGGTTAAGGCGCCGGACATTCTCTTTTCGTTCTCTCACTTTCGTAAACAATACTCCCGTCATGAGAAGGCAGTGAGTAAGACTTCCCTGGCAGAGGCTATATACGCGTGACCATGTGAGAGTATTTCGAGAGGGAGAGTGGACTCTCCCCACTCTCGGCCATACCAGTGCATTTGGGGGCTACAGCTTCTCAATCAAACTTTATGAATTAGACTATGAAGTTAGCCAATAGTTTACAATAGTGGTCTAGTCCAAGCTCAGTTGATGTTTTAAAGTATAGAGAAATTCTACAATCTCAGTAAAATCTTATATTGATATAATTTTGTATCAGTTAGTTCATCTTTTGTTAGTTCTTTGATTGATCGACTTTCTACTCCTATAATTAATGGAGTTTTGAACTGGTTACTCGTATACTCTGTTTGCTGTTCTATCTATCTAACTAATGTAAACTGGTAAATTCTCACAAATGAATTCATAAGTCAATCGTTAATTTGATGTAACTTTAAGATGAGTTTATCCATTCGAATACTATCTAACTGTTCAAACAGAAGTAGGCAAACAGGGATTCGAATGTGTCACTCAACTGTTAAAAACTGATTGCTTAAATTGTTAATAATACAATTTTTGAAATCTAACACGAATTTATCTTTTATTTATAAAAGACATTACATTAAGTAAATTAATCGATCATTACATACTAGCCGGTGAGCGGCCTATGCTCCTTCACGAGGAGTAACAGGCGTAAGTAAGTAAGTAACATACTAACCGATGCTGTGTCAAGTGCTTTCAGTTATTGAAAAACCAATACAATCCATATTCATATATATCGAATATGCTCAACCACGCATAGGTAATGTGTAGCGAATTTTTGTCTCTAGTTTATCATCATTTTTTCTACATTTTCCCTTTAGTTATGAAGCGTTATGCTCAGTTTTCGTTCAAACAAAACATACACAACAGTTAAGTAATATTGTAATTCAGTCAAGTTATTGATCATCTTTAAGATTTCAATAGAAATCAATTCACAATCAGTGAGAGAAATAGGCACAGAGTAACACTTTGGATATTGAATAAATTAATAAAAAAGGATTCAACAGGTTAATACAAAATGTAGTGTAGAAAGCTTATATATTCATGTTATTAATAATTAGAGAGCAGATTAAGGATGAACTCATTGAAAGTACGTACTGTTGATAAATCCCAAATTCAACCGAACTAAATTTTTCTGTGTATCTCACTTTTGTGCTATTTCTTAAACCATTACCATTGAATTTTATGAAACCCATTATTGTGTTAACCATCCGGTCAATAAACCAAACAAACCTTAAAATTTTCAGGGTTACAGTCAGAACATCAAAAGGCTCTATAAATGTCTGTCAGTAACTTGTATTTTACACTCATAACGTGTAAGATCATCCCGTTATATTATTGAATCAAAGCATGTCAAGTTCTAAATATTAATAGGTACAGAACTTAAGGTATATAATAAGTAGTTAGTTTCCATTAAACAGAATCGAACTCAAAACCTAAGTCCAGGTACAATTTGAACTGATAGCTCTCATACATAGATACACATTTGAATATAGACAAATAAATCTAAGGAATTCAAATCTCTCTCATTCTCCACTCTGTCTCATTGCCAGAGATCACAGACAAATTGTTTCATAAATTACTCAATGCCAATTACCATAATTTCGCACTATGCAACCATTGCCGGGCTTGCTATTAATTAGTTTTTATTATAGATCAATTACCAATTATGTTACGTGTTATGATGTTCCTTTTAGATATTAAATTTTGTTAAGCTGCACTCTATGACTGTTTTGAAAAACACACCTAAATACTGAATCTCAAATTGATTTGTGAAATGAAATGTGGATTTTAAAATATTGAAACAAAAAACTAGTTATAGATTGTAGTTTTGAATAGTAATTGCTAAATTCCTATATATTTATGGATCTACTTGTAACTATGACAGAATCCAACTGAGTAACGCTCAAACTATGAACGATATTTCTTTGTTTTCTACAGCTAAACTTGATTATCATTAATAATCTTCCTGATCTCTGAGTAAACATTTTAATAAAGTTGAATGATTTTATTTATGTAAGCCGTACATAGATAATAATTAAATTGCTATATGATGATATTGTCATTGAAAAATTCAAGTGAATCCATTTAGTTATTTAGCTAAATATATTACATCTGAAATAACACATACGGACCAATTCATTGTAGATAGAATATTTGACCAAAATACAGAACAAAACGAAACACAGTTATCTATTTAACATATTATGAATACAGTGGTCTTGAGTGCTGTCAGAGGTATGAGGGCGGTTATCACTTCCCGGTTGCCCACACCATGGAAGGGTTCTTCCGGAGGTACCTGAAAACGAAATTGGATTAGAGGTGGTCTTAGTGGCCTGAGAGCGCGACCGCAGTGCCCAAGGGACAACTGCTTGAGGTCGATCACACACGACCTTTTCATGGGTCATTTTTGTGCTAGCTCCGTACTTGTTGAGACCTTACCGCCGGAGATGGTTATCCGTGGGATAAAGCGAGGTGTGAATGTTTAGGGTCGACCTTCTCTAACCCCAACCCACCTTATGGGATGGCAGCATTGCTGCAGATGCTGGTTGTCTGAAGAAAACACTTTATTGCTGTCACACCTCTGTACAGTCAGCAGTACGACTTCGCCTTCGGACCTTAGGTTTGTTGCTTTTAGTCTTACCGCTCTTCAACCGACCTGTCTGACATGGTAGGACCTTGAGGAACGGTTGTTCCAGTCAGTATAGCTCGGTTGGTTCATCACGATAGGGAAGCCCGACCACCACGTCAATGTAGCAACAACGTTTGGGTTTTCAACATATTACAGTCATCTTTATTATCATCTGGTCCAATTTACGAATGAGCTAGGATTTATTTCTGGGATTGGTAATAGCCTCCAGTAAATTTCCTAGATTCAGTAACAGTGATAGTTTACTGTAGACGTTATCCACTACTACATTATACTGATAAATAAGTTAGTCAATTTTTCTCAGTGAAAAAAAAACATTTTCAAAACGCTACGAAGCACCTAGAACTGACCAACTGCAATAGAATACTAGCATTTATCTCATGGAAAAAATGAACTCTATTCAATTGTTTGTATTATCATTTTTATCGCTAATGCTATAATGTAAAAGCTTCCTAACGAATATGGATATATTGACGCTTGAACACTCCTTATTCACCTTTAGTTAAATCTAATGTACTTACACTGAACCTGTCGAATAGGGAACAAACGCGTAACGGATGTATATAGTCTATTGAGTTTTTTCTAGAGATTCTACATAAGAAACAGATGAGCTCAATAGCGTCAAATGAGTAATAACATTTTATACTACTTGTGAGTAGGAGAAAATTATCATAAGGTCCCACTAAGTCATTTACTTACCTGGTCATTATACTCTCTATTTTCACTCTTTTCTTACTAAATCAATATCATATTCTTCAGAATATCACGCGAGATCCGATTAGTTATAATATGAAGAGGATATGTTGTTCATCTAGGAGGTTTATGTTGAAAAGAAATCATAAAGAATATTGTCATTTAACGGTTGTATGTAAGTTTATATTCTGTCATGACAGAAAAGACCCTTCTCGTTGTAAAAGATATAATAGCTCCAAATAGTCGGTATTATAACGATTATTCTCTTCAACAATGATTGGGACTATCGCTATGATAAAAATTAGTACAACAAATTTACATCTCTGTGATGTACCTTACGAGTATAAACCTAATAATGTATTATTCAAGTTTGATATTTCTCAACAATCTACATCCCCAACTTCATAAATGATCTAACTCATAAGCTTGTGGTCGGCATATTACAATTCAAACATTAGATTTTGACCGATAGCCTCCACTTTTTATGTCCAATCACTTGACCTAATACGATGATCATCATCAAATATCAGTGGATTCTTTATTTGATGATACTTAAAAAGGGAAATTACTTTCAGACATTTATCAACAGAATTTCACTGTTTAATTTATAAAGTCATAACTTTTATAGAATAAGACTTTTAAGCTAATAATTTTGTACAAGACATAATTCAGATTTATTTAATCTTGTAAAATTTAAGGGTATTCATATGATTACTAGATGAATGAAAACACATTTGGTAGGTAAATGTAAAATCTTGTTAAGAAAATAGATAATTCACAATTATTTGCCCACCTTGTATAAATAATAAAACTGATAATCTTGATTTTGTTTTTGTTTTTATTATAGATATATTCACTTCCGAAGTAATAAAATATATATCTATATATTAATTACACTATTTTAGTTTGAATTGGTTGTAATCCCTTATTACAATGGAAAATAAACCTCTGTATACAAATTCTAAATTGACGTCAGTAGGAACAAAACACTGAATACTATGGTGTAAATTATATAAGACCTTTTTTTTCTTATAAAATCAACCAGATTAAGGAATAATTTATGAAAGTAAGAAATATCTTTGTGTACCAACCATATGTGGTCAAATTAAAAGAAGATAATCATTGTAACTGATAATAACCAATTCTATATATGATTAATTTATTAGGATGTATAATATACATTTTATGTGTATATATTTAGATGTATTAATTATGAAGTCAGTTATGATCCGAACAGTTTAATGGTAACGTGTCAGATTGTTAAGCTGAGTGATATGGATTTGAGCCCTACAAGGAGTATTAGTCCCATCAAGATTACAGATACATCTTGATAGTTAGCATGAAATTTAGGTCTATGGTCTCCTATCGACTATTCAATATAATGATCTGTGAACTTATGTTGAAAAGTTTTTGGAGATTATTTAAACTGAAGATGATTTACATCACGAACTAACTTAAGATAGGTAATCGTTGAAAGCTACGGCGCATCAAGTAACGCACTCCAGATGTTTATGCTTCAAGGCGAGCACATAACCCATAAACAAGTGAGTCCGCCGTAAGTATTAATGTGATACTATTAAAAAAGCCCATCTGTTATTAAACTAACGGAATACATAATAAGCTTATGATTTTATGCTTCTTGTCAACCTTAGTGAAATGAATGCCTCTTCAGATATTCAACAATACTAACCGACTAAAATAAGTAATAGATTCATGAACGGAAATATTTTGAGTGCAAGAGAATCGAACTTATGAGGTATGTAAAGGTTATTAAAATTACATGAATTTATTTGATACTAACAGATTCTCATCAACCATTTACGACCTGAAAAATTGCAATACAGGTCCTCTGTTACAATCCTAATCAATGAAATCTCGATACTTTTACAATATAGATCATAAACTATACCTAAGCCAGATATTAACCATTATAAAATAATATTTTTACAGTTACACACTATCATACTACTACTTAGTAGTATTATTTTGTCCCAAATCAAACTTCTGGGCTTTCTTGAACTAGTCATCAGTATCCTATTAGTACATATTGCAAAGTATGAACACAAATATGTACATATTCATTTGACACTTAAATATCATACTATTCCAACTTAACCATTATGTATAATCAGTTTTCATGAGAACAATATTCAGTTTTACTTATTCAATTTAATCTTCCTACTATATAATAATTGGGGCCACTTGACCAGCTTATTTTCATTTGGATTCTCATATTCACGTATTTAAAAAATACACAAGATTTCCTTCTTCTCAACACTCAGATATCATTAGCTATATAACATTTGTATAGGAGAATATGTTCATTTTGTTAATTTAAGAAAACTATAGTATTATTCTCCGCCTGTAGCTCTTCTAGAGTTGCTGCCGGTCCCAAACCCGGGAAAAGGAAGAGGGTTGGTGTTATGTCCCGATAAGCATAATGAATGGTAACTTTTCGGATCCATTTATCGGTCAATACTATACGCACATTTTTATCGTATAATTGTTAAATAACTAAACTATTCATATTCATATCCCTCTTATTATGAGCTTTATTTTGACCTATGAACTATTATTATACGATTTACCATTCATGAATTATTCCCTGTCTGTTAATCGCTACCTCCCTCATTCACAGCCACATCTGGCTAATTCTTGTACAAATGTTGTTTCATATTTTATTGGTACGTTGTGGTCTGTCTGGTTGGTATATAAACCCCGTATGTTTGGAATAAATGATTCATATCGCAGAGGTTGAGATTGGTGTTGTGGACAGGTTGGGCTAGGCAGGATACAGGACCGATAAATACTCTAGACTGCTCGCACATGTTTTATGTGTCATTGGTCCGATTGATAGTTCACTGTTCTCTAATTGACGGTATCATTACGTATACATTAACGGGGCACTCATGCCACAAGTTATAACATTTGGGCATAGGGTTAGCGACCCCATCCTGTAGAAAACTAACTCGTTAGAAAAACACTAACCAGGAAAAAATAATTCAATAGTAGTATTGTCTAGAAAAAGAAAATTGAATCTGTACAATTTACATTCTTATTTCGTCATTTACTACAAGAAAATAGAATTTGTTAAAGACATATGAAGATGGTAGTTTAGAGAATGAATAATTCGTTCTTTTTTTAAAAAAAATAAAACAAAATGCTGTTGGAAAAAAAAATTTTCTTTAAAAATTGGTTCTGTTTATTCAATATCATTATCATCATCATTGACATCAAATGGTGAAAACATTTTTCGGAAATGTTTAGCTAAATCAGTTTCTTCATCTTCCTCATCTATACAATCATGCCAGTCGGCTTTTTCTGGACAATTTAAAATACGTGGATCTGTTAGAACAATACTGTAAATAGTAGAAATAGTAGAAAGAATGTAAGAAAGGGACAATAACATATTAGTTGTAAATATAGTAAAAAATGTATTAGATGAATAAAGAATTCAGTTGATTAAAAATCTACAAATTAATGTGTTAAGTAATGAGTTAGTCAACAGGGAACCCTAGACCTAAATTTTATGATAGCTGGTACTCGTTAGCAAAGTGCACCTGCAAACTTGAAGGAACTTTTGTTCATTTTGTGCGCTTCGAACCCGTGCCACTCATATTTACACTGTCTGAAACGTTACTGCTAAGTTGTTCAGGCTACGACTGACGTTTACACAAGCACCTTGCTGATGAGTGTCAAACAAGATGGAACCTAGATACAGAGTTTCCTACTGACTATTCCAACTACCTAACATCTCAAAATAGTGCATGTAATGTTGAGCTACTTAGACTAGTGGTTACGTAGTAACTTGATTGATAGAATTCAATTAGAACTAAAAAAGATTAGACAAACAAGTCATTAGTCATAACTCGGTGATCAACTAATTGTACAGAGATCAATGAACTGGATTATGGACAGCGCATATTGTTTGATGTTTTGTAGTGATAGTTATGGCAACGTTATTCATTTACAGTGGGTAGTTTTGAGCCGTTTTCTCTTTACATTAAAATCAGTGATACAACCCGACTGTTCAAACAAAAGTGAATAGGACATGAACTTCCAACACAACACCAGTTGAAAATCGAAAATTATGAAAATTACGCGTCCGCTCTCCTGACATTTTATGTACACTTAATTACTCTTATACACCGTTAGGTGGAACAGGTTACAGAATCATAACTCACTGAACTCAAGCAAAAGTCTGCAGTACTATATTAATCAGTCAGTCACAACATGGAACGTGTTACGTATGTATATCGGTTCTGCAAGTTGCTATACATCATTAGCACAGAGATGAAATTCCCGGGCAAAATTCGAAAGCACTAGAAGTAGTCACAGTAGCAGTGGTAGTACAAAAGATTAAACATCGAAGAAACGACTCGAGAAGGAAATACGGATTGGCGAAGCAAAAACAATGATGAATTCAGAAGCTTGGAATTTGAAGGGGAGACAAAGAATGGATATACCTGAGCCGTCGCAAACGATTCTGAGCCATGTCATTCAGAATCTCCAGATATTGGTTATTATCATGTAGACCCCAAACAGGTAGTCTACACCTATGGCTCAGTTCAATAGTCAATGATTTCGTAGAATTATGCCATGTTTTGGTTTGGTCACCTCTAGTTTTCTTCCAGCCTACTCCTACACCAGACAACATTGGCTGTCGAGGTAGGCAGTGGTTGGATTATTTATTTATCTATTTATTTTAACACAGATATTGGTACTAGGAGGCACCAAATACATATACACCACACAGACGTCATTTGATATGTGTGAGGACTGTGATACTGCCCGGGTGCCCAAGCCGAAGGAGGTTGGGTATACATAAAACATGTCCCGATGAAGACTTACTATATATACTGACATACTTGAAATCCGGTAATCATGTAAATTTATATGTGGTATTTAAACTGTGGATCACGATCACTGAACGAGTCCCATTCAAAGTAGACGATAACCACCACGAAACCTACAATAATCTCCTAATACTAATGAAATCTTGTAGATGAAAGATTCACCCTTTAACAGGTTTCGGGACAAAAGTTTATACAAAAACTCGACATGAGAGTGGTAATCGATTCAACCTAACGACAGATCTTATGGAAGTATCTGCCGACGACAGGCCTCCCAAAGAAAGAAGTCAACCCTCTAAGGCTCGTGCATTTTAACATCATTGATCAAGACGGAACTTATGGAAAACTGTCATGATGATTAGCTGAGTCAAGCGATGTTTCTCGAGGAAATCCACATTCGTTTCTGCTTAGATTTGTTAAACAAATGTCTTCTTATGATAACATCTTATCTTTGACTTTCAGGAAGCTAACCTATGTGAATTTTTACCTATTAACCTAAAGTAAGCAGATAAAACAGTTTTGTCTGGTGAAATTCTTGATATAATGAGATATTCTGAATGCCATGGGTAAATATTGAGGAATGAGAGAAGTGACTTTGTCTCTTTCCAAATACGAAATTTACTCTACTAGCGGTTTTAGTCGATGTCTAGTCTAAGCAGTTTAAAGCATTGACCACACCATTCATTTTGGAAGTCCTGATAGCCCAGAATTTGTGGTTGCAGTCAAAAAGCTCCCACGATATGCATTGTCTGCAGGGTAGGTGAGGTGTTTACCTGAACATCACAGCGAGTCTACTAGGAAACTGTTCCAACTGTACTACCATAATTTTGTGAAATGTAGTCCCTGAGAGTTGAGAACAGGTACATGTCCTGAGTAGCTGACCATACGGGTTGACAAAGCATCGCTCGGAAATGGTAAAAATGATGTCGAGGTTAAACGCAAGACTTAAATAAAAGTGGGGAATTAATTGGTGAGGCTGAAAAACCTCTGAAACAGGAGCGGTTATGGGGTGTAATACACGTACATAGTAACAGTTCACTAAAGCATGTGATGCTGACTGGCATAAAAATGTATTAGAAGACTAGTGGAGATCAAACTAATACGCAACATCAGTCCGTGAAACCACTTATGGCTAGTCTAAGCTTTGGGTGATAAAGCTCAAAAGCGATATTAGTTCAATTCACTCCCCTAAATATTGCCCTTAGTGTCATCCTATATATCATATTACTGTAACTGACATCAGTACTATTGTTCTGACTCCTCTTGCACTTAGATGAGATATGATAACTTCGACCGGTAACCCGTTCGTATTAGGTCATATGCTGTGTACACCCAGTAAACTTATGACAAAAGTTTTTTTGATTCAAATTAATTAGCAGTAATACAATGAACATACCGACCAAATTGTAAGTTCGCACTGGAAATACGATCTTTTGGAATTCGTCCAAAAAGTTTCTCACCAGTAGGGAGTTCAACAAAAAAGTAGGGAATTCCAACCCTACAAATCTATATTAAACAGTTATAAATGGGAGAGTTTGCATTATACAAACATATATAATGGTAGTTACTGAATATATAAAAGAAATGAAATCTAATGAAATTTTCGGACAAATTGTAGAATCCGAAAACGAAAAGGGACTAGCAATAAATAACGAAAAAGATGAACTAGGAGAAAATAAAAGAATGTGATTATGTGAACGATAGTAACAACAACTAAAAAATTAGTTCAAACTGAGAATAACCTGGAGTTTGAGAATAGAAGTAAGTCATTCCTATTGTTCAATATGCGAATAAAAATCCCAACAAATCAAAATTTCTAGTACTATCATGCTGATGAGTGATTTATTTATTTATTTCAACACATACGTATTGGTACAAAGAGGCACCGAATACATATGCGCCACACAAATCCCATTAGATTTGTGTGAGGACTGTGATACTGCTCGGGTGCCCAAACCGAACCAGGTGGTTATATTAGGGGGCCACTTCCCGAGCCTTCGACCTGAAGGTCTGATCCACAAGGCAGTGGAGCATCGTGAGGAGATGCAGTCTCATGGAAGCCGGCGACCAACAATTGGTTCATACGCCATTTGTTCCCGCAGGATACTGGAGCCCATGTGCACCATTGGTTTGGAATCCGGTTAAAGCGCCGGACATTCGCTTTTCGTCCTCTCATTTTCGTAAACAACACCCGTGGTGCGAGAAGGCAGTGAGTAGGACTTCCCTGGCAGAGGCTATATACGCGTGGCCATGTGAGAGCATTTGGAGAGGGAGAGCGGACTCTCCCCACTCTCGGCCGTACCAAGGCATTTGGGGGCAAAGATATTAACGTTTTTTACTCTAGCGATTATCTTTTGAACCTTTCTGAATTTCTATTTACCATTTATGAACCTTGTAAGTTATGATCGAGGAGTGGTTTCAAAAAGAACTAATTCCTAGTTTTAAAGCTAACCTTCAATTTATACTGTATACATTTTTTTGAAAATAATTTTAAAGTTAAACCACGAAAATTTACAAAACATACTTCATCTAATTCTGTCCGTCGAGGAACTGGTTTCAGTTCGCATGGACTAAAATCAGTATTGGCAGATAGCTCGAGAAATACCTGTTTCACCTCCGCTGCAACTGAAAATGGTACAGGAACAACCTTCAGTGAATAAATAAAACCATAAACAAAGACGTATACAATTGTTAAAAACATCAAAGTAAAACATGTGCACAGAAAATGTTAAACATCAATGATGCGAAATAACTGAGGTTAGAACTATAACTAGAGTGTTCTTATTATTAAGGGTACAAAGATTTAAACTGATTTACTGAGATCGAAACTACAGCTCAGATAAAAACGTAAACTGATTAAAAATCAACTTCTTTAAAACGATTTAAATCACAAACTGATTTCAGTTGGATAATTATTGGAAAATAGAGAGAACTAAATAACCGTTTCCTCTTTGTACACGACCTCAAAATAATAGTTAACACGAACCCACCGACGATCGAGACCAGGACCTCAAGCTCTCCCAAATAGAAGCGTTGTGTCTGAGTTGCCGTCCAAAAACTTACATTTAAAACCTGACAACTAATTGTTCAGGTGAAAATCAGGTTTAAGAAACAAAAGCCAGTAAATAGATACACAGACCCCATTTTTTCATACTCACTTGAAGTTGATAATGTTGGGTTTTCAAATTTCGTTCAAATGTTACCATCGCTTTATCTTGTGCAGCATACATACGTTTTAACCGGGATTTATATTCTTCAATTTCCGAACGAACATATTCTGGACAAGAAATCCAGCTTTGATGATGACCAATAGTCAAAATTAATGCATGGTCAGGTACAATAGGACCACGTGGTAATGCTACATAAGCTTGAGTACCAATACTAACAATTAAATGTTTTTTCACTTGTGGATTACCTAAACAAAACCAACAAGCTGCATGATTTCTGTTTTCTGTAACAAAAAATAAAACATCAACAATGATATTCTGAAAAATAATAAAAAATAATAAAATTCACACGTGAGAAGGAAAATGGGAGTAGGATAGCCTTTCTAGATGCTCTACTTTCAAGGATAAAAGACGGGTCACTAAGAAGAAACATAAACAAGAAAACTACTTGGACGCGCCAATATACAAACCTTCTTCGTTTTGTTCTGGTGTGTGACGAAATCTCAGCACGGATACAGAAGGCTCGACTAGCTTTTACCAACCTGCATCATTTATGGCGTAGGAGAGATATCCGTCTACCAACCAAAGGACGGGTTTACTGTGCAGCAGTTCGTCCCGTCCTGCTTTATGGCTGTGAAACATGGCCAGTCATAGTAGAGGATATTCGTAAGTTACTAGTATTCGATCGTAGATGTCTTCGAAACATTGCTCATAAATCCTGTGACCACCGAGTAGGTAACTCAGTTGTTAGGAATCAAATCGATAACTGCATCTCTGTGCTAATGTGGTATGGCAACTCGAACTGATGTACATACGTACGGAGTTCCACGTTGTTACTGACTGACTGACTGAGCCACCTCTTTCTGTATCCAGCTACTCCTGTGGAGCAAGTTATATTGGTAGATGTTCTAGAAATGTGTACATTCGGGCTCGTGAGCACCTCCCAGTGTGATTAAGCAAACGTATAGTCAAAACGGTTAATAGCCTTATTTCAACCCATTTAATTCAGACGGGACATACAGCCAACATGGAGCAATCTTTCGCAATAATGTATCGTGTTAACAGCAGTCTACCTAATTCCTTCACACTGAGAATCTTGCAGACAGGTGAAGCAATTGCTATTCTCCAATGATTACAACAAAAAATGTGACCGTGATTAAGGACACTAAGTTCTGTCAGTATTACGTCAAGAACGTATACATAAGTGTCTAGAAAACAAATCTCACTTACTGTCGATTTTCTCTTGAAAACTTTCCTCACTGGTATCATTTTTATCAACAAGTTGTCTTTTGTTGTCATCTGTGTCTTCCAATGTATTAGTGTTTATTTTGCGCTTTTGAAGAGTGCCTTTTTTCGTAAGATTTCCTGATTTTTCGTTGGTATTCATGTTATAAAAGTATTGCTCAGTTTGTACCTCCTAATAATCGATATGAAAACATAGAGCTAATAATTTGGATGCATGTATGTATACTTATGAAGCATAATTCTACCTAGTAACCCGCAGCTGAACACCTCACGACACTTACCACGATATATATATATATATATATATATATATATATATATATATATATATATATATATATATATAACTGGAATAATCAACTTTGATGTATAATGACCCACGGTAAGAGTCAATTTGGAAAGATTAAGTCACACAATGACAATTTAATGGATTAATAATAGCTAGTATAATTTACGTAGAAAATGCCACAATTATTAACGGCAATTACAGTTGGAACTTTTTTGGCCGTTCTGTTTGGAGTAGATTTTGACAAAATCCGGTCGTATGTGGACCTTGAGAGACGACCTACGAATCTATTTGCTTCATATATCTTACTATGAATAAATACGTCGCTGTAGTACGAGTTTGCATCATTCTATAATTCAACTTTCAGGAATGAAGTGGTTCGCCAAATTAAACTGAATGGAGAAATATTTTTCACTTATCTTGTATAACCAATTATCATCATATAGCCCTCGAATGCCCTGGTATGACCGAGAGTGGGGAGAGTCCGCTCTCCTTCTTCAAATGCTCTCACATGGCCACGCGTATATAGCCTCTGCCAGGGAAGTCCTACTCACTGCTTTCTCGCACCACAGGTGTTGTTTACGAAAATGAGAGGACGTAAAGCGAATGTCCGGCGCTTTAACCGGATTCCAAACCAATGGTGCACATGGGCTCCAGTATCCTGCGGGAACAAATGGCGTATGAACCAATTGTTGGTCGCCGGCTTCCATGAGACTGCATCTCCTCACGATGCTCCACTGCCTTGTGGATCAGACCTTCAGGTCGAAGGCTCGGGAAGTGGCCCCCTAATATAACCACCTGGTTCGGTTTGGGCACCCGAGCAGTATCACAGTCCTCACACAAATCTAATGGGATTTGTGTGGCGCATATGTATTCGGTGCCTCTTTGTACCAATACGTATGTGTTGAAATAAATAAATAAATATAGCAAAAGCTGTACTAAATAAATGGAAGTATATTATAATCATACATATACACAGATACAAATCCTAAGCCAATATTAATTTCTATGTAGTATACAACGTTGGCTTTTGCCCCAAACATAATAGTGTCTTTTTGATGTGGATTTTGGTAACGAAGAGCAAAGGATTTCAGAACTATGTACAATCGTAAGCAGTACATAGTAAAGAATGTGAACAAGTAAGATATCTATTTTCGGGTCTTGTAGTTGACTATTTTAAAGTCATACGAAAAAAATAGGTAAAAATAGGAATATGCATGTTTCCCATACACGTTAACTACCATATATCTATTAACTAGTTTAACTTACTGTTTCTCTATCTAAAGAATGTTTATGGTCAACAAATTCGCGATATGGATTTTCTGTTACGTCTGGAGGTTGATTTATTAAATCCTGATGATCCATTTTATCAATCGGGATTAACTTGAGAGCATATAAATACTAAACAAATTAGTAAAATTTATATAACGATACCTTCTGGTTACGTTCATTTTTCACATCTGCCAATGATATAAAACGTGTAGTATGACAAGCTTTTTCTTGTAAAACACGGTGATTTCTACAGTCGAATCATAGGAACAAAAAAGTTAGGAGTATCAAACTCCATAAAAATAGAATTTTAAAGCTGGAAGCGAACGAACTGTCATGAAGAAAATACAACAAGGCCGTAACGATTGTATAAGAACTAATCAAACCACTTCAAGAAACTAGTGAAATAAGCGGGTTATGAAACCTCATAAAACAGAGCGGATACAGAGGAACCGTCGCAATAAGGTGTCCCAAAAGAAAGAAGCCAAACAAGCGAAGAACTCTATTGTTTCATATACACGCCACAGAATGGTTAGTAAAGCTACACTATGATGAGCCAATCACCAAAGTACAAATCGCATCAAGACGGTGTATGTGTCTATACAGCATCTCGTCTACCGAGAATAGAATAGAGGTTCATACAGATGAATTGTCGGTCACTGATTATATTGTTTTAACTCAGAAAAAATATTTGGACCGATTTTAATGACGAAAGCAACACTATATACTTTAAAATTCAACTTCATAGTTAATACTTTGGTTCGGGATTTAAGGTTATGGTTCGGAATAGGGATTAAGTTATACAGTTGGTTTGTCAGTAATCTAAATCTTAACTCCAACCGTTAATCCTACACTTTACACCCTTATTCTCACCGTAAATCTTACACTCAGCATCCTAATCCTAAATTCTAGTCCTAGAGTTACAAATCATTTATTTATATTTGTTGTATTCTGACAAGATGAACAAGTTTAATATGTTCAGCCCATCTAAAGTTACTACAATTCAGCCTTATAGTTCAGCTTTGCCTTATGAGTAACTACAAATGTAGCTACTTATTGTACATACTGCAAGATAACAGATGTTTTGCCAACCTTTTATGAAGTTATATTCAACTAACAATGACTTCACAAGCAGATTTGCTAGAGTCTAAGTTACAGTTGAATCAAATAAATGTGTATTTGAAAACAGTAAGAACCCAACAACAACTAAGGACTATATCTAGTTTGTCTACAGCTAGAATTGTTGGCTACAGTGGCACTTGCGGATGAAGTTTAGAGTTGATATTAGAAGTAGGAGGAATAGTAGAAGCTGAAGAGGGAAGTTGATTATGAATACAGTGGTCTTGAGTGTGTTTGAAGGTATGAGGGCGGTTTTCACTTTATAGTTGCTTACGTTGTAGAAGGGTTCTTTTAGCGGTATCTGAAAAGGAAATTGAGTGAGAGTTGGTTTCAGTGACCTTAGAGAGCGACCGCAGTGCCCAAGGGACAACTGCTTGAGGTCAGTCACACACGATCTTTTAGTGCTGGCTCCATAATTGTTAAGATCTCATCGCCAGAGACGGATATCCGTGGGATACGGTGAGGTGTGCATTTTTAGAGTCAATCTTTTCTAACCCCACCCTTACTTGGTGGGAAGACAGTATTGCTGTCATGCTAAGTAAACACCTTACTGCTATCACACCACTGTACAGTCAGCAGTACGATTTCGCCCTCGGACCTTGGGTTTAGTTATTCTAGTCCTACAGCTCTTTAACCGACCTTGAGGAACGACTATTCCAGTCAGTACAGCCCGAACGATATATCACGACAGGTAAGTCCAACCACCACGTCAAGGTATCAGCAACGGTTAGGGTTCGCCTACATATAATTAAACCAGCCATACTGTGTTCCATTTATTGTCCAACACAGCGTTTGGACAATATCCCCAAACAATCTAAGAAACGATAGTTTATTGACATTTTGTCTAGACACTTGAGATTTTCACTTGTTATGAGGAAAAGTAATGCGGTAGGACTATAATTTATGGACGAGCTTTGAGTGACGCTAAAGTGAACTTAAGAGTGTCCACCTAAATCCAACTAGGACCAAATTAGAGTTATAAACCTGTGTGAGGAATCAGAATTATGATTTATAGTTGACAATTAAGGCTATGCATTAGATTCAAGGTTCTCATTACGAACTGGCATCATCTATAACGCCAAAACTTTACTTAGCCAAATTATTGAGTGAATTTTGCGCTAAAACCCGAGACCTGTTATCTTATACCTCATTGGTACGTCCATAAATTATAGTCTCAACGGTTGTATTATCGAGTAAGATACACAATAAGCTCGAAAATCATGTATTACCTGTATGGTGACCTCTCGTAATACACTCCGTTACCACATGAAAAATGGTACCTTGGTCGAGTGAGATAAGCCAATCGGGAAATTAAAATCGAGGAAGAGTCAATACATTGCTGACAACCGTCAGGGAGTTCATATAGAGTTAGTTTATTAACGTGTTTCGGCCACTGACAAGTGAGCAAGAGATCAACGCCCAAAAAGCCGCTGTCCTCTGCTGCAAGAGCCTCATTGAGTAAACTGGATGGCAGATTACAGTTATCAGAATTAGGTTCCCACTCAGCCATGTATACTACACGTAAACCACTCATAGCCGTATATGTGCCCTTAGAACCTAACAACGATTAATACGAAATAATCAAATTTACCCAGATACGTGACGTTACTGCAAAGCTCACAACCAGATTCCGTTTGACAAAACTTTCGAGCGATTTCTGTATATGGGGACACGATATAGGTAGGAAGAGACGCTGGAAATAAATAAAAAATTAGAAAGATACCTGCCAAACTGCCATCGATTAATTTTTTTATTTCATCAGTTTGAGTTCCGAAAAAGTCTCCTAAACAAAACATCATCTTAATTGATAAAAACGTTTGTGAAGAACCTACATCAAACTGTCCAGCGACGTTCATAACCTTGGAAACCCTTGAGTATAGTGCATTGACTTTCCCTTTGACATCTCCACAGATAAGGCTATTCAGTAAAATGATTTTTAACTATAACATACATTTTATGAGACAGACCATCCGGCATCACCTTGAGGTTTGTTAGTTGCGCGTTAGTTCGACCTAGTATGATGTTCAGCAAAAATATATTTGCCTAAAGAAAAAATGCCGAAAAACTTTTTTAACCCCTTTTTAGTGGATTCATGATGCGACGTTTCCTAAGGCCACTGCATAAAAATGATCTGAAAGTTTGAATTCTCAGTTCCATGCACTGAATTCAGAGCAGGAAAAAATCCACAGAGATATTTATATTCAATGATTTTCGTAACGACAATATAAAAATCACACTTTTTATTTATGACACTTAATGTACAGACGCATTCATATCCGATATCTAATGTTTATTTGCACTAATAAAAACAGACAATTGATTAATTGGTTAATTCACACGCTATCGATGTTATTCAAATAAACGCAACCTCTGTCATCTATTCTTCTGATTAATCGTCAACAACCTGTGACTGAAAATTTTAATAGCGTTATTACATCCTTTCAGGCAACAGTGTTGGATTTTTGGCCCAAATTGTTATTCAATAACACTATCGTATTTATATTTCGCGCCACCCCGTCGGTAACACACATCCAGAGGAGTTTTTATTAATCAAATGAACCAATTCTTGATCTTTATCTCAGGGAGAGCTTTTAAGTAGAGTTCAATTCATAACACCTGTTATCATTTTTTGATTTAATTTACCATTTGTTACCGTTTTGTTCTATCAAAAACCAGACATTCCAGCTTTCATCGCTAAGGATTTGCCGTATTTTTAATAAATTTTTGTGTTATTATATCTTCAGTAAATTATCTCACTGTGATCTACCACTGATCGATGTTAACCCAGACAATGGAAGTCCTATGTTTTGTCGAGCCTCGTTCACGATGCCCTTACAGAAATAATTATTATCTGGATAAAACCCTTGCTGCTCAAACATATATATCCTTGTAGACACCATGAAACTAGTACGAAAGTAGTTGCCTCAATTTCGGTAACGCTTTGTGTCACTATTGTCTCGTATCTGATTTGAATTCGTCCCAATACTGTTCATTCTTCTAACATAATATCTTTGTGCTAAATCAAAATGTTAGACATAATAAATGACAAGCAGACGATAACCCTGCGTATCATCAAAAACTGTCTGATCTGTCTTCTGAAGAGGTTCATAGACAATATATATTGTAGAATATGTTCCCAGGCCCACGTTTTTAGAACGGACAAATGAACGGAAAAGTTCCGAACAATCAGTCATGATTGTCACAAGTCCTTTACTGTAGATATTATTAGCTGTAAACTAGATATCTCCGTCCACCGAACCTTCTTTTGAATAAAACCTAGAAATTGGTTGTAACCAGACTCTTGAAGTATTTGAAAGCTCGATACAGGGATCAGTTACTTCCTAGATTGTCTGTGTGTAAGACTTAAATGTCTCATTCTGACATGCAGAGAAAAATGTAGGTCGAGTTAGAAGTTCTCAGAAAAAGTGAGATTACCGATTGTCTAAGATACGGTCGAGAAAAGAAATTCAACCCTTCTGCTCCTGAATACCGCTGAGATACTTTTAAATTACGTTCAATCAGTGCTTTTCAGTACCCTTCAAACGTCTCAGGAACCCTAAATTTTACTAACTACTGATAAACCAAGATACAGTTTGTCTAAATATCACGCCACTTACCACTTACTATCGAGGCAGTCTGAAAATCACGAGAGATTTCAAATTAACTCAGGTTATAGTGTTTCGATAAGTCCGACTATTTTGATTACCTAGCTGCATCTTTCAGAACAGGGCAAGCTATCTACTAAACCGACATCACTATTGCTTTCCATAATGATCACAGGAGTTGCTACCTAGGAAGATGAAGCAAAGTCACGAAAAACGTTATCTCCAGGTCATATGACAGAACATAGAATCAATAAAAACGATTACGTTGACCTAAGCATCAACAAACTCAACAAAACCACTGACTGAACATATCAGAACGCTGACCGATGCATCATCCATCGTAGCCTTCAGATATGGCTGAGGACCTATACAACATCTGAGTCAGCATGTTACTTATAAGTACAAAACCACCTTCGTGTAACGAACATGATCCAGGTATTTAGCCTTAGTGCAGCAGATGAAGTAACAAAATCCAAAATATTTTTAGCCTGAATCACGTCGCTCTTCTGTAGAGGGGACGAAGCTTCTTTTGTTCGTTGATAGTTATGTAATCACCTACTTACACCTGTCGCTCCTCGTTGAAAAGTATAGGCCTCCCACCAGCATTTTCCATCTAATTCTGTCCTAGGTAGCCTTTCTCAGTTGCTATTCGTCCTTTTCATGTCTGCTTCCAGTGAATTCTTTGGTCTGTAGAACTATGGTCTACTATGATATTAGTACTGCTCTAATAATAGACCTAATCCTAAGTTTGTAGATTTGTCATGATATAACTGCCTAATCTATAAGATCTTACGTGGAAGTCACACCATCGACTACGACAACTCACTGTATCGTATCAATTACTTATACATGATATAGAACAAGGTTAGGCTAGAGGAAGAACAATATATTTAATATGAATATAAGATAACATTCAGCGGAGACCACGCCTGCATGGCCGAGCCATGCCACTCGATCAACTCTAATTCCTTCAATTCATTGTTCGCGCCTTCTCCATTGTTAGGTATTTCTCCGCGTTAAATATTGAATATCTATTTTCTGAGTAGTCTCGTGTTCACAGCTTTGTGGATTGTGTGGCTATTGTCCAATGCCACTACAGGTCTCCTTCTTTTCCGTTTCACTTCAGGATTCCAAGTTAGCACTTGCTTCGCGATGCAGTTTGATTATTTCTGAAATTTTTGTCCGATCCTCATTGATTGTCTTTCCTTAATTTCTTCTTTATTTGAAAGCTCGCGTTTTTCTCTTCCACAGTTGGTTGTTGCTAATGGTGTCCGGCCAGTGGACGGTGAGTATCTTGTGTAGACAATTATTTATTAATATGTAATGGCATTCGGCCCTAATACGAGACAATGTCGGAAATGGACATTCAACAATTAACACGGAGAAAAACCCAAATGTGAAGAGGGGGGAGGAGCAATTGAATTAATCGGAGTCGATCGTATGACATGGTTCGGCCATGCAGGCGTAGTCCGTGCTGAATGTTACCTTATATCTTCTATTCATATTAAATATATTGTTCTATCTCTAGCCTAAGTCTGTTCTTTATCATGCATTGGTGATTGTTAAGATGTAGTGAGTTGGTGTAGACGATGATGTGACTTCCACGTAAGATCTTATAGATTAGGCAGTAACATCATGACAAATCTACAATTATAGGGTTAGGTTTATTATTAGAGCAGTACTAATATCACAGTAGATCATAATTCTACAAATACATGTAACTTTTTGATGATCTTTGTGGCGTTATGTGCACAACTGATGTCGATAGATATAAATAGTACGTATCGCCTATCGAAAGTGAAATACCTGGCAGCAGAAGGTTAGGAAGATCGAAGGAAAGTGAATGAGAACAGTGAATGATTGCTGTGGAAATGTAGGAAAAATGAAGTCTGATACGACTGATAGACATGTGCGAAAGAAACAGTCAAAATTGAGACGATTGATTGACACTTTGCAAAATACGTATTTACTGTGTAGTGCTCAGATTCTTCTAAGATGTTCCGTAGTTTTGTATTCAAAATCATTTGATTGCCACCACTTGTGTTCTGGTTCACTAAAGTGGCGGTTCTCCAAATTTATGTCTTTACGTTTCTATTGAAGTTGCTGGCTTTGGTATTTGTTGATATTTGTTTTGAGTTCCATATATTCTTTAACTGTAAGAGTGCTGCACTCGCTTCGCCAATTCTTGCATTTTCGCATGCATCTGATGCTTCTTGTTCATCGATGATGCTTTCCAGGAACATGGAAGTTTCCGAATTTTTCAGAGTTCTTCTATCAAGTATGATTGGATAGGTTAATTATTACATCATAGTGAATTCCCAAAATAATGTAACGATAATGAGTAATGATAATTAATTATATCTGAAAATACAAAGTATCTCAAGATTGATAATATAACACTAAAGGGTCAAGACTTCCTGTGGTACTAAATAATGTATCATACGGAGAAAAGTATTTCGTGCCTTAAAGTAACCCTCGTGCTATTGATAGAAAAAACCAGAGAAGTAGTGAATAGGTCTTTATTTCGATCTCAGCGCGGTAACAGTGGAGTGTCGGATTACCTGTTCAGACAAACAAAGGCTCTCAACATTCAATATAAGATAATAGGGAATATAACGCTTATACAAAACAAGGAAGTGAATGAATACTTGAACAGTACTGTTTTGGCATATGCTTGGTTGTTTGGGGTCAACTCTTAACCAACCAACCTAGGCCGTTACAAGTATCAATTGCAGTCATTACGTACTTGACAAACAAAAGATATTTTCCTGACGAAATGAGACCATAATTCTGTTTAAACGAAACGAGTCGAAGAAGCTTTAAGCAGATAGTTAGACAGCAACAGTATGAAGTCAATTCACTTCAAAACATTGAGTTCCGTCAAAGAAGTCCTTGTTAAAACTCTTTGATCACACAATAACAAGAGGGAAGCAACCCATCGCGATCCCATAGACTCAGAGTGAGGTTCCTTTTTTCTCATCGAGTGGTCAATAACTAGGATACCTCACCCGAATAAGTGGATTCAGCTCCATCAGTGGACATTTCAAAGGGTAAGCTGGACCTTCATTGGAAAACAAACTGTGATGATTAAAATATTTTCACTAATCTACCATATTTATTATCGAAGACTGAAAACAGTCATATCAAAAGTCAGAAATGGAGTTGGGATATATATTTGGCGAGTCATTGATATGCAGAGAAGCTTTGGATCAAAGATGGCTAATAGTCTTGAGGGATGCGTAGCACGGTGAACCCAAACGTCAGTTGGTTCAGATGAATGGTCGAGCAACGTCGGCTAGGGACGTGTATGAGTGAAATGAAGAGGTCGACACTGATGTCGATGACTTAGCGGAGTACATATACCGTGGGTTTATTTACCGCTACACACCATAGCTTTCATAATTTTCCCTACTATAACGGATAACTGATGATTTTCATTGATAAACTACACTGGAGGGGAGATCAACCGAGGATAAAACGAGAAAAAACTCACACCAAAAAGCACTTCTCAAGTCAGATAGTTATAAAGGCTTCTGCCAGAAGCTATTGGTTCGCAACCTTCTGAATCCTTCAAAAAAAAACAGCCTAAAGATAACTTTAGCCCTCTAAGTATTGAAGTATGTCACTCTTTATGTTGCCATTCATACTCGCCCCTCACCTAAACAAGGCTGCTCTCCTACTACTCAGACACAAGTCTCTGAGATCAGTTCACTAGACCACATCAAAGGTCAAGGTTCGAAGTTGAGGTTAACGGTTAGAATTGTGTGTTGCTAGGACTGTCAGTTGCATTTATTTTAATTTCTTAACATGTCAGAAAAGTGGGAGGTTCGGATCGACCATCCGATCAAATCATACGCTGAACTCATGCTCAGCTAGATTTGTTCCTGTGCAGCCTGTAAGGGGTTTATGAGCATATTCCACCAAGCATGTATATGCTTCTTAAACAATCAATCAGGGGTTACTAAGAGCGAACAAAGGGGAAAATATGTTGAACGTATTTTATTTTATATACGTATCTGAAAATATACGAACGGGAGGCGGTATATTCGGATATGTACGTTACGTAAATTTGTTTACAAATTTCCCCTAAATACACGACGCAAGGGGCCAATCAACATTTACACTTTATTTACGCTTTCTTTCGCTTTATCTCTCCTTGTTTGCCTCTGTTTCCACTTTATTGGTTGCTTGAGATTGCTTAAAATATTTAAATATTTTAAGCAAAACAAATATTTTTCCTTGTCAGCGTCAAATAGTAACGAAAAGTGTTAATTTGTCTAAGATATCCCTCTCAATTATTCCGCTTTTCATTCTATTTGGTGTGTAATTCCGAGTCATTGGACTGTTTGATGATTGTGGTTTCTATTCTGAGACTGTTCTTCAAAAAAGTTCCCTACAAATTTTCTATTGCTAGTGTTCTGACAAGCATTTGAAATTAGTAGACATTTCTCAACTTAAAATTGAAAGTTTTGGCGGTCACAGTTTCTTAAATCACAGAACAAAACTGCTATATCTAGAAATACTCAGTTAACAGATCATCATATTTCAGTATTAGAGGAAACGATCTCTACAGTCTATCTCTATTTGTTAGAAGTTATCCCAACATACTACTTCCGTATACTACCGATACAACTGTAGTTATACTGTTCCCTTATTCGCTAGACATAGTATTACCAATCAGTATTTATTCATGTGTAATTCTTCAGTGGCACGAAAACTCCGTATTCGATAGTAAGACTAGTCTAGTTTTATGCGGGTATCCTGAGCTGAAACATTTGATACAAAACGTCTTCCGGAGCACGGAAAATGTCATTCTGTATGTTAGGATTGTTCACACCAGTAACAGATGACAAAGAAGACTATTTAAGAAAGCTGGTACTAAACAAAACGGAATTTAGTGCTAAACGTGATGTAAAACGATCCGACATACTATGGCAATCAGCACCACGATGCTATTTTTCATTGTGTAATCTCGCTGTGGTCATCCGGCTAGTTTTCAGAACTCAACATTTATCAGTCGCGAAAAGTCAGCTAAGTTTCAAACTTCTTTTATTTCGTGAAGCTTTATCTTTTAGATTAGTGTCACACATCGGTGGGTTAACTAATTTTATCACAGTTTTTATTTTTTCGTAGCGAAATATCTCATATAATTATCCATATGTAGCATAAAATGACTTAAGTTCGATAACAGTTACAGAAATGCAGTTTCTTTCAAACAACTACATGATCACTATCACTTTTATACTTCGATATTCATACAGCCACTTCCTTTTAAAGTATACCATTGATATCACTTTAAGTTGTATAATGTATTTCATTTATTTATTTGAGAACATACGAGTGTACCAGAGCTTAGACGTAGTCATAGTTTAAGTAAGGCAGCTTTTCCTAGCAGTAGTTCGTATATATAACTAACGTTTTACCAAAGGTCACTCAGTCATAATTGTCTTCGATTTTGGTTCAAGTTGCTACTAGCCAGTAACAGGCAATCGCCAAAATATTTATGGCGAGCGATCAGATTTACCAGCTCACCAGCTTGGATTTCCTATTTAAAATTAACAGAAGTAGTCATATCGAGTAATATCATCTCTCTTTTTGGCTTCTAAAGTGTGAAAAATTGTTCACGTTCACCACAAAATGAGTCAAAAATACAATCACGAGAAGAATGTGCCTAGCAGAAGAGAAATTTGTGAATGGGATGACAATGTTGTCGATACTAAACCTTTCAGTCAAAACAGTCCTCGTGATAAATTTGTAAAAGGTAGCAGTCATCGAAGTGATTTATCAAAAAGTTACAAGGAATCCGTTCTCTCTGATAACTGGTCAGCAACAAACCGCGTCTCATCAAATGGACATGAAACTTGTGATGATTTTGATGATAGTAACGTTGAAGGTCTCGTGAGTGATGATGACAATGACTTTGATGAAGATGATGATGCAGAAGATGAGGACTGGGTTGCTTCCGATTATGAGAAAAAAGTAGGTCAATTTTGGTTATTTATACTTAAAACCCCAATGTTTTTACATCGTAAGTGTGATCTTAAATGTACATAGCAGGTCGAAAGAAAATTTCTTGTTTTGTGGCTGTAATAAGATGTAATAGTACAGTATGTTATGCTATTCCTTTCTCAGGTGTTCAACTATACTTGTTTGAGACAGATATAATCAGTTCGTTACATTTCACACGAAATCATGAAGGAAAGTTGGCCTGAAAAGGAACAACTGGATGGGGATATTATTTCAGTTAGAAACTGCTTTAGTCAATTAATCTGGTGTCCAAATTTTGTAAAGTTACTTACGTGGGTTTATTGAGTTTAATTTACTCACGTTTTAGCATATACCTCTTAGTAAGTATAGCGTCCAAAATATTATTTTGTAACATGTTTCACCTTAACAATCTAGCATCAGAATTAAACCCAATCTATCGACAGTTGAATGTTCACATTTGCTTTGGATTGAAGGAAAGTTAGCGATAATCATTATAACGATGTCTGACAAAAAAGTATTGGATGAATTTTAACTAGAAAATGTACATCTTTCCCATTTCGCAAAACATTTTGTGCGTGATATGCTCAATTGTATTCATTTAGGCACGCTAAATCTAAATTCAACAGTTAAGTCTCCTTATTTCTTTTCCTGATGTATGCAACAGTTTTTTTTATTTCCTATTAAAATCAAAGGTAGTCATGTCTTATGGTCGGAAATTTTACTAATATTTAGTGTCGAAGCTGGCTACTTTAAATTACTGTAGTGTTTTCCTATTTAGGCATAACGATTTATTAACGCTAAAATTTATGTGCAGTGAGCTACAGTTCAGAGATTTGTAAACTGTATTTAAGTTATCATACTAAGTATTGATTCCATCCTACTTCATCATTAATTCTATCATCTGTACATCTCCATCTGATTTTTTGATGATAGTTTAGTCAATTATACTCTGTCATTCGTATAATCTCAGTTATGTATGCCTGCAAAAAACAAAGGACCTGAACATCTAATCAATTGTCATGCAACTCTTATCAGACTCCGCTCTAAAAATGGTACACAAAATGTGAAGTATAGTAGTCTAAATAATTTTTAAAAACATATTTCTCTAAAATAATTCAATTGATCAGTTTTTTATATTAGATAAGAAAATGATATTAGGTTTCTCAAGGTTGTCCTTATTTTGTGGATATTAATAAGAACCGAAATTTTAAGGATTAAATGCAGTTAACTGGATAATGTTAATGTACTCCACTGTGTAGAAGTATAGAACATAATTCATTGAAACGTTCGAGATACTTGTCATTAGCCATAATAAACATAGGTGGCTATTGCTTAGAACATGTAATTCCTATCTTCCTACAGTTTTATGTGCTTCTTCGCAACATTACTCTAAACCTTTTGGACCTTTTTATTTATTTATTTTAACACATAAATGCTGATACAAAGGGGTACCAAATACACATGCGTCACACAAGTCACTTGATTTGTGTGGGGGGTAATACTGCCCGAGGGCCCAGACCGAAGCAAATGATATTTTGAACGATTGGTCTGCGAATGTAGTAGGACTAACCACTCGTATTATCGTTCGGTATACCTGAACATTATTAATTATAACTAATTGTACTTCACTGTAACTGAAAAAGTTGTTCTCTTTTATCGTCTTAATGAAATAATTTCGCCTAGGTTTTCAATTGCGAAGCTTTTGTTCACTCTACATTACCAATTTTTTTAGCGTCCTAGTCGCAATTCTCGAACACAACTCACTGGTTCACGTAAAATTGGAAATAGTTGCAGTTCACATCGCAAAAGTTCACATGGAGATCGTTCTCAACGTAGAATTGGCAGCAGTTTGCCAAGGACAGCTGCTTACAATCCAGGGAGTAATCGTATTGTTTCTTCCAATAAATCTTCCAAATCCGTTGGTCGACCTAGAACTGTTAATCGCTATCAAGGTGGAAGTGCTAGGACTGTTCATGCATCATCTGGTCGTAAGATTGCTACACGTCGAGTTGAAAAACCAAAGACAAATAATAGCAACCCACGAAAAGTATTTGATTCACTAATACCTAACGAACTAAAAAAGCCTCGACAATGTTTCGGTCCTGGATGCACTCGAGCTGCAGCAAGACCAGATACAAAATATTGTTCAAATGAATGTGGACTTAAACTTGCCATCAAGTTTGTAGCTTATCTGTACTTTGCTTCATTTACGAAATATTTTGTTTATAGATCACATTTTTAAACTCTAATGACTTTAAAATGTTTAGAAGTAATAAGACGAAAATCCATTATAAAAATATTTGCTGTGTCTGCTCCAAATCATTATCAAGCAGTCTATAAAGGCGTAATTTATCGCTCCTTTTATATATGCCGGTACAATACTATTTCATAACACTTAAAGCACCCAACCTTTGACTGTTTGATTATTGATTAAGATCATATGAGGCTCCTTTGAAAATTTCGAGTGACTCACTGTTTTTACTAGTCCTACCTCAATTGTTATAGATTGCAACCTATATTGCTATGACCATTAATACTAGGCGTTATTTATGACATAAAAGCTGAATACATATACAGTACCTAAGTTGAATCTGGAACTCATTTTTCGGGTTTGAAAGTCGTAAAATGAACGTCTGTTGTGGCATCTAACTCATTTACTTGATCAGTAATACCTCCTTATATATTGCCTGTTCAACAAATACGCGAATCGGTTTAATAGTACTGTCAGTTACGGACGATTATAGAGTCTCTGTGTTGATAAACATATCATACTTGTATGGCTCTACGTGCGTTCGGGTCGTTGGTTCACGACCTGAGTGGTAACTGATGAGTTGAGTCCAGAAAAATCAATCGTCTGCACACATAATTCTAGTGAGACATTCAAGGCTGTGAATTTCTGTATGAAACGTTTGTTAAAGTCACTGTTGGCTAACCAACAGTTAAGAAAAACTTAGTCCCTTATAGAATGCGAATGATGTGTGTATGGTTTCACTTAAAGTAGCGAGCCTGACTTTCACTGACATCTTGGACAATGAAAACAAATGAGATAATTATTTTTATACAAATAGGGAGTACTTTGATAAGAAATTGAAGTAGCTTAAAGTCTTCAAAATAAAGTTTCTCATGACCTCAGTTCACTACTCATTACAGAGCTTTTTAAGACTGATAAATTACACATTTTCTTTTTTAGGCGCTTAGAAACTCTACTACCAGAAAGTTTTCATGCTTGGTATCCTGACTTGTTTACGAAAGCTGGAACGGCTCTTTCTGAATTAGAAAGGCTACCGGATTGTATGGCTACCGTTATTGACAAATTGCGTCTTAAAGAAATTAGTAAGGAACAGTGTGTAGTACACAATCGGTTGGTTGAATTAGAAATGGAGCATCAAAAGCTTACGGCACTTATTAGTCGAGCTCAAGAGCGAAAAACTGGACGAAACAATGAACAAATGGTAATTTCTCTCATGTCAGGCAATTTTTGATTTTTATGTTCACAATTTTTTTCTTGTCAGTGTATTGTTTTCACTCCTGGTTTCACTTTGTAGTTCGGTTCTCTCTGATTGCGCTGATGTATAATGAGTTAATTCGAACCGATATATTTTCATCCTAGGTATTACGTAGGTATCAGTTAGCCAATCATTGAAGATGACAGAGTACTGAATGATTCTGTTGTCGGATTCCAGATCATAGTAGGTAATATTAAGTGTTGTAACGAGTGGACTGCAGGTTTTGGTAAGCAGCGTTTTATCGATCGATTGCTCCAGTGGACACGTAAACACGCAGTGGACGACCTAGTGCCCTGATTGGTCCCGCTTCCCTGTCTAGCCCAGCCAGTTGAGTCCAGAACACAAGTCACAGCCTCTGAGTTATGAATCATTTTATCTCAGACATACTCTATTTATATACCAAACAAACAAACCACATCGTACCATAAAATAGAAAACAACATTTACACAATATTTAACGAGTGAAATAAACATCGACCAATAGGAAATGTCCATTTAACGTCCAAGGACACCATTCGACTTAACACGATAATTATTGGTACATTCCTCTGCATACCTAACACTAAGCTCGAATATGTAGTATATTTTTTAAACTACTGTTTTCACAGAGCCAACTCTTTGTTCTCGTCAGGTGCACTTGCGTATAAACTCATGTATTTATCAGTCTATAATATTTTCATTATCATTATTAAGCTTGCTGCGGTTGCTCACGACGCAGAACAAGTAGAACAGATGGAACCCATCATATGTGTTACGTGCTCAGCTGAAATCAGTATGCGACATGCTCTGAAGCATATGGAAAAATGTTTTCAAAAGGTAAGTTAGAGTAATTCAATATTTATCGTTTGTTTGCACGTTTTTTTAATTTATGCACAAGATCTACGAATGTTTTTCTCATGAAATATGTTTCAGATGGAAGGAAACACTGTGTTTTGTGCTAATCAAAAAGAGCAAATCATGGGTACACCATTATTTTGTGATGCTTACGACTCACAGGCTAGAGCGTATTGTAAACGATTACGTGTAGTCTGTGAGCATTATAAAGAACCGAAGCTACCTGCAGATACAGTATGTGGATCACCGCTTGTTCATAATGTCTTTGAAGAAACTGGTGAATTTTGTTGTGTACCGCGCAATAAGTGCACTAAACACTTTGGTTGGGAACGTCTACGTCGCGCGAAAATAGATTTGGAACGATATCGCTGTGTAAGTAATGTTTTCTAATAGTTTGTTCACAAATTGTCTTAGATAAACCTATTATAATAAGACCATGAAACAAATAAATTGACAAAATGATTCTGCAACTTTCAATCTTGTGCTGTTAATATACTGAAATAAATTAATGTTAACCTGTTGTTGTTTCTAAGACACCTAGTTCTCAAACTTGACTGTCGTTATGGTCGCTTGACTGATTTGGCACTGATAAACCCTGCATCGGATGACGGAACTAAGAAAACAAAGCCATGTATCATTTTAGTTTTTTGACCCCCAAAATAAATTAAAATTATACATGAATATACTACTCTGTACATAATTTATGTGCAGTCAGATTTGTACAAATTGAGCTGAGTAGTATTTAACATCAATTAATAACTTACTGTCTCAACGCATATTTACAATGTTACACAGTTAAGCATCTATATCTAAAAGATCGGAATAAATTACATAACAACTTCTACTCAGGATGCGATTACATGTCACAGACGACTTGAAAAAAGTCAATGTCATATGTTACTCGCACTGCAATCGATTCAGTACTTGCTTACCATCTCAGCTATTTATTTTCGATTGACGAATCAGTTAAAGATAGCAGGGAAACACAAGGATAAAATATTAATTTGTTCAAAGGCTGAATATGGTAGCTAGGCCCCTTAACAAACTTTTAAGCCTGTGGATTTAAAGCTGTTTAGCTAGACTACTAACGGAAAGTAAGCATAAATATGAGAGTAGAAATTGTTGAATAGGTGTATTCTAAGTGTTTTTGTCTAATATGTCATACTATATTTTTGAGTACTATCTAGGTATCTCATTTTGTTAGCGAGATGTGTAAAAATGCTTCTTTGGTATGTTAAACAAGCTGCTTGGCATACATACGTTTTCACGTCTCGGTTAATTAGTAAATTATGTCAAGATAAGCTGGTTCAAATTACTGTCCAAACGCATTGGACAATCGTTTAGGAGCTTAGGAAAATCCAATCAATGACAAACGTTTTTATATATATAATCAAAAAATGACTCTCAGTATGGAAATGATTTACTGTACTTATTATTGAATTAGCAATTTGAGATAGACAATGTAACGGTCGGTTTTCTTTTAGTTTACATTTTATTCTAATCACATGACTTCGTTACAATTTTCTTTTGCAATATTGTTTTTCAGCTAATTCAAATGGATGAATTAATGCAAGAGGAACAAAGACTACGACGTGCCATATCTCAACGTGGTGGTGTACTTGGCATTTTGCTACACCAAACTATTGATCATAATCCTGAAAAACCAGTTCCCATCCCAGGAGAATTAAAAACATCTTTGAAAGATAAATAAAGATCAGATACTTGACATTTCTAAAAAAATTAATTTGACTGTACATAACAATAGAATTTATTTGTTTCTTTTGTACAAAATGTTTTTTCTATGATCTTATTGCTTTTTCTTAAAACATAATTTGCGCATTATACATCTTTCTCCTATCCATTTCCTGTTTTGTGTCTGCTTTTTGCTCCTCAGTCATTCGTAATGCAATGTTATTCATGTTCGTGATTAATGGTAACTTTACAGAAATTACTTCTGATCAGCGTGAGAATGTTTAGGTAAAGCTGTTTTACAACATTTTGCGTAAATACTGGTTTTATCTATTTCGTGAATAGAATCACATCAACAGGTTTGAGTTCAATTTACTATCTAGAACTAGTTCCTGAAATATTGTTATTGAAGTTAGGTAAATTTGTACCCCTATTCCTTTCAATAGCCTACAATGTGCCATAGCATAATTACATGGCTACACATATCAATTAGTCATTAAGATCAACACTTAAGGCATCATGATTTGATCTGCACTATTAAGGACTTGACACACATGACATTGACCATCACCCAGTGATCAATCAATTGTGATTACATCTCAGTTCCACAGGAGGTCGGTTGCAGCCCGGATAGCCCGATGGTAACGTCTCTGACAGAAGCTGGGTGACACGGAATCGAATCCGTCAGGGAGCACCAGTTCCCTCAGGTACACCTTGCTGACGAGTGCCAAGTAGCACGAAACCCGGACCTAGTGTATCCTGTTGACTACATCCAACCACCATCTTATTTTGTTGTCATTCCTAGTTTAGGTTGAAAAGTTTACTAGCCATTCAAATTATCGTTAAAAATGATATAAAGTAATGGCTTTTGCGGATTCACTAATATCATAATAACCCAGAAACTCAGCAAAGTATATCTCATAGTTTGCACACATTGGGTAAATACGGTAGGGTCCAATTAGGGGTTTCAATAAACTCTGGCTCGACACCAGTGGTATATCTGGACATACAAACCTACGTTAGTTACCGACCATTAAAGGACTATATCTGATGTCGCAACTTCGCGTAACGTAATAATTCACACCAGTTAACCACTGTTGTTATTATTCAAGATGAATGTTTCAATTAGAGTTAACAGTTTATATTCAAACATAAAATCACAGGTAATATATTTATAATACATAAGTAAATTACGCATACAGCGTTATGCTAACAAATTGAAATCAATTATGTAAGATCAACCGTTTCAGTTGAATGTATTCTTTTTCGTTTGGCATCTACGTGAGAACGCTCTTCCGTAACTTTGTCTTTATCCAATTCTTCCTTAATTGATAATAAATAAGGCATTAATTCAATGTGTTCATTATCAACTGAATTGTCATTGTTGACAACATAACAAACAGTTGAATATGGTGTAAAATGAAAATCTAATTTTAAGTATTGTTTAATTAAACACCAAGATATGAAATGTTCATAAAATTGACGTTCAGGTTTTTCTTGATTTCTATACAATAATTTTTGACTGATAGATTGTATCTGCTTATTACAAGTCATAAGATCAATCAATTTAGGGCCAGTTATCCTTTCTTGTTTTGTTAAACTTTGATCAAATAATAATTGTTTTGTCGCATTCAGTAATTTATCTGTTTTTATTTGAATCAACGTGGATACATCTATATAAAATTAAAACATGAGAAGTTGGAAATCGAGTCAATGTTAAACAGTGCAGGGCTTGAGATAAATGTGTATTGATTCAAGTCATTAAACTTCAGATCAGTACAATGAAAGCGGTAATCAATAAGACAAGTAGAGCAAATAAAATGATGGTAATGATTGCAATGGACAGCTGAATATAAAAGATATAATTTTAAAAAAATGAATCCAAAGTATACAATGATACTAAGCTCAATACCTAATCAATGATAAGCAACGTGGGACCTGGTACATTCGTCGCACCATATCAGCACAGAAAGAAATTAATCAAAACAATTTTCAGAGAGTATTAGAGCTAGTAACAGTATCAGTTGTAGCAGAGAAAATTAGGCATAATATGATTTGAGAGGAGTTAATCTGCATAATGGAAAAGTATAAGACAGTTTCTTAACTGAAGATCAAAGGGAAAACAAAGAGTGAACGCATGAGCTATAGCACCCAAAGTCTGCAACTGCTGGCTATGATTATCGAGTAGGCACCAACCAGGTAGTCCGCATCTACCTAAAAACTCAATCTAACAATTAGTGATTTCATGGACTGATGCCATGTTTGATTTTGATCGCTCCAAGCTACTTCTACATTAGCCAAGATTTTAAATTGAGATAGGCGGTGGCTGAGCTTAATTAGTACTATTGAGGGAGTCCTAGAATATCCTTCTATCAAAGTTTCGAGAGGCCCAGGAACTCGAGGAAACGTTTCACGCAATAAACGTTTCGGTTTAGCAGAAACATCTAGGATATGCTGAGTCACGTGCTACGGTTTGGACTGGATATTTACTTATACTGTTACTGTATTTAGTATGGTTCCAGAAATATCCAGAAGCCCAAGGTTATGTGTAACTCAACGAATAGCTTTGTTTTTTCTGTACGTGAACTAACCTTAGAGTAAAGCTTTTACTCACAACTCGCGCCTTCTCTCTATTGTTCCATTCGATGTGTAAGAGTAGTTGGGGTTATAAGAACCCGCTAGGAATACAGTTCAGGTGTATTGGTAGCAAGACATCAAATAGGTTTCCTCCATTTGGTCTTATATCATAATTATGTCCATCAGGCGAAAACTGTGACAAAGATAGGGAGTGATTATCACAAAATACTGAAATTTTGCGTCGTAAATGTCTCCACTTTACTTTGTAGACTATTATGGTGAAATTCACCTTTGAAATGCATAAATCACTAAGAGAAGATTTGACTCTTCAGGAAAAGGTGTTACCGTTAAGTTCTACATACTTCGATTTCAAATTTGGATGGATGATCCATGTAAAACGACTGGTCACTAAGTGTAATCGACCACCTAATCGGGAATAAAAAAGTAGTCTATTTATGTGATTCAATATTTAATATTGGACAGTTGTAAAACAGTAATTAAGGAGATCAACTGATATAATCATTTGATTTACATTGAAAATACGTGACTCACCTGACTTATTTGTGTTTTTACGTTGACAATTGTCACAAGCATTTTTACAGTCATCAGTAGACCAAGAAGCATCACCGAGATTTTTCGAAATTAAAAAACGTCTACACATATCCGGATCAATACAATATCCAACCATTTCATAAAGTTTTGCAATTCCTGTTCGTTCAGATGATACCATGCTGGCTAAACGAAATAGATCTGAAAAACGCCACATTAATATACAATCCGCGGAGTTCGAATCACGTCCTGCTCTACCTGATTCCTGATAATAATTTTCTAGACTTTTGCTTGATGAAAAGTGTATTACAAAACGAACATCAGCTTTATCTATACCCATACCAAAAGCTACAGTGGCAACAATCACCTATGAATATTAGGAAAGAGTCATAAACGGAGAAAAAAGTTGACGATTCCAAAAATACAATAACTGGAAAAAAGAGAGAAGCATATAAAGACGAGTGGGACATGTAAGCATATTATATTATGAAGGAAAATGGATATTCAATTCGATCGTCAACTTTAATTTAAAAAAGTGCTAAGGAGAATGAAGTATATAATTCAGTCAGTTATATTTCCTGGCTTCACTAGTTTAACTTTATGGTATTATTTCCGTTTAGCTACTGATTAATTATTGAGTAAGTCCTAATCTATTGAATTTACTCAAAATGGGATCATTAATATATATATATATATTTGCACAGCTTCGGGTTTACACAAACGAAACTTAGACCCTCTTCTTCATTTCTAATACTTGTTTCTTAATTATCTGTTAACAAAGCCGTTACCACGATAGCATCATAGATGACTATAAGTTATGCTGACAACTTCAGTCCGAAAAAGAGAATTTTCAATCTTTTAAGACACGAACTATCACAGTCTGTTCGAATCAGTCTACTAGGGAGAATCTTTATTTGTACCAAGCACTTATGAGTGGAAATTCTGTCGTCCTTTTTCGTAAAATAATGTTTAGTTATAATGGATTTGTAGGAGCAGAAATAGAACCATATTAGAAAATCAAAAACACACTCAATCACTGAGTTTTTTGTTGAGCTGGTCAAGTGAATGGATGTTCAAGAACGTTAAAAGACTATGATTCTACTCACAAATGCTTTTTTAATTATTTCCAGTAGCACAATCAATATATGTATTTCAAAAATAGTATTTAAAACAGGTTCTCAAGTATGCTCGGAATATTTGTCAATAATTTTCATAAATAAAATACAATGAATAATACGCTGAAAATAACGTACTTGAATTCTTCCTTGACTCCAATCGGAATGAACTCTAGATCGATAATTAAAATCTAAGTTCGCATGATATGGAGCTACTTTTAACCCAAAATTCTTTAGTTCTGAAGAAACATCTTCAGTATCTTTTTGAGAAAAACAATACACAATGCCTAGAAATATATGAATAGAATAAAGACGGATATATCAGAAATCATTAAAGACTAAGTGAATAGTTTCCATATAATAGATGGATTTCGGCTAGCGGTGAAATCCAGGACGAGCAATTCGTCCTATTTTGGGACTCGTCAGTTAAATTTGCCAACATGTTAGCGTTGATGTTCGAATAGAGTACATTTTGCAACAAACACATGTAGCGGTAAATAAATCCACAAAATAAACAGTCTTGTAACTCATCGACATTGACACAAACCTCATTAGTTTTATTGAAAACATTCCAGCTGAAGGCGCTCAGCCACGCATCCGCACCAGATCACGAGTGGGTACGCTGCGCAACACATCCAGCCTAGACCAAACGCTTCTCAACATATGGATAACCTGCCAAATATATCTGCGAACTTTCATTTCTGACTTGACTGGGTCGGTACCCTTCGCTTATAAAGGCGTTGTTAAACTCCGAATACATGTGGCATCGTTATACCCAACACATTACCCACCAAATCCAAGCATGAATATCAATTCTGAAATGTAGCTACATCCAGCTGACGATTCCCAAAATAATACGGAACGACTCAACTGCTATCCACAATCTACCTATCCTTTAAAACGTGTAGTGAAATAGCTATTAGATTTGTTAACTCTGGACATTATTATTTCATAGTGTTGTAAAAAACAAAGTCTTTACTCAAATAGTCGGGTTAAATATATGCAACCGTAGTGGTACCCTGTATTCTTTTTATGTTGTTTCATATGTTTAAAATCACTACTACGTTATTATTAAAGTAGTGTATCGCTTTTACAATTCTAAATTCAAGTGGTGAAAATAAGTGGATTCATTGAAATCAGAAAAACTAACTTAAAATCAACCTTTCTCTGATAATGTGACGAACTCAAAAACTAATTTTCTAACATCTCGATATAGGTAAACAAACGAACGCCTATACTCAGCTCAAATTAACACAAAACGATCAGACTCTATGATAAAAATGTAATGGGAAAAATATAGCATTGGATTTAATCATTGAACAGAATAATAATTCAAATAGAATATTTACCTGATTGATTAGTATAATTTTTGTTAATTAGTTCATATAAATATCCAACAGATGCTTTGATAGATCCACTGACTTGTTTAACCTATGTGAATAAGTTGGGGGGAAAAGTGATAAAAAAACAATGAAATGTTTCTCAAGAAAAGTACTGAGGCATAAATCGATCATAGTGATTGTAAGATATGGCACGAATATGAAGCAGTTTTAGGTGCCAAAGCTCAAAACAGAAATATATTGAACGTAAAACGAAAAGCTCTAAGTCATGAAAGCGAAAAAATATTGAACCCGTTAGAAATCTAAACTTGATAAATAATAATTACAGCCAAAGAGGTTATTTTTTCCTGTCATATTCTCAATTATTACCCTTTTAACAACAAAGATGGCAATAGACTAAAGAAAATATAAGTATATTCACTGACAAGATAGGCAGATACCTAACCAGAGAGAAATACCTCGATAATCATCTAAATATTGGTGTAGTATATAGCCTTAAACCTGAATAACTGATGTGGGATTCGAAGTGTTAAAAATTAAGTCATAATTGTACACAAAGACTAATACATCTCAGTAAGCAATTTGAGTGGTAGTCATTACTAGATAGCTGTTCATGAAAAGTTATTTAAAATCAAACTATAATTTCCACAAAAGAATTTGAAAGCGATGACATGGGGAACAGAGTTAGATCTACACAATTGTGTATTTTGTAGATTATTAGTTGTTAGGATGTGCAGAAAAATATACCAATAATTATCATGTTAACTCTAATGGTGGCCTTGGGCTTAAAATGTACACTCCCTATTGGTCGATATTTATTTCACTTGTTAAATATTGTACAAATGTTGTTTTCTATTTTATGGTACGATGTGGTTTGTTTGGTTGGTATATAAACAGAGTATGCTGAAATATAATGATTCATATCTCAGAGGCTGTGACTTGTGTTCTGGACTCAACTGGCTGGGCTAGACAGCGAAGCAGGGCCAATCAAAACCCTAGACCGTTCTTACGTGTTTTCTTTGTCAGTGAAATCGATCGATAAAACGCTGCTCCATAATCTGCAGTCACACGTTACAACATTAGTAAAGCCCGACGCCCTTTGGAAGCAGAGAGCAGGCGTAATTAATTAATATTTAACCATAGATATCTTCGAAACATCCAATACAAATCGTCGAATAACTAAGTCAATACTGTTTCATTTAAATCTACAGTACTAGGTAAAAATGACAAATCGGTTAAGGAAAAGCAATAAATGAAATGTATATTGAATTTTTAACAATTAATGGTAACAAACAAATACCAAATTAACTTACATAATAATTTAAATTTTCTCGATTATAACTAGTTCTTAATACTAAACATTTGTCTACATTAAGACCTAACATATTTTCTATATCTACAATGATTTCAGTGGTTGCAGTTGCAGTTAAACCAATAATCGGTACATTAGAAAATTGACGTTTTAATACATGTAGAAATTTATAATCCGGTCTGAAATCATGACCCCATTGACTAGCACAATGTACTTCATCAATAGCAATACAAGCTAATCGATTTGTTGAATAAGCCATCTCTAGACGATTTAATAATAATTTACTTTTAGCCAATTTCTCTGGAGTTACATACAATAAGCGTAAATTAGATTTTGTTGAAATATTTGTTTTGTTCTAAATTTTAAAAAAAAAAGAATTAAAAATAAAATAAAGACATAATTAAATGAAATTGGAGGAAATGTTTTCTTTATTTGTCGATACTGTTGGGGTGATCCAGAAAATTGCTTGCAAAAGACAAGCAAGGATCAGGAAACACTAAGAAGCGTTTCATTCAATCAGCGTTCACTTGAAGTCTTAGCCAAAAATATCAAGGAAGTGAAACGTCACATGCAGAGGCTCTGATTGGTTGGCTGCTACACTGCTACTATGTTTAGTAGCATTCCAGAATCTTTTAGCAACCCACGGACATTTAAAATATTATAAAAACCCTGTATTTTCTGCATTAAAATGAACCTCGGAGTAAACTACTTCTCACATACTTTGAGTCTTCTCCCTTGTGTTCAGGTCGCTGTATAGTTCTAGCTTTGGGTAACCCCAAAGCTAGTTACCGAATAGCTTAGGAAACGAATATAGCGTTCAATCCTCAAGGCTTATCAGATACAATTTATTACATACGATCATCATTGAGTTAAATGGTCGAATCAAATATAAATTGGTCTACTACTTGAATATTAAAGATACTTTTTCTAATGTGTAAGTTAGGAGGGCAACGTTTAAATGTAACATCCTAGTGATTGAGAAACAAATTGACTAGTTGTTTTAGATACTCCTCTGTTATACTTAATAGTTGGTTTATTTAGGTATTCAAACTTTTAATCAATTGATTCATTCACTGTAACTTTTACTGATAAATCGCTGTTTATTTTCATATAATCTAAGTGACAATAAACAACGCTTAACTAAAAGACATAAAATAGACAAAGGTTACAACAAATATATACACTTATAAATAAATGTTTATTTTTAACAGCTGAATTCACGAATCGGTCTCACCGTTCACGTGAGAGACCGAGGGTTTGGGTTCGAGTCCCACAAGCGGGGTCGTGTATGTGCACTGCTTAGGAATCCCATACTAAAACGAAACGGCCGTCCAGTACTTCCATGTTTTCAATGGTGGCCTAGCTTAGATCAACTCATGAACTCAACTGTGAAAATACTATAAGCACCACTAATTCCCATACTGTTTATTTTTTAAATCGAAATACGAATTAATTGATGAATGCTACTGACGGAATGATGGGAGAGTATAGCGGTGCTAGCTTCGAGAAAATGATTAGTCAGTTACTGATTGATATTACCAATTATCGGAAAAATAAGTTGTACAGTGAAGTACTTTGATTGAATAAAAAGTCACTGCCTATTAGAGAAATTTCCAGTGGGGCTACTGGTACCTTTACGTATTAATACGTAACGTGAAATGATGCAGAATGTTGATTAACATGAAAGTAATTTGAAAAGTCAGGGGTTGGTAAATCAACACATGGTATCAGTCCATGAATCCACCGACAGTAAGCTTTATCTGATTCCAAACTTTATGTAACTTGGTTATTGCTTACGCGGATAGCCTGTAATTAATTTGTACAACTTCGTATATTCAATCGACTATAATAATATTCAGAATAATATAACAGAATCCTAGAAGGGTGTGACAGCATTACGATACTTCCCTCGAACAACCAGTATCTGCAGCGATGCTTCTTTCTCACAACTGAAGGAAAAGGTCAATCTTAAAAAAATGCAACACCTTAACTGACCCCACAGATAAGGCTTTGTGGAACGCGAAACTAACATATCAAAACGTCCCGTAAAAAGGACGCAAGTGAGCGAACTCGAGGAGTCATCCCTTCGGTGCTGCGATCTAACTCCAAGGTCACCAACACCACCATTAACCCTGTTCCTTTTTCAGGCCCCTGAAGAAATATCCCTCCATGGTGTGCGCAACCGGGAAGTGAAAGCCACCCCCATACCTCTAACAGCACCTAAGATCACCTTGTTTACGATTATGATGGTGACCCTCATGCTTGGTATTATGTTGATCATGACTAATTGAGTAATTAGTAGACATACAGAAACGACATTTTTAAGCGATCGATTGGCATTGTGTACGTATTTCAACCAGTAACAATAAAATAATTTGAAAATCCTTACTGAAGCAGACCAACATTAAAAAAGAACGTGAAATAAAATACAAGGATTCAAAGTTAGTCATTTGACAGTTATATTGGATTGTAAGATGGGTGTCAGATATTACAAGTGAACTTATTGAGGGAAGTGTTAAAATATGAAATAATGTATGATTCACATCCAACTCATCGTGCTTTTCATTTTCCCAATCTATTAAAAAGTATTGAAACTTGAAGTAATGTCACATTGTTTCAGATAGTGAACGAGTGTCTGACAAAAGAACAAGCGCTTTGAATTTTCGCACTAAATAAACTTTAAACCATATCAATAATGATTCATAATTATAAATATACCTCGTAAGGGGGTAATTTTACATTGGGTTTCATGATAATCAAACACCAACCAGGCTTTTACATGACCCGAACAGTACAACTCAGTTTCGTGGGGTAAACATACAGATACCAAGATTCCTAGTGGACAAATACTACTACTACTACTACTACTACTACTATAATAATAATAATAATAATAATAAAAAATTCATTAACTAACAGATTTTTCTGCAAGTAATGAGAGAATTCGACGTTGTTCTTGTAATGGTGTATTCGCATCTAAAACTGCTATTGTATCTGGTTCGAGACTGTATCTGGTCAAGTTAATCGACTGATCAACCATTAAAGAAACCAATGGACTTATAACTAACGTTAATGAACCACGATATCGTCCATTCACTTTGAAAGCATTAACATTAAGTAATGCAGGTAATTGATATACCAAGCTTTTGCCTGCGCCTAAATATTATATAAAGAGAAATGAATAAAAAGCTGTAATGAGAACGATGTATAAATGCGTGTGGGACTGCTTATTGGTAAGAATAGTATTTGAAGACAATTAATTCACAGATTTTGATTAAATTAAAGGTGTAAATATTGAAAAGAACAAGTTCTAGGAAAACATTTATCGATCATTTAAAGACTTTTGTCAATTTTTTAACTGAGCAACGTATAATCAGGGAAGAAAATGACTTGAAAGAGTTATTTACATCTACAGGCTTTACATTTTTAACGAAGAACCAACAAAAAATCAGATGTCATCTATATGTATGTTCCTGTTACAGTTTCGGGTGATGATCAATCAAACTTATGCCTTATTAATACAATGATTTAAAACGTTCTACCGAATTCCGGATAAAACTTTAAATTTTTAGGCAAAATTACTGGGATACCGTTACTCTATACTTGAGAGCATCAGTGACATCAAACTACTGTATCTTCAAATATCACATTGAAAAGTGCTTACACTTACCATTGAGAGTCCAGGTTGTTTATTTTTAAAACAAGCAATAAAATTGGGATATATGAATTGACTTTGAAATAGATCGATTAATCTTGCTTCAAAGTAAAAACAAACCTCCTTGTCACAAATCGACTTAGAGCGAATGATCGTTTTCGATCATTTCTTTATCAAGCTCTACACAGTTATAAATCCAAAATTATTACTATTGTCATTATTACTGTGTTATGATAGACTAAATGTTTAAATTGAATTAATCCATGTTACAAATTAGTAAATGGAATATCCCACGTCATTTGCACCCTACATACTACAAATTACTAACAAAACAAAACAACCTTTTCGGTGTTATTAAGAAAAGGTTATACATAAGGTGTAAGAAATAATTATTTGTTTTAATTAAGATGATGATCAGCTTAAATCAATAAGTTGAAATCGTATGTAACAACATATTATACACAAATTAGGAATTACTGCATCGTAGCTGATGTTGTGTGGTGTGCTACTTATACGAACAGATATAAGTAATATTTATCAGTAATTGGAAATAGGATTTTTACTGATAGAAGCGGAAAATGAGAAGAGATAAAAACAAAAGTAGTCAAAGTAGCAGCAGGGTTGGAAGAACGATAGAGTTTGTAAGAGACAATTCAAGGAAGATGTGTAAATGGTATATTTAATGTACTGTTTCCATACTGTACGAGTGGTGTGGGATTTTAATTAACACAACGTTCGCTCATTAGATTGTGATGATAACAATAGTATTGGTAATAATAATAATATTCACAATAATATGGCAGCAATAAGTATAATTTTGAGTAAGAATATCACGTAAATAAGAAAGATAAGTGTATGACTAAGGATCATAGAAATGTCTTGAGTGCGAAAACCATAAGTGCACGATATTTGCTAACAAACTCATCAAACAATCTTAGAGTAACAATGAGGTCTCCCTGAGGTCCGATTTTCGCTGACTTTTTTCTAGCTAAACTGAAAAACAAACCATTACATTCAGTTTCACAGGATAACGCTTGACCTCTAGACCACTGAGCCCGGTATCCAACGGTGCTTGTACTAAGTATGTTGTTACATACGATTTCAACTTATTGATTTAAGCTGATCATCATCTTAATTAAAACAAATAATTATTTCTTACACCTTATGTATAACCTTTTCTTAATAACACCGAAAAGGTTGTTTTGTTTTGTTAGTAATTTGTAGTATGTAGGGTGCAAATGACGTGGGATATTCCATTTACTAATTTGTAACATGGATTAATTCAATTTAAACATTTAGTCCATTATGACACAATAATAATAATAATAATAATAATAATAATAATAATAATTGTAATAATTTTGACTTTATAATTGTGTACAACCTGGTGAAGAAGTAATCAAGATCGATGATTACCTGGTGTAGACTCTGCTGTTGACTGTTCTATGGGAATTTTTAAATTAATATCAATCTATGATGGAAACTATTTTATTACGAAACGAATATGAATTTTTTTTCATTAGCAAAGTATTATACACCTAATAATCGAAAACTTATTTATAAGCTATCATTGAAAAAAATAACGTTTTAAAACATGCCTACCCACCTACCTACCTGTAGGCATAACTAGGATTACATCACGACCATCTAAAACTGCGTTAATTGCTGTTATTTGTAAAGGACGAAATTCTGAAATTCGGAAAATTTCTTTTCTCACTCGATTCACTTCTGAAGTCCATGGGAATAAGGATTCTGAATTGTATTCAGATGATGTACCTAAAGAACTTGAAATTTCTTGGACACGGGCTGTAGTTAATTGAGATCTTAACTGTGAGTTACAATAAAAAAAAGAGAATATAAATCACACTATATACAAACGTGATTGGTAAACAAGGTAGTGATCAACTATAGAACAAAATATTAGAAATCATATCCGTTTGTAAAACTTTTGAATATTTGGATATACTTGTTAATGCTCAGGTCTCGACCTTTGTTGAGGAGTCCCCTGTTAAGACGAAACGGCTGCCCAGTGCTTCATGGTCATCTGGATGAAATCAGCTAATGATGTAAAACTATAATAAAATCGTTAATTTTGTTTCACAGTCTTCAGGGTGACCAAAAGTTAATAATGGATTGACTGATTGAAGATATACACCTGTGGACACTAACTCAGCGGCCTGAAAATGACGCTTTCACCACAAAGCTTAAAAGTTTTAAGTTTGATTTATAATAAGATCTTAGATGAATACCAATAAAGAAAAATATAATAGAACGAAAAAATTATGACTATCTCCTGTTTTTAATGGTGCTGAGCTTGAGTCAGTTCGCGATGTATACTTTAAATTGTTTACAGATATATATCGTCTCGTGATTCGATATTGTGAATAAGATGAACTCTTCTTAGAAAACTGTTCAATGTGGAAACTAGGGTTAAGAGCTGAAATATCTTCGAGAAATAACAGATATAGAAATGAAATTATATTTCAGTAGTTTGTCGAACAAACCAAATAACATTCGATGAAGTTCCGGAAGAGGTGGCAACTTTTACATGCTTAGGCAGTATCACTGATAAACAAGGGGTATTTGATGCAGGTGTGAAGGCACATGCTATAAAATCAAGAACACCATTCCTAGTATTGAAGAACATATGGGACTCAAAACAACTGTCGGGCAACACAAAAATCAGAATTTTTATTACAAATGTCAAGACGGCTCTACTGTACGGAGCTAAGGGTTGGAAAACTACTACAACCATCATCAAAACTGTAGAGGTATTTATAGAAGGTTGTCTACGCAAGAAACTATATATCCGTTGGCTAGATATCATCAGAAAACCCTACTGTGGGAGAGAACAAACCAGCTTTCGGTTGAGAAAATTAGAAAAAGACACTAGAGGACGGTAGGACACATTGCGGAAATCATCAAACTGCATTATGAGACGAGCTGTAACTTAAAATCCACAAGGCAAAAGGGAAAGTGTCGGACCGAAGCACATATTGCGCCGAGAATCGGAGGCAGATATCGAAAGAACATTCAACAGTTATGTGAAATTTATATTCTTGGCAGCAAAATCCGTTGAATAAATGTACTCATCTAAAGTCCTTACGACAATTTTAACTGGAATATGTCCAAATAAATCACGAAATCTTAGACCCTCAAAGACCAAACTCCATATTTAATGATCCCAATTATTTTATGTTTAAGCCTATAACTTACTTACTTACGCCTGTTACTCCTCGTGAAGGAACATAGGCCGCTCACCAGCATTCTCCATCCAACCCTGTCCTGGGCAATCTTTCGAGCTCCTTCCAGTTGTTATTCATCCTTTCCATATCTGCTTTTATTTCCCGACGTAATGTGTTCTTTGGCCTTCCTTCAGGATTCCGAGTTAGGGCTTGTGTCGTGATGCAGTTTGACGATTTGCGTAGTGTATGTCCTATCCATTTCCATCGTCTTTTCCTAATTTCCTATTCAGCTGGAAGCTGGTTTGTTCTCTCCCACAAAAGGCTGTTGCTGATATGTACCTATAAAAATTTTTGCTCTGGTTGTTAGAAGGGGCATCGGCCTTGTGGCCTCCGAAGGAACTCGGCTTTCACCATGAAGCGTCATAATTCTTCTAAATGAAGACCTTTTAACTTTCAAGGCAGAGTTTAAATGGTTTGAATAATTTTTTTCTGGTAAGCGTTTTTTTAGCGAGTTAGTTTTCTACGGGATGGGGACGCTAACCCCATGCCCAGCCCTCCTCCTTTAACCGGGCTTGGGACCGGCAGTAACTCTGAAAGAGCTACAGGTGGAGTTTTATGCCTATAAAACCCACTAATAATAACTCACAATGATATTTTGGAAATTATACTGATCGTTTTCTAATGAATTTCCCAAAGTTGCTTATTAGGTGTAACTCCTTTCCCAGATACAGGTTTTCGTACTAAAGTTTGCACCACACTGTTTCTGTGAGCCTAATGATTATATCCGGTCGCTTAAACTGAGAGATAGGGTGAGATTCAAGCCTGTCACTCGCTGATCGAAATACAAGCATTTTAACCATTAAGCCCCTAAATTAATAATAATAAATAACTGGTATATACTGACAGTTGTGCACAGTTTCATGATAAAAACTTTCAGACGTCTAGAACTAAATACTGGGAACAATACTGTTAAGTTAATTAGCTTAATAACCACAGTGTATATTTCGATCCAAAGATAAATTAACTGACAAAGAGGATTAATCAATAATTGACAGGTAAGAAATAAACTCACCACATATAGTAATGATGAACTGAATAATTTTATGAGTGAAGTGCCCAACCACAGAAATCCACTGGGAGTTTAGTAATTGGAAACAACTCTAATTTTAATCCTTACATCACAAGTTCAAAAAGTAATATCATGGAAAAATTGTGCCTAACACAGATAACTTTTAATTTATTAGTGAAGAAGTGTTTGAGTAATCTACGAAACTCATATCCTCCAATTACTTATGATATTATTTCTGTATCCAGCATTTGGTATAAAAACACATTTTATCAATGAAAGACTGATTCATTAAGATAATAATTTAGTCTTTTGTTTTGATACAATGATCAATTGGAATGTTAGAAGCCTACAACATTAATTTCTTTTTTCAAATTATCAATGAAATCTAATCATATTTTAACAAGGAGAAATTATATAACTATATCTATCGTTCATAGACGGTTAATGATTTATTTAGTAAATTATTCATTAATTAATTGATGTAAAACACTACTGAATTCAATTTATGCAAATCTGACTGTAAATAAAAGTTATTAACCAGTGCAAAAAGTGGTTTATTCAGATATTATTTTGATTTATTTTGGGAGTTAAATAAATCCTCGTATAATGTCTTCACGCTCTTGATTGTGTCATGTGATTTATGGATCCCAGTACCAAGTACTAAGTCAGTTAAGTATTCTTCAGATGCAATAGATTTTCGTTTATTCGCGGGTTTCGATTAACAATCCCGTCTAGAGATAAGTTATCACTCGACCATATCATATAACTCATGAGACTGGGAAACTTAGTGATAGCAGTTTGAATCCCATAGGGGAGATCAGTACGGCTTGTTGACGAGTTGCCAATTAACATACAAACTAGGTTCAAGTTTTCCATTCGATTACTTCTAACTAAATAACATCAAAAACCCCACTTCACCGAATTCGATTTCGGCGACTACAGTCTGACTAGTTTAAATCGACAAGTATTTGAAAAGTATTAAAATAATATAAACATGATAAAGTAATACACAGTAAAAAAATTACTTGATCATATTGCACTTGTAAGTTTTCACGTTGATAATTTAATTCATCAATCTGTTTTGTGATAGAATTGATATTCTTTTTAAGAATTTTTAAAGTCTCTTGTATTTCTAGAAAATATAATTACACAAAAATATTTTTCAATAGAACAAAATAATGGGTAGAAACTATTTAAGTTTAGTTTATACAAGTTGTCAAACTGTTTAATTCATTTACAAGTTATCCAGCTATATGTACACTAAAAACGAATTCAGTATAGAATAATAAAAAATGAGTGGTATGAATTAAGTGATACAAAGTAGTTAAATATAAATTATTGGTTGATAGTGGAGGAATAAATTTCGACTTATAGTGTTAATAAATCGAAACGGTTGGTCAGTGATCGTTGATTTTTTAAAACACTCATCGGCTGTGATAAGAAAGAAAACTGATTGTCAAGTTGAGTCACTTCAGAAAACCTACACATACTTATCCGGTTACAAAAACGGTGCTAGGATGGGATGTCAGTCAGCTACAACGTAGAACTAGGCATGTATGCATTGGTTCAAGTTGCCACACCTCATTAGCACTACAAGATGAACAACGAATTCATAGAAGCAGTTACTTCTATGATAGTAAAAAAGCATTTCATATAAGGATATGATACAAGGAGAAAGAATTAGTTCGTAGAAAGAAAGGTATAAAATAATCTCATGGTTTAAGAGAAGACAAAGAGTGTATACACCTACGCCATTGTGATCGATTCTGAGTCTCCAACCATTAGCTACGATAGTCATGCGGACCCCAACCAAGTAGTCTGCATCTACCAAAATGGTTCAGACTAGATGCTCAAGGACTAATGCCACGTTTTGGTTTGGCCGCTTCCAACTTCCTTCCAACCGTGCCCAACACTAGTCAGCATTGCGAGTTGTGGTAATCGGTGTTCAGGCATACGTAACACGTGGCCCAACCATCTCAGTCGATGAAGATTCACAACCTCATCAACTGATTTACCATCATTCCTTAATACCCTGTGTCTAACCTCACTATTACCTACACGGTGATTCCAGCAGATGCGAGCAATATTTCCAAGACATTTGAGATCAAATACTAGGTTGGCAAAAGCCAGACGAGCTTTTCGAAACCGTGCTGAGACTTTATCAGACACCAACTTATTATGGCTTATCAAACTTCCAAGATAAGTGAAGTTGTCAACACGTTTGACTACTTCACTCCCTATCTTCAGTTCAGGTGTTGACGCTGACCAGTCCTGAAGCAACAACTTGCATTTAGAGGGAGAGAAGCGCATTCTAAACATTCTGGTATTGTTGCTTAGTGTATTTTATCACCGTCTTCACCAAACAGGACTATGCGTATTCTAAGTCAATAATCGGACCTCCTGGTAGTACGATGGGATGAATAGCTTGAGTTCATTTAAAAGTTGACTTGTCACTGATTAGACTTTTTTAACTATTTGAAGATTTATTCGGATTAATCATTTGATACGGTCCTGTGAATAGAAGTTCAAAAACTTTGCCTCATAATTCTTTTTAGCCATGACTACTGTTGTATTACGTTTGTCAGTGTTGCCAACTATAAAAGTTCTGTTTCCTTGTGTAGTTTCGTTGTCTAATCAAGACGGTTTATTCACGAGCTTTCATTGCTCTTCTGAACAATATCATCAGCACAAGCTTCAAATAAAAGTGAAGTATTCGAAATTTATTCACACATGACTAACAGCTTGTCTTATCAATATTGATCTCGATTGGTTATTGTTTGCCTTCAACCTGTCACTGCCTGCATCTTTATTTTGATTATCTCTCCCATTCGACTTGATTACTGATCCTATGTTTGTCCATGATTTTTCTGATTGGTTAATAAATCGAATCGATTTCGATTTATTGATTGATTGCTAATTGATCGGAGTGTCGAGCTTCTAAAAATTCTCTGGTGTTCTTAATGTTCTCTATCCAAAATATCGACATGAACATGTGTCCATAATGGGCCACATGGATTGGTATAAGCAAAGAAACATCATAGTGTTTGACCGCTAGTTGATGTATTACACTTGTTCGAAACCAGAACATAAACCACCAATATCACTTCAACCAATCTTACGCAAACCCAAGGATAAAATAACAAATGAAGAAAAACTGAACATCAAATATAAAATAAACTATTTCGATTTTGAAAAATACTACATCGAACAAGGTGGGAGCCTCCTTCATTTTCTCCTGCATGAACAGCAATTATCGGCCAAACACCATGTTTCTTTGCTTATACCAATCCATGTGGACCATTATGGACACATGTTCATGTCGATATTTTGGATAGAGAACATTAAGAACACCAGAGAATTTTTAGAAGCTCGACACTCCGATCAATTAGCAATCAATCAATAAATCGAAATCGATTCGATTTATTAACCAATCAGAAAAATCATGGACAAACATAGGATTAAATCGGCAATAGTAGTATATGCTATCTTCAGTAACCATCAAATGGGTATTAAAAATAACAAAATAATCCAAAAGGGCTGCTCCAACTATAAAGAAAAGCGAGTAGCTAAATCTCTCCACATATATTGCTCAATCATACTGCCCTTTATGGAAAAGAAAATCTTACCATCCAACAAACGTGGACCAATTATCAAAGCTACCATATCTGATTCGACTTACGTCTTATATTACCACATATGCAATCAAAATACAGCCATTATATTTCTCACAAAAATCACCTCAAATAAAATCTTCACATGTCATCAGATTTTTATTTTCTTATTTGGGTCATATACATCTCAGTACCCATTCTCTTTTAAATACCAGTTTCCGTAGATATAATAAACATAATAATGAACATGGCACAAGTTCATGAAATCACTGACAAGTGAACTGAGTCATGTTGGTAGGTGTAGACTACCTGGTTGGGGACCGCGAGATGACAGCAACCGATGGTTAGAGACCCTGAATGACATGGCTCAAAATCGTTTGCAATGGCCCAGGTGCATCCACTCTCTGTGTTCTCCCAAATTCTAATCTTCTGAATTCTTCATGTCCCTTTTTTTTCCTCTTTCCAAATTTCTTTCACTGGATTATACTCTTTAAATAACATCTCCAAACCCTAATCTTCCCGATTACTGCTTATACTCTTATTACCTCTACCACTACGGGATTTAAATCGACAAGTGCATCTCTGTGCTAATGTGGTGTGGCAACTCGAACTGATGTACGTACGTACGAAGTTCAACGTTGTTACTGACTGAGATATAATAAACTGATATAAATCTGAAGTAAGGACTTCAAATTGAACAACAATCTTAACAAATCAATTATATATTGATTATTTGAAGTAAATTCACGATGTAGAAAGTACGAATGATCCGTTTACTAAATACTGATTAAGCTTTCGTTAAGAAGTAATGTTACGTGAGTTAAATGCAAAGTATATAGTGCTTTAAATGGGAACTGATCATACTCTACACACAAAAAAACTCGACAATTATGATAAAGAATTAGAAAATAATTTCAAACAAACAACAAAATGCACACCTTGTGTTTTAGATGATGATGAATCCATTAAGATGAACAGTTTTCAAATAAAATAGTACTGAAATTATCAATGAATTTAAAATGAAGAAAATTAAAGATTATCATCAAATAAAGAGAAACAAAATTACACTACGTCAAACTGTACTTTTTTCCCTATCTAACATTAAGAATTTAATTTGTTTACTAAGAAGAATTACCTGCATCAAAATATTTGTACCTGATAACTAATAGTGATTAAAGTTAGAAGCATAAATGATTGAACATTAACATTTCGAAGTTTCGTCACAAAACCTGACGATCACAAGTTTGATCCTTAGCGAGGAATCTTATGCTAGGATTAGAAAGCTACTCAGTAATTCCTAGTTTTTAACGGTTGACTAGTCTGTGATGTGAAGTATGAAATACACAGTTGAATGCTGTTTCTTATCAGGTTTAAGTTCAATCCTGTACAGGATCATAGATGAAGAGTGTTAAAGAGTTCCGAAACCATAAAAAATAGTTTTCCAGTGCTTTGTGGCTTTTTGTAACAGTTCTCTAGGTGATGGGATTTTGTGATCCAAATCGTCTTGAAATTTTATTAAGATATTTCAATTATCAATCAACTTAAAGAGTACGTTTCTCTAACCACAGGATACCTCAACCATAACTAAAATTCCTGATCACATTGTACCAGATTTTCGAATATTTATATATTTCTGGGAGTTAAAGGTATATATGATAAGGCAAACTGAAAAACTAACACGTAATTACTAAGTCTTGCTGATGGGTAAAAAGACACTTTATCCATAAGTTGTAGTGAAAATCCGACTGAGTTGATTAATGAAACACAGTTTCATGATATATTAAAGTACTACAATTATAAAGCGACAAACTATGGATTGTTTTGTGACACATTTCGACCGATTCTATTTTACGTAATTAATCTATCAAATCTATATTCTAACTGACCACGCACACAATAACAGAAAGTGACATATGTTTACGTCACTTAAAATTGGTACAGATAGAAAACTTTAACTGTTAACTTTTATTCCTTAAATATATTTCTACTACCTGTCGGCTTAGTGACTTTAAGATGAATAACAGTTTGAAATTACCTGTAATTGAATAGTATGATCGTCTTATATTTTGTAATAACGATCATGTTATAGAGAGTATATTTGTCTTTCGACAAATATTTCAGTGTTGTTACCTAGGGAGTAGATAACATGTAAATATAGGGACAGTACGTCGACTTACTGTTTAACACTAGTAAAGTTACTCTCATACCATGTAAAAAAGGATTTATACTTCACTCCCGCTGTATATGTCAGAATTGGTTACTAGTATTTAACACTAATTATAATTTGAAAAACACCTAGAGTGGATGAAAACCAATATGGGCAAATAATGGTTGAAAATATACGTGATCAAGATTGGGAGATTTCGCACCAACCCCTAATACTTAAACGGATTACTAATTCAAAAAACAATCAAAACTTTTTTATTGGTTAACGACAGATCGTGGCTAAAACCATCTTGATATTGAAGCACTTTTTATAATCCACCCCAGTAAGTAGTATTCCTGTTGATTACTAGCTAACAATGAAATTCAGTACACGTGTTTCATTCTAATAGTATTAATAATGACGCATATATATTGGCGCTCTCTTGTACCAATATTCATGTGTTTCATTCTAATTGGGACTTGCCAGTTGGATATCCCTGCACCCCAGCGTTAACGCTCACATCGAGGACCTTTAACTTGAAATACCAACCTGTTTTCCACTGAGTCCAGACAGCCGCTACATTTCGTCAAAGGTATGCATTTTATTTGTATGAGTTTGTATTTTTCTATTGTTTGGTTTAAGGATTGCAAGTTATTGTGAGTGCAGGAAATTTAAATGTATAGATAAAATGAAATGTGGATGACTTATACTTGAACCTGGCCTATTATTTATGTCTCGGTAGATGAGATAAACATTTGTAGTAAACATGTATAAATGAAATTTTTTAACTCTCCATAATCCGTCAAGAAAATATCACCAGTACAAACAAGGGTCGCTAACAACCAAGCCGGATGAAGGTCAAAAGAAAAAACTGTCAGAAATATGTAGAGGTATTCAAATAGTTTACTTCTATCTAAAGATTGCGCTGATGTTGTCCAGAAGAACAATGAAATCATGATTAAACCACTCAGATCAGAGCACGAAGCTTCACCAAAATCATTCCCCTGAGCTACAAATTTTTATCACTATCTCAGAATAAACATTAGTCGATAGATCACATCATGCAATAGATATTAATATCAAAAGACACACATCAGTGGTGAGTTTTTCAAAAATATATATTGTGATCCCTTAATTTGAATTAATATATATATATAGAGAGAGAGATCTTTACAACAAATATCCAAAGTGTATTGATGAAAGAATAATTTATTAATAACAGTTCATCTCAACAGTTGAAACATTGTAGTGGAAAAAATATATTCAGTGACCAAGTGACGTATACATATATCACAGTGTTATTTCACTAAATGCCTACAAAACAAAAAAGAAACACATTTTCACACTGATCGTTTGCCAAAATTAATTTCGGAAGTAAAGAGCCTGAGAACGTACTTATCATTGTAATTGAACCTAACGACTAAACAGTGACGTCTTTAATGAAGTTTCGGTACGAATACAAAAAATCCATTTGTCCAATTGCTAACATAGGCTGCTTGTATCATAGGTGTATATACGATTACTATCCACGTTTGTGAAAGTTAGCCTAGAGATAACATAACAAGAATCTGAATGAAAGGATTTTTAAAGGATTGCTCGAGTATGGTGAGATCTTTAAGTGGATATGCTGAAAGTAAGCAAACAGTTTGGAACCTGTGGTATATATGTCTAGCCAAAAGCATACATTACTGAATAACCCTGACTAGAATAGAAGCAGTTTGTAAGAAGATAGAGGCGACCAAATGAAGATATGGGACCGGGACATGAAGTGATTATCTGTTGATATGAGCCAAATTAGATATGGATTATGATTAGTAGTGGAATCCGGGAAGTGCGTTTCGTCCAATGTCGGAAACGTCAGCTGAATGTGCCTGCATCCCAGAGTTGACGTTCATTCCGGGACTCGAACCCAGTGCCATTCTCAAGCACCATCGCGTTTTCCACTTAACTACTGAGTTCAGATAGCCACTAGCTTGTGTAATGGGGTGAAGTTCAACTCGTTTGTATTGGTTGTTTTAATCTTCCCATTGGTGTTTGGAACTACAACCGATCGGTATCTTCTTGGCGTACATGCATCCTGTGCGGATCGTCTCTACATTGCTTTAAGTTACCAGTAGTCAACTTCTTGTTCAATGTATTTGATAATAAGTACGGGAATCATTTCTCCAAATAAAATACTTTGTAACTTGTGATTTTTTTGTCAGTATACATAGTGCCAAGTAAATGGTAAATTACAAGATAATTTTCAATTGGCCAGACAAAGTATTCTCTGTCTATCAGTAATAAATAACTTGAAGCCCCATAAAAATATGCATCGACCCGATTGGCCACACCACATTAACACACTAAAATAAACTGGTCACGATGAATAACAAAGTAGTATGAATAGTTGTAGGATTTTCAACAATAAAAATAAATAATCGAGAATATGATTCGAGGATGAATAATGAGAATAAAAAGTACAAAGTAATTTGGTAACATAAGATCTATGAACAGACAAAAATTGATTATGACATAACTCCAGCCGACTGATTTCAAGTCATGTCTCCTAATAGTGGTCACCATAATCAAGTGGACACCAACCACAGTCCGCATTAACCAATGTAGCTCAGAATAACAGTCAATGACTTCATGAACTCGTGTCATATCTTGGTTTGGAAACTCTTAGATTTCTTCTAAACTAATTTATGCCTGTAAGTATCATCTAATCAGTTAAACATACTTAGACTATCTAGACTGTAAGGGTTTTTTAAATCCATTTCCTTGAGTTCGGTAACTGACTAATCAAACAAATGAAACAGTTAGTTGATAACCACATTATTTTAATCTAGATAACATTTCCTGAGCAGTTTACATTGTGTAATGAAAGTTACTTTGTGACATATATCAATATTTTACAGCAATGTGTCAAAAGGCATTATACACAGATTTTCAATGGGATGATTTTTATTGGCTTTATGAATAAACAGAACCTTAGAAAAATATACGGAAAGAATAATGTATGAAGTGTTCAATTGATATTTTTTATCTAGATTTAATGACAAAAACAGTATTGAGACAATTGAACTTGTATTTTACTTTCAGAAAGGTTTGTCAGCCCCACAATAACAGTTACCCAGTCCCCCCTGAAAATTGATTAAGAAATCTGTAATAAATTATAGAGTTGACAAGTCTTCATATGAAGTCTCAATGAATTTCTAACAACATACCTTTGTGATCTTCGTCGATGTCGCTTTTTAGGAGAATTGATATTTTGTTCAGGAGTCTTTGGACATGAATGTGGGGATTGAGTAATTTTCTTTATTTTGCGAAGTTGAGTTGGAATAATTAAAGAACGTCTCTTTTTCTTTTTCGGCAAAACTACAGATTCACTGAAAGATATAAAATGTTAACTATTTCATTGTACATATATATAAAACAATAAAAATACCACAACTTAATGTAGCTTATTCATTAAGTATAAATTCATTAGCTTGGTTTAAAGTCGTATTGTTTACGTGAAAATTAAGGACACTACTCGATCTTCCAGAGACAGTGGAGTTGAAGCAGGAGGCCTGATAGTATAAAGTTGAACACCTTAAACATTAAGCCACCATTGCGTTTATCGTTTGCAGTTTAAGTCGATTAATAGAGTCACATATGCCGAATATAATGAAAACTGGTCAGTATTTATGGCCCTAAATTTAGAAGAAAAACTAGAGACTATACAGCATTATTCTTGTTGTACACTAAGTTTGAGAAGTGATGCATAGGTAGAAATAATAACACTAAATGTTAAGGGAAGCGAAAATTAAGAAGAACAGGGTTAGAAGAAATATGTCAAAGAATAAAAACTATGAAACAGTTTTATGTCCAAGATTTACAGGATTAAAAATGAGTGTATTTGAACTAGTGCAGCCGAGGTTTCAAAATATTGACTATTGCAATGCTTCCTTGCACGATTCAGAGTAACACTATAGTTTGATGGACTGATTCAATGTCTTTGTATGGCTAGTCTTAACTCTTTTCCAGTCTACTTTTATATTAGACACTATAGTGAAAAACGATAGGGGATTAGGTAGAATACGTAAAAAAAGCCCTCTTAGTCACCATAGTCAGTGAAGTAATTGACTCAAATTTTGCAAATTAAAATTCTTCTCTCAGTATAAAGTTGAGAACATAGAAATATTATCAGACATATGTTCACTAATAAATCCCACCATGGAATATTGATTGACCATAGAATCCACAAAATTATATGATCGCAATAACATCTGACTGCATATTTTGCAGTAGGAAAAATATTATAGCAAAATTTACATTATTTAAGTATTCAAAAAGCTATCAACACGGAAAACAAATCTGTATACTTTGAGGATGAAGGTGATTGAGCCAGTGGGCTTGACCGCTTTTGAGGTTTATTACAACATATTGGTAAGTTTATACTATCGGGTGGTTGAAGAGATTTATGCAAGTCTTCAAACGATTCACTATTTGAAGATACTTCATTCACATCAGGGGATACAGAAACAAGAGGGTTTGTTCCTGGAAAAATCTGACATCCTACAGAACGTTTAGATTGAGGTGAATGAGATACACCTATTGATCGATTCAACGAATGTTTGGAAGACTGTTCCAGAGATGCAATCTTTTTCAACTGGAATAAAAATGTCATCGTTGTAATGAATATAAACAATAATTAAAAAGTTATCAATTCGAGAACACTCTATCTACTTGCAATAGAGATTTCAATACAACATAAAGAGGTAATGAACTATGATCTACTCAAAAATTAAAGTAACTTGAACTTACTGATGCAAACTGGAGCCACAAAAAGAAAGTGGTGGGTCAGTAATTGGAAACATTTAGATTTCAATCAGTAAGTAACAAGCTCAAACCCCATTCCATCTACTTCGATCTGACCAGCCTGGCAGATCACTTAACCTCACAAAAAGTGATTCATAGCCAACTACAGAAACCTGTACATGATAAATTAGTTGCAGTAAGAAGTAATCAGCCTTATTGGCAAGTCGTTCCACAATGATTTTCGGAGATTAATCACCAAAAGTCAGTACCTCATTACCAACATAAGGTTTTTGTTAAGTACGGTGAAATACAGCACAGGTTTTTTAATTCAAATTAATGTAAACAATCTACACTATATATATATATATATATATATATATATATATATATATATATATATTCAACAACACAAGATAAATTTATCAGTGCCCCACTATTTGTCATCCTCATTACGGAAAATGTTAAAGTATCTATTGCGTAAGACTTTACAAGATTAACTTACTTTTATGGGATCACATTTTAAACTATAAAATGTCGATTGTTAGGAATGATTTTTAATGTATATTGTTAAGTTTTCCTTATTTTATAAAAGTATTGTCTACATATATTAGACAATCTCCAAGATTCCTCATAAAAATCCGTAACTTAGCAAATAGAGTAAAACTCAGAGTGGTTAAGCACAAACACATACATACAATCTAAAAATGAGATTTAGTTTCTCGAACATCCGGATTCCAGCCAAATGAACTATTCATTTACTTTCATTCACTAATGATAAGAAGTACTAGTTCTTCATACAAAAAATGCTGCTCATAACGTATTGATAATAAAGTTTTAAGTAACCAGTGCGTTGCATCATGTACATTAAAAATGAGTTTTAACGCTATAAACATGATATGTGAAAAAAGATATAGAGATGAAACAGTATTACTACAGCAAACTAACTTACTGCAGAACTTAGCTGGTGCCTCTGTTGTACTACATAACGTGTAAGATAATTTATTCGTGCTGACAATGACTTGATTTCAATTTTCATAGACTTAATATAATTTATAACATCTAAGTTAAGAAAAATTCCAGAGAAAATTCATGTATCTTCATTTAATTATAAGTAATAAGAATTTCAAGTGATAGTTATGTCATAATTTATGAAAACATCAGATTTTAAATAGCAATATACATTAGTTTACTTTTTACCTATGAAATTATCAGTAGTAATTTAACGACAAATAGGTGAAAACAAGCTAAACGCAACCCAATATCTGTGGAGCGAGTGGTTTAGCAGTTGAAATAATCAATGTCCAACCATAAGGTAGCTAAAAAGTATTGAACTAAAAAGAACCACAAGAAAAGATGTGTAATCAGTGGAAGGTTGTTAGTTTAAAGCTTCACGAGTTCACTTAATCTGCGAACGAGAACAAGACTCAGTGACCAAAGACCAGTAATCTAACTATTGACGCGTCCCAGCCCCGCTATCTAAAAGAAGTCCAAGCTTGGTATGGGAAATATATTCTGCAAACAGCCAGAAAGCGAGCGAGCGAGCAAGCAAGCAAGCAAGCACTCAAACACAATTTAAAACGTATATATATATATATAAATATATATTCGATATTGTCATAGTAAAATTTTTTTTAAACATGACTCATTAAGTTCATCAATCGACAGGCATTCAAATATTTAATCGATAAGTTCATCATTTGACTTCCATTCAAATATTTAAACATTTAATCGATAAGTTAATCGATATGATAAAATTACAAATATGAATTTTGGGGATATACGGTCCCAACAAAGGTAATCGAAAAATACAAACAATGTGATCCGATGGACGTAATACAAGACAAAAGTGGGGTTCCTTTGATAGTAGGGACTAGATTGCTAAAGTTTATGTCATCTTTGGAAAAGGACCAACATTTTAACAATCCGAACCAAACGAAAAAAACACTAGGGAGAAAGTTATTGATACAACACTAACTATGAGGTTCAACTACACTATATTGCTATTTCTTTTCCTAGTGTTAAAAGTTAGTGGAAATAATCAGACATGAGTAGTCTTAAAGCTGGCGTAATATGATTGATTTTGTAAGTGATTAATTCACCAAAAAACAAGTCAGACTATTAACTTACTTTCACTGATGAAATGGAAAGTGATAAGAACAGGAATGCAGGCGACCAAAATGCAAAAACATGTGTACAATATGGATTACAGTATATTAGTTTGAATAACAAAAGCTAACAAACTTAGAATCTATCCACCAATGAAGTATCCTTTGTTGCTTCGTTTGGATTTATTGGAATTTCTGTCGATCTCTCTCAATTCTTGTTCTAACTTACGTGTCCGAGAAATACTAAATGGCGAAAAACATAACAAGGAGTTACTTTACGGTCAGTGAGATAACTGAACACTATACGGCAGATAAATATTCCAGACCACAAAAAACCATTCTGCCTCTAGGAGTTCCGAACATTAAGAACTCTTCATAAAAATTCTGCGTGACCAACCTTAAGTGATTGTTCTTTAGACTCCCCTGTCATCCTTACAGGCTGTCAAGACCGAAAATAGCTCCATTTTCCCTTCAGATGGCTCATAAAAATGTGTTGTTTAATCGTATTAGCAATAAGCGAATGATAATCTATCATATAACTCTAGTAGCACTTGAGATAACCGCGTTTCCTGAATGGACCAGTGACCAAAAATTTAAAAATACATTTTCCCTGAATACTTAACCACCAGCAGTACATGAGTGAAAGGGAATTTATTAAATACTCAATAAAATCCAAACATAAAAACTTTGTTTTCACTCATATGATGCAAAAAATCTAAAAAAAGTTCTCAATACGCTTACCTAATTTTGTGGGACCGGACATTTCTCTACTAAAATAATAATGAACAAAATTATTCAGACTTTCCAAAATAAGTTCTACTGAACATAAGCAATGCTGTTAATTATTAAATATATATAAGACTAATGACTGGATGCCGATTTTGCCATCTTAACGTCATGGCGGTACTCAGTCTCAGATGGTTGTGAATTTTTCTTATGATTGCGTTAGGTGACAACTACTCAAAAATCTTAATTATTATAACTAGCACTTAACCAATCATCTTAAATGTATTTTTAGTCCTAATAGGGTCATCGCCAAAAAGCCTTAATTACGAAGATAAACTTCTCTACAGTTCGCCAAGAAAAAAAGGACAGGAGTGGTTTGTTTGTCATAGTTGCAAATATATTAGCCTAATGCACCAACGTGTTAAATACTCTCAATCACGAAAAAATAATAACGAAAATATACTGCACAAAATTAGGATAATAAGGAATCAAGTTTCATTATTTGAGGTATTTCTAGAACATTTTTGATTAGCATATCAACATCACTCTATTGACAGTGAGGAATCCTTAGTAATATACGTGGTATGAAATCTATACCTTGAATTATTACAACACTATGTTTGGAACAATGGATACAAAAGCACAGATCTATGGTGAAGTGCGTGTTTATGAGTTTTAAAAAATCATTCATAAACGCTTTAGTTAAGGTTTTACTTATGCTAGATTTGTATTTCTTTGTAACATGTAAATTCTGGTACCATATAGCACTAAAATGAGCCAAACAAATGAAGTGGTAGTAATGTGGAATTAAAAAAGAAGGGTTACAAAAATAAGCTTTTGATAGAATGCACAGTTTAAGAACTGTCCTTTAAACCACGGTGTAATGTTACAAACTGGTCACCTCTCCATTTCTTAACCCAGTGTTAACGTTGGAAAATAAGTACAATATGTAAGTCGCTAGGAGAATATTGGTAACACAACTCTAAGCCACAAAAGTCAACGTTTTACGATTGTAACAATAATTGAAATATCGTTACTGAGACTACACATACTCTGCCAAATATCCTCATTATTGATATAATGTTGTTACTGGATGTGAGGAATTCGAAAGAAGCAGTGATCACAACCAGGGAGTCTAAATACCTTCAGCTTGGAAGAGCTTGTAAACCCGATCTTTTATTGCCAGAATAGAATCACAACGGCGCCGAAAATGGCCCTGATTGACATGAGCTCCCCCAATTTTCACTACGTAGATTGATCTATTCTGACACACCACTACCAGCACATACAACTACCCAGACACATCATCTGTTTGACTATTTTAACGATTCACCAAAAAGTGAGTAAAACTGAAGGTTTCTGTTAGTATTTTAGAGGTATTTGGCCTTTCGACCGGCCAAGCATATACTGCACTTACGGATGATAACAGAGTAAAAGACAAGGGGCGAGAATATTATGGTTTTGGAAACATCTCTTAAACCAGTTTTCAGCAACAAGTCATGGGGTGTTTTTAGATTAATTTCGACCAACTAACGAAGTTACACAGCTAACAAAATTGCTTCAGGATTGGCATGAAGGTAGATAAAGTATTACATTCAGTCCTGTTTCTAGGGCAGTTATTAAGATATAAGGAATGGCGACAGACTGGTGTATATATGTGAATGGTCCAACGTTGTGGATGACTGAGTTGTTAAGATACTAGAAATGAGTGTTTTCAACTAAATACAACTACGCAACCCATTGCAATGGAATTTTGGTTTAATCGTCGTCGGCTTAACCCCACACATCACATCGAGTATGCGGTAACTCTAGACGATGAATTAGTTGGTATTATTAACTTCAGCAAAAAAATAAATGCCCTATGTAGAGCTTATATGAAAACTCTCAAATGTTGACAATACTTAGTTTACTCGAGGATGGATTATGAAATTTCAAAATAATCGTCAGCAGCGATAGTTAACCAGATGTTTCTCGAGTGAACACTTGATGTTTTCACCCAATTTAAACATTGTTGCAAACGATTTTATCTAATAAAAACATGCTTATAGGCAGACAAAGAAATACACAAGTTCAAATAGCATTGAGAAACATAAGTGAAATATACGTCGAATCCACCCAAGGAAAGTTTGGTAGTATTCAATATCAATTTGGGATCCAATGAAAATTTTTAAGATGTCCAGGGTTTGAGGTTCCCATTAATTGTTTGTTGTGTTAGATAACGAGGATGTTATAAAACCACATTTATGACATTCAACTGTCCACCATTGAACTGCATACTTGTGTCTCCTAAAGAACACCACATTCCGAGTACAGAACAATCGGACAAGGGATTTAATATGAGCATCAAGAGAATAGCGACGAGGACGAGGTGATAAAAATAAGACGTAGGGGTGAACAAAGGATTCACTAGAAGTAAAAAGTACAGAATGAGATGAGGCTGAATGTGAAGAAATAAAGGTATACAATATCACTTAATCGTACAATTCCCCACCTATCGCTTTTATTTTCAGCCTAAACATCCTGCTGACATATGTTTTCTAATGCTGCTTACCTCTTTACGTAAGCTAGGAAAATGTACTAGCCAGTATAGTTGCAACAACTGCAGAAAGTTTTGATATTTTGCTTAGAACCTTGTACAGTAAAAATATATTCTTATATAACTCTCGGCAAATAGGAAGAGATATTTATGACATTTACCACAAGCTCCATATTCTTGTGATAATGTCAGTTAAAATGAGAAAACTGAGACTCGAAAAGATTCGCTCCTGTAAAGTCTAATCAGATTCCAAGTAAGTTCTGGGCGAAAATGTACATAACAATTATCTTAATACGAATACATAGGAAAGGATGTCAGAATAATATGAAGTATGGAGCTAGACGGAGATAACCATTACTATACCATGTACTTTGGTCATACAACTGTAACGCTCTGTGTCCAGCAATAAGGTACGTTGAGTACAACATAGGCACACAAAGTAGCTTAAGTGAAAAATACAAAAGGAAATGTAAGTCGACGACCCATCGAGCGCAAACAGCGTGCTTACACTTACTACGGAAAGCTAGAGATAACAACCAGCAATGACACAGGCCTCAGATTAAGACAATCAAGTAATCGAACCTAGAAACCCGCCAACACCAAAACAAGCGTAGCAACCTTACTGAGCCAATTTCCAATACCAGCCATCCAAAATCCAATATCTGAATCCAGGGTTGTATAAACTACTTGATTTCTTTGCTCACGCCTCTTATTGTTTCCGTATGGTTCCATTTATTAAGCAATGTAAAATGGGTAGTAGTCTAACCATTCGAATACACTAATCTTATCTTGATGGTTACTTGTGGATTTGTATATTCTGTAATTCGAGTAAGAGGGTTTGTCCCAGAGCAGTATGATTTCTGGATATCAGCGACTATTATATTACTAAGTGAAAAGTTTGTTGACTGGAATACAAAAGCATAATAATGCGGCAATTCAAGTGGCAAGCGAAGACGATTGTCTCAAGATTGTCTGCCTTGATGTAGGTGAGGTAATGGGTGTCCTCGTCACTCCGAAACATCTCATTCATGGCCACGTTACGTATGACTGTGCCACAGTCGCCGCTCCCGCATTTCTGCGCGGACAGTGATATTTCCAAATACAAAATAATGACCGGTCAGAAAATAATCTAAGTTTGATGGTTTTAGTTCCTTACCCCGAAAGATGCCACAAGTATCCGGAGTTCGACAACACATTAATCAGTAACACGCTTTATAGTCAAAACGCGCTAAACCAGTGGAATTCGAAGTCAGAAGCGAAGAGGCTCAAAGATATATCTAACAGAATACTGATATAACGAGAAGAGAAATGGTTTCCGCATTCAATCGCCGACGGTCACCACTTGGATGCCAGTCGTTGCTCTGATTTTGGGGCACCATATGCAAGGGAGATGCCCATGGGCTGTTTAATGGCCGAATGATTCCTACGTCTACCATGTGAGTGAATTCGTATTTAGCCAGTCTCAGCTTTACGAGCGCTAGTCGTCGCGCTTTCGAGAATACAGGTGGTCCTGAAATCGTGATGTGTTATATAGCATTGCTTGGCAATCTCAGTCGCGTTTGGAATATCTCGGGGTATTTATCGGGTTTGGATGGTGGTTGAAGGTAGTCGACAGGAAACTCTAGACATGGGTTTCGTGCTACTTGGCACTCGTCAGCAAGGTGTACCTGTAATCTTGAGGAAACTGGTGCTGCCCTGACGGATCCGATCCCGTGAAACGCAGCTTCACGGTCAGAGACGTTATCACTGAGCTATCCGGACCGCAGTATCGAGTCACCTAAACTAGTGGCCACATTGCAACTTGGTCGATAGCATTCGATCTGCACTATTAAGGACTTGACACACATTATATTGATCACTACCCAGTGATCAAGCAATTGTGAGTAGTTATCGAGTATTTGTTGGAAGTATAAATCGATTATATGATTGACAGTGACTGGGCACAACCTACAATCACAAAATAAAGTTGCGCAAACAGATTCATTAGTATTTCCATTTATTAACCTCCGTTTTCACGTGTCGTTGAGTAGATCATGGTGTTGAAGTGGGTCTTTACCAACGATTGGCATAAAAACATCTACAATAACGTAAAACCAGTGAATAGGCTTGAGTAAATCCGCGTTAAGATAAATATGTCACTTACCCTTACGCGGTGATCGGTCTCCTATTTGCCACTTGTATGTAAAAAGTACCAGTCTTTAGCCAAAGCCACATGATAAAAACTCATACGAGCGCTGAAGAACATACGGTACGGTTATAAGGGACCTGAATAAATGTAAAAATACAAGATAGGGAGAAAAAGAAAATAATTACCACTACCGTCCAATAAAATGCTCTGAAGGGATTTTCAGCGCGTTCTTTCCGCTACAGAGATACTGATCTAGTGCGGAAACTGACGAAGTCTCGGTAGCTCGTGAATTTATCGTGTAAGAAAAAATATAAAGGAAGAAGTCAATAAACACCGTAATTGTTCCAACTTAACACAGCACCCGACATTTTTCTACTGAAATAAGTTAAGGTATCTCAGCCTATCTTCATAATGTAGGCCTGGTAGACCTTTTACCATTTTATTCCTTCTTCATTGAACTCGTTCCAGCGTATCCGCCTAATGCTTGAAACAAGGACTCGCTGCTTGAAAGTCGGGTAAAATAATCCAAACATTTTTTCATTCAAATGCTGAAAAGACCTACGAAAAACCCACAATACTCTACAGTCTTTTGCACCAGCAATCTTACAGTTACTAGTGGTTTTAAGATCACTGCTTACCATGACTTCTAAATCTTTGTAGTTTATTACTTTGACTAATACGAATCGACATATTGTGTAGTGATACGAATCATCACAGTTATTTAATTGCACCACCATACTCCTACTAAAATTCACTTCTAGTGACTATCCGTTCATTCATGCCACAAATGAGTTCAGAACATTCTGTAGTACTATTCTATCTGACGTACTGTGTAAGGGTCGCCTAATTTTTATGTCATCGGCGAAGAGTAGAACGGATGGCTTTGCTAAGGTTGGTAATTCATTCACATAAAGTAAAAATAGAAGAGGACCGAGGATTTCGTCCTGGGGAACTCCAATTTTTACAATTTTCCTCGATGAGAAAGCTCCATTTACCCTTACCCTTTGCTTCCTGTCATAGAGAAAGTCACTTACCCAGTTTATGACCATACAACGGATTCCAAAACTTTCCATTTTTTAACCTAAGACCTAAATGGAAGACCTTATCAAGAACTCTACTTAGATCCATGAAAATCACATCTACAGGAATATTTCGATCTTTCGCCGCGGCCCAATCTTCTCTTGGGATGAGAAGATTTGTCAAACATGATAGGCCTTTCTGAAAACCATGATGTTTCCTGGACAAAAGATTATACCCTTCCACACAGTTTATAATAGCCATCCGAATAATTTTTTCTATTACTTTTACAACTGCACCGGTTAGACTAACGGGTCTATAGTTACTGACTAAATCTCTATTCCTCGCCTTATACGCCGGACTAATTGTTGTATCTTTCCAGTCTCTTAGCAGCCTGGACTGACGCAGAGGCATATCAAACGGTACGGCTATAGGTTCAGCAATTACATCCGATATGGCTTTCATAATCCTAGGATGAATATCATCGAGACCACTGGACTTATCAGGTTTGAGATGCTGAAGTAGTGTTAAGACAGTACCTTTCTCAATAACTAAGGGGTCCATCAAGAAGCCGCCACAATCACAATAGTATCATGATGCCACATGTCACTCATAATAGCCTTCATTCCTCACTCATTTTAGTGCCGAACAATACTTATTAGGAAAGCTATTCATAATAGAACAAGAACTAGCTCTACGTGATTCTGATAAGTTATAAAACCCCCTACCCAAAGACATAGTGTTGGTGTCGTCTGTTGAGTCTTGTGGAGGAAGGTTTGACAGCTAATTTACTTCCATAGATACTAAGGATTATTACTCCACGAGTTGCGCTATGGTCGCTCCTACAGTTCAGATTCAGATTTGTGTAGTAAGGACAGAAGGCCTACGGCCTATTTTATTCCTTTTCTAGTATGCTTCTGTGAGTGTCCAGTCTTCTCTTGAAAGAGTCAAATGAAGGTGCGGACACCACTGCTTCAGGCAGCAGGTTCCAAGTATTGATGACTCGGTGTGAAAACCTGTATGCCACGGGTATTTTGTTCGTTCTTGGCTTTTCCACTTGCCTGCTATGTCCTCTGAGGTGTCCCGATCTAGTGGGAAGAGAGAGAGAGAATAAGTTAGGTCCGAAATCATTTCTCAGTATTCTGTACATCAAGATTAGATCTCCCCTTAGTCTGCGATAGGACAGAGTAAAGAGGTTCAGTTTTTCAAGCCGCTCTTTATATGATAAACCCTGGAGTTCCGGAATTGCACGCGTAGCTGCCCTCTGTACTTTTTCTAGTATGTCTGAGTCACCTTTTAAACAGGGGCTTGCAGCCTGAACATAGTTCTCTAACTACGTTCTCACTAAGGATGTGTATACTGTGGTGAACATGGTAGTATCAAGCTTAGTGAATGTCCTTTTTAAAGCCCAGAGGGGTCGAAACCCCTTAACTGCGACCTCCCGGCAGTGGGCCGTCGTCTTAAGATCATTGCTCACTGTCACCCCTAGGTCCTTATGAGACCGGACTACGGGTAATGACACATCCCCCATGTTGTACGTATTAACCTTTGAATCCCCCAAGTGCATGTAGACACACTTTTCCGAGTTGATAGGCATTAGCCACTCTTTAGACCAGTTTATCATATTATTTAAGTCCGCCTGAAGAGTAAATACGTCTTTCTCTCCAGTTATTACTCGCCAAATTTTTACATCGTCAGCGTATAATAACATTGGAGACTGTACTATACTTGTAAGATCATTAACGTACATTATAAAAAGTAAAGGACCTAGGACGGAACCTTGGGGTACTCCACTAAGTACTGGTCTCCAGATGGAGCACTTGGAATTTATTCTTACTTTTTGCCTACGACATACTAGGAAATCCTTAATCCATTTTAAAAGAGGTCCGGCAATACCAAGGTTTGCCAACTTCAATAGCAGTCTATTAGTTGACACCTTGTCAAAAGCCTTACTGAAGTCTATGTAGACCACATCCACTGAGCTTCCGTTGTCTAGCGCATTAATTCAGAACTCCCTAGCTATAAGGAGGTTCGTTGTACAGGATAGACCCTTTCTAAAACCATGTTGTGCCATGTTCAGCAAGTTATTGGTTACAGTTAATGACCAACTTATCTAGTCCCTCATTTCAGAAGTAAGATTGCAAGAACTATACTTTCATACTACAAAAACGCCTTCCAACTGTCCAGATGTAAATTCGAAATAACAAGTAGTTAGCAAATTTCAGCAAACAAAGATTGAGGTTTGAGCTTGGAGTAATTTGTAGCGGGTATTGTAAACGGTATCGGACAAGTTGCTTGGTTTTTGGTAGCTTGATTGGCTTCAAATCTTGTAACTTTAGAGATCTCAGTGATTTCTTGTTCCAACGGCAGATAGTCCTAAGAACCCAGTGAAGTTATGGAATAATTGGAGGGACTCGCTATGTTCTTAAAGCTGCCTGTCTTGATCTATAACTAAGAAAAAGACAGTATTTATCATGTATAAAATCTTTTTCTATGTATTCTTCCAATTGTAATTAGATAGCCCCGCAGTCTGCGCCGTGTATAATAAGCCTCGTAATCGCACACTTGACTATCCGTACTTTTTTGAAAACGTCTAATTCACCTTTCTGTCAAGGGTCTACAGCATAAAAGCAGTCTTTTAGTTCGCGTTTCACTGAGCCTTTATGCATTTTGGTGAAGATATTTTCACCCATCCAGTTCGTCTGAATAGCCATAGGGTTTTAAACCTTTTATCTTCAATCAGATTACCATGACTACGATTTCTACGTCATCATAAAACAGGACAGACGACACTGGCGTTTCATTCGACTGACCATCCAGCTCGAATGTTTTAGTCTTGGCTATGCAGGTTTTGGTTGATGCCTATTAACGTGATTAATTGCTTATTCATGCCCGTCGCAATTTCAGATGATAGTGATTATATTATCAGGGGAAATTCGGTGTCTTTATTCTTGAATCAACAACCTAGGAACTGTCTAACAATGATTGAAAGGATACTTAGGAAACGAATCTAGATATCATATCCCCTCTCTTATTGTTAGGAATACTCAAAAGAGATTGAAAACACAAGGGCGAGCAAAGTTATGGTGTCGTTTAGGTTTGCTAACCGAGTAGTCAACTTTTGAGACTTACGTCTGTAAGTATTGTCGTTGCATGTATCTGAAATTATTCAAGAGAGGTCTACGGTATACAGAACTTTGCTAGAAAAGAGCTAACACAGGTCATCATCCTTCCGTTTCCAATACTCAAATCTGGATCTTAAGGGAATCTTTCTGGATGTACTTTGTTTTGCTTCCCACCTATTTTATTCGTCAGTCAAACAAGCTTAATAAACGTGGAGTGATTGAAATTCTATTACTAGTAAAGGTGCATTCGTTTCCTTCATTTCATAAGTATGTTACTGAATACACTAGCACCTGTTTATCCTTGTCTTATTTCTTCCCTATTGTGCTAGTGTCTTTACTCTGATGTGTGATAACGTGGTTTTCTCATCACTATATGAGGTGGTCAGAGTGTGCGAGTTCAGTACACTTGGTATACTACATCGTAAAAGTGTAGATCTCCCATGTATTTGTGTGTGATTCTACTATTCTTGTTTGCAACTTTTCAGTTCTTTCTTTCGACACAAGTGTTATACAGCTGTACGCAAGACATGTTTCGTACGAACATTTGTCGAAATTTAGGCGAACAGCTTGGCGAAACTTGGCTTCTAAGTCTTTCTGTAGAGTTTCGAACCAGGGCGAAACATTACGGTCATCTAAATTCCAGCCGCTGAGATCGATTCACATGTAATTTTTACCTTTAGGACATGTTTTGGTGTTCCAGATATTTCATTATCGTCAGTTTGTAATTATCCTGGTAGTAGCTTCAAGCGTATTGTTGGATTTCGCGGAAGCATTTCAAATTCCTGAACGATTGTAACAATTTTGAATGCAGATAAATTGCTTTCGAGAGGTTGTTAGGTTCTGAAATCCCTAACAATTTAGCTAAGGCCGTCTCACAATTGTTAGTCTTGTAGCTATCAATTCCAAGGTTGGACTTGATAGTTTCAAATAAATTTGGCATTGGGTAGTAAGTTAATAGTAAATATCTTTTTGTGATATTCCTTTGTACTATTTAAACTCATGTTAACTTTATTTCAGTTATTTATTTACTCTAAAGAAGTGATTTACATTAATTCACAAAACATCTGAAATACAATTTTCTACACGTTGGGATATCAAAAAAATATTTATTATTTGTTAGTCTTGGCTTTTTAAGTTACAAGCGATAAATAATTGTTTGTCTTTTTTCCCTGGTGTTTCTATTGAGTGTAGCTAGTATATTCTCCCGCTCATCACTTTGTGTCTACAATCATCCGGAACTAGTTAAAGTAACTAAGTTGACGTACATCAGCTAATCGTGTTGGCATTCTTCAGGTTTCACTTCGTCTAGTGATGGCAGGTTATCCTCACCACTTTGTTACTGCTCACCTTGGTTATCCTGGTTACGCTCACCCAACCTTCGTGCCTGCGTCGATTCCTAATCCAGCCAACTCTGTCACCCAGTTATCAGCTGCTCAAATCAATGCAGGATGGGTAGAGCACCATTCTCATGATGGGAGAAAATACTACTATAATACATTCACTCAACAGACGACTTGGGAAAAACCTCAAGAGTTGAAGACTCAGCGTGAGAAAATACTTTGCAACTGTCCATGGAAAGAGTTTAAATCCGAAAACGGTAAACCTTACTATTTTAATGAGAATACAAAACAATCAGTATGGATCAAGCCACAAGAACTGATAGACGCTGAAAACCAAGCAGCCGCCTGTAATTCAGCTGTAAATGCTACGGTCCCCGAACAGCCACCAAGTATCCCCCCAGTCACACCGTGTACACCAGCTACCCCAAAAGATGACGTCAATAAGCCTCCTGAACCTTCGGAAATAGAACGGGCAATGAAGGCAACTTTGGCCTCTTTTGATACGTCAGATACTGGACCGTCATCAATTCCGATTCCACTACCTCCGGAAAAAGTAGATGACAGTGATAAAGATGAAAGTGACGAAGAGAAGCCTGCATCCAATCCACATATAACTACATTTTCACCAAATACTCAGACGGTGCCAGAATATAAGACCCGAGGAGAAATGGCCGAAGGTCTTAGGAGGCTTTTCAGGGATTGCAATGTTCCCGGTGGGGCTACATGGGAGCAAGCACTAAAGTTAATCTCCGGGGATCCTCGTTACTGTATCTTGAGAACGTTCAATGAAAAGAAGCAAATATTTAATGTTTACAAGACTCAAAGGTTAAAAGAAGAACGCGAGGAGCAGAGAATAAGAATTAAGAGGGCGAAAGAGGATCTAGAAAAGTATCTTTTGAAATGCAATAAACTACACTCAACTATGTCATACCGTAGAGTAGATCAACTACTGTCGGATACGAAAGAATGGACTGATGTCCCTGATCGAGATCGTCGTGAAATATTCGATGATGTCATTCAAGAGGTAGGTAAACGTGAACGAGAAGAGGCTAAGATTTTGCGTAAAAGGAATATACGAGTATTTAATGAAATCCTTAGTGAGATGCTTGATCTTACATATCGGACGACCTGGAGCGAAGCACAACAAATGCTGCTTGATAATACCAGGTTAGCTAAATATACTTATTTAATTAATTTTCGCTATTAATGTTATGTAATATGCACTTAATTAAATCGAACCGGCAAGAGATTATTACCAAATTCATTTGTGTGCCTTTTTTGTTTTAAAAAGACAGATTTTGCCCTTATTTTAGTGATTGGTGTTTGTTTGTTCTGCAGGTGGTACTAATTTGAGTAAATAATCTATGTGTAACTATCAGAACAGTTCTCGCACTCTATGCGTATTTGTGGTTTCATATAAGCACGAAAGGAAAACGACACATTGGTTAGGAACGCCAGACTTGAAACTGGGAACGAGTTTTTGGATAGTTCTACAGTTTTATTCTAGGTGTTACTACAATAAGCTGTTAAAACCCCAATTGTTTTTTTGAAATTGGGTAGTAGGTTACTAAATAGCAAGTAACGTTTATATTAATAGGATAATGAGTAATAATCGGTATGATATTATATAATTTGTGGTCACAAAATCATATCAATCAAGTTTTCACTGCGCTCACTAAGCTAAATGACATGACATTGTGGCTCACTTTGTTTTGATGCGAAGCTGTGAGAAGTAATTGACAAGATGTCTTGAACCTAGGTTTCGTGCTTGTTGGGATCCCCCGACATATGTTTTTTATTCCTGTGAACATTTTGTTTCTGTCCTAACCATATTCTTTATCTTCAGCCCTTTTACTGTCATTATTGCTGATATTATTTCTACTCCTTCGTTATTCATCCTGTTAATTTCACCACACTGTACTTGTGTGACGTAAAAGCTCGAACTGACACGTACCTAAAATCTTCAAGAAACTGATGTTCCGCCTTACAATAATTTAAAACTGTTTTAACCGATGCTATAGTCATAAGTGTTACAGCTGAGCTATTTAGATAGAAACTAGAATGTAAAACAGGTGATTGAAATAATCAGTCAATATTTGAGAATGGTAAATAAATCCAGTCGCACCACTGTGACGGAATTTGAGCCTTGTCGCCAAACGTCTCGAGCTATTGATGATTATTGTGTAACCTCAACCAGCAAGTTTTCACCTACTGTCAGTAACGTCGTGGAAGATGCCTTAATTTAACCACCGTCAGCTTTTTCCTAATTCCACGTCACCCAACATTGCAGGTTAGGTGGTGTTTAGACAAGTGCATTTCCTATTGATCTTGATTGATGAAGGTATATATTCTGATCAGTGGACTTGGGATTTTTTACTTAGTATGATGGATCTAACCTCAGCAGTGCTCTGTCGTTCCACTGTATTTGGAAATAACTTCAAAGAAACAATAAAAATCTTTCACACTGCCTATGTCACTTTCATTGGGGGATGTTTGGCAGACGTAGAATAATGTAGAACAAACTGGTTTTCAGTGCAACTACCCCTTGATTGCGAGATAGAAATCCCACTTATACCATAGACAACTCAGATTAGTAGGAATTATTCTTTTTATGTCCTTAATAAAAATTTTCGGACAACAACCTATCAGTATTGATCAGAATTTCAAGGTAAGTTAACGTGCTCAACTACCTCACTCCCTAAGGTCAAACTACGGGCTAATGCTGACTATTTATGGTGTAACATTGTACATTAGGAAGAACATTAATACTCTTCCGACTCGCTTACAATGTTACTTAAGGCGTTCAAGCAATCGGTTTTTTTCCAGTTTCCATCAAGCGGGACATTGTCATCTGTGTATTCCGGTTTGATAGTTAGATGTGGTGAGGGATCAGTCAAATCTTTGAAACGTCTAACGAATCGAGCTTTAATTTTGAGAGGATGTCTGCCCATTCTGAGTCAATCAATTTAGTTTTCATGTTATTGACATCCACAACTGTTTTCTACTTATCAGCTGAATTTAGGCTAGTAGTCTCGTAATATATCACATTGCTTTATCTGTTCCGACTGTTAGCCTTCTGTGTATTTTTAAATTTACACTAATGCTAGATTTACTGGAGATGTGGATTTGCAAAACTTAGATAAAGAGGATGCCCTTGTCTGTTTTGAAGAGCATATTTGTATGCTTGAGCAAGAGCACGACGAAGATAAAGAACGCGAACGTCGGAGACAAAAAAGGGAACAACGAAAGAATCGAGAAGCATTTATAGTTTTACTTGATGAATTGCACGAACAGAAATTACTCACTTCTATGTCTCTATGGAAAGATCTATACCATATAATAAATAAGTAAGCGATTTTATGCTAATTTTAGTACATTATTTTTCGACTCTGATAATCCAAAACAGTATAGAAATTTATGAAATTTTGTTAAAAATAGTAAACCGCACAGAAAAAATCAAGAAATTATTTGCTAGTTTATCCATTCTAGCTAACACTATATGAATAAACACAACTTGCGGGAACCCGTCAACGAAGAAACAAGGTACTAAAGGAAAATGACCAAAACGACAATTAAATACATAGTGTTATATCCTAGTGAAGATTACATTACGAGTAACGTCTGAGACTTATTAATGGACTTATTATTTATATATTCTCATGGTATAAATATTCGTTAACTAGATTATGTATATCTATATTCCCCTTGTTATAGGCTTTATTTTGACTTATAATTTATTATTGTACGATTTACGGTTCTTAAGCCATGCTTAGTTTATTGACTACTGCCTCCCACGTTCACAGCCACTTTTTGGCTTTATTGTGTACAAATGTTATTTCCTGTTTTATGGTGCGTTGCGGTCTGTTTGGTTGATATATAAACCCAGTATGTCTAAAATAAAAGATTCGATTCGCATAGTGGAAGCTGGTAATGGTGTTCTGGACTCAAGTGGACGGGCTAGGCGAACATAGGACCAATAAGGACGCTAGGCTGCTCATACCGGTCGAAAGTCATTGGTTTGGCACAGTGCTAAGATTGTATAAGTCGTATTTTGATTGGTGGATAAATCACGTGATAAAAAGCCGGACATAAAGTCATAACACATGGGACTGTGTTGAATATAAGATTGTTCAAGGAAATAAACTATACACATACTTCCTGTAATTTCACTTAAATCTGTCTTCTACAGTTGACGATCATCCACTTTAGTTGTTTTACAGACATTCATGAAGCTTATGTCTTCATGGATGAGATCATGTAAGAAGCTATCAATGTTATCACTTGATGCTATATATCTTTCCGGTCATCAAGAAACTGGTTTTATACTTCAATTTCATCTAGACGGTTGAAGTGCTTATTCCAACTTCCCAGTTGTTTAGCGCTCACAATCTCGTCAGCCAATCTAATTTTATAGATTACTGTGAGCTTAACAGTAACATTGCTCCTTTTGTGGTTAACTATTCAACCAAGGATGTAAAACAGCTGTGATATTGTTCTATCTGTAATTATTTTGTGAATTTCTTCTTAAAAATGTAATAAAACTTCATTTCTGTGCTCTCAGTATACCGTACTAATTAAACTCCTTCATCACTACTATAAAGAGGAAAAGGGATGATAGATTTTTTTAAAATCTCAGATCCATACTCTAAGTCTTATTCGTCTCTTTAATCTTGCTTCAGTCTCTCATACTATTAGGCAACAGTTAATGTTAAGGAGCGGTGGTTTAGTGATTACTGTGCTCCGTTTCCAGCCGTTAAGTTGTGTATTCGAATTACGTTCGGCCTACTTTAGCTGAGTATTATTACTGGCTATCACAATATGACCCAAGACCTGTTACATAAACCTGTATTTGATAATATAGCCACACAATAATAACCAAAGTTTTTCTAATAGATACCCTTGAGATTTCTCTCTAATGACTATGGATGTTGCTCCAAAGTATTTTACTCAGTTTAAGATTGCATCCAAGGCTGATGATAGTTCTTCATATGCATCACGTGCCATAGCCAGCTCGTTTGATATGCGTTTATTTAATCTATGCCTAAAACTGCAAATTCAACCTCAAAACAAGCAATATATCGACAGTTAAGAAGTATTTGAGAAATACAGACAACGAGAAATGTGTAGTCCCTCGTCTTTCGCTTTTATCATCCTATCTTACAATCATAGAGTATATTAGCTCATGTGATGGGAAATATGGATGGCTTGTCAACATCAAACACGTAAATTTTTGACATCCGTTATAGATGACAATTATCGTTATTGATATGTATTCTTCAATATTCTTTACATGTACAAATGAGCCTTGATACAGTAACCTATAACAGATATATGGTGAAACGAAATTTCGTTTGATTTGACGCTAAATCTTCATACTTTGTGTGTACTTTCGACTGTTTTAGAGATGATCGATTCCACAAAATGCTTGCTCAACGTGGTTCTACGCCATTGGATTTATTCAAGTTCTATGTTGAAGCATTAAGAGCCCGTTTCCCAGCTGAAAAGAAGATTATCAAAGAGATTTTAAAATACAATTGTACACCAATCGACTTGTCTGTTTCATACGAAGATTTTTGTTCGGTAAGTTTATTGTTTTCTGTAGTGAATCTCTACAATGTAACAGTTTAAAGTGTTATCATAAGGTGTTAGCATTATTACGATTTTGTGTAATGTTAGCTGAAATTTAACCTAATGTATTTGTGATCATTTCAACTTATGATACTTTACTTCAGTGTCATAATGATATATTCTTGTGGAGAGGGATTCCAATTTTTATTATGAAGCCGTTTCGCTTGTTAAAACAATGAGGAGGATATTAATCACTAAATGAAACGCAATGTTGCAGTGTATGCTGAGTGATGGCTGTTCACCAGATTGAGTTGTTGATTTAAATAATATCAAAAGACAAGCCAATAGAATAAGTTTGTTTCCTTGTAAATTAACGTATAATGTACAAGATGTTAAATACAAAAATAAACATGATTAAATATCATAAGCAAATGCAAAATGCTAGTTTTGTGATTTACCCACACTTTAGTAGAACTAAGATCGGGTTATCAGGTTTAATCATTGCTAGTTTTACGATTGTTCACTCATTTCTGTGTTGCAAAGCATGGATACTTGGATTAATAATGTTATTTGTCTAACAAACCATTTTGATCTAGCTTCACATTTTCATCAATGAATTCATCTTTTAGTGAATTAAACTGTAAATCCTATACCCACTAGTGTTTCATTTAGAGTTTAATTATGTTGTCTGTTTTTAACTTGTGTGTTTATTTTTACTAGAATAAGAAAATTGTTTTCTGGTCATTTGATTTGTGTTTTGACATCACTTTATTGAGGTGCGGGGCGTTTTCATTAATAATCTGGTTCTTGACGTTGTTATTAGTCAACTGGATCGTATGAATGAAATCCCGTGAAAAATAAAATCCCGTGAAAACGAAATCTTCAGTGAACTGTAGTTTGTCTTTTTTTCTCTCCTAATATGTGCTTGAATGCGCAACATGTTTTATTAACATAAACCTGTATGTCATGTTTTCACACTGGTCCATGTTGTTACATAGTTCATGTTTAAAAACAGTGATTCCTTGTCAGTAAAGTGCAAAGTCCATAATTTCCTCTGCGGAACTCAAAAATTAACAAAACGAATTTGGTTGGTTATAAACCAACTGCATTTTGTAAATATAAAATGTTCAATATCGTTGACTCATACTAATTGGTAACTATTTTATATCGAAATAACAATGGAGTTCTACATTTTAATATCAAGTTTTGGGGTATTTTTCAGATAATAGGCTCTGATGAACGCAGCAAAGGAATAGATGACGGAAATATGCGTATGACATATGATGGTCTACTAGAAAAAGCTCAAGGTCGTGAACGTGAACGCCAAAAAGACGATGCTAGGCGTATGAGAAAACTTGAACAAAACTTCTGTGAAATGCTTACAAATTCCTCCTTCATTCAGTCCAATACTAGTTGGGAAGAAGTTCGAGAAAAATTAAGTGACCATCCTGCCTTCAAAGTAAATTTCCCATTTCTCTCTTGTATTTTAACCTCAATGTCAGTTGGTTTTTGACTTATTAGTTTGTTTAGTAGCCTTTCATGATTAGATTCTAAATAAATTGATTTAACTTTATAAGCACAGATGCATGATGGTTAACAGTAGGGTCCAGGACTCGCGTCTCGTCCAATATGGGACTCGTCAGCTGGATGTACATGCATCTCAGAGTTGATGTCCACTCCGGGACTCGAAGCTGCTACCTTGACGCGGTGGTCGGGCTTGCCTATCGTGATGACCCAACCGAACTATATTGGCTGGAACATATGTTCCTGCAGGTTCTACCATGCCAGGCAGGTCGATTGGCGAACGGTAAGACTAAAAGCAGCAACTCAAGGTCTGAGGGCGAAGTCGTACTGCTGACTGTAGAGGGGTGTGACAGCAGTAAGGTGTTTCCCTCGGACAACCAGCATGACAGCGATGCTGCCTTCCCACAAGGAGGGGTGGGGTTAGAAAAGGTCGACCCTAAAAATGCACACCTCACCTTACCTCACGGATTTCCGTCTCCGGCGGTAAGGCCCTTTGAAGAACGGAGCTAACACGTCAAAAACCTTCCACAAAAAGGCCGTGCGCGACCGGCCTCAAGCAGTTGTCCCTTGGGCTCTGCGGTCACGCTCCCAGGTCTTTAAGACCAACACTAATCCAATTTCCTTTTCAGGTTCATCAAGAAATACCCTTCCACGGTGTGGGCAGCCGGGAAGTGACATCAGCCCTCATACCCGTAACAGCACGCGAGACCAAGGTGGTCACATTCAAATTCTTCCTACACCTCCTAATACCTCTCTTATCCTCCCGACTAACCCTCCTCACGTCTCGTTATCACCTCGCACCGCTAGGGCAAACGATTCGAGTACGTGGAACGCCATTCCTGGTTTCCTGAAACCACGCTCTAAACTACACGTAGGAGCTTTTAACGTACGAACACTTTGCCAAATAGGACAGCAGGCTTCCTTAGCTAAAACTTTAGAATCTCGCGCCATCGATGTGTGCTGCGTCTCCGAAACGCGCATACAAGATCCGAGTAGCGTCATTCATTTGACCTCACCATGCCAAAATAAAGAACCGACTCGATTTACGCTTCGTGTATCTGGAAGCACTGATTCTGCTTCCCGTGGCCTCGCCGGCGTAGGTATAGCATTGAGTCCTAGGGCAGAACTAGCTCTCTTAGAGTGGATCCCAGTAAACAGTCGTTTGTGCGCTGTCCGACTGAACGGAACAGTAAGAATCCGGAAAGATAGGGACACTCGTCGTTGTCTCTTCGTCGTCTCTGCCTATTCTCCCACTGACTGCAGTGCAGATGATGTAAAAGATGAGTTTTACAGAAAGCTTTCGGACCTTCTCCGAAAAGCTAAGCGCTCGGATGTAGTAATAATGGCCGGTGACTTTAATGCTCAAGTAGGTAAACTAAGCGATAAGGAAAGACACCTAGGTGGATCCTATGGTGTCGTGGCTCAAAGAACAGATAATGGCGACCGTCTGTTGCAGCTATGCTCAGATAACCGCCTCTTTCTTACAAATACTAACTTTAAGCATAAGGAAAAACATCTTTTAACATGGCGACCCCCTAATTCGTCCCAACGTTGGACCCAAATAGATCACATCGCTATCAGCCACCGATGGAGGGGCTCGATAGAAGACTGTCGCTCATTCTGGAGCACATGCCTAGATTCAGATCATGCTCTAGTGCGAGCGCGTATTTGCTTGCGTCTTACTGGACGTAGGAAAGATCCTGCAAGGAAACCTCTTAGGGCCCTACTTAATGATAGTCAAGCTAAGAATATATTTCAGGAACAACTAGGAAAACAGTTAGGCAGCCATGTATGTGATGCCCACCCCGAGGCAGCATGGAACGATATCCGAAAAGCTGTGGAAACAGCAGTGATATCTGCTAGTAAGGTAAACCGTAAAGTTAGGGAGCAACACTGGATCTCAGCAGCATCTATCGCACTGATAAAGGCTCGAAAACTCATTCCACCTGGCTCTGAACATAATGAAGAGCGGAGTCAGCTTAAGCGCAAGCTGACAAGAAGTCTACGCAATGATCGCGAACAGTGGTGGGTAGCGAAAGCAAGAGAAATGGAAAAGGCAGCGGCAATAGGTAATAGCAGACAATTGTTTAGACTCGTTAAGGAAACCGGAATTAGGAACCCGACCGTTAGCGAAACAATCTCAGAGAAAGATGGACATATTATTCATTCTCAATCCAGGAGATTGGATCGATGGGCAGAACACTTTAGGGATCAGTTCAACTGGCCTTCAGCCACACTTCGGTTTCCCACGATCTCCAGTCAACCTGAATGGCAAGTTAATGTAAGTCCTCCGTCCCTTTACGAAGTTGAAAAAGCCATAGGAAATCTGAAACGAGGGAGAGCAGCAGGCCCTGACAGGTTTACTCCTGAGATTTTTAAGGATGGTGGTCCAGTATTAGCAGCAAGATTAACTGAGGTCTTAGGTAGAATTTGGGAACTGGACGTAATCCCATCTGACTGGTCTCAATCACTGATTGTGCCAGTTTTTAAGAAAGGACAAAAGTCCTCTTGTGACAATCACAGAGGAATCAGTTTGACTAATATAGTGTCTAAAATATTGGCCTCAATAATACTTCGACGCCTAACTAAAGCTCGTGAAGAGCAGACTAGAGAAAACCAGGCTGGTTTTCGACCTGGACGTGGTTGTATAGATCAGATATTCACACTACGTCAGGTTCTAGAACAGAGACACACATTCAGACGCCCCACAATGGTAGTATTTCTCGACCTTAAGGCGGCCTTCCACGGTGTGGGCAGCCGGGAAGTGACATCAGCCCTCATACCCGTAACAGCACAAGAGACCAAGGTGGTCACATTCAAATCCTTCCTACACCTCCTAATACCTCTCTTATCCTCCCGACTAACCCTCCTCACGTCTCTTTATCACCTCGCACCGCTAGGGCAAACGATTCGAGTACGTGGAACGCCATTCCTGGTTTCCTGAAACCACGCTCTAAACTACACGTAGGAGCTTTTAACGTACGAACACTGTGCCAAATAGGACAGCAGGCTTCCTTAGCTAGGACTTTAGAATCTCGCGCCATCGATGTGTGCTGCGTCTCCGAAACGCGCATACAAGATCCGAGTAGCGTCATTCATTTGACCTCACCATGCCAAAATAAAGAACCGACTCGATTTACGCTTCGTGTATCTGGAAGCCCTGATTCTGCTTCCCGTGGCCTCGCCGGCGTAGGTATAGCATTGAGTCCTAGGGCAGAACTAGCTCTCTTAGAGTGGATCCCAGTAAACAGTCGTTTGTGCGCTGTCCGACTGAACGGAACAGTAAGAATCCGGAAAGATAGAGACACTCGTCGTTGCCTCTTCGTCGTCTCTGCCTATTCTCCCACTGACTGCAGCTCAGATGATGTAAAAGATGAGTTTTACAGAAAGCTTTCGGACCTTCTCCGAAAAGCTAAGCGCTCGGATGTAGTAATAGTGGCCGGTGACTTTAATGCTCAAGTAGGTAAACTAAGCGATAAGGAAAGACACCTAGGTGGATCCTATGGTGTCGTGGCTCAAAGAACAGATAATGGCGACCGTCTGTTGCAGCTATGCTCAGATAACCGCCTGTTCCTTGTAAATACTAACTTTAAGCATAAGGAAAAACATCTTTTAACATGGCGACCCCCTAATTCGTCCCAACGTTGGACCCAAATAGATCACATCGCTATCAGCCACCGATGGAGGGGCTCGATAGAAGACTGTCGCTCATTCTGGAGCACATGCCTAGATTCAGATCATGCTCTAGTGCGAGCGCGTATTTGCTTGCGTCTTACTGGACGTAGGAAAGATCCTGCAAGGAAACCTCTTAGGGCCCTACTTAATGATAGTCAAGCTAAGAATATATTTCAGGAACAACTAGGAAAACAGTTAGGCAGCCATGTATGTGATGCCCACCCCGAGGCAGCATGGAACGATATCCGAAAAGCTGTGGAAACAGCAGTGATATCTGCTAGTAAGGTAAACCGTAAAATTAGGGAGCAACACTGGATCTCAGCAGCATCTATCGCACTGATAGATGCTCGAAAACTCATTCCACCTGGCTCTGAACATAATGAAGAGCGGAGTCAGCTTAAGCGCAAGCTGACAAGAAGTCTACGCAATGATCGCGAACAGTGGTGGGTAGCGAAAGCAAGAGAGATGGAAAAGGCAGCGGCAATAGGTAATAGCAGACAATTGTTTAGACTCGTTAAGGAAACCGGAATTAGGAACCCGACCGTTAGCGAAACAATCTCAGAGAAAGATGGACATATTATTCATTCTCAATCCAGAAGATTGGATCGATGGGCAGAACACTTTAGGGATCAGTTCAACTGGCCTTCAGCCACACTTCGGTTTCCCACGATCTCCAGTCAACCTGAATGGCAAGTTAATGTAAGTCCTCCGTCCCTTTACGAAGTTGAAAAAGCCATAGGAAATCTGAAACGAGGGAGAGCAGCAGGCCCTGACAGGTTTACTCCTGAGATTTTTAAGGATGGTGGTCCAGTATTAGCAGCGAGATTAACTGAGGTCTTAGGTAGAATTTGGGAACTGGACGTAATCCCATCTGACTGGTCTCAATCACTGATTGTGCCAGTTTTTAAGAAAGGACAAAAGTCCTCCTGTGACAATCACAGAGGAATCAGTTTGACTAATATAGTGTCTAAAATATTAGCTTCAATAATACTTCGACGCCTAACTAAAGCTCGTGAAGAGCAGACTAGAGAAAACCAGGCTGGTTTTCGACCTGGACGTGGTTGTATAGATCAGATATTCACACTACGTCAGGTTCTAGAACAGAGACACACATTCAGACGCCCCACAATGGTAGTATTTCTCGACCTTAAGGCGGCATTCGACTCCGTTGATCGTGAGGTTCTATGGCAGTGTTTGTCACTGAAAGGAGTACCAAAGAAGTACATTAACCTTATAAAGGCTCTCTACTCGAACACAACTGGTCGAGTGAGAGCTTATGGCGAACTGTCATCAGAATTGATCACCTCAAGTGGTGTTCGTCAGGGCTGTCCACTCTCCCCATTCTTGTTCAACTTTGTCATTGACATACTTTTAGAGATAACACTCTCCTCATCTAAATTTACAGGAGTTGAACTTCTACCAGGAGGTTCACTTGTTGACTTAGAATATGCAGATGACATAGTTTTATTTGGTGAAGACGCTGACAAAATGCAGAGTCTTCTGACCACTCTAAGCAACAATGCAAGCATGTTCGGGATGCGATTCTCTCCCTCGAAATGCAAAATGTTGCTTCAGGATTGGGTTACATCGACACCCGAACTAGTGATAGGGAGTGAAGTAGTTGAGTGTGTCGACCGCTTCACTTATCTTGGAAGTCTCATCAGCCCTTGTGGTTTGGTGTGTGACGAAATCTCAGCACGGATACAGAAGGCTCGACTAGCTTTTGCCAACTTGCGTCATTTATGGCGTAGGCGAGATATCCGTCTATCAACCAAAGGACGTGTTTACTGCGCAGCAGTTCGTTCCGTCCTACTTTATGGCAGTGAAACATGGCCGATAAGAGTAGAGGATATCCGTAGGTTACTAGTATTCGATCATAGGTGTCTTCGAAACATTGCTCGTATATCATGGGACCATCGAGTAAGTAACACAGTTGTTAGGAAACGGGTACTAGGTAAGGATGGCAAATCAATTGATGACGTAGTGAAACTTCATCAGTTGAGATGGCTGGGACACGTGTTACGTATGCCCAACGACCGACTGCCTCGACGTGCTATGTTCAGTGGTATAGGAGTAGGTTGGAAGAAAGCTAGGGGCGGCCAAACCAAAACATGGCACAAGTCCATGAAGTCACTGACAAGTGAACTGAGTCATGTTGGTAGGTGTAGACTACCTGGTTGGGGACCGCGAGATGACAGCAACCGATGGTTAGAGACCCTGAATGACATGGCTCAAAATCGTTCGCAATGGCGCAGGTGCATCCACTCTCTGTGTTCTCCAAAACTCTAATCTTCTGAATTCTTCATGTCCCTTTTTCCCTCTTTCCAAATTTCTTTCACTGGATTATACTCTTTAAATAACATCTCCAAACCCTAATCTTCCCGATTACTGCTTATACTCTTGCTACCTCTACCACTACGGGATTTGAATCGACCACTGCATCTCTGTGCTAATGTGGTGTGGCAACTCGAACTGATGTACGTACGTACGAAGTTCTACGTTGTTACTGACTGACTGACTGACTGACCTTAAGGCGGCATTCGACTCCGTTGATCGTGAGGTTCTATGGCAATGTTTGTCACTGAAAGGAGTACCAAAGAAGTACATTAACCTTATAAAGGCTCTCTACTCGAACACAACTGGTAGAGTGAGAGCTTATGGCGAACTGTCATCAGAATTGATCACCTCAAGTGGTGTTCGTTAGGGCTGTCCTCTCTCCCCATTCTTGTTCAACTTTGTCATTGACGTACTTTTAGAGATAACACTCTCCTCATCTAAATTTACAGGGGTTGAACTTCTACCAGGAGGTTCACTTGTTGACTTAGAATATGCAGATGACATAGTTTTATTTGGTGAAGACGCTGACAAAATGCAGAGTCTTATGACCACTCTAAGCAACAATGCAAGCATGTTCGGGATGCGATTCTCTCCCTCGAAATGCAAAATGTTGCTTCAGGATTGGGTTACATCGACACCCGAACTAGTGATAGGGAGTGAAGTAGTTGAGTGTGTCGACCGCTTCACTTATCTTGGAAGTCTCATCAGCCCTTGTGGTTTGGTGTGTGACGAAATCTCAGCACGGATACAGAAGGCTCGACTAGCTTTTGCCAACTTGCGTCATTTATGGCGTAGGCGAGATATCCGTCTATCAACCAAAGGACGTGTTTACTGCGCAGCAGTTCGTTCCGTCCTACTTTATGGCAGTGAAACATGGCCGGTAAGAGTAGAGGATATCCGTAGGTTACTAGTATTCGATCATAGGTGTCTCCGAAACATTGCTCGTATATCATGGGACCATCGAGTAAGTAGTGCAGTTGTTAGGAAACGGGTACTAGGTAAGGATGGCAAATCAATTGATGACGTAGTGAAACTTCATCAGTTGAGATGGCTGGGACACGTGTTACGTATGCCCAACGATCGACTGCCTCGACGTGCTATGTTCAGTGGTATAGGAGTAGGTTGGAAGAAAGCTAGGGGCGGCCAAACCAAAACATGGCACAAGTCCATGAAGTCACTGACAAGTGAATTGAGTCATGTTGGTAGGTGTAGACTACCTGGTTGGGGACCGCGAGATGACAGCAACCGATGGTTAGAGACCCTGAATGACATGGCTCAAAATCGTTTGCAATGGCGCAGGTGCATCCACTCTCTGTGTTCTCCTAAACTCTAATCTTCTGAATTCTTCATGTCCTTTTTTCCCTCTTTCCAAATTTCTTTCACTGGATTATACTCTTTAAATAACATCTCCAAACCCTAATCTTCCCGATTACTGCTTATACTCTTGCTACCTCTACCACTACGGGATTTGAATCGACCACTGCATCTCTGTGCTAATGTGGTGTGGCAACTCGAACTGATGTACGTACGTACGAAGTTCAACGTTGTTACTGACTGACTGACTGACTGACCGGGACTCGAATCCAGTACTGTTCGCCCCAAACGCTATCACCTTATCCACTTAGCTACTGAGTCCAGATAGCCACTAGGTTGTGCAATGAGGTAACGTTTTAATTCATTTTTGTATTGATTGTTTGAATCTTCCCATTGGTGTTTAGGACTGCAATTGATCAGTCAAATCTCTGTTTATAGACAATCCGCACAGGATGCACATATGCCAAACTGATTTGACTGATGCATTTATTCAATTTCGAATATTTTGCCTGTGGAAATCAGACTTCGAAAACCATCATTGTCGTTGGTTTAAGATTGTCACTTTCATTTCTTAGGTTTTAATTACATTCCACCTCAATTTAAACATTTTATTGTACCACGTTACTCTTTATCTGCTCGAATATTCAAGCTGTTGAGATTTCTATCTTCAGTTTCTTAATAAGAATAACACTTCTGTGTTTTGGTTTATTTCGTTTTTATGTAACCATATTTAACTGGTGTATTATTATTATTACCAACGAACGTAATACTGATCATTATTTAAAAAAATAAGTATCTTTTTGAAATGGTAGGGCTCTGAAAATAAATTCACCGAGAAGACTGCAGCGAATCAACCTTTCTTGTCCAGGATCCTGTTTACGCTCTGCTTTTATAATTTATGTGTTCACTTCTTACAGTTATGAATTGGTAAAACATTTCGAGAACTCTTAAGTTTAATGGTATTGTAGAGACGTCTTGAACATTTTTTCATTATGTACGTTCCTAGAATTTTATTGCCTTGCGATCAACAACCAAATTTCCCAGTTGTTATAGTTACCACTGAGTTTACAATGAATAAATAAATAATATGATTTCCTTTTCATCTTCACTGCCAACTGAATTACCATTTATTTCACGTATTCGATGTGTTCACAGTTAGTGGAATAGTAGTAACCTAGTGGTTAAAACTCAAATTTTAGCCAATAGGTCTCAAGTTTTAATCAATATAGAACTTTTTATTATTGATAGTGATTATAAATATGTACAGTTCCTTTGGATTTTTAGTATACTACCTATAATTCATCTGTTTTGTTTTGATGACACTTGTCACGATTAATGAAATATTAATGTCATGAGGTGTCCTGGCATCACCACTATTCCCTAATTATCACTCTTTATTCTCTGATTGCTTTCTCAATTTGTTGTTTACTCACTTTTTCGACCAATTATTTCAGTTGTGAAGCGTTCGTTCTTCCTCACAATTCATTACTTCAATGAATATTTATTTTAGGGTTTGTCGTTGGAATCAGAAAGGATTCGACTCTTTAAAGAGTATATTATTTCAATTGACAACTCAAACGAAGACTCTCATCGGTCTCGTAAAGATAAACACCTATGCGAAAGGTTGGTTTTTAAAGCATTTCTATAGGAGTTTTTATGGTTTAGTCAACCTTTTTACATTAGTGTATCAATTCCTCACTTATTTTTGAGGTTTCCTGTATAACATGGGAACTTTATTCCTTTTCTCTCTTAATTAATTTCATGGGGGTAGGCTGATTAACTTACAGACAACCGAAATGCTTACTGATATCAATTGTGGAGATATTAAGAAATCATTGTAATCTGGCACATACAGCATCCATATCCTTGTTTTAAAATTTTTCGAAATCTAAATTTAGAACCTTCATTTAGATTGTGCTCGACAGTGGGATCTAGTTGCTTCTGTCGCCCTATTATGGACGCGTTAACCGGATGTACCTGTATTCCACTATTGACGTCCATGCTGAAGCTTGAACCTCAATGCCTGTCGCTTCAAACATTGACTCATTCATTGAGCTACTTAGTCTTGATAGAGCCACTAACTTGTGCAATGCGTACATAGATAATCTTTCGTTGTTTATATTCCAGACTTCACATGTCTATACCAAAGTAATCCTCCTAAGTTAAACATTTGAAAGCAAAAACTGATCAGTTATAGTCTCTGTATATCAACAACGGGAAATTATGAATCCTTAATAATTCATTTTATATTTTGTAGTGAGTGTATGCCAATCTTAGCAGTAGTGATTATACAATTACGAGAAAGGTAAAGACATTTTGGCAAGACGTTTACGCTACGAAGGACCATGAACGACAATGACGTTGTTCTGTGAATTTCCAAAAATAAATTAATTCAAATAAAAAGGAAACATATTCACCTTTTATAACTGACAAATACACTTTAAAGCGGCGCTTGTTTTATTTTTCTAAGCTAGCAATTGCTTCGGTTAAACAAATGATGGTTAAACTGCAGTAAGTAACAAACTATCACATCATCTTTACAATAGGTATATATTCTGTTCAGAAATATCACTGTTGTAAGTAATTTTTCTGACTATGAACTTTGCCTTTCTTTTTAATTAGTGGTATATAGTTAGTAATTTATCAACATATGTATTTACCTACGTGTAGGTCTGCTTCTATTCAAGATGTTGAAAAAGATGTCGATGCAGTGAAAGATCAGAAAAAGAAACAAACTGTTTCCCCTTCCCCAGGTCCTTCAGAACATAGTCATACTCGTAGGTCGGACGACGAAAGGGGATCATCACAGAAACGTAAACATCGTAAATCAAAGAAATCAAAACATCGCAAATCAAAGCACCATAAGCATCACAAAAATACAGATAAGCGTCAAGATGAAGAATTAGAAGAAGGAGAAGCTGCTGATGACGATGACGAGGATGATGAAGCTGTGAATCCTCAAACAAGTGATCGTGCCAATCCCCTCAGTGGTAGTAAACGTCATCGTCATCATAGACGTGGCCAACGCTCTCGGACGTCTGACCCTGAGGATGGTGAAGAGGTGGACAGTACTAGTGATGGAGAATTTTATGACCGTGATTCGAAGCGTAAAAGACGTTAGCATTGTAAAACGGTCTTATAAATTTTTTGGTTGTGTACATAATAGCATATCATCCTGTTAGATTGTTTTTGTCGTTTCTGACATTGAAAAGTTTTTATTGGTCCATTTCAGCATCAGGTCTGCTGGTATCGTTATACTTCGTGTAAACTTTATGTGTTCTTTGTAGTTCACTTTAAAAAGTTTCTCTCTATATCTGTTCTATCTAAGTAACTAGTCAAAACGTCCCATTCTAAGCAAATCTGGCTATTCGTGGTAGTTAAATGCGGATTCTTGTTTAGATTAGAAGTGATTTTGGGATGATGGTCGGTTACGTTATTTGCTTGTAATTTACAGGATGAATGTCTTACGACTAGTTAGTAAGGACGGTTGGCGTTTTCTGTTAAACTAAAGGTCTTAAACTATTCCGTTGCCTTTTTTTGTGACTTCTTCCTAGGATTTTAATCAACAAGTGGGGATTAAGAAACTGTCGAGCAGTATATATTATTATTTTGTTATTGGTAATAATTTTGTCAGGAAGGTAGTTAGTGGTTCCAACTCAGTTCATCAACTGATGTATAGGTTGTTTATTTTCTGGTGATCCCATCTGTTTTGGAAATGTTTATTTTTATTGTGCTGATTGGACAAATAAATATGTACAGTTCAGGTTATACTGTAGTTCGCCTTTAGTTTATTGCTATCGGATTATTTAGCTGCCAAAGTGTTCTCAACTGAATAATATAATTTTTCGTGTTGTCTTGTTAGACATTCAGTGCGTATACTTTTAATTATAGCACATCTGTGAATACTGGTTGTTTAATACGTCAATAATAATAAGTCTTGCACTTCTGTCTCGATAGTTGAGCACTGTCAATATGGCACCTTTAAAAATTTGAGCTTCAATCAACCGCTACCTGTGTAAGAGCTTTTAGGCAAATGTTTTATTCATACAACTGTATTATTTTGGTTCAGTACTTAGACTAACTTAAGTAACGTAGTTTATGCTGAAAGTTCATCACTTCATCTTTTGTATTTAAACGTTTAATATAATTAGTTATATAGCTTTTATAAATGAGCGGCTATTTTCATCGATAGCAGAAACCAGATTATTGTGAGTAGGCTTTTATTTAGATTTTGAAATGGAACAGTTGGAGCGTAAGGTCATATAATATTTGAAAGTATCTGAATTATCGTATGAACTAGGAATCCCAGAATTAACGCAATCGAATCAAGAAGTACTAGACAAGCATGAACGGATGTATTGTATTTAGAATTCGAAATCAAGCATTCCACAAGTACAAAAGAATCGTTAGTTAATTCAAACACCACATGTCATCTTTTTCAAACACAAATTTTTTCAACATCCAATATGAAATAAGTATCTCCTGCCATAGGGATGTCTGCTCGATCAATTTGTCAAACAAAAACGTCATTTCAATTATATTAATATGTTCTGAAATAGCAAATTGTTACACGAGGCATGCCAGTTTTCACAGCCCGGTAGGGCATTGCCTACTGGTCTTTTGTTTAGCTCCCAATCGATGACAGTCAACACCCGGTCAGTATTCGGCGATACTCCATAGATGTAAAGTTTGTTGTCTCGGATTTATCTTCCACAAATTGTCGCACACGACTTGCTAAACACATCCTCTGTATTTGGACTAGAGCCTGTAAGAGAATGGAATGTAAGAAAGTGGAAGACGAATATCTGAGGAAGTGTCGCTAACGGGCTGCTCAACAACACATTGGTGAGGTACAGTTTTTCCATGCCATGTCCGACTATTAGGAATTCATTCACCTACCTCTTGGGTCACCCTCAAGTAAAAGGTAACGAAGAATCTATATTGATAAAAAATCCTTAAAGTTAGTCAAACAAGAGAAATTCCCCACTGATTGTATGGGATAATCAGATGCAAAATAGGTTGTCAAATTATGAACGCTAAAAGCTTGGTCCCGTATAAGTGTTCGGATTCCAGAACGGACTAAAGGGAATAGACACTGTGTAGACATCTTTGGCACAAATGCATTAAAGCAGCAAGCTACTCTTTTTTTAAAAATACTTGTGTAAGCCTGTCGGCAGTTGGATTTACCACAAAACTCAATCAAATATATGACCTGGAGTCTGTAACAATCACCTTTTGTAACCTGGCTTGTGTTCGCCAACCAGAAAAAATAGAACGTAAGATTTGGAAAAAGACAATAGCAGTCTTCGGTCGAATAGGCTTTTTAGGGTCAACGCTATTATCATAACCTTACAGACGAACCGTTCGGATGGCTTGGTGATAATATGCATATTATTCTGTGACCACACGATGCCTAAGATGAGACTCATTAATCCCCTCGGGCTCTATTAATGCTTATGCGGGCCTTGCGATTAAAAGAATATTACACAAAATCTTCAGCGATTCAATGGTAACGTATATAGTGGTCTCAACCACGTCCTCGCGTACGGTATGACTGCTTAATCCCAGGTCAGGACGGTGAATCTCATCGTCAGTATCTGAACTTTGTTTATGGCTCTAAAAACATAACATTACGTAGTCATTCAAAAATGTTGAACCGGAACCAACTGTTCAGACATTCACCAGGACATTTCTGACATTGAAAGCATTCGCTCTCTGTAAAGGGATTTGTTTACCATCCTGAACGACTCCGAGCCGACCACAGTCAAGCGGCTAGTCACGTTTAAGAGCGTAATAATTTTCCATTGACGGCCCATAACAAATCGCGTGTTTTTCATAATAATAATAATAACACATTTCTGACCGGGCAGGTGCACGCCTTTTTACATTCATGATCAATAAACCGTAAAGTTGGTTTGCAGATACGATCTTTCTCAAGCAGGGTTGTTAAACAAATAAAATAAATGACAGAGAAGACATACTGATGAGTAGAAAATAAGGCTTATTCGCTGGAAGTGTACAATAAGTACAGTTCTTACAATCCGTTTCAAGAATGAGAACGTTGTGACTAGAAATGTAAAGCAGATTTGGACTCGGAATTCACGTGTAGGAATGGTGTTGCTGCTAAGTGCTCATGCTATATAACTGTTTGAGAAGTCCATAGTTTTTATAATGCAATTATTTGGGGTTATTGGTATCATATGTAACCTCGAAAAATGCATGCAAAAAGGTTTGTCTCAAGTTGGTTCCAGGCACAAGAAGTTCCATATTTGTACATTGACATAATAATACCGAAAAATACAATGAAGCAGGAAAACATTTAGACGTAAACCTTAAACAGTGCTCAACGGTTTTTAGTAGAGCAGACGAATTATGGTGATTTCCAGCCTCCCAACTTTAGGGAAGCTACACTATAAAATCTTGGGGTACTGCTACAAAAATCTTTCCGGATAAGGAATCTTCGAGAAGACTTCAAGTTATTCTGAGGGAATGCCGAAAGTGTTTGTGCCTTCCACAATGTTTCCGAAAACTTTAAGGAAGCCCACCCACGCTCTTTGGTAAAACTCCAAAACTTTTCCGTTTTCAAGAAAGTATTGAGAGGCCCACAGAACTTACTATGTGTAGATTTGTGGTCTATTATGATATAAGTGCTGCTCTAATAATAGACCTAATCCTAAAATTGTAGATTTGTCGTGATATAACTTCTTAATCTATATGATCTTACGTGGAAGTCACATCATCGACTACACCAACTCACTGTATCGTATCAATCACCAAAACATGATGTAGAACAAGCTTAGGCTGGGAATAGAACAATATATTTATGATGAATAAAAGATATAAGGTAACGTTCAGAGGGACCACGCCTGCATGGTCGAGTCATGCCATTCGATCAACTCCAATTAATTCAATACATTCTTCCTGCCTTCTCCATCGTTAGGTATCTCTCCGCGTTAAATATTGAGTATCTATTTTCCGAGTTGTCTCGTGTTCAGCTTTGAGGATTGTGTGGTTATGGTCCAATGCCATTACACATTCACGTCTTTATATTCGTCTGAGTCGGGATTGAGTTGTTGGTAAGTTTGTAGCATAGAAGTTAAACTCTCGCTAAAAGTTCTACAAGAGGAAAATTTTTACGTCGTTTATATAATAAATGTAATATCAAACAAATGTCTTATTTTATAGCAGTCATGGGACCTGGGAATCGACATTACCACAGTATAAATATAGTGTAGATTATGTACGGCATCTAGTGTAAAAATGTTGCTTACAGCGAGCACTTGCGAAGCCAGCTGGAAATGAAATAGATGGTGAATAATATTTTCAAAACTTAACATTTATCAGCAACTGATAAAAACAGATACAAATATCCAATAATAAAACTAAACTGCTTTAAGCTCAATTTTTCTTTGGGTCTCCATCCCTGCTTATATACTTTACTTATTGCGTCGTGCAGGAAAGTCTGACTCACAACCTTCAATGCTTGTGCTATTTTCTTTTTCGGACAGGTAACACTCTGGAAACAGGAACACATGAGGTATAATAATGAAGACTGAGATGTTAACCAACTACGAATTGTTCGGTATAATTTGTAAGGTGCCATTGACTGCCAGTTCGGGCGTCAACGTATAAGTTAAGCAGCCTTTTGTTGACTTCTGGGATAATCATAAATTATCTCCGACGATTTTGTCACATGAAATTTTATAAACAGCTGTCAACTTACGACCCTGTCATCCTGTCTAAGAAAATGTGTGTAAAAAACGGGAGTAATGACCACATAATATTGCGTTGGTTTTCAGGTATAATGGCAAAGTATATCTGTCATGGTGTTCCGCGTACACTCGTAGCTAACTACAGAGCATTTAAATATACCTATGGTACTGGAGGGAAACTGATCTATGAGGAAATCTGAAGGGCTGAAACTCAATCCTGCCTCCGTCTACGGTTTGTGTGATGACCCTAGATTTACCATTTGCTATAACTGAATTATTTGGCCTAGTATTGGAAAAATTTGAATACCTGCACGCAATGATTTCTAATGAGAAATCATAACTTACTGTCCATCCGGTCACATCTTGTGATAAGATCTGATTCAGCAAATTAAAAGCAAACTTATTCAACATCGCCATGCAGCCAGTTTAGACCCGACGAATTCGCAATGTAGTGAATACCTAACGTTTCCAACATACGATTCGAAGAGAAAAGCTGAAACTGATTCTCGACAACAATGTTTTATGACACCGTCAACATTGTGCTCCATACTTTGCATATTGTAGACCAAGTGTTCCCAACTATGAAAACGTATGCATCCCAACCAAAAGTTATTCCGATAACTGCGCGCTCTTTTGGGGAACGCTGCTTACAAAATCGGGTGTGACAGTAATATTATAACAGTAACAACAACTCGCCTATATGGCGTAGGGTTTTGGCAGCAACCCAGTGGCAATGTACCTTGATGATAGCATAAGTTGTGGATTTTGGAACAATGTATCTGCATTTACAGAATTTTAAAGGCGGATAAATGTTTACCGAAGTGGTCAAAAATGTGTAGGGATATATTATTTATAGATAAGACAATGGGTGATGTTGTAGTGACTCACATTTATCACGAGAACACGACTGGTTTAATAAAAACAATTATTATTATAACCAACTGTACCAGTGTTTGTTTTAACGTGCTTTTGTTTGACTGTGCTAATGGCAGCTATTTTGGGCTGCAATTAAACGCAACTCAATTTCGTAAATGTGCCCTTCAGCTTAGCAACCAATCAGAATGAGGCGGGAATTATTACATCCGCCATCTTCGTAAGAAATGGCGGTTGGCTTTCTTCGTTCTGTGCTTCTTTCAGCTATTTCTTTTGTGTAGCTACGGAATTTGATGTTTCAGTATGCTAAAATTCAAAAGTTAGTGTAATACTCTGAACGTTGGAGCAAAGTTTTTCCTGATTTTGCTTTGTTTTCTGGGTTTTATCTGCTGCTAATGAAGTCACTATATTTATTCAGCTAAGCTGGCTAGTACTAACATAAGACCTTACGTTTTCAAACGACAATCGGTTATGTTTTATCTTGTTTTCTAGATATCCGAAGCCGAAGTTCGTTTTTATTTAGCTAAAATAATTGTTGCTGCCGCCTGTGACTCTAACTGTTCGCATGTTCGTTCCTAACTATCCTTTATGATGTTATCGGCAAAATGAAAGGAAACAATCTGCGTTTTTTAATTTTCTTCAGTATTATGGACAACACTATTCCACCAACGAGTCAAACTAATACAGAGTGCCCAGCAGTAGGGTATATCGGTACTGATTTCGAAAGGACCCAGACTTCCGACAACTATAGATGAAGTCACAGATGCTACCAATCTATTGCAGAGGGTTTGTTATGAAAAATATGCCATATAACAGTAATAGAGGGGTTGTACTCACTACTCAGTGCGTTAATGCAAGCTTAACACTGAAAAGCCGGAAATCTGCTACCAGTGTCTAGTGTATGTTTGCTGTTTTGGCCATAAAAGGTAGCCGAAGGGTCATGATCAGGGAGTAAAAAGGTAATTAACTGTTATTAAGCTCACTTTTTTATAGATCGTGTTTCACCACTCGCAAATATTCGTTTTCTTACGGTATGATGTCAACTGGTACCTAATATGCTCACCTTTACGATGAAAAGTATCTGCAAATTTTCACCTCCATATTCGAATTATTTTTGGACAACTGTCTTACAGTCTGAGTGCTTCGTACGCCCCGAGAAACATTCGTAGTTCCAGTATAACTTTCTCACGCAGTAAGTTCAAATTAGACAATAGTCTTTCTAAATAATGCTGTTAATCTAATATCCATATTCTCTATTTCAGTTAATCGATGAAGACATGTACCACGTGCATCTGTTGTATACTGCCATTTTACTCCAATTCTAACTGTTATATCTTTTGAATAATAAAATTGCTATATGCTGCAAATACAGACTTATTTGTTTTGATGGAGGTAGGGGGGCTCATGGGATTTTCACTAAAGAGCTAAGCGAGTGCGTAAACCAGTGTAAGGTACCATACGGGGTGCATTTGAGTTACTAGTGTTCCATAAGTGCGGGTAGGGGCATTGCTTGCTTGTCATATGGCTTTTGAATTAGAAGCTATAAGATAAGAAGCACGTACGGTTAGGATGTGTGACGCGTGTCCATCCATCAGCTGGTGTGACAACCCATGGTGGTTAGAATAAGCTATGAGAGGACCCGAGTCTGTAGGTCTCCCAAGGAAATGACGAGGATATGCACCAAATCACTTGACCTATACTCATTACAGTATAGACGTCTTAGAGGTGACCTTATGGCTTACAATAACCTTAACATGTCAGATAATTCTTGCCCGAGATTCACATGAATACGAACTTCGAAACAAAGTATCTACGGTCAAAGTTGAGAAATACAGATCAAAAACTCGGGAAAACTTCTTCCTCACCAAGTATGCAATAATATGGAACAGTCTTCCTTCCGAGACTCGCATGGCAGATGAACTACATACGTTTGTGAAACTGCTTGATCAAGCCCTCACTCGCACTGATCTTGCACGTACGAACACATCTGCACCCCACTCAGACATCATAGGCTCTCTCCATGTCTAGACCAAAATGGACTTCAAGTTCAGTTTGCCTTATTTTTCCTACTTTGCAGTTGTATTAATTACTTTTTCCACCCCATTTCTTCACTTGAAGTAGACAGGTAACTCACTGGACCTATCATTACTGTCAAACTAAACTCGGTCGATAAGGGACAATCACTACCACCCTAAAAAGTCAAGAGGACCCGACAATCGGCTGCCTACTACCAGTGGTCTTGCATCTATGGAACCTGTTACCAATCAACTGGTTAAGACAACAGAAAATAACATCAGCACCAAGTTACTGTGAGTTCCTTCCTGTTTATCCTATATTAACTTTTTACTCTTCTGTACACAATGTTGACTAGCAATTAATATTATTTCTCTACTCGTTCCCTTATCCACAACTCATACTTCTATACTTTTTCCGCCTGCTTAAATAAACAACTATCCTACAATATACCCTTCTTAACGCTTATACTCTGTTTGGCAAACTATACTTTATACTATAGTCAACAGAGGCACTGCATCGATGCTTTACCCACAGTCCACAGCTTGTAACTGCCTGATAAGCTTGTAAAATGGTACTTATAGAAATAGTGCTTTCCAACAAGTTGTGAAACAGAGGATTGTGTGAGGTATGACGTATATACAAAAATAAGCTTAAATGAGCCTAACATCACAAAAGGAGGGAGGGTGGAGTTACTGACCAGCAAGCATTGATGGTGAGGGCGATAACTTCAATCCACCCGTGTTTGTGGGGACAGAACATTTTGTATGTATCAGGCTCTTTATAATTGAGAATAAGACAGTCAATCTAAGATATAGATTGTCTTCCTACGCTCACCACTCAGACTCATGTTTCCAATAATATGCTGGATTAGCTATTCTACTAAGACAACCTATAACATGCTAACTCGGACTTTTACACTAGGATTGCGTGGCTGACATCGGATGGACAAAAAAAGAAAAGAAAAAAGACAATAAAAGATATAGTCACTAGTATTCTTAACACTTCACCCTCTATATATACACCCTTCTAATAAACCGCTTCCCTTGTACCAACCTTGACTTCCCTTCCTTCATGTGAGCTTACTCCAACTTGTTAAACATCACTACTCGTTGTTCTTTATTAGTACATTCTCTAATATGGAGCCTCTGACTTCACTTCACTCTAACAAGACATAATATGAATTTATTCTAATTTATTATACCTCTGTCCGTTCTACTACACAATGTTAAGCAACCTTTGGCGTTCATATCCAAGTGCCTTGCTGCTCCTCTGTTTCTTTTTTTTTCTCCTTCAGAATCTTGCTCTGACAGCACAGCTATGAAACTTCTGACGTTTGGAGCAAACTTAACGTACGCGTCCTCTCAAGGTCATAGTTTACAGCAAGCGCTCTACGATTTCACTTTATAACAACTATAAACTTAATAAGTTGGGAAGCATTTTGCGAACCAACAAATGTTGTAATTTATAGATCATGCCTGTAAAAACGGTGTGTACCTGCACATGCAGAAATATATTATTATTATTATTATTATTATTAACACTTCTGTACATCCCCTAAAACACCTAAATAAGCTTAGTTCCAACACTAACCTAAGGGGTAACACCCAGAAACTACAGACACAACATAGCAGGACGGACTGTAGGCACAACTTCTCCTCCTTAAGAGTTGTCAAATGCTGGGATTTTCTGCCGGCCGAGCTAGTCCAAGCGACTTCGCAGGAGTCCTTTAAGAGGCAACTGGATTTATTCTTAAGGACTAAGTATAGTATCATACTATGGTTTACCGATTTCTTTTTCCTCTTTTATTGTTAACATACCTAGTTTCCTGCCTTGAGGTATTGGTGATCCCCTGCTACTAGACACGGAAACCTGTTAAGCGAAAGCTTCTTCTATTCAGTCCACAACCATTTGAACACATGAACTAGGTGTTGAGAGGCTCGCTTATCACAAGTTTCTTGCAACGATTGTGTAGATAAAACAAAGTAGCATTAGATTCAAAAATTTATTCAAGAACTTTCATTAAGAATCGAATATCAAACAAAGGTTTAAACCAAGTTCCCGTTTAAAAGTTGTATTGGTAATGTTAAGCTGCAGTTTTTGTTGTTTTTTTCCAAACGAAAGAGTAAAAGAAGTCACAAAATACTGGAAGTGGTTGTGAGACTAAAATGGAAGTCCAGCATCCTTTTTATCATCTGCTGTTCGTTGGATCTCCCGTAAACAGTTCCATAGGGCCATAGTTCTAAGGGCGAAACAGTTTTTATGATCTGTGAAGACTCACTCCTGTTGCATTCTAAATGAAAAAATAGTGATGAATTTAGTTAGAAATGTGGAATAGATAAATAACCAAATCATATGTTTTTTAGCAAAGAATTTATGCAGTTGTGATTTACCTTGAGTTCATGAATATTAGATAAGGTCAGCTACTATTACTTGCGCAAAGCATAACATGGGCTTAGTACCGTATTGCAATGTTTTTATTATTTTGCTCCCATTTAAGTATTCCCATGCATCTGTGTCTAGTTTAACAAGACAACATACAAGCAGAGTAAGTGTCTGATAAACTAAAAGTCCCAGTTGACAAAAAGATTCTTAACATTTGTTCACAGCCAGCTGCATTTAATTGAGACACAGAACACTCATCTTCTAAGATTGTATACTGCTGTTTTGCGGGCAACTAAAGGCTCAGACACTTAGCTATCTTGCTACCGATGTTATTGCTGGGGAAATTGTTTAATGACAGTGTTTATGAAATATGGTCAGTGATAGATGTACATTTTAGAAATAAACACCAAACATACTTATCGCTATCTTATAATGTATGACAGCAACAGCATCAAAGGCACGTTTTTTTCTATTTTTAATCAGGCTGATCTGAATCCGTATACACATTAGAAACAGGCAACTCTACTTACTAAAGTGATCTGTTTCGTTACAGGCTTCAAGCACTATACCTAAGTATATCATAATTCTTTCAACTAAGCTGAATTATACGACAACCGTGAACACAAAACTAAGCAATTGTCATAGTTATTGTTTCACTTGCAAAGATATGTTGCTCAAAGAAGTTAAATGGACATAATTAAGCCGATAAAACCAAAACACGAAATATAGGACAGTTGAACTTACCTAAGAAAAAAAGAAGGATACATATATACTGCTTTAAAGCAGTATTCAGTATGAATTCATACTGAAGACTGTAAGATCCATTTTGAGTGCCTTGTGTGTTTGTGAAAATCCCTCCATGTATATACTTACACTTTGTTCCTATTGATTCTTTTAGTTGTACATTGTTAACTTTTTGCCTACATTTGAAGTGTTAATATTTGTATTTTATTGTAGTTTCGTTTTTTACTACACCTTCACCAATTCCCTATGTTTCTTCCCGAACTGCACTTATGTTGTTTTACTTTATACTAAGTCTGGGCGGCAGCCATTTTGGTTTGTTCTTGCTTTTGATTGCTTGACCTGTGTTGACTGGAATTGTGCATTTTGGTTGTGAATTTGTAGTGGCATTGGACAATAGCCACACAATCCACAAAGCTGTGAACACGAGACTACTCAGAAAATAGATATTCAATATTTAACGCGGAGAAATACCTAACAATGGAGAAGGCGCGAACAATGAATTGAATGGACTGGAGTTGATCGAGTGGCATGGCTCGGCCATGCAGGCGTGGTCTCTATTCATATTAAATATATTGTTCTTTCTCTAACCTAACCTGGTTCTTCATCATGTATTGGTAATTGATACGATACAGTGAGTTGGCGTAGTCGATGGTGTGACTTCCACGTAAGATCTTATAGATTAGGCAGTTATATCATGACGAATCTACAAATTTAGGATTAGGTCTATTATTAGAGCAGTACTAATATCATAGTAGATCATAATTCTACATTGGTAAGCCCGACTAGAAAAACGCAACCTATTATTATTAATCCTTATTTCCACTTCAACTTTCTCGATCGATTTTATATTTATGTTAACACTGTATTCTAATAGTCCTCTGATTAATGCTCACATGCATCATTGTAATGTTATATTGATTAGTTCTCATGACAAACTAGCTCAATCGATAATAAAAACTGGTCGTCTATATTAACTAATTAGCTTTGATGATTTGTTAACAAGCTGTGATAGCATTTACATGCTTCAGCGACATAGTCTTGTTTAAACATCAAGCTCTAGCAAATATGACCTGTAAATAGCGTAAATATACATTGACTAACAATGCAATCAAGGACTAAATAGTTATCTGGATCTAATTCTCAGTGTTCCTTCACTTAACACCTCATCCTGTTTTAAACGATGCACTATCCTGTAATATCTTTTCTTCCGACCACTGCCTGCCTAATTTCAAAGTTTCGAGTTCCATTGCCAAACAACGAGGATGACTACTCCAAAAACATACGGTGAGTTCCAGCTATAAGTTTTCTGCAATCATAAGTTCATTTTAGATGGCACACACACAATTATCTGGATTCTTTCGATTGTTCTGATCAGAGCGAGTCCCAAAGACCTCAACAGCATCAAGCACCCTGGAAGTGATTGCCATAGTGTATGTTTTATTCTGGATGCTTTTGGATCATTACTACTCCTCACGAATGGCGTTATATATGTCGTCCACTGAATAGTCTAATTTTCAAAAATAATCCAGGCGAGTTCAACTATTTTACTTAATGATTTTTTAAATTAACATGTATATGTTTTCCGGTTCCTTTTGCTATATATTTGTAAGTGTCCCTAGGCTAAATGCAGTAACTTCTTATGGAATGTTTATAACACATCATATTCCTGCCTGAAGTTTCACAAGCAGTCTAAACTTTAAAACTATTTTCTGGTCATGTTCATTATTTTTAAGTCGTCATATACGTCAACAACCTGCATGTTAACCTGGCTCATACATACGTTACACTATATCTCCATTTCTTCTAAATTTAGAAATCATCTGGATCGCCTTTAACATTTATTAATAAACCCATCATAGTCGTTGTTGCTAATCGTATTTGGGTTTATTGCTTGGTTTATCACATTAGCAGCCTAAAATGCGAACATAGTTTAGATAATAAGATTAAAAATTTAGGTACTATCAACTGCACTAGTAAAATAACTAAATCCCCAGGTAGCTGTTGGCTAAACAAACGTTTAAAATCAAAACTCCGTAGCCTACTAGAATTAACACTAAACGAATATTTCTAAATTGAAATTTATAAATAAATTAGGCGTCTCGGATTCTTTAACGTTATAAATTTCTGATGATTTTGAATCACCTAAAGCAACAATACCTATTTTTCTACTGACTAATCCTTAATCAACACTATAACTAGTTAAATTTAATAGTTTCAGGATATCGTCATAAAGCATTGTCATAACTTGACAATCACGTAATATGACTGATAAAATTAATAAAACTATCAACGAAATCGGTCAACAAATTGACTTATAATTACCATTAAATGGTGTTGTTTTCTTGGTATCTTCATCCATCACAGATGATTACAGTGTGTTTCTCTATCGGTTGCTTATTCAGTAAATATCTCAAAATCTTGTCAGTCTAATTGATGGTTTAGCGACACAATCATGCATGCAAATAATCAGTATAAGCAGTCGAGCAAATCTCCTGCAAACTGAAAACATCAATGTCGAATTTACCCCAACACTGACTAAGGTTCAAGCCATTATCATAGACATGAGTTGGGAGTGTACTCCCCCTGGTTACAACTTATGTTCTCCCTGATAATCACATGAGCATCGCTCACTATTAATCATCTTGTAAAAACTTATTTAGCTAAATACATTTTGCAGCACCACATCACTTCGTAATATGACACAGGTCTAACTGATTTTAATAACTTGTAACCACTATATCTCAATTAAATCGTGTTCCCCATTATAATAATCTGCATACTTGCAACTAACTTGTATGCCCAAGCAGCCGGCAAGTATAAATACAAATAAATAGTCTGCCACAGATCAGAACATTGAGTCTAGAGCATGTCTCTTACGAACACACTCATGTTCAATGATTTTATTCCTAGCTATCTATCCAAAATCCATATAATTATCACTCATGTATTTAAATTTTATTTTGATAACCATTCATGTGTATTAGTAGTATTACTAAATTCTATCACGGTCAAATAAAAATGAGGTTGAGAAAATCTCCCCGTAACTAAATAAACCGTATCAAACTAACTGGAACACTAGTTGGAATTCTTTTCCATGGTAATACTTTTGTTCTCCCAGTTAGCCTACTAATACAGATGCAACTGGAAATCACATATGGACGGGTTACCGGCATAATTGTTAATTGGTTTCATAATTTAAACCAAAACTAATACCAATATTAACATTTCTACAATATTCATTACTTTAATATTTCAAAACACAAAATACTTACTACCTATACGTCAAGTTATTAACCAACGGCTATTAACACGCATTGTTTTATTATTATTATTATTGTAATCCCATTTTTTTTATAGTTCAAATAATCTTCACCCAAATTTTCATTTCAAGCGTTTTAAGCATGAAGGCAGATATTTTAAAATTATTACATGTATTTCCCGATCAGATGCTGCCGCTTTCTTTTTGATTTATCTTTCAGCTTACCAATACCCGGAGGATTCTTATTATCCTTGGTAACCTCCGGCGCGCGACGATCCCATCCAATTTGGTATCGAACCAACATCACGTTGATTCTGGTGGGAGAGTAGTGTAGTGGCATTGGACAATAGCCACACAATCCACAAAGCTGTGAACACGAGACTACTCAGAAAATAGATATTCAATATTTAACGCGGAGAAATACCTAACAATGGAGAAGGCGCGAACAATGAATTGAATGGACTGGAGTTGATCGAGTGGCATGGCTCGGCCATGCAGGCGTGGTCTCTATTCATATTAAATATATTGTTCTTTCTCTAACCTAACCTGGTTCTTCATCATGTATTGGTAATTGATACGATACAGTGAGTTGGCGTAGTCGATGGTGTGACTTCCACGTAAGATCTTATAGATTAGGCAGTTATATCATGACGAATCTACAAATTTAGGATTAGGTCTATTATTAGAGCAGTACTAATATCGTAGTAGACCATAGTTCTACAAATTGAAGCACTCTTCCAGAATTGAAAACACTCTGTGTTATAGAGCGACCAATTATTACCTTTTGAACGAATCTGTACGTGATCTATCCAGACAGGATAGAATAACATTTATTTGTGGTGATTGGTAATTTTCTTGCATTCTTTATCAACTTTCTTATTGTAGTTTAGATTTGATCAATTAAACAATTATTGGTTGGATAGCTGTGTGGTTATATTTGTTTAGGTAATAATGTATACTTAAATTTATGATAAATTATAGAACCGCTATCTTACCCAATTACCTTGTTCTGATTTTCAAACGGGCAAGGGCGCGTATCCAACTTATCCAAGCAGCTGTCCAGCAGTCCAAACGTGGTTTGGATCCTATAAAGACAACAGGAAGTTGATCATAGAAACACAGTTTACAGTACAACAAACCTTTCTTCAGTAAAATCATGCACTGACAGTCTATCTGGAAACAATCAACTATGTGAATAAAATCACTATGACTTGAGATATCATTTCAGCGTGCAATGGACGTACAGTGTAACGCAGTCGGACGTGGCGAATAAAAATTAAAAACAGAGAAAAGTTAACTACATAATCTAGTTATTTAATTAAAAATACATTATGAAATGACAAAATATGTGGTTACTTGAACGCACAAATGACAGTGTGCGATACATTAAGTTTACATTGGTTGCGTTGCGGATAAGATCACCCGCTATTTTGTGCTTCCATTCTTTTACTTACACACTTTTGATTGTAACTTCGCGCGAATTCGGTTACGTTCTGTAACCAAGCTTGTATCCTGGCACGATCTCGGTATCCTTTCGATGCCACGAGATCGCCAGCGAATATATCTCGATTTGGTCCATTAACTGTCTTCTGATATTTGGCTTCTCGGATATCTTATGAATTTCTTTGGTTACGTTCGACATTCGCCTTCTGATCTACTTGACACGTGTTTCTTTGTAGCGGTGTTCATAGTCAACCGCAACTCGACGCCACGCTACAATGTGACGAAATTGATAGTATGTCAACATAATATGTGTAAAGGTAGAAAGCTGATGAAAAGCGGATATAAAGGACTTCAGAATGATGGTTTAATGTGCTGGCCTTACCAAGTGGCGGTTTCAAGCTCTTTGGATTCAAGACTATTTGTACTGGGCACGAAATTCCCTTGTGGCTGACTATAGTTGTGAGGTATTGGTGGGCCCAGAGTTATCTGTCTACCTCAAGCAAAAATTAAGGAGGAACGCACGGCTACGGAGACATATTTGAAACATTTGCAGCGTGTGTGAACGAAATTAGTGAAGGGTCTTTCTAGACTGCCTTACGATGAGCGTTTAAAACGCCTAAATCTTTTCCTCTTGTCGTATCGTAGGATACGAGGTGACCTTATACTAGCATTTCGCACCTTTAATTATGATTTGGGTGTTAATATGTCTTATCTTTTTGCTCCGTCCAGCACTAATAATCTCCGCGGTCATAGCAAGAAGGTTCATAAACCAAGATCTAATAAACTTAAAGTGGGGTCCCGTTTTTCTCATCGAGTAGTCAATCATTGGAACGCCTTACCCGAACAAGTGGTATCAGCCACATCAGTGAATACTTTCAAGGAGAACTTGGACCTTCACTGGAGAGCAGTGTGTCAGGATTAACACAGGTTCATCAACCTACTATCTTTATTACTGAAGACTGAAGACTGAAGAAAATTAAGGAAAACTAAATTTAGAGTTTGAAATAGTTTAGACATGTATAAGGCCTATGATGTCTGAGTAAGGTACAGATATGTTCGCGCTTGCCAGATCAGTGCAAGTGAAAGCTTCATTGAGAAGCCATACAAACATATACAACCCATCTGCTATGCATATTACAGCAGGAAGTCGGTTCTCTACTAATACATACTTGATGCGGAAGACGTTCTCCCGAGTTTTTGGCCTATATTATTCAACATTGACCGTAGATGCTTTATCTCGAATTCGTACATATGTGAGACTTGGGTAGGAACTATATTACAGGTGCTGCATATACTCACCCAACCGACTTCAAGCACTTCAAATATGCAATGTAAGCTACCGTTCAAGGCCGCGGGGAAGAGAGCGCGGTCAAGTTTGGGGACCGATCTTGTACTTTAGGAGATGTCAAAATCATCCTTGCCATTAGATACATTCTTCAAGAACTTCCGATTTCTGAAAAAAACTGTGATAGTTAACAATAATGATTATACCGGCGCTTTCAAATCGATTAATAAGTGAGTTTTCTTAATTGTTTGTCATATGATTAAAATACACTTCTGTAAGTTGTGCTTCACATTCTCGTACGTATCGCGAAATCGAACGAGCGTTAAAGGTTTAACGTTCCGTTCTTTGAAAAGGGGTGGGGCCAGTATAGACGTATGCTCCAGCAGTACTTTTAGGTAGTTCAGAAGAAATTCACATAGCAAGTCAAATATCCAGTTACGCTATTAACACAGGCATATTCCTACTAAAGATGGGCTCACGACAGGCATATATACGTATATTTAACGCGTCAGATGAGGTTTTTAATCACAAATCTGCGAATTTACAAACGAAAAAAAATTTTTATATTCCCACGGTCTCTTTATACGTGTTTCGTCAAGCTAGCCAAATACTGGACAACTAGATCAAAATTTCCAACATCGACCGGCACAATGTTTTTTCTGGAAGCCGCTTTCACCATGCTGCAACCAGAAGGGGTTACTTCATGTAGTTTAATCAGAGCCACCTCTTATCCTTATTTACTGATATATAACCTAAATACTTTTGTCACATTCAACTGTCAGATTTCAACTAAGTGAAGGCGCTGATAAGACGCAGTCTTATGAAGACTTTGTACGATGCTTCAGTATTGTAGTTATCCACTTCCTAATAGTTGAAGGTAGTTTATCAGAAGCTGTTTTGAACCAAGGATTTGTATCAATTATGTGCCAGATTCTTAAAATTAAGGATCAGGAATTTTGTTGGGCAATACTAGTTGCACACAATGCTACCGCTAACAGCTTCCTTACAACCGACTTTATACCAAAAATATTCTTATTTCGGAGTTATAGATCACTATTTCGTTATATGAAAGAAACCTGTAGATGTTAAGGACATTTCAAGTTACGGATGCTTAACTAGTTCTTTCATGAATAATCTTATTTTTGAGCTTGCTGTAGTTGGCGATTCAATTGTGCAAGGTCTAAACTCTCTAGAAGTTATTAATATGTCTCAGTCCTTCCAAACTGTGACTGAAATCATTGTGATCAGTTCAGAAGACACCCCTTTTATGCATTATGTCAGTACTTACTAGAAAAGTGAGACGAAATATATCTTACTGCCTTGGAACATTCGCTTGAGTGGATCTGAAAGATGTTTGACACAAAGCGGATACTGCACGAACCCCTGACTTATGAGAAGAAACATTATTATCAACAAGCCAGTACCTGAAACAGGTTGATCTCCTTATGCTTCCTTGTGAAATAAGCGCGTGGCTAAGTATTTACTATAAATGACCAACAGTTGGTACTCAGAAACACCACAGGAATTAAGCTTGTTAAACAACTATTAACGCAAGAAATATGCTGATGTAAGAACCTATTATCTGTGAATGCATAATTCAGAAATTTAGGTGAACAATATTTATTTTGTGGTTAGTGGTCTAGGTACAGAAAGCAAATCCGTCGTTATGGCTATGAACTTACATCAGTTCAAATAACCAAGCCATGTGTTGTACACTCATGTACGGATTCTTCTGATGTATTGTTAGATTCGGCCCTCGAGGTGACTGAAATCATTTTCTTTAGACATATGAAGTACCATTTTTTGTACATGTACTGTAGAGGGGAAATTTAAGAGATTATATCATAATAACAGTGTGATCATTTATGTTGTCTTGATAGATTTATGTATTTGTATACTCATTTTGGAATGTAAGATCTGAATGAGCATACGTCTGTCAAGTGCATTCAGTTCTATTATTTAACTTGGACTCGACAGTGTAATTAATTCAAATACCTTATATTCGTATTCTTGTAATCTGAGTTATAAGGATACTTTGTTTACCTATCTGTTTATCATACTCCATTGATCTGTTGATCTACAAATATTTGAGATATATTGATTAAATGACACTGAACAGTTTTGACTAATTTCAAATACAATAAAGATTAAACCCGTCTAGTATAATCCTTAATTTATTTCCATTATAATTGTTGGTGATTCTTGTCCCAGTGTCATTATAAATCCGATACTTTGTTTCTATTTATTGCTAATTTGCATGTCAGTTAATTCATTTACTTAAATATGCATTCAGGAACGTTGCTATCCCAGTTCTTCAATTCATTCGTCACCGGCCATCAAAATAAAATTAAAAAAATATAACAAAAAACAAATTTATCTTTATATTTACTTCATTCTTCCTTCATCTATTTTCAGGATAATAAATTTTGATAAGGTAAGAAGTACGGTCAATTTCCAACAACGTTATGAAAAACCAACTGATTGGAGACGAAGATACATGTATGAACGGTGTAAACGTGTGTATGACTCTGAGATGTCAAGAAAAATCTCACTTGTTATACGCACACATAGGGTTGATCCATGGCATCGTTAGAAACCATTCATATGCTTAGTTGTTCTTCTCTGTTGTACAGACTTATAATTGTTAGATTTTGTTAATATAATACAGTTTTGTTTACTGAACTGATAGTTTTATTTCTTTTAAATTTTATATTCGGAATTAAACTAGTAAGAATAGGATGCATTAAAATAATTATTTTTGAAGAGGATTTTAATTGTTTACGATAAATAAGCTTGTGACGTTTGATCGTCAAAATATTTGCTTGCTCTTTTTAATGTAGTATTGTATTTATTAGAATTGGATTTATACCCATTAAATTGTCTTAAGTTATGTCAACTTTCATAAACTTTCAGATTATTTTTATGTTTGGTTAGATATGATTGAATGTGTACCTAAAATGCACATTAGGATCACTCTAGTCAATTATTTGAACATAAAAGCATGCGAATCAGAATGAATATGTATCTATTCAAATTACTACTCTGTGTATTAACTTGAGAGGAAAGTAAAGGATTCAAAATAATACCAGTATAAATGATAACAGAAATCATACATAGAGAAAACAATTGGAGAGTATGTGAAGTGGAGGAATAAAAAGTACTAAGTAATATGTCTTAATATTTGTAAGTTAAAGAATTAATAAGTCTCGATTACGATCACTTTGTAACGTAGCACCCAACATCTCTAGTGTGAAATTCGTTTTAGTTGTAACCAGTTAGGTTCCTTTAGAATCTTAAGTTAACTGTAATGACAGATATATTACTACTGAACTTCGCTTGTTGTTCATTGTTTATCTTCTGATGGAGTTGTGAAGGTAGGTTTTGGGAAGATTTTACAGGTTATTTGAACTTCTTTGAGTAGTAATCTTTTATCGTCATATTAAATCATGTTATTATGTAACCTGTAAGACGTTATTGTTCACCAAATTTACTAACGAGTTTGTTGCATACTGTTGGTGAATGTCTTATTAATTTCCTCCATATTACAGTTACAATATAAGGAGTAAAATCCAGTCAGAGGTGCTTGTTATGTACATTCTTCGATTGCTTAAGTACTCAACTTTCTAATTGCTATTTGTATTGTTAAAGATTGTTTGAGTAAAGGAAAGTCCCCCAGACTACTATTCTTAATCTATTTTTTAGAACATCAATGGAGTTTAATGGGAATAAATAGTGATTAATGTTGAACTGAGCTAGTTTCATTTGGCGCCAGTTACTTGATGATCTCTTTCAGTATTGGGATTTGGGTGGTGTTTTTGAACCATTCAACAATATAAAAGATGTCGGATGAGTTTCTGATACTTGAAGAACATATCAAAAATTAATATTTCTCTCCATAACGCTTATAAATCTAAATTAACACCAACATAGTATTAACAATATTTTTTAGCTGTGTTGTGTGAGATGTTGGAGAGCTTTGTCGCTTACTGTTAGCCTTCATCTTATTTGTAACAGTTTTCTACATGGGGGACAAAAACTGTCCCATACAAAGTGGAGTGATGTGTACAAACGGAAAAGCAAAAGACCATAAGATAAATATCTAAACGAGGTCATTATTGACTAAAGGATACCCTTCGGTTTTAGAAAACAAAATATATTTCGTTCAGTTATGAAGTTTCATCTTTCGTAATGAAGAATATAATGGGAAATTACAATAGAATCGTTTTAGCTGTATGTTCTTTAGGGTGTCAATATCAGGGCTGTGATTGACGAACTAATGCTAGTTGTCCAGAATTATCTTTCGTTCCATGGCGTTATATGGTTTTTTTCCATCTAATAGTTAATAAAGAACTAGACTCGATTATCAAAATCGGTGCCAAATAAGCTAAGCAACCACGCGATATCTTAATCGGTCTGTTAAAACAGTATGGGTAAGGTTTGAACGTTTGTCTTGTCTGATTGTTGCACATATTATCTTATGATGATCTATAATATACGTCAATTTATTACCGAATTCGCGCATTTTATATTCTCTTGGCCAATAATTGATTATAATCCAGTCATACAGAGGCCTTAGTTACTATTTGAGGACTCAATAGCAATGAGTTTGGTTACATCTCGTGACGACGTAAGTTTCTTTTAGGTCTTGCATCAACGAGCATAATAACTGATCACTGAACCTTCCACTACACTTAATTATTAAATAATGCTAAAAGGTTACAATCTTCAAATTTTATTTTGTTCGGCTTCTACATTTCATGTTTTATTCATGAAATACGTTGTTGTTCATTCTACTGGATAGGGTCAATACATTTTCTAGTGCATTTTGGTCTCTGATATACTGTCTGGATGTTTTCTAACGAATTGAATTGGTGGAATTACTTTCTGTAAATGACTAGCAAAGTGGGAGGGACTCCTAAGGTGACTGATTTGTGTAGGATATTTTGAATAATAAAATTGTAAATAAAACTACGTTTTAATAAATAAACAGTATTTTGAAAGGGGTTTGGATTAGTGTGGCTCAACTACTATAGAAAATTTTTTTTGAGTTTGCCCACTTATGAGACAGACTACATTTATTGAGTTCGACTGACACTACCATTCATTGGTTTCATTAATTTACTTGATAATTGAATATATACCAAGGAAAGTGATGTACGGCCATTGAGCAAAGAATAGTAGACACAGCTTTGGTAAATATTGGGACGCTACTCAATATTGTATATTCCTTCCTATTATCGACTTCTATTATGGATTTCATTGTGTTTAAATTGCCTATACTTTATATGAATAAAATATTCTGTCTCTATAACCTCGTTCTCAATTTTCGATCGTAAGTAGTGTATCTGTGTTTGAAATGTCTTAGTATATGACCTAATGATTTCGTATTTACTGTATTGATGTAGTACCCATGTTGTGTTGTTGTATTAACGTACTATATTGTAATGGACATCAGAAAGATTGCCTACACTAAGATACATAGAAGATTCTATTTTTCTAAATGTTTTTTTAATATATTGATATTAAATATGCTCACTAGTGACTGGTTTCAAGAAGTATTTCCTAGAGTTCTAGTTAGAAGCAGTGACCAGTGGAGTTCAACTAGGTCTGTTGTGAAATAGTAACTCAGTGAAGACAATGGTGGATGTGTCGCTCAATTTTGTGGATTAGTTTGAAGTTAGACATTAACACCGTTAGATGCCAGCCGGCTCAGTAGTCTAGAGGTTAAGCGTTCGAGTGCAAGACTGATAGGTCCTGTGTTCGAACCTCGCAAGGCTGGATCATGGATGCGCACTATTAAGAAGCTCCATAATAGGATGAAACAGCTGTCTAGTATACTTCCAGGTTTTCCATGATAGTCTAACTTCAATTAACTCATGATTTCAACATAATTGATCTATTAGAGAGTGACAAATATCGATAGCTGGTTTATGATTACATTCTTTTTTTTAAAAAAAGTGTATACAATACATAAACAATGATTGTTTAAAACAACAACAAAAAAAGGAGAACATTCAATAAATTTTTTTATCTTTTTTGGAAATCACATCGTAATATTCGAAAAAATGTTCGCCTAAATGAAATATTTGATAATGCATAACAAAATGGATTAATTGGTGAATTCATATAACATAACCAATAAGAAAGATTATATAAATGAATATTTACACAACTATTATGCGTATTAATATCATCACAAAATCCTTTAATTAATACAATTATATGATATGGTGTCCAACAGATCATAAATGCGCCTAATATAAGACTAATTGTTTTTAATGCTTTACATGCATGTTTACGATTTTGCATATCAATATTAGATAATGATTGAAATATTGAAAAGGTTGTTTGTCGTTTATTCGTTGTTGTTGATGATTTTCTATGTTGTAATTGTTGCTGCTGTTGTTGTTGTTGTTGTTGTGAATTAATTTGTTGTTTATATTTATCTTTAATTGATAATTTATTATGTTTAATTTTTAATTGATTATATTGTGTTACACAATCATTATCACTATTATCATTACTATGTATAGTTTTACTATTATTGGTTGTACTATTTGATTGAATTTGTATTGGATTATTATTTAAAGGAATATTGACATGTTTTGATGATAGAATACAACAACAACAATATTGAACTTTGAATTTGATCTGTTCTACTATTAGTTGCAATCCAGATTTTTGTTTTGATGATTTATCTTGCTGAATAAACTTATTATTATTATTATTATTATCTTTATTTATTTGACAAAATGGACATATTTCTTGATCAGTATTAACATTAGAATTAGGTTGATATTCAGTTAAATATGATTTATCATTAGATTTATACCATAATAATGAATTATGTTTTATTTGATTGAATACCCAAGGTGATTTAATAGTTCGATCACGTTTAGATTTATTCCATTTATCTATAAAACGTAGACACCAATGATCATTAATTATTGATTGATTATATAATGTTGAACTGGGATCATCACTTGATGTTGTATAATCTGAATATTCACACTATTATTGTTTAATGATTAAAATAAAATTAAAGAAAAAGGACTGGAAATGAACTTAATACTGTAGTGAACAAGAATTCGGGTAGTAACAATTAAACGTGTTTGAATACAAAATGACAGAACATCTCAATAAAATCTGGGAGCCATATAGTAAATAGTTAATTTGCAAAATATCAATCGATTGTGTCAAACTTGATTGTTACTTTTGTAAATATTAGTCCATTGTCTCAGATTTTATTGTTTATGCATTTTCATTATTAATTGCTTTCGCTTCCCGTTCTTTCCTTTTTCGATTTTCTACTAAAATACATTCTATGCCTCATCATTATTATATACTACTTATGTGAATATAAGTAGCTCACCACAATACAACTCGTTTTATAGAAATGAGTTCATCTTTTTTTTCCAGAGTAAAAAACAAAACCTATTGAATGTTTTCATATTTCTATACCAAAATGATAGATTTTTTAATGATTATGTGTTTAAAGCAATTAGTCCCTTTGATAAATTTCGATAATGTAATAAGAAGACGAGGATTATTAGAACTATGTGATATATTAGCGCAATACATTTCGAACAATCTGATCAGACATATGCTTGTTAAGAACATTTATATATAAAAGTAAAAGGTCAACTAGACTGTAAATGGGGAAAGAGGAGTTAAGGCTAGTAATAACAATAATAATAATAATAATAATAATAAGAGTATTAATAATAATGTGAACACAATTCGAAACCTAATCACTCTGGTTAATAAGTCAATATTATCGGGGTAGGTTTAAGATGAGAACAAACTGTTTTTGAATACACAAAGGGGATTTGACTAATGTGACAACAAATATGAATATATCTATTTGTTTACGTTCCATTAATTGAAGCTTAATAATGAATGTGGAATGATAAAAAATGGCTTCTTCTGTTTTTGTTTTTACACATTTTATTCCGTCTTTGATTAGAATTTTGTTCTTATTTACATCAAGTTGAGTGAAATGGATTAGTTTTAGAGTACTAGACAGAAATTAGCCTAGTACACAACTTATTGTACCCTTATCATTGTTGTGCTTGTATGAAACATGTATGCTTGAACGTTGCTTACCGCCTACGTACGTATTTATTCTGCTAGCTTTATCATTAGCTGCTTCATTGATTCGATGATCCCTTCATTTCCCTATATATATACATGTACATTTAACACTACACTCTCGGTTCGCTGACTCACTCATTCTCATCATTGCTTTGTGGTTTGAGTTATCTGCTAATAAAACTGTAGTCGCTGCTTCTCTTTGCCTTCTGATTTCAAACACCGTTGAGGATTATATGATAACGGTCACGAGGTTGATTGGTCAACGAAGCACAGCCACTACAATCTATCAAGTTTTCTGAACTAAACATCAATTAAATATTTGATACATAAAATAATATCTAATAGCATTCATCTTATTTTTAACGGTAACTTACTTTTTCTAACAGACAACATGATTGAATACATTGATTCCAAGAGGTTGAATCCGATAAATAGATACTATTTTGACAAATATTTCCTTCATGAATAAATGTTTGACATTTCATTAATTGTGGACATATATCATATACATATAAATTTAAACCAGAATCATAACAAGCATCTTTTTTAATCCATACCGGGGAACTATTATCTGATTCTATATATTTTGAAGATATTGATTGATTACTTTGAATTGGTGATGATATAGGAACTTTTGGTGATGGTATATAAAAATTTACAGATGGTAATGAGAAATATTCATCAGATATAGAAGATAAAGATTCATTTTTAGAAATTTTAAATGTTATATCTTCATATTTTTTTGATACATCTATAGTTGAAAGTAACTGAGATCTTTCAATGATTGATGATAATTGAGTTTTACTTTCAGTACTATTATTATTTGTTGGATGAAATGTTGAACAACCACTAGTTTCACTTCCATATTCCAAATGACATTTATTTGTATTGTTTTGCATAGGATAATTACTTTTTGAATTAATTTCTATGAAATGTGATTCTTTTAATGAGTTATGTGGATGATCATCAACCGTTGTCAATAAATTTCTGAAAGAAATAGATCATAAAATAATGTTAATTTTTATACTGATTGATCATTTATTAGTTATCAATGTTAAATTCACTTGAATCTTCTCATTGATGTTTAAGATTGCAATTGATCAGTCTCTTATTGGTATGTGTATACTGTGTGTATTACCTCGATATTGCCTTAATTCAAAAGCTTTTTTAAAGCAAAGATGGACTCAATAGCTAAGTGGATAACACAATGGAGTTTGAAGCGAACGGTACTAAGTTCGAGTCCCAGAATGGACATCAACTCTGCGATACTGGTACATCCAGCTGACGAAACGCACGTCCTGGATTCCACTGCTAACCACTATTTATGTTTGATTATTTATGTTATTTTTACTTAATTCTTATAGTTAATGAAATTCTATTGAGTTTGTATTGGGGTTACTTGATTACTTGTTTCGATGTATAGTAATTTATGTTTCGTACTTTTTGAATGGTGGTGGATGGCCTTTGCTCCTCTACGAGGTGTAACAGGTGTAAGTAAGTAAGACTATCTGTCGTTTTTATAGGAAGATATAAATAAGAACAGGTTCCAAACAAACAAAATTAAGTAATTTGTGGTGTTGTTTACTCTAGGTTGCAACCATTCTGTTCAAATGACATATGAGCTTTAAGATTCTCATTCGGAGCGTCAAGAATTCTCCATCACCCCTGAATAATCTCTGATAAAACATAAAACTTAATTCAGGAAAGTCATAACTAACGTGACTGAGTGGGTCAATGTGATGAAAAGATGGGTAGATTCGAACCGATAACACACTAATCGGCAGTACATATACTTGAATATTTCTCTCCTAATATGCGATTTCTTATTGAATTAACAAGAATATCAGAAGATAAACATGATCTGTGACCACAAGGTATAATCTGGCCAAAATGCAACTCTGTACATATTTATAACAAGTTTTTAGTTACAACAAGAAAATGAGTGAATGATTAATTGTGATTGATCCAGTAGCAGGATAAGTCATCCAATTAGATTGTTTAGATCACATAGCTATATTAATCAGAATATGTCTCAGAAAATATTTACTTTAGTGATGAACATCTATATGTACTGAATTCTACATTAGTCCCAATGGTAATATTGTTATGTATGCTACTAATGCTTATCGACATAAATAGTATATTACACTAATCGAATATGGAAAATTTGGCAACAGAAGTTCAAGAAGATCTAATTGAAGTGAATAGAAAAAGAAATAGAATGTGATTGTGAACTGGAAAAATCACACAAAATATAAAAGATAAATAATGGAAATCTGCTAATAAATTATTTCAATAGTTAAAATCATGATTCAATTGAAGCTAAACCACCATTGAAAACCTGGAAGCACTGGACGGCCGGTTCGTCCTAGTATAGGACTCCTCAGCAGTGCGCATCCATGATCCAGCCTTGCGAGGTTCGGACACAGGACCTATCAATCTTGCGCGCGAATGCTTAACCTCTAGACCACTGATTTATTTATTTATTTTTATTTTAACACATAGGAATTGGTCTGAATTCTATCATTATACATTCTAATCGTTTAAAGATCCCCGTCATATTAAAAGACTAGTATTTGAACGAAGAATATTCTTTTCGGTAAATTCTCTTCAGGTTCTACAATTCATATATATCCAAATTATTAATCCGAAAAATGGCCAGGTGAAGGGCAAAGTACATCGTTTAAAGCATGTGAAATTAGGATTGTGATAAACAAAATACAATAAAATTGTTAATGTTAATATGACTCATATCAGAATGTTGACTTGAATCTGCGTATATGTTAAGTGAGATTTAAGATCCATGATCAGAATAAATATGGGTCAAATAGGGTGAGAGAGAAATAATAGTGCAATTACAATTCGATCAAATAACTAAGACGTAATACGGAGGGATGAATGCGAAGTGAATATTCTTCGTTCAAATACTAGCATTATACATTCACCACTAGTTACTAATAGATAAAAAGAATATGACAAATTTTATTTCTCTATCATCCAATGTAACAATAACTAATTATACATAAATACAAAATAGTGGATGCACACTGCTGAGTAGTCCCATACCAGGATGAAACCGCCGTCCAGTGCTTCCAGGTTTTCCATGGTGGTCTAGCTTCAATTGACTCATGATTTCAACTAGTGAAATTTCTAAAAAAATCTCCACAAAACCCATTCTGATAACAAAATAGTTTTTTTTTTTAAAAATCTTTATCATTAATTGATCAATATTACTTACCGTTGAATTGGATCATATTTACACTTTTTATTGAATGTAAAATTACAATCCATTACATCATCAAATGATTGATTGTAATTTGATTTAGGTTCATAATAAAAATGTTTATTTGTTCGATCACGATATCGTTTCATATTTCCTTTAATAACTTTTGATTTGGAATGTTTCCGATCATTATTACCGCCATTATTATTATTATTATTATTATTATTATTATTATTATCATCTAATGAATTTTGATTACTTTGTGAATGTATTGAATCTTGATCAACTTTTGTTAAAAATTGTACTAAACGTTTATTACTTTCTAATGATTTTTTTTGTAATCTACGTGCTACTTTATAAATACCAACATATAAACTACACATAATAATTAATGTAATCCAAAAATAGCCTATAGTTAATGTTGTATTAAATATTGGATAATATGTAAATGATACATCACATTTAGTTATATCACGTTGTGTTTCCTCAGTTATATATGACCAACCAAATATAAGTAATGTGAATAATGTTGCTGGAAATATCCAACTTATACAAATCATTATTCGTACCTAAAAAATAATATAAATATAGACATAATTAAAGATATTACATGTTTATGAATTAAGATAAGATTAATATGATACTGTTGACTTTGAGCAATTCATTAAAATCAAGTTAACTAATGTTCAACTTGATGTTTGTTATATCCGGATAAGAATAATGAATGGTAATTTTTGAGATCCATTTATGGACCAATATTATGAGTATATTTTTATCGTATAATTGTTATGTAACTAAACTGTTCATTATTCATGTCCCTCTTATTATGAGTTTTATTTTGACCTATCAGTGAGTCAGTCAGTCAACTACAACGTAGGACCAGACACATATATGCATCGGTCCAGGTTGCCATACCGCATTAGCACAGCAAGATGAACACCGGATTCATAGGAGTGGTTAGGTCAAACGTGGTAATATATAGGAGAAAGATTGCATATAAGGATACAGTACAGGAAGAAAGAATTAGTTAGTAGAAAGAAAGATATGAAGTGATTTTAATCTCTTAGTTTAAGGGAAGACAGGGAGTGTATACACCTACACCATTGTGATCGATTCTGAGCCATGTCACCAGTAGTCTCTAACCATTGGTTACAAAAGTCACGCGGACCCCAACCAAGTAGTCTGCATCTACCAATATGGCTCAGACTAGAAGTTAGTGTCTTCAAGCACTGATGCCACGTTTTGGTTTGGCCGCCCCTCACTTTCTTCCAACCATCTCCAATACCGGATAGCATTGCACGTCGTGGTAGTCGGTGTTCAGGTATACGTAACACGTGGCCCAACCATCTCAGTCGATGAAGATTCACAACCTCATCAACTGATTTACCATCATTCCCTAATACCCTGCGTCTAATCTGGCTATTACTTACCCGGTGATCCCAACAAACGCCAGCAATATTTCTAAGGCATCTGTGGTCAAATACTAGGAGCTTACGGGTGTCTTCTACTCTTAATGGCCATGTTTCGCTGCCGTAAAGTAAAACAGAACGGACTGCTGCGCAGTATACTCGTCCTTTTATTGATAGACGGATATCTCGCCTTCGCCAAAGGTGACGTAAGTTTGCAAAAGCCAAACGAGCTTTTCGAATCCGTGCTGAGATTTCGTCCGATACCAGCCCATTAGGGCTGATTTTGACCTATAATTTATTATTATACGATTTACCGTTCATGAACTATTCCCTGTCTGTTAATCGCTACTTCCCTCATTCACAGCCACATCTGCCTAGTTCTAGTACAAATGTTGTTTCATATTTTATTGGTACTTTGTGGTCGGTTTGATTGGTATATAAACTCAATATACCTGAAATATAATGATTCATATCTCAGAAGCTGAGACTTGCGTTCTGGACTTAACTGGCTGGGCTAGACAGGGAAGCAGGGCCAATCAGGACTCTAGGTCGTTCTTACGTGTTTTACGCGTCTTTGGTTCGATCGATAGTTCGCTGCGTCTAATCCGCAGTCACAAGTTATAACAATGTTGGAGATAGCTTTTTATTAAAACTTATGATATTTCGAAAAGATTGAATGATAGTTTACTCATGGAATAAACTTTTATCGTTAACATGTTTGGGTTAAGTGTGTTTAGGTTAGAAGTATTAGGGTTAGAACTTAGTGTTTAGAGGTTTTTAGGATTAGGATCTAGGGTTAAGGAGTTTAACGGTTAGAAGTTGAGTGTTATAACTTGTGGCCTCGTGCCTAACTAATATACAACGTATTGATACTGCCAATTAGAGAACAGTGATTTACCGACTGGACTAATGGCGCATAAGACGCGTACGAGCAGTCTAGAGTCCCTATTCCTCCTGCTTCCTGACTAGCTCAACCAGTTAAATCCAGAACACCAATCTCAGTCTCTGCAATATGAATCATTTATTTCAAACATACTGAGTTTATATACAAATCAAGCAGACCACATAGTACTATAAAATGGAAAATAACATTTGTACAAGATCTAGCCAAAAGTGGCTGTGAATATGGGAGATAGTAATTAATTGATTGGGCATAACTCAAGAATAGTAAATGACATAATAATAGTCTATGGGTCGACATAAAGCTTTTAATAATAGGAACGTGAATATGCACAGTTTAGTTTCTTGACAATTATACGTGATATGAAGTGATATGAGAATCTTCTTGTTCGTTCTCTTTTTTTGATCTAACTTTCTTATAACATGCCCTGGGAGTCAGAAGGTTTTCATTTGAAGAGTTATGACGCCTCATACGTAAGTTGGACAACAACGACTAGCTTCAGGAAAGTTTCTGTTATACTCTGGCCATGAAGAAGAAAATGCCCAACATATACAAATAGTTGCACTGATGCTATCAAAGCAAGCACAAAATGTATATTTTTCAACTGTAGATTTATGCTAATTTTCACATTGAACGATAAGTCAAAAATCATTAATAAATGTAAGATAATAACACTGTTAGATAATATAGAGAGAATACTAAGAGGAAGATAAATTTGTTTGGTGTTTATCAATGTCTGAATGAGTAGTATACTAAATATACTTGAAGTTTATTGTAGGTCGTTGAAAACTTATTACATGAATCATGGGGATAAATAATGTGGTATGAAGTAAGCAAGAAATTCTATAATCAAAGTGAATGCTATGTTTAATACGTTTACATATCCTTCAATTACAAATCTGTACTTTTTATATATTTGTCTTAGTTTGAGTTTTTCCATTGTTAACATTTATGACTGCATTTACTCACTAACTATTGAGATATCTGCATCCTCAATAGATTACTGTTACAGTACTTTAAATTACAAATTATGAATGAATTAGATCAGTGGATGATTGAAGCAAAGAGTACTGAGTTTTAATTGAAGTGTGGAACATTAAGATTCAAGTACACTGATACTGATTGTCAAATAGATAGAAACATATGTCCAAGGCTCCAATAAGAGTCATAAATCAGCTTTACTAAAAGTTATACTTTATTGCTAGAATACTACTTAGTACTCATTACTCATTACATTGATACAAAACAACCAAATCTCATTTGAAGTGTCTCTTTTATTAGATCAAATATTGGTCTATGTAACATCTCGAAACTGAATTTCAATCTCCACATGTTTTGTAAGATTGCATGCATTAAGAAATTTATATTTCAATACCATTTCGAGCTTTGTCTCTTTCGATAGACATATTTATATGCACATGTATAATTCAGCATTGCCCAAAAACAAATTACATCATCTCGTTTCGAATTACATCATTGAAAAGCTAACTATTACGTGATAAAATCCATCTTTACCGCCTACCGTTTATTAACAATTTTGTTTAACATAACAATTTGAAATTCAAAGTCAGCTCAAATTTCCTTTCTTTTATGTTTCAATTTTAAATTTAACAATAAATTAAATTACTGAAAAGTTCCACACGTAAAAGAGAAGGATAAATATATACGTAAATACATGATTATTGAAACTAGGATGCACATATACCAACAAGAGACTGATCAATTGCAATCCTAAACATCGATGGGACAATTCAATTAAACAATGCCAAGTGATTTTAAAACTTCACCACATTGCACAAGCATGCGGCTATCAGGACTCAGTAGCTAAGTAGATAACATGGTGGCGTTTGAAGCGAATGATACTGGGTTCGAGTCCCTTAGTGAACATCACTTCTGAGATGCAGGTACATCCATCTGACAAGTCCCAAATAAGACAAAACGAGCCTTCTGTATTCCACTTCTAGCCAATATCCATCTTTCCTTATAAAGCTTGTGAACTAAGGCAATATCGAGGCAGTCCGTGCAGGATGCACATATGCCAACAAGAGTCTGATCAATTGCAGTCCTAAATAACAATGGGCAGATATAAGTAAATAACACCAAATGAATTTAAGACTAGAAAGACATAAAACTTTAATTCATGTCACTTAAATAATGGACTAGTTCAGAAAAAATGCTTCTGCCAATAACACTTCAATTATTCAACTAAATGACATAATAGTTACCAGTGATGATCATAGATTTTGTTTTAAATGAAACAGGAAGGAATGTCTGACATATATTTTAACATTCACATATCGGTAATCATTCAGCTGTAAGACTATCAATAAGCTAGAATGATTAGATCACATTTTACATTGATATTAAACATATTAATGTCTAAAATTATAATCAAATTATCATTAGAGATTAGACTATAAGAGTTTGATCAATTTTCAAATGCCATTACTGTTTCGTTAATAATTGGTTCATTGAATACCTTGAAAATTGTTATAATTAAATTAATTAGTTAATTAATCATTGTTTAAAGATCCCCATTTGAACGAAGAATATTCTTTTTGAGAAAATCCCTTCAGGTTCTTCATTTCATATATTCAAATTAATGATCTGAAAAATGGTCAGGTTAAGGGCAAACTACATCGTTTCGGGTTATAGCATAGCCAAAATCAGTGGATATCTAGCTCTTCCTTGACTTACTGGACAACAAAAACGATGAGTTTTAACTAGAATTCGGAAAGACTTACGTGAAAGCCAAACAAAATAAAGAGTGATAATATTATGTAAATAAGTGGGAGAAGTACAGTTTTCACAGGTCTGAACTGGTTGAAGTTGCCTTACCTAATTATCACGACCAGATGAGGTTAACAAGATATGTAGTAAAAGAGGGCAGAATGATTTACAACATAAAAGACTAAGCATCGAGAATAAAGTTTGAATAGACAGAGTGGTAAGATATATATGAAGGAATACTGGAATTGAAGGTGGAGGTGGAGATAAAGAATGAAAGCATCTACATGGCTCAGATTAATATGCAATGCCTTCATGAACTGATGACATGTTTTTTGTCTGGGTACCTCACTATTGAATATTCAGTTATATATTATAAAAATATGACTGTCACATCACGAAATCCATGCTGAACCTCCGAGATATTTGTCCAGAATTCCTAGATAGAGCATGACTAAATTATCATATCTACAGTCCTCAATGAATTGTTGTTCCCTGTGAGACTTTGAATTGGTTACTACTTATTTATATGGTAAGGAAATCTGTGGTATTATAATACCGATTTTATCAGTAAGTCATTAGGTATCGTCCTTTTTTGCACCAACCTTTTTGTACAAAAATAACTAGTCGTAAATACACCTACTTTTTATTATAATAATTATTATTAAAATCAGAGAGGGGTTTTGTGGATATTATAGTAATTTAATAGTTGAATTCATGAGTCAATTGAAGCTAGACCACCATAGATTGACTGAAATTAGACATTAACACCGTTGTGCGCGGGCTCAGTAGTCTAGTGGTTAAGCGCTCGCGCGATACTGATAAGTCCTGGGTTCGAATCTCGTGTGGCAGGATTACATGGATGCGCACTGCCAAGGAGTCTCATCCTTGGATGAAACGGCCGTTCATTGTTTCCAGGTTTTCCATGGTGGTCTAGCTTCAATCGATTCATGATCTCAACTATTCAATAATAATAATAATTATTATTGTTATCAGTATAGTTATTTTTATCTATTGTTGTGTTTATTTATGATTACGTAATCCTGTTAGGTCTATAAAAGAAAAGCTAAATCAATGTGCATGGCTACATTCATATAGGTTTGTATGTACATTGAATGTTCATTAATCCTATAGATTAAATCATTTATATATCACGTAAAAAGAAATGAATAGATAATAGGTTAACGTTAAACAATGTTACTAACGTCTGTATTCACAGAGAGAATGATAGAAAAAAAAAAAAGTTTTACGAACAACTAAATAACATGTAAATTAGAGGGAAAAGAATACAACATAACATTAAACATTTTAGTCTATGAGAGAAAAAACAATATTCATTCTAGAAGGAAGAAGCATCAATCTAGTGTTTGTCTGTTCTTTAACTCAAAACAAACTAAGTTAAGGATTTCCTTTGTTTCATGACAAGAATAAGTAGAAAGGAAGGCAATATATAATACACATCGACAATTTAATCAAAATAAAATTGATAATACAATAGTAATTAATCAAATGTCTGATGTTACATAATAATCTGATAAACAATTAATTGAATTTAATAAAACAGTATTAAAAATTAGTTTTTATTTAGTTAAGAGTGAAAGAATCATTGACATTTTCTTAAATGAACTATATAGATTTTGTAGTGAGATTATCATTCATGGATGAATTAATCACGTATAAAGACATCTAGGATGCAGCTGGACTTCGCAGATGACCTGGCCCTCATATCGCAATCACAACAACAAATGCAGGAGAAAACGATCAGTGTAGCAGGAGTCTCAGCAGTAATAGGTCCAAATATACACAAAGGGAAAAGCGAGATTCTCCGATACAACACAGCATGCACCAATCCAGTCACACTTGACGGAGAAGATTTGGAAACCTTTGAGATGGTGGAGAGCCTTTACATATTTGGGCAGCATCATTGATGAACACGGTGGATCTGATGCAGATGTGAAAGTGCGGATTGGTAAAGTAAGAGCAGCATATTTACAACTGAGGAACATCTGGAACTCAAAACAACTGTCAACCAACACCAAGGTGAGGATTTTCAATACAAATGTCAACACAGTTCTACTGTATGGGACAGAAACCTGGAGAACTACGAAAGTCATCATCCACAAGATGTAGGTGTTTATTAACAGTTGTCTACGCAAAATACTTCGGATCCATTGGCCGGACACTATTAGCCACAGCCAACTGTGGGAGAGAACAAAGCAGATCCCAGCGGAGGAAGAAATCAGGAAGAAGCTGTGGAAGTGGATATGACACACATTGAGGAAAGCACCGAACTGCGTCACAAGACAAGCCCTCACATGGAATCATCAAGGCCAAAGGAAAAGAGGAAGACCAAAGAACACATTACGCCGCGAAATGGAGATAGACATAAGAAAAATCAACAAGAATTGGATGGAATTAGAAAAGAAGACCCAGAACAGAGTGGATTGGGGAATACTGGTTGGCGGCCTATGCTCCATTAGGAGTAACAGGGGTAAGTAAGTAATCACGTATAAGATAATAGGTCTTGGATATTTGTGTGTAATTCATTCATCCATTTGGTTAAAGAGCCTTTTTTTGGCATTTTAGCTGATATCAGTTCATGATGAAAACCATAAATCTAATTCTTAACTCTTAATCATCAAAAGTAAATCTTAATTCTATTTCCTCATCATAGTTTATAAACATCATTTAGTCTTAGTTATTAGTTGGACATTCTCACGGTCACTTTAGAATCTCTCAAAGGTCGTCCATAAATTATAGTCTCACCATCTAATATTTTAAGCTCTAAAAATCTACAGTTTATCTAATGTTACTAGAAAAAAAGTACAACACTGATTTTCAGCAAAGATGGATAGTACTATAAGTGGGATCCAGGATGCGCGTTTCTTTCTATTTGGGATTCGTCAGCTGAGTGTACCTGCACCTCAGGATTGATATCCACTCTGGGGCTCGAACCCAGTATCGTTCACTTCAAACGCCATCACGTTATCCACTTAGCTACTGAGTTCTGTATAGCCACCTGCTTGTGCTCTGTAATTTCGTATCAAATACATTGAATTGTCCCCACTGATGTTCTGTTTACTACATTTAAGTAGTTATGCATTTATAATTAATTAAAAATAGCTCATCTTAAGAAATTGTGATAAACAGTACAAGATTTAATCAGTTAAACAAAATTGTTATTTTTTGGCAGAAAAAATTAATTAAAATTTATTACGTCATAGGATGAAGAAGAAAAGTTGTTTTTCTATCGAATAAATCGAATTCTCTATATACTTTTTGGTATTTAGAAATTCAATATAAATTAAAACAAAAATAGTTTAGATTTTGAAAGGGCAATGTTAAAATATTAATTATTAAGCATTTGTATCAGAAAGGGTTTTTTGGAGAGTGTAGTAATTTCAGTAGTGGAGATCATGAGTCAGTTGAAGCTAGACCACCATGGAAAACCTGGAAGTACTGAACGGCCGTTTCATCCTATTGTGGGACTTCTCAGCAGTGCGCATCCACGATCTCACTTCGCGAGATTACAACACTAGATCTATCAGTCTCGCACACGAGCGTTTAACCTCTAGATCACTGAGCCAACATCCAATGGTGTTAATTTCTAACTTCAACTTATCCACGAAATTGAGCGACATGTCCACCATTGTCTTCAGTGGGTTACTATCTCACAACAGATACGGTTGAACTCCACTGGTCACTGCTTCTCACTAGAACTCCAGGAAATACCTGTTGAAATCAGTTACTAGTGAGCATATGTTGATTAGCATCAGAAGGGGAGGAGTCCCACAATAGGACGAAACGGCCGTCCAGTGCTTCCAAGTTTTCCATGGTAGTCTAGCTTTAATTGACTCATGATTTCAACTTGTGGAATTTTCTGAATGAGATGAAATAATTGTCAAGATCTAATGGTTATATTTAGAGATAATGAAAAAAGTTAACAATTACATCATCAAATAAAAACAAAATTTTCTTTCAAATCTTTAAACGAAGGTGATTAAATTATTAACATTCATTTTATAACATAATCTAATAAGCTATTCTTGTAGTTTTAGTTAGTAGTGGTTCTAACTAACATGAGCACAAGATCACCTTTATTACTACGCATCATTTTTGATGATCATACTCAATTATGTTCTCACTTTTGAATGGATTTTATTAGATATATGTACACATATCAAATAGACAACTTATTAGACCAAATTTTCAGTTTAATACAATGAGTTGAAGCACACCAATCAATATCCTGTATTCTGCAGATGAGTAGCTGTTGCTATAGTTACAATGACTGCTTTATAGTAAATGTTTTTTTACCAGTTTCGCGGATCATTATTGTAGGTTTAAAATGATCTTTGAGAAGTATCACAGTTAAATGTTTATAATTTTTGATTATATTTATATTTGTATTCACTGTTACATAATTTAATAAACAGTAGAACACTATTTCTGTTAAATTGAATATTGATTTCAAAAAGAGACTAATCAATTTCAATCTTAGATGACAATAAAAATAATTCAAACTACCAATACAAATAAATGAAAATTTAATCCACTGAACAACCCAGTAGCTAAGTGAATAACGTGATAGTTTCTGAAACAAATTGTATTGGGTTCAATTCTGTGAGTGAATATAAACGTTTTGCTGTAGTAGCTACATTCGTGTATCAATTCTCAAAAAGAAAGAAATTCTCGTCTTGGATTCTATCACTAACCTCCAACTAAATAAACCTTTAATGCTTGTGACAATGGGAGTTTTAGGGCAATTCACACGGGATGCACCTATGTTAAAAGGGACTGATCAATTGCAGTCTTAAACATCTGTGTAAAGTTCCAAACAACCAATTCAAATTAATTTATCTATTATGTTTAAGATTCAGGGTTTTAGAGTGTTACTTTACCCGATCTTAATAACACTGAATGTATTTTTAGTGGCTTTGCTTCGTTAATCAGTCATCTCGATAACCGTTATTATATAAATCCCAATGGTGTTTGAAATCGGAAGGCAGTGAGAAGCGGCAACTAGAGTTTATTAGCGAATAACACAGATTACAAGGCTAAAAACATAACAAGCGAATTTGAAGCAGAGAGGCGAATGTATGTGTATGCTAGCAAATATAGAGGCGAATTTCTAGTTAAATCGAACAATGGCAAAGCGAGGCAAAGGCTATCAATTAGATTCGAGTATATATATATATGGGAAAAAGAATGAATCATCGAACGATATTTAAAGTAGAGGGAGATAGAATTAATCCGTGTCTGCTGTGAAGCAATTACTCGCTGAAGAAAATGAAGTCGAGCAATATCGTGGATTGGTCAAAGTTAGACATTAACACCGTTGGATGCCGGCCCAGTGGTCTAGAGGTTAAGTGTTCGCGCACGAGATCTAAGGCTCTGAGTTTGAATGGCGCGTGCGCAACAGTGGATGCGCACTGATGAGGAGTCCCAAACTAGAATGAAATGGCCGTTCAGTACTTCCAAGTTTTCAGTGGTGACCTGACATTGAACCATCCATGATATCAATCTAAGCTCAACAATCTCTATAACCCTTTACTGATAATATATGAAATCATTGTAATCATAAATCGTTCAATAATAAATATATTTTTTGTTATATCCCAATGAGAAGGGGTATTGTGGAGATTGTAGTAATTTCAACAGTTATGATCATGAGTCAATTGAAGCTTAACCACCATGGAAAACCTGGAAGTACTGGACTGACGTTTCGTCCTATTGTGGGACTCCTCGGTAGTGTGCATCCACGACCCTGCCTCGCTGAATTTGAACACAGGACCTATCCCAATGAGTAGAAAACTATCAAGTTCAATTTTGGCATTGATACCTATAAACTCATAAGTCGTTCGAATTGAAAATTTAAATTACAATTAATAAATTGGATATACATAACACACACGAAAAATGACTTACTTTATTATATGTTCGCCAATTACGATATTTTGCTGGTATTTTCACTAAACAAAATCGATCTAATGTAATTAAAAATACAGTATATTGACTTGTAAGACATGCTGAAAAATCTAATGATAACCATAAATCACAAATTAAATGACCTAATGGCCAATAACCAAGTAATTGATATGTAATAAATAAATTCATAGAAAATAAACCAATTAATACATCAGTCATAGCTAATGATGCTATAAAATAATTACTTGGTATACGTAATGAACGTTCAACAAAAAATGCAATTAATACTACAATATTACCACCAAGTGTAGCAGTTGATACGGTTGTTGCTAATAATGCTATTATACTTGTTGTGAATGGTGGAAAAATACTGGTGAATGTGTAATTCATTAGCTGATTAAGAATTAGGTTAATGTTTTATTTTTGAAAGGAAAAGTTAATGTTTTTCTTTGCAGATGATTAATTTCTTGTTATTTGAAATAATGTTCTATATCACCAATTGTACTTGTCTATAAGTGAAAATGAAAAAGTGAATAGAAATAATAAGTGTACGAAATTTAAGTACAATTAATATATATATAACTGCGAATAAATTTTATCTGGCCCTTTATATACCAAGTTGGTAGATGTTCACTCATTCGTTGGTTAAGTTGCCTGGTAGTATGTTTCATTAGCAGAGCAAAAAAGATCTGTACAGTAGATACTCTAAGTCAGGAGCTTGAATTTATCAACAACTCATTGACCGAGATCGGCTACTTCAGTGCTTTCATTAAGAAGTACATGTATGACATAATAAAGAAGTCGAAGATTTCGACTGTTCGTAAGAAACCTTTATACATGAAAGTATATTTCAGCCGGGATGTGGCTAGTGATACTCTGAAATATAGGTTAACTAAAGTAATCACCAGGATGTTCTACGCAGCCAATCTTGCGTTGACCTTCACTCGTCGACCAACGATGTCTACTTAAACGAAGGATAAGTTACCTGAGTTGGCTCCTTCAATGTGCATTTACAAATTCAGCTGCTCCTGTGGAGATAGCTATATCGGGCGTACTACCAGACAACTTAACCAACGAATGAGTGAACATCTACCAAATTAATATATATGTCAATGAAAATTTGAATGGTGTAATAAGAAGATGAAGATTATCAAAATTGTTTTTCAATACATAAAGGGGGGTTTTGACTGATACTTCAATAAACCTGAGCATACACCCTGGACAACTTTTGAGCGAAACTACAAAAAAGTGATTTAATATCAGTCTTATGACCAGTCTCAACTATGTGTTTAACAATGGAAGATGATGAATGTTTGTTACCTGCTCTTATTGGGTAATTTGATGTGATTTGTTTGTGTGGCCATTTTGGTACATATTCAGAGAGCATATGTATGTGTGGGAACAGACACATGAAAATTGATTAACATATTGAGATTTGACGCCGTTTAGATTATGTTACGACATTTGAAGCAAACGTAATTGGGTTCGAGTCCCGAAGTGGATGTCAACTCTGGGATACAGGTACATCCAGATAACGAGTCTCAAATAGGACGACATGCGCGTCCTGAATTTCCCTGCTCGCCACCATCCATCTCTGCTTATAAATATTAATTTGCCCGTACTATATAAATGGAACTTACTGCTCAGTTTTGCATGATTATTTGTCAAATTAATACCTTAAAGTTTTCTATGGATATACCGTAGTGTATTAATTCATCCAGAATCATTTTTATTTGTGAAACCTATGTAGCTCTAGTTAACCTGCTTCTTTAACTATCATGTTCGTAAAAATTGAATCACTTAATCAGAAAAAAAATTATAATTGTACATTGATGTAATTGATTTTCTTCACAGTTGTAAACCAAGCAAGAATGATAATAATTTAAGAATGCAATAAATTCATTCTAGTATGTTGAATGATCTTCGAAAATTCCAGAACTAGAACTCCGAAGAGTTATAGAAAACACTGTCAAGTTTAAACTGAATTCAGTTGTTGACTTTAGAATAACTTATTCTTCTCTAATGGACTACTTATTTATTTATGTTCTTTTTAATTACAAGTATTTTGATATTTTGAGCTTACTAAACTTACCATTTTTTTATGTAGCTGTCAATGGAAAGCCGACAATTACTTAGTGTATTCCCTGTGTTCTGTATATTTTGTTACATACACACTGTGATATCGTAAATAGCGATGTTGATCGATACTTGATACTTGGATAAAATGTATGAAAGTAACATACTTAAATTGTTTAGTTAAGTAATATAAACTATTTCATATAATAAAAATGATAGAATGCTGATCAAACTAATACAGTATAAGAAGATGGAGTTGATCTGAAAAATGTGATGTAGTTGCGTTATACGTTTCGAACAATCTGGCCACACATATACTTGGGAAGATACAAACAAACAATACCAAGTGATTAAACTTCAGCACATTGCACAACTTAGTGACTATGAGGACTCACTACCTAAGTGGATAACACGACGGCGTTTGAAGCGAACGGTACTGAGTTCGAGTCTCGGAGTAAATATCAACTCTGAGATGCAGATACATCCAGCTGAGGAGTCCCAAATAGGAAGAAATGCTCGTTCTGTATTTCACTTCTAGCCACTATCCATTTTTGCTTAAACACTGTGTATCCACAAGGCAACTAATTTAATAAAGAAAACTTTTCACTGTTTTATCCTGTTGTTTTCTGAGTTTGGAATTTAAAAAACCATTCATTCGTTCACTTATTGTCCATACTAGAAATATACATCATAATTTAGTGAATTTTTATGCTTTATGTTATTCTAGGTATTCAAAATTTGGGTAAGAATCGAGACAAGGTTTTTTCCATCTTGTTTGTTTTGTTCATAACTGCCCCGCTGAGACGTTTACCTGCTGACAATATTAATATGAATTAATGTGTTTTTTTATCAATTACTTTAATCATCTTATAGTTTATATAATGCGAAGAAATTCTTAATGGTCACTTACGTATAGAGTTTCAATCTAAATAAACCAACCTGTATAACAATTAATGAATCATTAACCCATCATACATTTTGGCCGATAACCTAGAAGTTGCAGAATATGTTCTGTTTTTAATTATTTACAAACTTGAATGGGAGATTTAATAGTCCAACTAAGTTTTAATGTATCTAGCATTATTACTAACTCGGAAAGAATTAAAGATGTAGTGATTTACCAAATGGTATTAAAATTAGTTTCATGATAGATCATAAACTACTTATCCTTAATGTCGAAGGACTGTATGAAGTATTAAGCTGACATTAAATAATTCATTATCTGGTGATGAACTGCAATCATCATGTTGAAATGTATTCGAAACGTACGTTCTATCCTGATTGGAACTGATGAACGTGATGTAACTGAATTTGGGAATCGATCATTTAACTGTAACTCAAGCCATGAAAAAAATGAACAATAATTTTAATATTAGCGTAGTCATGTTAGTATCATAGTCCAGTGAAGTATCCAATTCCATTTAAATATATGGATAGAGGCATCAATATAAATAAAACCATCTTCAATTTATGGGTATCACTGTTTCTTTGATTGGTATTCCTTGTTTCACTATTAAGCATTAGTGTTGAATAAACCAGTGTTAGAAGTAGATAGATCTTCAATAATACTCAGTATTCTATTCGACAAAAGCATCATGAACAGTTAAATCATCTTAAAGAATGAGTATTCATGTTTCACGTGCAATATCTTAGAATCCAACTATATTAACTAAACATGTCTATGAATACTTTTCCAAACAAATATATACTTGTGGTAGGTAAACAATTCACATGGTTTGCGAGTCACTTAGTCAGTATTAAGATTTTAATTGTTTTATCAAATCTACAACTAGTAACTTCTTTATTGCAATGGTGAATAATAGACCATGCAAACCTCTGAATCATAACACCAGAAGGGTAGATCAGTAGACACATGTACCTCTGTTGTTTAGACTTATAACTGACGTGACAATTTAAGTTAGGTACACATGTGCTCCAAGTACCCATAATTATAAGTCAAAAAATAAATTAAAATTATAACTGTCTGATAAATACGTATTATAATATGCAAGCTAATTAACCAAATATTAATTACTTTTCATATTGCTGTTTACTTCACTTTCTCTTGGGAGTCAAACTAAATTAACTTAGAGTTGACTGTGTAGTACACTGGTAAGATTGTGCTTTTTTTTAACGAATAACTCAACTTTCATTTCATTAAATGTTATTCATCTATAAATGATTGTTTAGTAATAATGTTTTTAAATTCTGTCTGGAGCTTCCGGGCTTTATTCTGAGATTTGTAGGCCATTGATTTTAACGTTAACAGTTAAGGTTATTAGATGACTGAGATTTTCGGATTCCATGTCATTTTAGTTACTTCACAATTGTCTAACTGACAACTCCAATTTTTCGAATTGTATTGAGCGCTCGATAGAATAATATTTAAGCAAAACGAGAGCTACAGTATTTGCAAAGTATCGTGAATTGATTGGATTTTCTTGCCTTTGCTTTGTTTAGGTTGTTAATTGACATTTAATTAGCAGAGCTGGTTGCCTTTTTTGACGTTCATTGTTGTAGCAATTTTTTTAGACAGTGAAATATTTTCTATGAAGTTAGAATAAGCTACAGTGTTCAAGAAGAACTACTCTGGATACAGCCTTCAAATCGTTATACCTCTCATTGACCAATGAACATAGATGAAGTCAATTCGAAGTAGGTAGAGAAATAAATTAATATATTAAACATATATTTGGTTTTATACTATGTTGACAAAATTCTAGAGGTTTCTATTTTGAAAAAGATGTATTTTTACTAGAGAAGCCCATCCATAGCTGTACATGTTAACAATAAACAATTTCATGGTGTATTTGCGGACTATAGTCAATACATCAATAAGATGTCATCTAAGGACAATACAGTGATGCATACCCCTAGTACAGATGGGTTTTGAAGTGATTATGTTAGCTTAAAACCACTGAGTCGAAAGTAGATAGTTCGTATATCTAACTTCAATCAATTCGTGATTTATGGGAACATTTCAATACTTAAGATCATGAGTCAATTAAAGCTAGACTACCATGCAAAAATTGGAAGCACTGGACGGCCGTTTCGTCCTATTGTAGGACTCCTCCATGGTGGTCTAGCTTTAATTGGCTCATGATCTCAACTACTGAAATTACTACAATCTCCACGAAACACATTTTGATACTAATCAACATATGCTCACTAGTGACTGGCTTCAAGAAGTATTTCCTGGAGTTCTAGTGAGAAGCAGTGACCAGTGGAGTTCAACCAGATCTGTTGTGAAGTAGTAACTCACTGATGACAATGGTGGATGTGTTGCTGAATTTCGTGGATTAGTTAAAGTTAGACATTAACACTTTTGAATACCAGTTCAGTGGTCTAGTGATTAAGCGCTAGTGCGCGAGACTATTAGGTCCAACGTTCGAATCTCGCGGTGCGGGATCGTGGATGGTCACTGCTAAGGAGTCTTACAATAGGACAAAACGTCAGTCCAGTGTGCCCAGGTTTTCCATGGTGGTCTAGGTTCAAATGACTCATGATCTCAACTATCGAAATTACTGCAATCTTCACAAAACCCCTTCTGATATTTATGGGAACAAACATTAAGTGTTATCTAAGTAAGTTTTATTATTCGAAGCTAATCAATTTCAGTCTTAAACATCAATGGGAAAATTCAAATAAACAATACAAAGTGAATTTACTTATTTTTGATGAAATCATTTTATGGTAGATTATGAAAATTATTTTGATTAAACGATTATATGGCAATAGGGTGAAAAAGTATTGAAGCAAATAACGCACATTTTTCTACAGAACACGATAAATGTTGCTTGTGAGGTAACTAGGGAATTCTAGTGAAAATTCGCGACTAGTGGATTTCAGTTATTTTGAATGTTAGACAGTCAATTATGAATAACAGTAGAAGATAGTTGCACTCCTTTGCGAATCGATTAAAATTACACATGCACAGTATTGGATGCTGTCTCATTAGTCTTGAGGTCAAGTTTTACCCGTGAAGCCGAAAGTCATTAATTCTACCCTCGTTGGGGTCATGAGTGCACACTACCATGTGTTTCATAGTTGTCAATGATTGTTTAGTTTATATCAGTTTCTGATATCGATAACATTCAGGAATCTCCGCAAATTTTTATGCTGATAAATTAACTGTGCTTGGTTGTTTTTCCGTTGACTTCATACAAATCAATAAGCTTAATTACTTTAAAATACTAATATGATATGGGAATCAAGCAAACGAATCATCCATCAAGAAAATATAAATTGTTCAGAACGTAAGTGAAGTTTAAAATGTTTTCACTTGGTTTCTATTATTGCTTTTAAATAAATAAATTTATTTGTTTGTATTTGGCTAAACAGAAACCAAAGAAATGCAATAAATTAGTTGTATTCTGTTTATAATACTATTCTTGTTTTCACTGATTGAAATCGTGAGTCAATTGAAGCTAGACCACCATGGAAAATCTGGAAGTACTGGATGGCCATTTCGTCCTAGTATTCTTGTTTTGTTTAGATTTTCAGAAGAACCAATGACATGGAACATTGAGTGTATCTATGATTTATTAAGATATTCACCTATTGAGATTAAACTTAGTGAGTTTTAAACATTGTTCTTAGAAGAAATGACTACGTGTTAATATTTGATAGAACCTGATATTGATGAAGAGACGCTATGTAGTGCAACGAAATGCATTCTATAATTTAATATTGAATTGCATACTGTCAGTGTGTGCTATGAAAGATAGTGTCTCATTTATATTCATGTGAAAAAATCTAAAGTTGTTTTAATTCTTAGGGTTTATTGAAAACCATACTAATCTAATTTTACAGGTATTTCTACCTAATCGAATGTATTGTACTTTTTTTAAACTAACTTTTTCAGATTAAATTAGACTAGCTCAAGTTACACTTGTATTGTTAAGGTAGGCTAAACAAGGTTTTAGATGAACGACTGAAGTTTTTATTAGTCATCTGATGGCATAAACTGAGTAGTTTAATATAGCTTATAACTATTCAGCATGAAAACATGTCACTTTGTTATTTAAATATACTAGATATTACCTTTTCACTTTTGGAAACTGACTTGTAATCATGACATTTTAACTTCGTGTTATGGACGTCCGTAAATCTGCAATTTTTTAGTCTCTTAAATGCTGAAATCACATACTAACTTGAAGTTCAGTTGTATTTACTTATATACGTACTCATGCTACCCTTTGCGTAGGAGAATAAACTACCCACCAACATTCTCCATCCAACTCTCTCCTGAACAATTCTTTCTAGTTGTTTCCGGTTGCTATTCATCATTTTCATATCTGCTTCTGATTCTCGACCGGTGTTTGAGGAATCCAACCTGTTGATCTCGATGTTGGGCGCCTGCTGAGTGTTTTATCCGGTTCAGCAACACTCTGTTGAAAACTTTTCATGATACCGATAGTAGTATTATGCCTTTATAGTTCCCACACTTGTTAAGATCTTTCTTTGGAATCGTAACGAGACGTCCTTCTTTCCAGTCTGTCGTGACTTGTCCCTCATTCCAAATCTTCCTGAATAGAACGTGGAGCACGTTCGTAGTTGTTTATATGTGTGACTTTAGTGCTTCGGCTGATATACCGTCAGGTCGTGCTGCTTTCCCACTGTCGATTTTATGATGGTCATCCTAATTTCTTCGATCGTTGGTTGAGTGACATCTATAGGAATGTCTGTCAGCGCTGCTTCGATGTCTGGTGGATTCAATGGAGCTGGTCTATTCAAGAGTTCGTTGAAGCATTCTACATACATGTTCCTCTTCTCTTGAACCACGGTGTTCGTCTTGCTATCTTTGTTAAGGTGTTCACTTTTCGAAATCTTTGACTGGATCTAGTAAGTGGTGTGAAAGGGTAATTGAATGGCTGAATGTTCTGCGTCTAATATATGCTGCAGAATCGATGGCTTCACTTTTATTCACATTCTTTAAGTCACACTGGTAGTTACCGTCAAATGCGACGAGGAATTTTTCACATGAGAAATCCAGACTAGCTCCGTAAGAATAGGTGAGTTATTAAAAGACTTGACGATATTTTAGATACCAAGTTATAATGTTAATTTTGAATCTCATCAATTTAAGAAAAATAGTGTGAATAAGTATTAGTTGATATCCGATAGGAATTTATCATTTATGTATATTCTATTCAGTCAGTCAGTAACAACGTAGAACTTTGTACACACGCACATCAGTTTGAGTTGCCATACCACAATAGCACAGAGATTCAGTTGTCGATTCAAATTCCGTAGTGGTAGAGGTAGTAAGAGTATAAGCAGAAATCGGGAAGATTAGGGTTTGGAGATGTTATTCAAGGAGTTTTAGGTTTTTAAAGATAATACATTTCTAACAGTCTAACACACAAAGATCAATGGATGTGTTCTAGGAAATAATTATGATCTACAAGCAATGATGGACGGTGGCTAGCAGTGGAATCAAGAACGCGCGTTCCGTCCTATTTATGACTCACCAGCTGGATTCAGTAACTAATTGAATAACGTGATGGCGTTTGAAGCGAACGGTATTGGGTTCAAGTCTCGGAATGAACATCAACCTTGGAATGCAAGTATATCCATCTGACAAGTCCCAAATAGGACAAAACGCTCGTCCTGGATTCCACTGCTAGCCACGATCCATCTTTATTGAAAAAGCTTATGAATTAAAGCTATATTGAGGCAATCCTAATAGGATGCACATATGCCAACAAGAGACTGATCAATTGTAGTCTGAAATAACAATGGGAAGATATAAATAAACAATACCAAGTAAATTTAATGATTATGATCAGTCAAATAGAATTTAGATTTTTTATTACTACTCTAATGGACATTTTGATCATAGATAATTTTTTGTTTATGACATCAAAGTAGAAAATACCAGACAAATTTCTATTGAGTACAGCTGTACATGATCATATTAAAAGTGAACAGTGTAGTTGTATGTGTTTTTGTGTGTATGTGTGAATCTAATAGAGGAAACTAAATGAGTATAATAAGCAGATGAAATTACTCCATTAAATAGTAAATGACATTTTTTTCTTCTCTTTAATCTCTTATTTCTTTTGATCATGAGAAATAACTACTTGGAATAGATCAAAGAAAGCGAATAATAAGGCATGACCACTGATCCAAGTGTATGTGTATAGGTACACATATATATATGTATGTGGGTAATTGTTAGATGTTCCTATGTCCAGACTTAAATGAAATTATGCTAGACTAGAAATTTGGACACTGATATAATTATTTCCCATCTATAAGAATATTTCAGTAGTATGTTGTGTATTTTTAGTACAAACTACCCAAATAAGGATGATTTTTTTTAGTTTGTAAAATGAAGAAAAAAAAACATGTAAAATTCTAGTTTGTATCAATATTAGAATATTTATGTTTCAATCATATGTTTTCTCACTACAGTATATATATAAATGTAATTAAAATTGGTTGGTAGGCAATTCTATTTGTTATGGAATCATTTTAAATCATGTTTATGAGTAATAGTTTATAATTGATTGATCACTGGGTAGTGATCAATGTCATGTGTGTCAAGTCCTCATTTAGTGCAGATCGAATGCTATCAACCATGTTGCAATGTGGCCACCAGTCTAAGTGACTCGACACCACGTGCACTATATGTTGAGATTAGATGATAGTTGGAGGTAGTCAACAGAAAATCCTGGACCCGGTCTTCATGCTACATGGCACTCGTTAGCAAGGTGTGCCTGTAATTTTGAACAACTAGTGCTCCCTGATGGATTCGCTCCCATGTCACCAAGCTTCATATTCAAACCATCCTAGCGGCGACTGACCTCCTGTAGGATTGAGATGTAATCACAATTGGTTGATCACTGGATGGTGATTAATGTCATGTGTGTCAAGTCCTTCTTAGTGCAGATTGAATGCGAATTTCGACATAGCAAATATTCGGCTAAGCAATCGATATTTATTGGAGAACTTAGAGAACTACGAAAGCAATCATCCAGAAGATACAAGTGTTTATTAACAGTTGTCAACGCATTATACTTCGTATGCGTTGACCACACACCATCAGCAACAAACTACTATGGGAGAGAACGAACCAGATTCAAGAGGAGGAAGAAATTGAGAAGAAGTGTTGGAAGTAGAGAGAACACACATTGAGGAAAGCAATCCATTGCGTCACAAAGGCAAGCCCCTCACATGGAATCATCAAAGTTAAAGGAGAAGAGGAAGACCAAGGAACACATTACACCGAGAAATAGAGACAGATATGAGAAGAATGAACAACAATTGGATGGAACTAGAAAGGAAGGCCCAGAACAGAGTGAGTTAGAGAATTCTGGTCAGTGGCCCATGCTCCATTGGGAGTAATAGGCGTAAGAAAGTATGAAGTGGGAACCTTAGGTCATTGATAATAATGTCAAGTAGTTTCAGAATTACAAACCGTCATACTACTTTGACAGAAGCAAATTTTCTTACGATCTTATTAACTTTACTGCAATCTTCACTACATTACATAATACACATTCATTTCTAATCAACTTCATAATGATAATTTGAATTTTAACATATTAAATAGATTCTAAGCAGCTAGTGCGAACCCATCGAAATAAAATGAATTCATCAATCTTTGTTTTCGTTCTCTTCAACATCATATTACGACCCATTAAATAAAGGATAATGGTTCAATCATAGAATACTGAAAACGTCCAGTTGATTTTAAAAAAATGATAAGTCTTGCAAATTGAACGCTATTCGTTTCCTAAGCTATTCTGTAACCCCTAAGCTAGAACTATACAGCGACCTGAAAATACGGGTATTTATATATGCTAACATTTGTTAAATCAACACCATATTTTAGCCAATCCGCTAGAAGATATATTATGCTACTGACCAATAGTAACACGCCACGTTGACATTCTAGAAAGCTCTATCATACTCTGATTGGCTAGGACTCTTCAGCTCCTCTAGGGCCTCTGCAGGCTCTGTTGCAGTTCTCGGAAAGCCGACTCAACAAAAAATAGATAACGACAAAGGATTATTAGTAGTATCAGTTGACTTACTACTTATTCTTTTTTTTCAGTATCAACATATGACACATTTAGTTTTTATATGTAATAGATATATTTGTTATTATTTTAAAGACATCTATTTGATCCTTTGTCAAATTGATGAATATATTTTAAGTTAACAGGAAGTTCATTATAGAAAATTAAGAAAATCATGATGCGCTACCGTTTTTGAACTAATAATAAAAATTCCAATGAAATTTTACATCAAGCTGCTACGTTCAGCTTGACTTCAAACTAGTACATCTTACAATAAAACGAGAGATACATTAAAAAGACATGAATATAACTATCATTTTACAAGGTATCATTACGAAGGTTTGATTTGATAATTTCGAATAAATTGAGCATAGGGCAGATTGTTATAAATTAATTAATATATTTGTAATATTCCAATGAGTAGGAAAATTAGATTTTCTGACGTTTCGTGGCTTAGTGTAAGTCACTTTTTCAGAGAATAAATAACCAAATTAATATTAATCCAAGTTTAAATAGTTCAACGGAACAACAAGAATATTATGTGATCAATCAAAAAACAGGTCATGTCATTTCGATCAAGGTGGTTCATAAGTGAACTGTATGTAAATTTGCGTGTATGTATGTGTTCACTGTTAAGGATGAAAATTGTGTGACCTCTATGATGAGAAAGGATAGAGTTTGATTTGTAAGATGATAGTATGAATTGTAAATAAAATCAAACTAGATGGGTAGGATAGATAGTCCAAGTAGGATGTATGATAAGGTCTTCTTATCTATTGAGAGGAATAGGATTAGGCATTATATGGAACGCTTCAGCTACTCTCCTTTCTTTGTAATTGAAAAAAACCTTTTTGCAATATTTTGATATTTTTGAAATCGATTTATCCCGTTGTACTATCTATATTTGGATTAATTTTAATTTGGTCATTTATTCTCTGAAGAAGTGGCTCCCACTAAGTCACGAAACGTCAGAGGATCTAATTTTTCTACTCATTGGGATATTACAACTATATTATTTATTCATATCATTTTACAATTTTAAAAACAAAGAATAATTGAGCGAATAAATGTATTCAATAACTTCATCATCAAACCCTATAGTTCTGAGTCTATAATTATTGTAATATTGTACAGAAGCCAAACTGAACCATCTATTGATAAATTTGATAAGGTTATATGTTAAAAAAGGTGACATTTTACGATTTATCGACTTTTTTATATTTATTAGGAAAAATGTATTCAAGCGAAATAGTTTGCTTTTTAGACAAGGAATTGGTTGAAATCTCATGTGTTATAACGATAGCTTACCTTTTTGCCAAGGTACAACAACAAGAAATCTATAGAGAATCGTTAAATGATACAGAATAGTGAACACATTTTAAAATGCCATAGATAAAGTGAAAGAGATAATTCTCATTACTTCTATAAAAGACCTTGGCTGCAAATTAAGTTGTATCAGTTGAGATACTTTCAGATTTGTAAATCTTCTACGGAAATCTTGACTACTGTATCGGAAAATTTGAAGTACGCAAAATAATCTTTTAATAATTTTCCAGAGCTTGGAGTCCGAAAAATCGAATCAACAATACTGGTATATGTTTTATTTAATAGCCAATAAATAGATATTGAAAAAGTTCAGATAATTCGAAAACGTGTCTCTAACCATGAAGAAAGAAGAATAAATTAGGCGTTCTTTAGACATTTCTGATCTTTAATACCCTCAATAAGAAGGAACGCTTAACTAATCAACCGACCTGGACTATATTTCCAAGCACTCAAATTGACCCCCTTCAAATCCTGCACTACCATTACATCGAATTAAGTTTTACGCTACAAATACCAGGTTCTTGCATCCTATACACATGTTCATAAATGTTGAGAATCAATATTTCATAGAATCATTATGATCCGATCAACACGATTAAACTGGTTTATACACAGTGAATATTTGGATTGCCCTGTTTTCTTCATATTATTTAAGCTTACGTAAATTTGAACAAAAAAACGTTATTTATGCTTTGAGTAATTGACAAATTCCGTCCAGTGCTTCCAGGTTTTCCAAGGGGGTCTATCTTTAATTGGCTTATAATTTCAACCAATAATGATAAGTCGTTAAACACTATAAATTTGATGGGTTTTGTGGATATTATAATAATTTCAATGGTTACGATCATGAGTCAGTTGAAGCTAGACCACCATCGAAAGCCTGGAAGCACTGGACGGCTGTTTCGTCCCAGTATAGGACTCCTCAGCAGTGCGCATCCACCACCTCGCCCCCTTCGAGATTCGAACCCAGGACCTAATGGTTTCGCACGCGAGCACATAATCACTAGACCGCTGAGCCGGCATCCAATGATGTTAATGTCTAACTTCAACTAATCCTCGAAATTGAGCGACACATCCGCCGTGGATGCGCACTTCTGAGGAGTTCCACAATAGGACGAAACGGCCGTCTAGTGCTTCCAGGTTTTCTATGGTGGTCTAGCTTCAACTGACTCATGATTTTAACCATTGAAATTACTATAAACTTACTTTTCTACTTATTGGATGTCAAAAATATATTGGCAGTTTACTAAACTAAGCAATCTAACAAACGCTTTGTTTCTTTACAATTATCATTTTATATTTTGATAATGAAGTCTAGATTTTATATATTGAATAAGAAATTTTAGTTTCTGGGAGATATATTCAAATTGAATAGCTTTCATATTGAGGCGTTAATATAATAATAATAATAATGATATTTTAAGGCGTATTACTTAATGTATATGATTATTTTGAATAGGAACACCTTGAAGGTCATTGGTATAAAATTTGTTGATGTAAAACGACGCATTACATCATAATTTTTAAAATGTATCATGATATTACATCATAGTGACGTAAGTGACATTAGTCTGTTAGAGAAAACATAGTCCAGTAGAGTTACAGTTATTACGATGAATAAATAATGACAAATTAGGAATAAAATCTCTGATTATTATTTTAAAAGGCGGAATAAAGTAGTAATTTCTAATCATTCATGCTGATAGTTTGTAATGAATAATAATGAGTATTTGTAAGTTAAGAAGATTTAAGAAGACATTTTTACAAGAACACAGTGTTTTCTATATAATTCGGTTTAAAGGTGAATAGATAACCATTTAGATAACCAAATAAAACCTGAAAGGCTATTTTGTCTTGATGTGAGACTTTTCAGAAGTGCTCATCCATGACCTCGTAACAAAATATCGAACCCAGGACCTTTAGTTTCATGCGTGAACCCATAACATTCAGACCACTGACTAGGAACCCAGTCTCCGAAAATTCAAACTGATAATTATCATTTGCTTACCACAGTGACTGGCTTCACGAAGGAGCTTACGAAGTTCAAGAGAGAAGTCGAGAGCAGTAAGGTGAGGAAGTTGATTACTCAACATCGCTAATTGACTTACACACCATGGGATTCTGAATCAGTGGTCTAGAGGTTGAGCGTTCTTCAGCAAGTCTGAACGATTATGTGTTTGTGGGTGGGTGCTGTTGAAGAGCCCCATACTAGGAAGAAACTACTATCAAGTGCTTCCAGGCTTTCAATTGTTTTCTAGCTTCGATTGCTTCATCACTTCTATAAAACATGTTAATCCCCACAATTTTACACTGATTAAAAGAATATATTCTGGAGTTTAACGATTAAACAAACTTGTGTTTATGCATTGGTGTTTTGAATTATTTGGAAAGCATTTTATACCAGTATATTGGTTATCAGATCAGAACTAGTGATGCAAGACTTTTATATTTATCTTACTGTCAAAGGATTAGTAAATTGAAAAATGAAAGGTAATACAACCAGAAATTCAAATAAATGAGTAATATAATGTCTCGTACTGCTACGGCTAGACACTGATGTTGCAAAAGTTTGATGTTTTTTGAGAATCCCATTGTTCAGTATATAGAAATTATATCATAAAATATAAGGTCTTGACATGCGTAAACACCTTGACATTCTTATATTTATAGATGCAAAATGAACACATGCTCATTCTTTCTACGGCGCAAATTAGAAAAATGTTGGTGCCCTCCTTGTAACACTAAAATTCTGCTAAATAAACTCTGACTGGATCTCTTTTCTTAAGCAGAAGTCAGGAGCTATTAAAACCAACCATTCGGCACATAAAGTACAATTATGACAGAATGATAAAAATCCTTTCTTTATTCTTTGTTTCAATGAAATTTGACTACTTACTTTCATATCTAGTCATCTATAGATCTAATTCTCAAAATTAAACACAGGTTAAGAGGGAGACCTTCATCCTCGAACTTTTTACCGGATATTTGCATCTATTAATAAACAAGTAAAATTTTCTTCTTTTGTAATGGGTTATATTGACTCTCAACATTCAGTTATGTGTTTGATAGTATCATCAAGGCAAGGCGGACAGCTTGAATATCTGGGCTACCTATTCGTGTCATCTAGATATTTCAACATGTTATCTGTTTCTTTTGTTTGTTTCAATAGATCATTATGTCAATTAATTGTACAACGTATTCAAGTGCGTTTGTTAGATGTTTACGAAATTTCGTTGTACAATTTAGGAAGGAGACCGATCAAAGACATCGTGGTTGCTGGCAATGTACATCAAAAAGAACATACAATATTCAGATATCGATTCCCGAACTGATAACATCTAACTCGCGATTACTCAATATTTGTCATGAGGATCGATTAAGAAATAAGAAAAGGAATCCTGTTGAAATACTTTCCTCTGAGAACTCTATATTATACCAACAATATAATGTTGAATAAAGTGAATAATAACATTATTATTTTTAAGAATTAACTGAGAGTGTAGAATAGAGTTTAAGTGATTTTTGTCACTCTAGTTATCATATTCCATATATGATATTTAACATGTATTATGGGACTACTCAGAGGTACGCACACACGACTTTCTATCCGTGAATCGAATCCATAATTTTCGGTCTTGTGAGCGAATATCAAACCTCTACACGACTGGTTGATATGATTGGACTTCACTGGTCATGTCTTTTTACTTGAACTCCATGAGTTGCATCATGAAACTATTCACTAATAAGTAAATGCTCATTACTAGTGTGGAGGGATTTACGGAGATTGTAGAATGTTCGTAATTTAAATCATTAAATGATTAATATTTTTTTGAAAAATAAATTTTATTTTGTACTGCTTTTTCTAAAAGTAAATTCGAGCAACGAAATTTCCAAATATTGAATGAAACCAATAATAATAATAAACTATCAGAATGTTACATAACAGTTATTTTGTAATACTTATTGTCTAATGTAAGGGAATTTTAATAGTAAATGAATTATATTAATAAAATAATTGTATATAATTGTAAACTATTATCAGCAACAACCTACTGTGGAAGAGAACAAACCAGATTCCAGAGGAGGAAGAAATCAAGAAGAAACGCTGGAAGTAGAGAGGACACACATTGAGGGAAGCAATCAACTACGTCACAAAGACAGGTCCTCAAATAGAATCCTCAACGTTAGAGGAAAAGAGGAAGACCAAAGAACACATTACACCGAGAAATAGAGACAGATATGAGAAAAATGAACAACAATTGGATAGAACTAGAAAGGAAGGCTTAGAACAGAGTGAGTTGGAGAATTCTGGTCGGGGGCTTATGCTCCATTTGCAGTAACAGGCGTAAGTAAGTAAGTAAATTATAAATTATTATCATTTTTTTAATTATTCTACTCAAATACTCTTAAGACTATTTTCAAACAATAACAACATAGACTCAGATAGATTCAATTATTGTTTCTTTTTAGACGTTTTTTAAAGAAGTTTTATCAAACAGTAAAAATTTCACTGAAGAATATCGTCCCAATCTTGTTTTCTTTTTCTTTATCTTTTTTGCTAATCATACAAAACTAAATCTTCAATGTATAGTACGTTAATTCGTTTTGACATTATAACTAATAATAAATTCGATCAAATTTTAGGAAAAAAGAAACAAAAACAAAACAAAACAACATCCCTGTACTACGTGATAAGTAAAAAACAAAAAAAAACAATGTTGTTTTCAGGGGGGAGATAAAATGCGTGGAATCACTTAGTACGTACTACATACTATGCATATTTATTGATGTATCAATATATTGTATATATATCTATCTATGTATATATATATATATATTTACAAGATATACTGAATACATAATTGAATAGACTGTAAATTGATTAATTCCGCCTCAAGAGATTTCTTCCATCAATTCACGTAAACATCATTAGACAACAGTAACAATAATAATAATAATAATGATAATAATAGTGAAGAAATAAACAAAACTACTGAAAGCAACATGCAAACAACTGATAAAACAAAACAAGACAAACAAAAGCAAGATTTATTATGGAAATGAAATTAATTTCTCTTTTGTATACAAATTTAATAGATTTGATGTAGACGAAGGAAAAGATGACAATGATGAAGCTGTAGGATCTTAATAATTTTTGATAAATAAAAAAAAAGCGAAAGAAAACAAAATCGCTGATATTTGGTTTAGGATGTTGATACTCTGATGCAAAGAATTTTTTTGTATTTTAGGAATAATCATTTAGTGGTAGTATTTAGTTTAATATATATGCGGAGGTTTCATTTTATTGCGTTTTTATACTGTCTGTTATCATAGCTAATATACGTAGATGAACTAAAAATGATCTGAGGTTAACAATCACTCTCTATTTACTACGGTTATTTAGAGTTTACATCATCGACTAGTTTTAGTTAGGTAAACAATAAAGTGTAGAAAGTTCTGGATGTATGTTTCGTTTTAGTATGGGACTTCGGATCAGCGAGTGTTTATAACTCTCACGAGGGTGAATATCAGTCATCGATGGTTTTCATTAGACCTTCGTGAATCATCTCTCACGACTCATGAGTAGTTAATTGGAGAAAATCGTTAGTATAATAAAAAAACTTGTTATAATTCTATGTAGTTCTCCTTTAAATAATGTAAATATTCATGAATATCGAGTTTGAAATTTTAACAAGTTAAATGAACGTTATGTGTGTATCTGGTTAATAAAGAAAATGTACTTGAAATTGATGTCACATAGTATCTACAATTAGGAATACCCTTTAAATTACACCTAAAGAAAACTTTAACAATTTCTATTGTATCAGTATGGTGATTTGTGGAGATTATAGTATATTAACAATTGAATTTACGAGTCAATCAAAACTAGACTAACACTGAAAATCTGGAAGTCGTTCTGAAGAGTTCCATACTAGAACAAAACGTCTGTTCAATGCTTCCAGATTTTCAATGGTGGTTTAGCTTAGATTGACTAGTAAATTCAACTGTTATTGTATCAAAATAAATCTAGATCATAAGTATATGTTATATTGATTTATGGTGTTATATGAACTACTGATCATTTAATTCATAATAAGGTATGATTAACTTTACACTGAAATATTTCTTTATTATTGTTAAATATAACGATAGTCGTAACTGTAGGTGAAATGATAGAAAGTAAACAAGAACAAACATACAAAGAATACCAATTTGATATTCACTTTAACACTGGCTTTGTATTATTCAAATAACCTGTTCAGTTATATAGGTAACTAATCTTAATATAGTAACTAAATAAGATGTGATCTTATGATATACATTTCATTTAATGTATAAATTTAATCTTAGTAGATACAAGTTAGATACTATTGACGCATATAAACGATTGATGAGCCATAATGTGAAGGAAGTTGTTTCTTTTGTACGGTATATAGGTAATCTCAGAAAACTCATCGAATTCTCTTTCTGTTAGTGATTTCCAACTATATGTTGTATAAAGTGGAAAACCGAAATATTAGGTAATTAATAATAGTAATACTGATAGTGAAATTAAGCCATTTTTTCAGTTTATAATGTTTATAGACTACAAGTTGATAACTTAGACTAGAATGTTTAAAAGTTCTGACTATATACTGTAGAATTCTATGAACGAATTCATGAAATGCCAGTCTTCAGATAACGAAGAAGTCGTTAGACATATAGATTAAGACATCATTCATAAACCAATCAATGACTTGTTTCGTAGAATTGAATTTTTAACTTAATCGATCATTGCATCATGATAAAGTCAGTATAGAGAAGGTAAGAGATTTACAAAACTGGACAATTTCAATAATCACACGTCAGTTTTTATCTGATCATTAAATTAATTCCTAACACAAAACGTCTCCTATCAAAGTACATAAAAAGAGAATTAAAGATGATCTTAATACACCAAATAAAGCTAGTTCCATTATAACTGAACTTTATTGATAATACAGTTAACGTCGATTGTACTGGTTCTTTAAATCTAAGTTCAATAAGCACAAAAAATATATGTTCAGGAATGTATATTCATAATCTCTACAAGAATATTCGATTTCAATTTTTTTTTAAGTATCAAACCAATTCACTAAAATTGAAACGATTGAAAAGACAAGCTTGAAGGATTGAAAAATAAATTGTTTTGGAGTGCTAATTCTTTTCTATGCAATATTTTGCAATACTATCTTATTCATTTGTGCATTACCTTCCTTAATTAACTCTTTTAGTGAAACATAAAATAGATGCCTTACATTTGATTGATCACCACCCAGTGAATAATCAATTGTGATTACATCTCAGTCCTACAAGAGGTCGATCGCTGCTCGGATAGCCCAATAGTAACGTCTCTGACTGTGAAGCTAGGTGACACGGGATCGAATCCGTGAGGGAGCACCAGTTCCTTCCAAGTAGCACGAAACTCGGGTCCAGGGTTTCCTGTTGACTACCTCCAACTACCATATAAAATAGATGACTTTCAGCCAACATAGGTTGTGGTGATCACTACTAACACACAAATGTAACAATCACATTGAAATGGTTACAATAGGTAGAATTTTTTCCTTATTCTCTAGGATACTTGAGTGAATAACGAGATCTAAGTCGTTTTGATTCTTATACAATTATTTTGGGGAAATATTTCCTGAAGTCTTTTTGTTTGAAGATATTGATCTATATAGTATGTCGAAATGAATGTGTTTGGACGCTTACTCTCTCGTCATATTTTCACTAACGGTTTATCAATTTTATTAGAAGATTCACAACAAAAAAGTAATTCTAGTTATAGGCCATTTCTGTCAAAGATTGAAATCAATGATTGCTATGTTTTGAAACCAATAACATAAACAAAATGATATTTATCATTATAGGGTTGTGGAGATTATTAAGTTATTCATTAAGATCTTGAACCGAATGATGTTAGACCACCATTGAAAACCTGGAAGAACTATATGGCCGTTTAGTCCTGTTGTGAGACTCCTCAGCAGTGCGCATGGTCGCGCAATTTCGTGGATTGGTTAGGGTTAGACAATAACATCGTTGGGTGCCGGCTCAGTGGTCTAGAGTTTAGGCATTATCGCGCGATATTGAGGGCCCTGAGTTCAAATCCCTCGGGGCGGGATCGTGTATGCGCACTGCTAAGGAGTCACGCGATAGGACGAAACGGCTGTCTAGTGCTTCCAAGTTTTTAATGGTTGTTCGGCGTTATTTAGTCCAAGATCTCAATCAAAATGATATTTCAGTTATAGTACTTCAAGAAAGATAAAACATGAAATTTTAAACTTTGTTTCCTAAATGTATCTAGTTCACTTAATATATAGAATGTGAATATGGAAATTTTATTCAAAACAAAATTGGATGCGTTAATCTTTTTCTCTCTCAAAAAAGGTACTGCTTAATTGATTATAAACATTGGAAGCTAATAGTTATGCATAATTAAGAGTCTCTGTAGCCTATTAGTTATATTTACTGTAGACACCATGTAAACAGTAAACAAATCAATTAATACAGTTTAACATTTTCAATACATTAACTGTTCACTGATTTTTTTTGGCTTAATAAATGATGGATATAATATTCACTTGAAAGACAATTCAAGTATAAATTATTCATGTAGTGAAACAATATTGGACAGATCAAAGTAATCAGACTCATATGAAAGTGAGTTGAAAGAGAACAAAACTCCATCAAAATTATCCACTTGAGCTACAAATCTTCTTCACTATCTTAAGCAATATTTGACATATGCAGAAATACACAGTACTAACCAACCTTCTGAATAAACAACATAACACAATAACTTTTTAACGTGAAAATGCTTATAACTGAGTTTGGTCTAAAACAATTCTTTAATATATTTTGTTTTTCAAAATCCCGATTCTAAATTCAATTTAATAGAAAAAAATACAAACTAGTAAAGATAGGTCCTGCATTCGAATCCTGCAGGGCAAGATCGTGAATTCACATTGCTGAATAGTCCTATACTAAGACGAAACGATCATCCAGTGCTTCTAGGTTTCGCCAAAGTGGTTTAACTTCACTTAACTTATGAATTCAACTATTAAATTAGTAAAGATAGTCTAAAAACTTTCTAAATCTGTACAAACTGTAAATCAACCAACAACTCTATAAAACACACACTAACGTCATTAAATCATGCTTAGTTTGAAATACTTGTTTGCTAACCTGACTTATTTTCATGAAGAACTTGTAAATATTTAGAAATCATTATATTACAGAATAATGAGTAGCAAACTGAGTATACCATAGACGTATCGATCGAATGTATTATAACCTACAAGATTCAATGAAATCATTTAGTTCAATTACTAATCTATTGAAGAAATGAATCAGTCAACTAAAAATCAATATTGTTTTACTATTAAAAGTTATCCCATATACTAAGAGAAAAATAATAAAAAAATAATAAAACCGTATTTCAAGTGTTCCGGGATAAAATATAGCTGATAAATTATTTTCATTGAATGTAAACAATCTTACGTACTTACGTCAGTTCGAGTTGCCATACCACATTAGCACAGAGATGCAGTTGTCGATTCAAATCCCCTAGTGGTAGAGGTAGTAAGAGGTTAAGCAATAATCCAAAAGATTAGGGTTTGAAAATGTTATTCAAGGAGTATAATCCAGTGAAATAAATTTGGAAAGAGAAAAAAAAGAAAGGGACATGAAGAATTCAGAAGATTAGAACTTGGGAGAACACAAAGCGTGGATGTACCTGCACCATTGTAAACGATGTAAACAACAATAGGTATTACTTTATGAAAAAAGAAAAAAAGAAACGCCCTCTCTTAAATTGTTTTCAAAGTTATTTTACGACATATCAATTATGTCTAATAGACACCTACATCAAATTGTCATGAAAATTGTAAATTTGATTTTTTGTTTTGAAAAACAAAATGAAAGATTCACTAGATACATGATTATGAATAAACAATGAAAAGATTAGATGGTAAAAGTAAAATGGAGTAAAACATAAAATAGTTTTATACTAAGTGATTTGAATGAACTGAATAATGAAAGATACGTGTTGATGTGTAAAGTTTTAGTAAATAACATCACATTATACCCTCCGGTCTATTTGCCTACAGGATATATATCTGTGTGTATATATATGTACACATATAAAATTTTCAATGTTTAGATGAATATTTCATAAGGAAACTTCAGACGTTAAATAAGAGTACAAGGGATTTATATATTTAAACAATGTGATTGGGTTTATTTTCCTGTTTATTTATAGTATTAAGATTATATTTTGTTTGTGTTATGTCACGACAAGAATAATGAATGGTAACTTTTGGGATCTATCGATGGACCAATACTAAACGTATATTTCTAGTTTATAATTATTAGGTAACTAAACTATGTATATTCAAATTCCTCTTATTATAAGCTTTATTTTGATCCATAAACTATTATTATACGTTTTACCATTCTTGAGTTATACCCAGTATATTAATTACTACCTCCCTCATTCACAACCACATCTGGCTAATTCTTGTACAAATGTTATTTCATATTTTATTGGTACGATGTGGTCTGTTTGATTGGCATATAAACCCAGTATGTTTGAAATAAATGATTCATATTGCAGAGGCTGAGATTGATGTTCTGGACTTAACGGGTTGGGCTAGGCGGTAAGCAGGACCAATCAGGACTCCAGGCTGCTCGCACGTGTTTTGCGCGTCCTTGGTCCGCTCGATAATTTGCTGCTTCTGATTGGCGGCTTTGGGCTATAACAGTTTGTTTGATTAATATTTGTAATTCAGATTATACATTGATATTCTCTTCTTCATACCAATGTAGAAAAGGATGTTGTATAAATGACTTTTGAATTACTGAATATATAAATGATAATTACTATGTGCTCACTAGTGACTATCTTCCTGAGGAAATTCTCGGAGTTCTAGTGACCAGTGGAGCTTATTCGTTTCGTGTAGAGACAGGTATCTACCTCAGTACAATGGAAGATGGTCGCGCAATCTCGTGGATTGATTGTGGTTAAACATTAATAAAGTCGGACGCCGACTTGGTGGTCTAGAATTAAAGCGTTCGTGTGCGAGATTGAAGATGCTGGGTTTCAATCGCACGGACAGGATTGTGGATGAGCACTGTTGAAGAGTCACACGGTAGGACGAAACGGTCGTACAGTGCTTCTAGGTTTTCAATGGTGGTCTATCATCAATCAGTTCATGATCTCAATCAAAAACCGGTTTATACGATTAAGTTTGGGATTGCTTTATGTGCTTACAATGGAATGATCATAGCATTTGATGTGAAATCAATGATGTACATCAAATGTCATCTTCCTCTTCAAAATTTTAGGTAAAATAACTTTCACTTCCATTAATGCAATCCTCAAGTTGTAGAATTTTTCACTAAATCAAAGGTGAAATTTTCTCGTTTTACATATACCCAATATATAAATTACTATCTAAGTAAATTTTCCAGTTTCTGGAATAATTTACAATAAATTATCAGAGACACAAAATCACTAATATCGTTCATACGTCACAAAGATAAGTATTTCTCTTCAATTACCGCCTTAAAAATGCTTCTTATCACTAATGAAATAATGAGGAAATTAAATGTCTGATCATCATTGTTACTGAGTTCACCTATTAAACTTTCTTTCATGAAGATATTTTTTTATGCTTAGACTATCCCTAGTTAGTCTAAAAACGTGTAAAAATGTTGATTAGTATAAATCGAAATCTACCTTAATCAGTAAATCACAAAAAAATTATACGTAAAAATGATGACAGACCTAGTTCAGTTATTTTTTTCTACTTTCGTGCTCTTTATTTTCGTTTTATTCTCATTAGGTTTAGATGAATATAAGTATTTTACAACAGCACTGAAATTAAGTTTTTTCAGAGAAATACACTCTTGTCTTATTCTTCTTCACATGATACATTACTTTTTAAATCAATTTAATCATATCTCTGCAACAGTATTATGGAATACATATATATTCATGGATTGATTGAAGTTATACATTAACACCATTAGATGCCTCTTCAGTAGTCTAGAAGTTAAGCATTCATACGCAAGACCGATAGATCCTGGATTCGAATCTCGCGAGTCATGATCATATGGATGTGAACTGCTGAGGAGTTCTATACTAAGACCAAACGTCTGTCCAGTGCTTTCAGGTTTTTCATAGTAGTCTAGCTTCAATGGACTCATGAATTCAACTATTAAAAAAGCCTATATATTTATTTATATTTTATTTTGATTTTATATAATGGTCAGATAAAATAGCGGTATATTCGTTTGAAATAATAATATTATTATTAAAAAGTGTATGAGAATTCCAATTCCATTATCTTTGTCGGTTATCTAATGAAAACAATAATTATAACTAACTCAAACCTGTTCAAATCAATTTCTATTCATTCCTGTTACAATTTAATAAGTCGGTAAAATAATTATCAATTATGATCAATGTATTTGTAGATTTAAATTGAAAACATTGATGAAAAAAAAAGTTTGTTTTTTTCTAACTTACCAAATAGATTATCTTATATACCTTAGTAACAAAATTATTGACCTATAGTTACCATATTTTATACGTAACAATATATTTAAGTGAAAAAAAATCACATGTTGTTGAAGGGTTGGTGTAAACATGTCGTTTCTAATGCATCAGCTCCAAGAGATAAAATATGTTTAGTTTTGAGTGTGGTGTGTGCTACTTATATTGGCATAAGTAGTATATGATGTTAGTCATGAACAGAAGTTTTGACAGTAGAGAGACAAGAGGATCGAACAGTTAAGAAAGGAAATAGGATGCAATTTGTATGAAAATGCAAGAACAATGAAGTCTGAGTCATTTTGAGACAATTGATGGACATTTTGCAAATTAAGCATTTACTTTATGATTGTTAGATTTTATTAACAAGTCCTGTAATTTTGTGTTAAATACATTCGATTGTCCCCACTTGTGTTCTGTTCACTACAGCAGTTAGAAAGAAGTTATGCATGTAGGCTTGATGATAATAACTATTTATCAGAACGGTGAAATATGCTGTAGAATATAAGGCATCTCATATAAATGGAATCCTGGTTATTTGATATTATTAATCCTTAGCATTAACAATGATACATTTATAATTCAGAACTAAATTACATACAGTATATGTACCCTATTGATGTTTAGGTTAATAATGGTACAAATTGATAAGCATATCAAATGATTATTTGTAAAGGGTTTATAATCTTTCACCTCTCCATTTAATTTTTATGTATATTATGTGTCTCATCGCTGATGCTATCAATATTGGAAATGTGCTATGTTCATAAAACTTTCAGTGACTGAAATTAATGAGATGGTGGAGAAGATTTGTAGCTCAGGTGGATGGTTTTGTTCTCTGGACTGGATGGTTTGGTCGTGGAGCTTCCATCGTTCTTCTGAAAGACATAATCGAACATTTCACTTCTATCTGAAGTTTGTGATGATGATGTCGTTCAGAAGAACGATGAAAGCTCCACGACCAAACCATCCAGCTCAGAGAACAAAACTCCATCAAAACTGAAATTAATATTTTCCTCATGGGTCGTCAAGTTTGACTTAAATATCAAGCAAACCTGATTGATTTGTATTATTTTAGATTACAATTAAACAAATCTAGATATTAACATCTGGAAGTAAATCTATTTTTACCAATATATGATGGTTACTACTGTTTGTTATGAATTGCACCATCCTGATTTGTAAAAACAACTTAAAATGTATTTAGCGAGTAAATTCAAATACGCTGAATAACAGTTTGTTCTAATGACATATAATTCACTGATGGTAATTGAAGATTATCAGAGGGAAGGAATAAACCAGAATAAAAATTCTCTACGGCAAATAATGTTCAATGAATATCTATCCCAGTTAGCTTTATTACGTTAAAATCTGTTTTTACTCAATGCGATAGACTAGCCTTTCAATATTCAGTAGTTTTCACAAAATTTTATTGCGGATAGTTGAACAAAGTTTAAAAGTATGTAGTAAGTTATATTTCCTAAAATTCAAGTTTTAGTCACCTGACACTTTAATTTCATATCAGAAAGACAGTCATTAATTGCTTCCTTGTCAAAACAAGCATCATTAAAGTACTTTGGAATATTCACGGGTATATTCAATATGTTAAGTTCAATACCATACATATTTTTTGTGGACAGGAAATATTTTTCAAGCAACATACATGTGGGTCAAATGCTTGGAAGGCTGTTTATTTAATGTAAATAACTGAAAAATTTGAAAGATCATAGATAAATTAACTGCGAAAAAGTGATTTTATTCTGTCAATAAGATTATGCAACGTTTATCTAGATAGTGCTAGTAGCACATTCTAAATATTGAAAATAAAAGATGATGAGTCCTAAAAAGGACGAAGCGCACATCCTGAATTTCATTATTGAACACAATGGGGAATAAATTTAAATAGGATCTCTAATACAGATCTATTATGATGATTAAATAAGTAATCAGGTGTTGTGTTATTCCTGGTTTAGGCAGTGGTGATTTTGAGTCAGTATTAAATACAATTTTTTTATAAAGAATAAAACTTATTCAGAAATAGAAAAAAATTTTTTTGGCATGTAATTCGGTATGTAAGAAACAAACCAATATGAAAGTTTAGTTCGATGAATCTTAACTATCTTAGACACTAATTTTGATTAAAACTAATGTGCTTATCATTTTGGAAAATAAACTAACAAGGAAATTTATCTTTTACAGGAATAGTTGAATGATTAAAGGAAAGATAGAGCATCTTTATGCTGTATACACAGTTCAACACACACACACAATTGGTAACTAAACAGTGTTTCACTTCGAAGAGTTTAATGAAGAATATTCTGAAGGACTCATGAATAAGGTCTATAAAAATGCTCCAGAATTAGTTTGTGAATTATTTAGTTTAAAGTAATATCCCAATGAGTAGAAAATTAGATTTTCTGACGTTTCGTGACTTAGTGTAAGTCACTTCTTCAGAGAATAAATAACCCAATTAAAATACTTGGATTAATTTTAATTTGGTTATTTATTCTATGAAGAAGTAACCTACACTAAGTCACGAAACGTCAAAAATCTAATTTTCTACTCATTGGGATATTACAATATATTATTTTTATTTATAACAATCAACCCAATGCTCAATTTATTCGAATTTAGTTTAAAGTTAGATAAACAGTCAACAACATTTCTGTCACGCTTAAAAGTTAAATTGGAATGGTCTTGTGTAAACGTACTGAAGGCAAGGACTTCAGAAATATACGTTAGATTACAGCCATTATCAAATTATGGTCAAGAAAAGATCTCTTCATCTAATGTCTAATTTTTAGTATTTATATAAGATTTGGAAAACTGTATAAACAGGTTGGGGAATTCCATAAGATCTCTCGTGATTACAACCTTTATACTGTTATCGTAAATGCAAAATACTTTAGTAATGAAGAGAAATAAGGATTCAATGGCAAGTGATCCGGCAAACGTTTATCATATGGTTCCTGATTCAATGCTTATAATAAAATGTTTCTATGTGTTTATTAAGATCTTGCTTGATTGACGGCTCTGTACAAATGGGAATAAATAAATGAATTAATTATTTTGACGTTGTGTTTATCATACAGACAGTTGAATAAGGTTAGTTTATGCAGTAATTTTCTTAATTACATTTTCATAATCACCTTGTAGTGATCATCATCATCATCATCATCCAATTATTTATTCAATTCTCTTTTGATGATAAGTAATGATGAAAGCTAGGTGATTGATTATGGGTGATTTCACATAATGAATACATTATTCATGGTTTGTTTTATTTGATAGTGTCAGTCGAATTTTCGTCCATAAAAGATGTGTTCTTTAGCTTTAAACTTGACATAGTTTAAAAAAATGAACTCACTTCTCTCATAGCTATTCAGTTAACTATTCATCGTTCCTCTATTCCTGTTTTTATTGTAATTACTCTGTTTACATTCTTGTTCTTTTCAATTTGATCTTCCCAAACTTCTGCTGCCAGGTAGATGTTACATATTACTTATGTATGTCGACATAACCAGAATGCACTACAACTTTAGCTAGTGAATATCAATTATTAGTATCATAATTATTCAATAATTCCCGAATGTAATTTTACAGTATTTGGATGATGTTGGTCATAAAAACTAAGCAAACTATGAAAACACTTTGTAATTTTGATGTAAAATTACATTGTAGATACATACATGTTGAGCATTCAATATTTTACTAATATTAATCTAATCAATGTCTTCGCCAGCATGTTCTACAAACACGACCAAACCATCCAGCTCAGAGAACAAAACTCCACCAAAAACAACTAGTCAATGTATTAATGTTGTGATTATATAGTTGTAATGATCGATGGTAAATTCTTTTTTTACTTCCAATCATTTAATGATTTAGAAATCTCCACAGTAAATATCTTAATTCGTTTAAAACCACTGAATTAGATTTTTAAAGTTCCATTTCTGATTGAGATCATGAACCGATTGATGTTAGACCACCACAATTGAAAACCTGGAAGCACTGAACAGCCGTTTTATCCTATTGCGGGACTCCTCAGCAGTGCGCATCCACGATCCCGCCCGCGGGATTCGAACCCAAGGCCTTCGATCTTGCGCGCGAACGCTTAACTTACTGGACCACTGAGACGGCATCCAGTGGCGATAGTGTCTAACATCAGCCAATCCACGAAATTGCGCGTCCAGTGCTCCCGGGTTTCCAAAGGTGGTTTAACATAAATCGGTTCATGATCTCAATCAAAAACTTATTAATCTCCACAACCCCTATACTAGTAAGTTCCATTTCTGCCCAGTTATTAACTAAGATGGTCACTAAAATGCAACTTCTCTGCCTGTCTGTCTAAAAACTATTGTGATGACATTATTTAGAAAGGCAATTCAAGCTTCAGGATAATATCAGCAAGTATAGAGAGAGCTTCTCCAACAAAATAAATATTGATTTTTTCGATTAAAAAAAGTCTGAGATTCAATCCTCATTGGGGGTTGTAATTTTGTACTACCAAGGAGTTGAATACTATTATAAAAAGGCAGTTCATAGCTGCCTTATATTCAGTGGTTGTTTAATTGAGGTCGATTCATGATCTCTATAACACTTACTATACTTCATAAACCTGTACAATATTGAAATTAAATTATTAGTACTTGATTTTTAGATTTGAAAACCAGTTAAAAACTAATAAAATAACTCAACTAATTAGAAGTGCTCATTTATTCTGCAGTTATTTAGATTAAAAATTTTAATCCTAAAAATGAGAACGGCACATTTAATTGAGTAATATTGTTCTCTATTAAATTTTCATCAATTTTCTTTTTCAAATGCAACAGGATTCGACCTCGTGAACTTACGTATGACTTTGTAGGTATCATTACCAAGGTTTGATTTAATAATTTCGAATAAATTGAGCATTGGGTAGATTGTTATAAATAAATAATATATTTATAATATCCCAATGAGTAGAAAATTAGATTTTCTGACGTTTCGTGACTTAATGTAAGTCACTTCTTTAGAATTCGGTTGTTTATTCTTTGAAGAAGTGACTTACACTACGTCACGAAACGTCAGAAAATCTAATTCTCTACTCATTGAAATATCACAAAAATATGATTTATTTACGTATGACTATTTTTCATATCCTTTTTTTAGTCCATTTTTCTTGACCCTCTTTCGTATAGGTTCTTCATTATTCTGTCATTTAACAATTCTTATTATCAGAATGAGTTTTGTGGAGATTTTAGGAAATTTCACAGGTTGAGAACCCGTCACCAGTGGAGTTCCATCAGGTCTGTTGTGAGATATCGTCTCACTGAAGACAATGGCCTTCGGTGGCGCAACTTCGTGGATTGGTTGAAGTTAGACATTAACACCGTTAGATGCCGGCTCAGTGGTTTCGTGGTTATGTGCTCGCGCGCAAAGCCAGTAGGTCCTGGGTTCGAATCCCGCAGGGGGTGGGTTCGTGGATGCGCACTGCTGAAGAGTCCCATACTAGGACGAAACGGCCGTCCAGTGCTTCCAGGTTTTCAATGATGGTCTAGCTTTAACTGAATCATGATTTCAACCTGTGAAAATTCTTATTATGTAATTTTAATATTTTCCAATGATTATTACTTTAGTGTTTAGTTATTGAATTTTTGATCTGATTTTTTTGTCGTAACATTGATTTAATATTTTTTTATTCTCACTACTAGTGCGGAGATCAACTTATCAGCAATTTATCCATTTCGCGTATTATGTTTAGTTACGTATTCCATTTTACTGCTAGCAATGTCTTATTAACTGTTTAGATTGAGTTAATATTTACCACATATGAATAGATATATTACTGTTTATTAGAATGAACCTTGATGAATAAGTAGTGAACAACAATATGGTTCATTTATTCGTGTGATATCTAAATTCTGTAAGATATAAGTCTTGGTCAGAAATATAAAGCTATGGCGCCTGTGACTGCGAAACTGATGACATGAGTTTTAAATCCATCAGAAGGATCAGTTCTCTCATGGGCTCTTAGACATCTTGCTTATAACTGGTAATTAATGAAACATCTAGATTCTTGATTTTACCGATTGCTTATAGGAGCTTATTATCGTAAGGTTTGATTACTTAGCATTTTGAACATTAATAATAAAAATTCATGTATGCTTTTAGTGTCTGTCTCATGATCAACTAGTTTACGAAATTTATTTGTTATATCACGATAAGAATATTAAATAGTAATTTTTGGGATCCATTTATGGACCAAGACTATGAGTATATTTTTGTCGTATGGTTGTTATTGTAACTAAACTGCTTCTGATTCATGTCCCTCTTGTTGCGGGTTTTATTTTGACCTATGAACTATTATTATTGTTGTGACTTGAACTTGGGTTGATTTTTACCCCGTGCCAATTGTTGTGTCCTTGACTGAAAAGATTAGAGAGCAGTGTATTATAGATCGAATCAGTGACATGTGAAACACGCACGAACGGCCTAGAGTCCTGATTAGTCCTGCTTCCCTGTCTAGCCCAGCCAGTTGAGTCCAGAACACAAATTACAGCCTCTGAGATATGAATCATTATATTTCAGACATACTCTATTTATATGCCAATCAACCAGATCACATCGTACCATAAAATAGAAAACAACATTCGTACAATATTTGACAAGTGAAATAAATATTGACCAATAGGAAATGTCCATTTAAAGTCCAAGGACACCATTAAACTTAACATGATAATTATTGGTATATTCCTCTGCATCCCTAACAATTATACGATTCATCATTCTTGAGTTATAGACTGTCTACTAATTGCTAACTCCTTCATTCACAGCCACATTTAGCTAATTCTTGTACAAATGTTGTTTCATATTTTATGGTACGTTGTGGTCCGTCTGGTTGATATATAAGCCGAGTATACTTGAAGTAAATGATTCACATTACAGAGGCTGAGATTGCTGTTCTGGGTTTAACTGGCTGGGCTAGGCGGGAAGCAGGACCAATCAGGACTCTAAGTTGCTCTCTGATTGGCAGTATCGTTACGTCATATAGTAAACAGGGCACATAGGTTCACAAGTTATAACATTATTATTAAACCGTAAAGATTAAGGACACCTTATATTTATTATATTTAGAGAACACTATAAAATTCATTTTAATAATTAAATTCATGAGTCGATCTAAGCTAGACCACCATTGAAAACCTGAAAGTACCGGAGGAGTCCCATACTAGAATGAAATGGCTCTCTAGTGATTCCAGGTCTTCAATGATGATCTAACATACATCAACTCATGAATTCAACGATTAAAACTACTACAATCTACACAAATCCCCATCCTGAGAAAATTCATTATTATTTTTGACAAAACCGATTAATAAACAAATAGACTATGTTTCTGGTAACTTAATCATCCTATTTATGCATAATATAGTAAGTTCTGAATCTTTAAAATAAAAAAAATTTAAAACATTAAATATATATATAATATATAACTCCGCCTGGAGTCCCTCTGGGGGCTACTGCCGGTCCCAAGCCCGGATAAAGGAGGAGGGTTGGGCATGGGGTTAGCGTCCCCATCCCGTAGAAAAATAACTCGCTAAAAAAACGCTAACCAGAAAAAATTATTCAAACCTTTTAAACTCTGCCCTGGGAGTCAGAAGATCTTCATTTAGAAGAATTATGACGCCTCATGATGAAAGCCGAATCCCTTCGGAAGTTACGAGGCCGATGCCCCTTCTGACAACCAGAGCGACCATTTATTTAGGTACATGGAATGTTCGTACAATGTGGGACACCGGGAGAGCCTTCCAGATTGCTGCAGAAATGAGAAGATACAACCTAGAGGTACTTGGGATCAGTGAAACACATTGGACACAAGTTGGACAACAACGACTAACTACAGGAGAGCTCCTGTTATACTCCGGCCACGAAGAAGAAAATGCACCACATACACAAGGAGTTGCATTGATGCTGTCCAAACAAGCACAAAATGCACTTATAGGATGGGAATCTCATGGACCAAGGATCATCAAAGCCTCCTTCAAAACAAAGAAAGAGGGCATTTCAATGAACATCATTCAATGCTATGCGCCTACCAACGACTACAATGAAGACGCGAAAGATCAATTCTACAATAGGCTGCAGTCAATCGTCGAGAAGTGCCCAACAAAGGACCTGACCATTCTGATGGGAGATTTCAACGCCAAGGTTGGAACGGACAACACTGGATATGAAGACATCATGGGACGACACGGACTGGGAGAAAGAAACGAAAATGGTGAGAGATTTGCAAATCTATGTGCCTTCAATAAGCTGGTCATAGGCGGCACCATATTCCCACATAAACGCATACACAAAACCACATGGACTTCACCGGATCACTCTACACAAAACCAAATCGACCATATTTGCATCAACAAAACGTTCAGGAGGACTATAGAGGACGTGAGAACCAAGAGAGGAGCTGATATAGCATCAGATCATCACTTACTGGTCGCCAAGATGAAATTGAAACTCAAGAAGCACTGGACAACGGGGCAGACAGTATCACAAAAGTTCAATACGGCCTTTCTCCAGGATACTAATAAACTCAACGAATTCAAGATAGTCCTCAGCAACAAGTTCCAGGCCTTTCATGATCTACTCAATGGAGAAGGAACTACTGTGGAGAGCAACTGGAAGGGGATCAAAGAGGCAATCACTTCAACATGTCATGAGGTCCTGGGTCACAAGAAACACCACCACAAGGAATGGATCACTGTTGGTACATTGGACAAGATTCAAGAAAGGAGGAACAAGAAGGCAGCGATCAATACCAGCCGAACAAGAGCAGAAAAAGCCAAGGCACAAGCTGAATACACGGAAATAAACAAACAAGTGAAGAGGAGCATCAGAACCGACAAACGTAAATATGTGGAAGATTTAGCAACGACGGCGGAAAAGGCTGCAAGAGAAGGAAACATGAGACAATTGTATGACACGACAAAGAAACTCTCTGGAAATCGCCGCAAACCAGAACGACCAGTGAAAAGCAAGGAAGGCGAGGTAATCACCAACATTGAAGAGCAACAAAACAGGTGGGTAGAACACTTCAAAGAACTCTTGAATCGACCAGCCCCACTGAACCCACCCAACATCGAAGCAGCACCCACGGACCTCCCAATTAATGTTGGCCCACCAACAATTGAAGAAATCAGCATAGCCATCAGACAAATCAAGAGTGGCAAAGCAGCAGGACCGGACAACATCCCAGCAGAGGCACTAAAAGCAGACGTAGCGGCAACTGCACGGATACTCCACATTCTCTTCAATAAGATTTGGGATGGGGAACAAGTACCAACAGACTGGAAAGAAGGACTACTGATCAAAATACCGAAGAAAGGCGATCTCAGCAAGTGTGATAACTACAGGGGCATCACTCTTCTCTCAATACCGGGAAAAGTCTTCAACAGAGTATTGTTAAACAGGATGAAGGACTGCGTAGACGCACAACTTCGTGACCAACAGGCAGGATTCCGTAAGGATAGATCGTGTACAGACCAAATCGCAACTCTACGGATCATTGTGGAACAATCAATTGAATGGAATTCATCACTCTACATCAACTTCATTGACTACGAAAAGGCATTTGATAGCGTGGACAGAACAACACTATGGAAACTTCTTCGACACTACGGCGTGCCTCAGAAGATAGTCAATATCATACAGAACTCATATGATGGATTACACTGCAAAATCGTGCATGGAGGACAGTTGACAAAGTCGTTCGAAGTGAAGACCGGTGTCAGGCAAGGTTGCTTACTCTCACCCTTTCTCTTTCTCCTGGTGATCGACTGGATCATGAAGACGTCAACGTCTGAAGGAAAGCGCGGGATACAATGGACATCTAAGATGCAGTTGGATGATCTAGACTTCGCAGACGATCTGGCCCTTCTATCCCAAACGCAACAACAGATGCAGGAGAAGACAAACAGTGTGGCAGCAGCCTCAGCAGCAGTAGGTCTCAATATACACAAAGGGAAAAGCAGGATTCTCCGATACAACACAGAATGCACCAATCCAATCACAATTGACGGAGAAGATTTGGAAGATGTAAAAACCTTTACATATTTGGGCAGCATCATTGATGAACAGGGTGGATCTGATGAAGATGTGAAGGCGCGGATCGGCAAAGCAAGAGCAGCATATTTACAACTGAGGAACATCTGGAACTCAAAACAACTGTCAACCAACACCAAGGTCAGGATTTTCAATACAAATGTCAACACAGTTCTACTGTATGGGGCAGAAACCTGGAGAACTACGAAAGCCATCATCCAGAAGATACAGGTGTTTATTAACAGTTGTCTACGCAAAATACTTTGGATCCGTTGGCCGGACACTATTAGCAACAACCTACTGTGGGAGAAAACAAACCAGATCCCAGCGGAGGAAGAAATCAGGAAGAAGCGCTGGAAGTGGATAGGACACACATTGAGGAAAGCACCCAACTGCGTCACAAGACAAGCCCTCACATGGAATCCTGAAGGTCAAAGGAAAAGAGGAAGACCAAAGAACACATTACGCCGAGAAATGGAGATAGACATGAGAAAACTGAACAAGAATTGGATGGAACTAGAAAAGAAGGCCCAGGACAGAGTGGGTTGGAGAATGCTGGTCAGCGGCCTATGCTCCATTGGGAGTAACAGGCGTAAGTAAGTAAGTAAGTAAGTATAAATATATATATACTACATTATACTATTACATCGAAGCAAATAAAGTGTATATTTCTCATAGATTTTATGTGATATCAATAGATTACTATAAGTAGAACAGCTCGGCTTTTGTTATCTTTATGGACAATCATTTCGATATGACCCTTTGATGTTGTTTGGCTCAATGATGCAAATGAATGTAGCTCCTTTATTAAAAGCAGGTTTATCCATTTGGTTTTGAACTATAAGGTATATATGAGAACATTTAATGCAAACTGTAGTGTCGGTTATTATGTTAAGCCCGTATACCTTATTCTAGCTTTCGGACAGCTCATTCTATTCATTATACTTGAGTCACATTCTGATCTTGTTATTTATTCGCTTATCAATCTTCACTGTTTTTATATGAGCCCATAGGTGTGTGTACACTTCTTATCCCATTACTCATCATCACATGTCTGTAACTTACTTTTGTGTAACTACAAATACTGATTAACGCTCGTTAAATGAGAGTTGACGGCTTACCAGCCATCTCCACTCTGCGTCGTTTCTCTTCTCTCTATTGTATTCGTTTTATATAAAAAAATATATGTGTTCACAAGTCCATTCTCGTTATTCGACTTATTTAATACCGTTATTGACTAACGCGATTTAAGTCGATGATGATTATATACGAGGATAGGCGACATATATATTTCAATAACAATCATCATAAATACAATCTCCTTCGAGTCAGATCCACGGCCCACTAAAGTGGAAAGCCCGTCAACAAACATCATCCGATCTAAATGACGATTAAATGAAATGCCCCCACTAAAAAACCATCAGTCCAAACCGAAGTAGATATTATACAATATATGTTTCAATGCAAAAAGCTATACGACAAAAAATTGGAATTCAAAATATTCGGATCTATTTATATATACATTGACTTAATAAAACTCGATTTTCATTATCGATTATAAATAATTCACAAAGTTACCGCAAAATTGTATATTCCTATCAAAACAAATATATATTGTGCCATAAATCAACTAAACAATCATGATAAAGTAGAAATATATGGAAAATACCGAAAAAAAGACCGATTGATTTAGTACCAAAATACTCCACTTAGAAAAAAACAACCAACTAACACATGACTCTAGATTTGTTCAGATTAGTTTATTTTCTATTGTAACAGATGTTACCAATTGAAGACTCAAAGAGAAAAAAAACCAACCCAACAAATACTATATTCATTGTTAAAAAAAGGTTATACAAATAGTGATAGAAATGACAAATCATATGGTTACTATGTATATATACGATATCTTTATGTTTCCATCGTGACTATTGTGATTAAAGTCATTTTTGAAAACCAACCCCTTTTAACACTATTACACAAATATGTTTACTGTGAGAAAAAGTGTTTTATTATTTTTTTTTATTATCCAGAAATGTAAATATTGTAGAATCAGATATTTTATTTCTAACAACAACAAGAACAACGACAATAAAAACAAAGCCCAATATAAATCTGTTGACTTTAGAATGCGCTTCTTTATAGAAATAAAAAGAAGGAATTACATCATTTAATATTAGAAAAATTGAATCTAAAATTTTATTATAGAAAAGATTAAATGTGGCTAGTAATAGAATAGAGTATGAATGTTGTATTCTGTTTAAAGTTCGACAGCTGTATACCTATGACTTTTTATAATTAAACATGCATCATTCCATAGGTGTCTATATTAATACAGTCATAAGTTTGTAACTGACTGATAAATAAGTAGTGGTTAATGAGATATTTTAATAGTTGAATTCATGAGTCGATGTACGCCAGACCATTATTGAAAACTTGGAAACACTGTATGGCTGTATCATCCTAGTATGAGACTCCTCAGTAGTGCTTATCCATGATCCCACATGCAAAACTCGGACCCAGGATATTCAGCCTCTCTCACGAATGCTTAAACTCTAGACCACTAAACCGGCATACAGCGGTGTTAATATCTAACTTCAGTTGATCCATGATCTTACACAACCATTCATCTATTGCTTGAGGTAGATACCTAACAAGAATTGAAATTCACTGGTCACAGCTTCTCAATAGAACTCAATGAAATCATCTTGAGGCATATAATGATTATGACCAGAATGAGGTTTGTGGAGATTGAAGTAATTTCAATAGTTGAATTCGTAAGTTGAAGTTAGGCATGACCACCGTTGGATACCGCATCACTGGTCTAAAGGTTACGTGTTCGCGTGCGAGACCAAAAGTCCTAGGTTCGAGTCCCACACGCGCGATCGTGGATGCACACTGATGAAGAGCTACATACTGGGACGAAGTGGCCGTCCAGTGCTTCCAGATTTTTGATGGCGTTTTAGCTTACATCGACTCGTGAATTTAACTATTAAAATTACTATAATCTCTACAAACCTCATTCTGGTCGTTATGTCATATTTGTTTAATCGTTTTAGTACTGATCAAAGTCTATCGATTAAGTCGTAATGTGCTGACAGTGAGCACTAGTTCTTTTAACATAAAAGGCATAATATACTGACAAATACAACATAATACACAACTTAGCTTCAACGTTACCTGTTGACTACCTCTAACTGTCACATGGTGCTTACGGGATAACTAATTGTTTTTCAGTCCTTTAAACTGCCATGGTAGTGTGGGATTTGACAGTGGGGTAGATACTTAAGATATAACTCGTGTTTGCTGATTAGCGATATAGGTTCTTGTGAATCCACTGAATAATTATGGCTTGGCGGGTTAAGCAACACCAAGCGCTGATCTCGAGGGATGATAAAACGGACGAAACGGCAAGCGATGTTTTTGTTTTCAACTATGAAAGTTATAAACCCAGTGACTACCAAGATCATGGATGGACACTTGGAGGAAGTCCCACACTCGGAAAAAACTGATACACAATACTTCTTGGTTTACACTGGTACTCCAGGAAATACAGTTCTATGAAGAATATCATATCCAAATCAATTCACTCATGAAATGACTTATTAACAAAGATATACTGGTCTAAACAGATACCAGTTCATTCATATGTTTTTGATCATGGAATATTGTTCATCTTATGAAGATTAAACTTGATGTTTATTTAGTCAGGATTTGTTAATTTCCAATTTCTCTTGAAGTGAATTAGTTAACCGGTTCTTATTACCTACATTTGTCAGTTTCCTAGTGCACATTTGTGTGATGATTAAAAAAAGCCCATTACTTGTGCTATAATAAACATCCTGATAACATGTATTCACAGTTGACCTCAGTCAGTAACAACGTAGAACTTCGTACGTTCGTACGTACATCAGTTCGATTTGCCACACCACATTAGCACGGAGATGCAGTTGTCGATTCAAATCCCGTAGTGGTAGAAGTGGTAAGAGTGTAAGCAGAAATCGGAAACATTAGGGCTTGGAAATGTTATTCAAAGAGTATAATCCAGTGAAATAAATTTGGAAAGAAAATAAGAGACATGAAGAATTCAGAAAATTAGAATTTGGTAGAACACAAAGAGTGGATGCACCTGCGCCATTGCAAGCGATTTTGAGCCATGTCATTCAAGGTATCTAACCATCGATTGCTATCATCTTGCGGTCTCTAACCAGGTAGTCCACACCTACCAACATGAATCAGTCCATTTGTCAATGACGTCATGGACTTGTGCCATGTTTTGGTCTGGCCGCCTCTAGCTTTCTTCCAACCTACTCCTATACCATTGAACGTAGCATGTCGAGGCAGTCGGTTGCTGGGCATACGTAACACGTGTCCCAGCCATCTCAACTGATGAAGTTTCACTACTTCATTAGTGGATTTGCCATCTTTACTTAGTACCCGTTTCCTGACAACTGCGTTACGTACTCGATAGTCCCAGGATATACGAGCAATGTTTCGAAGACACCTATGATCGAATACCAGTAACCTACGAATATCCTCTACTCTTACCGGCCATGTTTCACTGCCATAAAGCAGGACGGAACGAACTGCTGCACAGTACACCCGTCCTTTGGTTGATAGGCAGATATCTCACCTAAGCCATAAATGACGCAAGTTGGTAAAAGCTAGTCGAGCCTTCTGTATCCGTGATGAGATTTCGTCACACACCAGACCAAATGGGCTGATAAGACTTCCAAGATAAGTGAAGCGGTCGACACGCTCAATTACTTCACTTCCTATCATTAGTTCGGTCACAGTAGATCTATTCAATCTCATTAAAGATCTGTTTTATACATCAATTATTCATTATTAATTTAAGATGATCCAGGGTATTTATTCAAGTTCTAATCAAATGTAACAAACATAAATTAGTTTGACCTATAGAACAAATATGAAAACCAGGCAAATAATTTAGTTAATATCAATAATTTTGCTAATAACGTTGTATTTTAAAAACATTACGATACTGAGGACAATTAACTGATAGCTTAGATGGTTTGATGATTTCCTATTGCTTTTAATGTTCTTTTGGACTATTTCATTAAGGTAGAGAGTTCTGAATAGATCTTTAAGTTATGATTTTCCTTTGTACCTCTTGACAATTTTTTTATTATTTCGAATTGGCTATACATTTGCTTAGTAAGTTCATTAGTTACAGATCGACTTTTCTATAGTGTTTACAAATAATCGTAATGCTTTTAATGAATATCTGGAAAAAAAGGAAACTTCAGTAGATGGTATAACATTTTCATGGATAATCATTTGATAGAATCAGATGAAATTGAATGACAACCAATGTATGCAAAATACAAGATAAATAGTATACAATAAACTATTTTTCAACTTAGGTATAAATGAAGTTTTCTTTCCAGAATAGGCCATCGAGATTCTGAATCCTTGATCCGATCGATAAGTCACTGTCATATAATCGGGCTGTCTCTTTGAGCCATAACAATACCGTTACATTTTAATCCACAAGAAATCAATATTCGAGTTACCAAGTTAAAGTAACAATAGCATAATGTAATGCAAATCGATTAAATATTAAAAAACCAATTACGTAAGAATGAAAATGCAAAAAAAGTGTTGGTGTAAAATTTGGAACTAATCGTCAACGAATTATTATAAATAATTTCTTAGTAATAAAGATAAAATGTGAAACGATAGATTTGAATCTAATTTGATAACATAATGAAAAAAGTATTATATTTTACTGTATTCTTATAACTTTCATTGCATGTAACGGTTGACAACTAAATGGTATTGATGTTTCGTTTTAAATTTAGGATTGTATACTAGTGAGATGGTGGAGAAGATTTGTAACTCAGGTGGATGATTTTGGTGGAGTTTTGTTCTCTGAGCTGGATGGTTTGGTCTTGGAGCTTTCATCGTTCTTCTGAACGACATCATCAGCACAAACTTCTATCTATCCACGACCAAACCATCCAGCTCAGAGAACAAAACTTCACCAAAATTGTATACTAGTATTAAGCAACAATGATGAGCTAATTGAAAGAATATACAGTTGTTTGGATGTTGGTAACCGCTGAGATTAACTAATTGAAATATATCTGGAAATAACTCATTGTAATCAAACATCTAGTAATATATTGAGTGATTATGGGTTAATCATTTTTAGTTACTGTGGTACTGTTTTGGGATTGAAAATATCAATCAAAGATTTGATATAAATCACGTTTACATTTTATGTTTGAATGATATTATCATTAGTGTTCACTAAATTTTCAATAAGAATGTTCTCATTGAAATCATGAGCATATTTCAGTTAAACATTAATTTGAATGCGGTACTCATACGAAAACCTTTCAAAAGTTGGATAAATTACTTTCGGGCTTAGAAATCAACAGTAAAACTTTAGAACAAAGAATATGCGACCAATGGTTCTCATTACTAACTTCAATCAGTTTTAAACTATATTCAATAGTTGAAAATTACTAATTACCCCCGAAGTTTTGTTATGCAGTGTAAAGGGTTTATTCGCTTATTTGCAGAATCAAAGTGGGATTCATATTATGCTCTCAAAGGAATAAGTTGCCTATTTATTATTATTTTTACATTGATATTACTTACTAATAAACAACTATTCTAATTCTGAAGGATATCAACACTTGACATTACAATCATCTTCTAAAATCGTTTGTCGATAATATGAAATTCACCATATATTAGTAGGTGATTTGTATATACGAAAATGATAATATTTTGATAGACTAGTCGGTATACAAGTATTATTCACTCAACCGATGAAATAACTAAAAGACGTATGGAAAATTGATGTAATTTTAGGCAGTTATATTATAATTCATTTTCGTATTGTTTGTTTAAATCTTCGCACTGATGTTCAGGACTGTAATTGATTAGTCTCTTATTGGCATATGTGCATACTGAGCGTATTGCCTCGATATTGTCGTAATTCACAAGCATTATAAGCAAAGATGGATAATGGCTAGAAGTGGAATCCAGGACGCGCGTTTTGTCCTATGTGGAACATGTCAGCTAGATGTACCTGCATCTCAGAATTGATATTCACTCTGGGACTCGGACCAAGTACCGTTCTCTTGAAACGCCATCGCGTTGTCCATTTTGATACGGAGTTCAGATAGCCAATAGCTTGTTAAATGAGGTGCAGTTTTAATTCATTTTGTTACTGTTTTTTTGAATCTTACCAATGATATTTAGGACTGAAATTGATCAGTCTCATATAAGCCTATGTACATCCTGTGGCTATCTAGACTCAACAGCTAAGCGAACAACATGATGACTTCTGAAGCGAATGGTACTCGTTTCGATTTCTGAAGTGAACAACGAATGTGTAATGCATGTTACATCCATTTGACAAGTCTGAAATAGGACAAAACTCGAGTCCTGAATTCAATTGCTAGCCATCATCTATCTTTTCCTATCATGTTTGCATTGTAAATGTCAATTTATGTTAGTTTGAACAAAACTTCTTACCGTTTAAATAAACCAAAGTATTTAAAATTATATTATATAAAGCATATAAGGAAAAAGTTATCTCAGATATGTTTATTCAAATTGATGATACTAGGTCATTTAGGATATATACATATAACTGAATGGAACAATCATAAATTATCATGGTTATCATTTCGTTAAACGTTCAGTGTAAAGTAGTATCAAGTAGTATTATTAAACTTATCAATGTTATACAGTTTGACATTTAACTTGTAAGAATGTTCATAGATATATTTAAAATTAATAAATAAATTACAAACTATTTAATAGTAGTAATAGTGGTAGTGAAACAAAAAAATTGATTTTGTTTTAATCCAAAAAAAAACAAGTAGTTCAGCGAAAGGATCTCTTTACAACGAACTTATTATTAAGCTGTACAATCGTATATATCTGAAAATTTTCCGTAAGGGAATGTGAACACAAATAACTAAGATGACGTACAGCTTGATAATAGATTCGTTAAAAAGAGATCCCGTCGGTGAATTTTATGTTTTTAATTTCGAATGTTTACATGGGAATTATTTATTTTAATCATTCCAATAGTAAATACATACAGTCTTGAAATGCATAATTATGATGAAATGAAAAAAAAAACTTTTTATGCAATGATGGATAGTGGCTAGCAGTGGAATTCAGGGCGCGCGTTTCGTCCTATTTCAGACTCGTCAGAGGGATGTAATCTGCATCCCACAGTTATTGTTCACTCCAGAACTCGAAATGAGTTCTATTCGCCTAAGGAGCCGTCACGTTATTCACTTAGCTTCCATTAGTAGCCAATCTCCATCTTTGCTTAAAAAGGCTATATAGGGCCAATCCGCATAGGATGCACATATGCCAACATAAGACTGATCAATTGCAGTCCTAAATAACAATGAGGAGATACAAGTAAAACAACACCAAATGAAAAACATAAAAATGTATTGTTTTTTCTAATGAATTTGTTTATTTATCATTGATTTGGAATAAGTTACTTCCGTTCTTTGTATCGTACAATTATTCAATTTACGTCAATCAAACATATCAAAACAGTAAATATTCTAACTTGGAATCTATTTGTTAAGCTTTATAAGTGAAGTTAACCAATTCAAATATTTAATGATAATTAATGATTGTTAGAGATTTATTAAGTTGACATTAGCTGAATTATTAATCGTTTAATGCAATATGATCACTAGTATAAAAGTTGTGGAGACTATTACGTATTTGATTGAGATCATGAACCGATTGGTGTTAGACCACCACCTTTGGAAACCTGGAAGCACTGAGCGGCCGTTTCGTCCTATTGTGGGACTCCTCGGCAGTGCGCATTCACGATCCCGCCCGCGAGATTCGAACCCAGGGCCTTCGGTCTCGGTCCGTCCAGTGCTTCCAGGTTTCCAAAGGTAATGGTCTAACATCAGTCGGTTCATGATCTCAATCAAAAACAATATGATCAGTAAATTATAGGGTGAGATTATAATTTATGGACAAACCAATCAGGTATAAGATAATAGGTCTTGGATGTTGGTGTGAAATTCATTCATCCATTTGTTTAAATAGAGTTTTGACATTACAACTGATGTAATGTAATTTCTAACTTTAACCATCAACTGTAAATCATAATTCTAATTCCCCCACAGTGATTTGTAACCTTCATTTAGTCCTAGTTATTAATTGGACACTCTCAAAGTTAGTTTAGCGTCGCTCAATGGTCGTCCATAAATTATAGTCTTATCGAATATAGTTAGAACTGTTAACATATAAAGTGATCGGTATGAAAAATCATAATCTGATATAAGTTTAAGAAGTAAATAACATTTCTAAACATACTTACTGTTGGATTGTTTAGTTGACTGTAATTCAGGTTTGATTTGTCTTATACTTTATTATAATTTTAATTCATTTCAGAAATATGGTTGTTCTATTGAGTGAATCCTTTTATGTCAATGAATTTAAAGAGTCAAATTAAATGGTTTAATACTACATAATGAAGTATATCTATTATGTGCATCGATAAAATAGGTAGATGATATACTGGCTAAAATATTAAACAAACTATGGTCATTGAATGAGTACAATCAACAAAAGTCTATTATAGTTGAGAACAAACCAACTTTCAATTAAAAAGAAAATCAAGTAAAGACATTGAAGGTAAACAGAATATACATTTACACTAATATTAGGTTCTTTAACATAAAACTCATTTAGTATAATCTCTTCATTTAGGGATACCGTATAGCATTGATTCAAATACAACGAGAAAATCATATGGGTAATGACAGTAGTATAATAATAACTAAATAAAATTCATTGGGAATAACTTACATTTTACAAAATGTATTCCATATCATTTTTATATCTCTTAAACAATAAAAATTTTTCCCAGTAATGAAAGTACTTTTTATAGCAATTTTAGTTTGAATGAACCAATCAATGAATGGGGAGAAAAACAATAACCAACCAATCATGTTCAACTAAAAATATTTTATTATAATAATGCAATGATTGAAGAGAAATAGTGTTAAATAAAATCGTATTTGTCTCTACAAAATGCATCAAAATCTTTGATAGTAATTCATATCAATCAGTTTATTTCTTTAATTGAATATAGAAGCTGGTGAGTGAGTCAGTCACTCAGTTACAACGTAGGACCAGACACATACGTGCATTGGTCCAAGTTGTCACACTTCATTAGCACAGCAAGCTGGTGAGTAGATGAATTTAAACATTAAATTCAAAATATACTGGTCAACTGAATATTTATTTGTTGACATAACAAATCCGTTTTCTATAATGATTATATGAAATAATAAAATAATATTTGTATTATTAATTATTGGATAAAGTTAATTTCAAAATATGGTACATATACTGTTTCCGTATCAAATTAGGATGAATATTAGACAAATGAAGAGTGGGAAGGCATAGGGATCAGACAGTATATCAGTTGAATCAATGAATTCAGAAACAGAGGTAACTGGAAACATGCTCTATATTCTGTTCAGAAGGATTTAGGAGGAAGAACAAGTGCCTACAGACTAGAAAGAAGGATACCTCATCAAGATACTAAAGAAAGGAGATTCGAGCAAATGTGAAACCTACGTAGTACTTCTGAACTTAACGATTGAGTTGGCGAACGCACAATATCGAGATCAAAAGACTGGATTCTATAAGGATCGACGGTGTACCGAGCGAATTCTGACACTACTGATCATTTCTAAATAATTAATTGAATGGAACTCATCACTACCCATCAGCTTCCTCGACAATGAAAAGCATTTCACAAACTGAACAAAACAACACTCTGGAACTATTTTCGACGGTATAATTTTGCTGAGAAGACTGTCACCAACATACCGAATTATTACAACAGACTTCACAACAAAGTTTTATATGAGTGGGGAACCAACAGATACGTTCTAGGTTAGGACCGGTGTCATACAAGGATGTTCACACTCTCATTTTCTTTTTATCCTGATGGTCGACTGGATTATGAAGACCTCCATATCTGAGGGGAAGCATGTAATTCAATGGACAGCTTAGATGCGGCTAGATGATTCAGATTTCTCAGATGACCTAGCTCTTCTATCCCATAAAATGAAAACAATGAAGATGAAGACAATCAGTGTAGCAGCAGCCTTTACAGCAGTGAGCCTTAACATACACAAAAAAGAAGCAGAATTCTAAAAGATAACAAGGAAAGCATCAACCCAATCATGCTTATTGGAGAAGCACTGGAAGAAATAGAAAGCATCACGTATTTGGGTAGCATCATCGACGAAGGTGGAGGATCTAATGCAGATGTAAAGGCAAGTATTGGCAGAGCAAAGAAAGCATTCCTACAATTGAAGGACAGATGGACCTTAAAACAACTTTCAACCAACATTAAAGTCACAATCTTTAACACGAATGTCAAAACAGTTTTATTGTATGGAGCTGAGACTTCGATAACTACTACAACCATCATCAAAACGATAAAGGTATTTATAAATACCTGTCTACACAATATGCTCCATATCCCTCGTCTGGATATCATCATGAACATTATACTGTGGGAAAGAACTAATTGAATTTCGGTTTCATTTACATACAAAAATGAGCGGATCGACTAGTTATTTGGGATGAAAGTATTTGACAGTAAAACTATTTATCGGTCACTACATATACGTCTACAAATCGTTTTAATAATAACTATCACTATGCTGTCACGTGTTATCATTTCAGTGGACTGATAGGAGTTGATATTCATGAAAATATTTATAATAGTACAAAATATGCTTATACATACATTCCTCAACTTCATGATTGATAAAAATGAGATAAACCTATCGGAATCACTGATCGCTACATTTATAACGTCCAGAGTTTATTCTATCTCTTTCATTGGTACATAATTTCATCATACTATGGTCAGTCAACTATAAATGTGAGAAGCAGACAAATAAAAATGCTGAGTTTTAATATAGTGAATAGTGTACAAATCCGTTTGAGTAGACTGAATTAAGTTTTTTTTTACCGGATTAAATTAAGAGCAATACGAGTGACTAAATTTTTTTCCGACTAAACTACCTTTAAGCCATGATAAGGAAAATATAAATCAACCTTGTTTGTTAACATTTTCATGCTACAATATTAACAGGTTATATTTAAGAATATATGAGCAGTCATGTGTAGCAACTGAATGTTCCCAGTATGTTCTAAATAATAATTAATGAAAAAAAATCCTCAACAAATACTCTACTTATATAGTTCAGTATTATACTTATTTAATAATTATTATGTTGAAATGAGCATTTTAGGTCTGTCTAGTTTATCTTAGATATAAACAAAAAGCAACTAAAAAAAAACAATTTCCTGTTTAATAACAATTATAAAATAAGTAAATGTTCATTATCGGAGTCAGATATGGCTACATACTCTTCCCCTTCCTCTTTCATCTGGTGGTTCAGTAAATTATGATAACCTCGATATCTGAGGGAAAGCATGGAATACAATAGACAGCTCAGAATTAATTAGATTTGGAATTTGCAGATGAACTAGCTCTTCTATCCCGTACATACCAAAAAATACAGATGAAAAAAACTAATGTACCAGAAGCCTCTGAAGTATTAGGCCTCGACATACACAAGGGGAAAACCAAGGTCCTCAAATACAACATAGAGAACAGCAATCCAATCACTCTTGATGGCGAAACTCTGGGAGATGTAGAATCTTTCACGTACGTGGGAAGAATCATTGATGAATTAGGAGGATCAGATGCAGACGTAAGGGCGAGTATTAGTGAAGCAAGGGCCGCATTCCTACAGTTGAAGAACATATAGAACTCAACCAATATCAAAGTGAAAATCTTCAATATGAACATCAAGTCAGTTCTGCTGTACGGAGATGAAACTTGGAGAACTACTACAACCATCATCAAAAAGGCACAAGTATTTATAAACAATTGTCTATGCAAGACACCCGATTTCCATTGACCGAATACCATCAGCAACACAATTCTTTGGGAGAGAACACACCAGCTTCCAGCTGAAGAGGAATTTAGGAAAAGACGATTGAAATGGATAGGACATACATTACGCAAATCATCAAACTGCATCACGAGACAAACCCTAACTTGGAATCGTGAAGGTAAGTGGAAAAGAGGAAGGCCAAATAACACATTACATCGGGAAATAGAAGCAGACATGAAAAAGATGATTAACAACTGGAAAGAGCTGGAATGGATTGCTCAGGACAGAGGTGGATGGCGAGTTCTGATAAGTGGCCTATGCTCCTCCACGAGGAGTGACAGACGTAAATAAGTGAGTAAATGTTCATTAGTAACGGTTTGTATTTTTAACGAATTGACAAACGGGTTTTTACTATTCAAGAAGCAAAATATATACTATAAACACTTGAGTCTACACACAGCTATTTTATTTTATTATAACTTAAATGAGATAACAAGAAAATGGATCATATTATAAAGAAATTCTTGAATGAATTGGAGAAATATTATTGCCCAAATAGTGATAGTCAGTAATGTAAGTAGTTGAGAATAGTAGTTTACGATATGTAGCTTTTCTGTTATTTGTTCATTAACATTAAGTATTCAAGAGTAATTTCATAGCTTAAATATAAAACACACCTGCTTTTGAAAATTTATGAGATTACTGTGAAATATGGCATCATTAGTCAACTCGCTTACTTACTTACGCCTGTTAACCCCCAATGGAGCATAGACCACCCAACAGCATTCTCAAACCCACTCTGTATTGAGCCTTCCTTCTCACTTCTATCCAATTTTTGTTTATCATTCTCATATCTGTCTCCAATTCTCAGCAAAATGTGTTCTTCCGTCTTCCTCTTTTCTTATGGCATTGAGGATCCCATGTGACGGCTTCTCTTGTGACACAGTTGAGTGCTTTCCTCAATGTGTGTCCTATCCACTTCCAATGCTTCTTCCTGATTTCTTCCTCCGCTGGGCTTCAGGAAGAGTTATCATCAGTTAACTAGAAACAATCAATGAAAATATAACTCGAAATTAATTTCCTTTATCAAAACTGAAGCTATTTTATAAATTTCATTTTTATCTTCATATAATTTCATTGTTTTATTTAGCGAAGTTTTTGGCTTCTCAATTAAAATACCATAATTGAAATAACACTGTACACTTAAGTGATGACATATATTTCAGTTCATTTTTTTTGTTTTTCACTAGTGATAGCCTCAAGTCATAATACTGTTGATCAAAAAATGTTTGTCCAGGTTCTTGATGTTCTTACAGCGGTATATTTAAATTCCAAGAAGCTCATGATTATGAACTGATTTTGTTGTATGTTATTTGAGGAAGTAATTTAATTATGTTTAACTGAATAATTAAAATCAGTTATTTTATGGAAAAGAACTAAATAAGACTTACTGTAGCAATATCATAAGATCTAAATAAATTATTACAAATATTGGAGATCATTATACTCCATGATCATTTAAGTCACCTAATATTTGCTTCACAGAATGACTCTAGTTAGATTACCAATGAAGTAAGGAAACATTAAACAGCTTTTTGTCCTGAAACTAAGCTTCTCACTACAGCATATACGTGATTTTTATTTAGGATCGAACCCCAGATCATCGATCCAGCGTGAGGTTCATAGACATACACAGCTGAGAAGTCTGTAAAAATTCAAAAATCTCTACCGACTTCTCCCCCCCCATACATATGAAAAATTACAGTTCATGGAATTGTGAAGTAAGTGTATACATTTTTTCTCATTGACACTGAAGCAAATCAAAATTATTATGGTTTACAGGATGCAAGTTATTTTAGACAATACCTTCAATTTAATCCACTGACTGTTTTCTTGATATTAAAAAAAGCCTGTTTACATATTCAATCAATAATATTTACACTTCAATAATTCAGCTAATGAAGACAAAAATATGTTAATCAACAATTCATGTTGACAGTTTTAATGAAATTGAAAACTGGGTGCGACAGTTTCATTTTGTCATTATCAATCAAATAACACTGAAATAAACATACATTGTAGTATAGATTAATTATAATACAGTGAAAAATATGTCATTTATAATGTGAAGCATTATATGTTACGTCAATCAGAAAATATGAATAACAATGTATATTTGATTAATGGATGTTTATCAACCATGGTAGCTGTTCACACCAACGTGTTGTATAAGTTAGGGAATGTCAACTCTTGTTATTATGGCTATTAACAAAAATCGATGTGAGGGTTATTTATAAAAGTTGTTTAACTCACTGATAATAGCTAATTGAATTTTAGCTATTTTTAGTTACGAATCATAAGATGGTAGTTGGAGGTAGTGAACTGGAAACCATGGACCTGGGTTTCGTGCTACTTGGCACTCATCAGCATGGTCTACTTGTAATCTTGAGAGAACTGATGCTCAACATCCACTGATCAATCAATTGAAAATACATCTCAGTCCTGCAGGAGGTCAGTTGCTGCCCGGATAGCTCAGTAGTAACGTCTCTGACTGTGAAGCTGGGTGACACGGAATCGAATCCATCAGGGAGAATCAGGTCCTACAAGACTACAGAATACCTTACTGGCGGGTGCCATGTAGCACAAAACCTAGGTATAGGGTTTTCTGTTGACTACCTCCAACTACCATCTTATCTCAACATGGTGCACGCAATGTCTAGTCACCTAGACTGGTCGCCATATTCGATCTGCACCAAGAAGGGCCTGACATACAAGACATCGATCACCACACAGTGATCAATCAATTGTAGTTACGAACCTCATTTAGACACGCATTCTACTCTCAATAACCGACATCAATAAAATGTAATTCATGTAGTACTAGTTATACTTAAAATGAGAAAATCTTGTCTCAATTTCTAATTCGCCCATCACTATCACACATTATTACTGCACTACTGAGTCTATCTGTCAATATTCATATAAAAATCATCACTTATTACAATCAGTCTATATACATTTTGAATCGAGAAACTCAGATGAGTTTTCAATAATTGAATAAAATTCAAACTGGAAAAGTAACGATTTTATCAAACAGTCTATTGAAATCAAACCAAGGCGTGCTACATCCAAGTTTTATATTTCATCTTTTAGAAATCTTAAGTATTGTATTTATCTGTATAAAAATTGTTCTAAGTATGCACACTGTATAGGCATTTATTTTGCATTCTTTTGTCAATAGATCCGTGCTAATGGTTGAGTATAGTAACCATGATCATAGTAAGTAATGAAAGAGTAGTATTTCAACAAATGTGCATCTAGTACGTATATTTATTCTGTAGTTATTTATCATAATATTATTTTGACTGAAATCAGGTTTAGTACGATTAGATAAACCAAACGAAACTAGTTTATTGATGTAAACTTCAGATTGTATAAGATATGTGGTGATTGATATATGTCTTTGAAATAACTAGATACGTGGCAATTCTCTCGTTGCTTAGTTATATGAAGTACGAGTACTTATAACATCTTTTTTTTCTAGGAAGGTTTTTGTTGAACATATTTGTTCCGGTAACTTTCATGCTTCCGAAGTAACGGAATGTATATAAGCAGTTAGATTTATGTATGTATATTGATGATTGTAATAATTAACGTTTATAACTGGCAGCTAATGAAATTCAATACTAAATACACCATCGTGAGTTACATTTTGGCCTTTTTAATTATTCCATCATTAACCCTGACTGTTTTAATGTAAGCGTATGTGTGTACATATTTTATCTTACACATCACATACCTGTAACCTTTTTTGTTCGGCTATAAATATCGATTGACGCTTGATTAAATTGAGTTGGCTTACGTGCCTTCTCCACTGAGCGCCATTTCGTTCCGCTTTTCTCTGTCTTCTTCGCTTTCTTCGCTGCGATTCTCCGATTGTCTGCTCGATCAACGACTGTACAAAATATACGTATTCGAAATCCATTCTCGTATTTGAATTATTTAATCCCGTTATTCACCAACGTGAGATAAGTCAATAATAATATACGAGGATAGCTGACATGTGTACTTCAATAATATTCATAGGATTCAATAGAAGTTAGATATCGGGCCACTAAACTACCACTTACTAGTAAATTTATAATCAGTATTTACATGCAGACGATTTTTCGTTTGGAACTTTACCGAAACAGTGTAATGGTTGATAACAAAACATTTTGAATAATCATGTGTTTACAGCCCAAATTTAGCGAAACACGTTGAAGGCACTGTGAAATACATTCTTTTATACACTTTTTGATACAATTTATCATAAAATGTAATGATGACAACTTCCCAAAAATGGTTTAAGTAGAATGTTTCTGAATAAACATAGTTCATGTGAGCAAACTTACTCCATGTCTAGTAAATTATTCCATGTTTACTACGAAAGATAAAATTTGAATTTTAATAATCTGTCGGCTTATTCATATATGAATTATAAATAAAAAAAACGTGCTTTATAATCAAAGATGGATAGTGGCTGGAAGTGAAATCCAGAAAACACGTTTTGTCCTAGTCACTATCCATTCTTACTTATAATGATTGTGAATTAAGGTTATGTCGAGGTAATCCATAGACGATGCATGCATGCCAATAAGAGACTTATCAATTTTAGTTCTAAACATCAATGGGAAGATTCAGACAGTCAATACAAAAATGAACTAAAGGCTAACTTTAATAAATTTTAAATTTTAGCCAGTTCATTTCATTATCAATATTTAATTTCATTTTCATTCTACCATATATATATTGCTTTGTATCCACGAATGTAAATTATACAAACATGAAGTTAATCGTGTTATTCATAAACACTTAAAAACAATTTCATATAGATGAAAACATGTAGTACTTGTATGACAATATAGCGGTAAATTCCAAAACTTTTGTATATTCTAAGGTAATGAAATAATATAATTTAAACAATAAAAGTCAATTGGTGATTAGATCAGCAAGAACTATTAACTACTCTAATTCACTTGGTATTGTTTTACTTGAATCTCCCCATTGACGTTTAGTACTGAAGTTGATCAGTCTCTTATTGGCATATGTGCATACTGTGCATATCGCATCAAAATTGCCTTAATCTACACACATTCTAGACAAAGATGGAATAGTGGCTAGCAGTGGAATCCAGGACGTGCGTTTCGTCCTATTTGGGACTCGTCAGTTGGATGTACCTACCTCTCAGAGTTGATGTTCACTCTGGGACTCGAATCCAGTACCGTTCACTTCAAATGCCATCACGTTATCCACATAGCTACTGAGTCCTAGGACGAAACGTGCGTCCTGCATTCTACTGCTAGCCATTCCCCATCTTTGCTTATAATACAAAATGAATTTAAATTGTAGATTGGTTTATATTTTTAAAAACAAAAAGAAAAATTGAAATAAAATTTATGAAACTCTTTGATACTTACTTTTCAATAATCATGATACCATAATAAATTCATAACTATTCAATGATAAGTTGATTTCAATATTGCTTTTCTTTTATTGTCATTATTATTATTATTATTTCTATTAGTATTATTATTACTATTAGTACTATTAATGTTACTCCCATTATTATTATTACCATTAGTATTATTACTATTACTGCCACTATTGTTATTACTATTACTATTATTATTGCTACCATTATTATTATCATTACTATTGGCATTATTATTATCGGTATTATTACTATTAGTATTATTATTACTACTAGTACTACTATTATTATTATCATTATTATTACCTTGGATCATTTGTAAAAGTTAACTATAGAACTAAAGTTTTATTTGACTTATGATTTGGAGACTAATACAAACGGTTCAAATTTTTCTTTCTTTCTTTCATCATAAATAGCGTGCACTTATATACATATATATATATATATATAAATATATATATATATATACTTTAAATGATTATGACAAGCCATTCGGTATTCCTCTTATTTATTTATTTCCATATTCATTAATTAAGTTGAGAATGAAAGAGAAACATTCATTTTCATCATTGATTATTTCATCTCTAAAATAGAATTTCTCTTTAGGTGTAATGATATTCAATTATGCTCTTTTCTTTTTTTTGGGAATAGAAGACGCCTTTTATTTATGATACGGATTTCATTTTAGAAGATTAAAAGAAAGAAAAAGTTAAAAGAGATAAATAGTGATATGCTCGATTGTAAAATTCTTTTTGAAAAAAGAAGAAGAAAAAATACACCACACGATGTTGTTGTATGATGTAAATGAATGCTGTTACGTAATATGCGAGTTCATTAGTATTCGTGATCTTAATTAGAAAGTTTGCACTTGACTCTACTTGGTTTAACAATCAATGAATTCATGTTATGATCCGATTGTATTACTGAAACAACAATAGGTGATCAGTCTGAGATAATGGATAACGTGATGGAATTTGAAGTGAAAGGTACTGGGTTCGAGTTACAGAGTGAATAACAACACTTGAATGCATGTACACCTAGCTGACGAGCCTCAAGAAGGACAAAACGCTTGTCCTGCATTCCACAGCTAGCCACCATCCATCTTTGTTCATAAAGCTTGTGACATAAGGCATTATTGAGGCAATCCGTACAAGATGAACCCATGACAACAAAAGACTGATCAGTCTCAATCCTATCCATTAATGAGAATTTTCAAGTCCATAATACCAAATAAGAAAAACTAGTTCAGTAAAGAGTTCTCTTTTTCGTCGAATTTATTTTCAAAGCTGTAGAACCGCAAATATGTATATTTATTTTTTTCAGGATGATAAGAATTACAACAGTTACAATGATAGTGATAATAAACTTCTTTTGAACATGGTAACAATGAAGTACAATAAACAAAGGCATTAAAAGAAGTTTTCAGTCGAGGGAACTAATAAACGTTTTATTGTTAAGGGCTTGAATATTCATCATGAAGATAAATAAGGAAATTATAATGAAGCCCGGTCGGTTTAACGTGATAGGACAAAATGTAATCAGGAGGATCCTAGAAACAGAAATAAACCAGTTGGGAGTATGATGTCTATAGAGAAGACGGAAGGAGGAACAGCTGGCTGGAATGGAAGAAAATGACAAAGAAGGAAAAAGAAAAATTATAAGACATTAAGACTACGGTGGAAAAAGAGGTTTTACCAAATCCTTCTGGATTTTCCTAATTGTATGGCTATTGTTTCGGCAGTGTTAGTAAGATGCAATATAACTGCTTTCGGCAGCCTTCCACTTATCCTGACTTTGAACTCAGAGTCCTCTTTGACTAAGTGACCTATGCTAGCAAAGTAATCGATTATTAAGCTTCTTATTGCATTCTATTGGCAATGCGAAGTTTTTAAATGTTCCAGATTTTCACCATAGATAGTGGTAGATTTCATCAACGAACAGATTATTTAAAAATTACAATATTACAAATACCTGGCAACAGCTTATGTTAATGAATGATACTGTCTGATGTAAAAGTACACTGGAAGAGAGTTCGGGGAGGTCAAATGACAACGTGGCTACAGTTCATGTAGTCATTGACGATTAGACTATGTCATATTGTTAAGTGTAAACTAGCTGGATGAGGTCAGAGCAATTATCGTAAGCAGTTGTTAGAGACGTTAAATAAAATATTTCAGAGTCGTTTGCACCGGTACAGATGTATCCACTCCATCTTCTCATAAATTAAGAGCCTTTAAATCTTCGTATACTTTTCTTCCGTTTTATCGTGCATGATATTTTGTATTACCGCTGTTATTGTGACTTGCACTTTGAGATTTTTATTTCGCTGTGGCAAAATAGTGTTGCACATATGTAATAAGTTCCATCACGTATGAAGTTGACTGACAGTTTTGCTCTTCTAACAGCGTACTACACAACGTATTACCAATCAACCGAAAACATGATTAAAATAACTAATATAAAGACATAAATAATTCAGTCAAGAAAATGCCTTCTCTCCTACCACAGTAGTAATCAATATTGTTACAGCATGTTCTCAACAAAATGTATACCACAAGTAACCATAGGGGTACAGAAAAAGCGCTCCAACGTGGAATTTGAATCCAGTAGTTCGCACTTTCGATAATGCAATAATTCATGATGATGTGCATCGTTATTCTTGTCATTTATTTGAATCCACATGTGGTTGAACTTCATAGATTGGTTCTTCTCATTAGGCCTGGTTGGTTACAGTTTCATACGTAATAAGATTTAAACTGGCTTTTAAGAAATTGTTTTTATTATAATTCAAAAATAACCTTTCTTCATTAAGTAGAGACAGAATATATATATATACATCCAACAGTTCAACAACATTTGACATAGCATTCCAAACTATCAGTCATGATAAGCTAACATTTAGTCACATTGTTTGTTTTTCAGTTTTGAAATTATTGCACAGTTAATAGCATTTTCTAGGTCATCAAATTAGCGGAGGTATGAAAAATGAACTTATAAACTTTATGAGATAGTCACATTGTAGAAATCATTATATTTAACTTGATTCCTCTATATTTTTGTCAAAAATACAAGGATTAACAGTTTGTCCATACTTCATTAACGGCACAATGATATTACTCATATCAGTAGGGTTTTTTTGTGGATATCATAGTATTTTCAATAGTTGAGATCATGATTCAATTGAAGTTAAACCACCATGGAAAACCTGGAAGAACTGGACGGCGTTTCGTCCTATTGTGAGATTATTTGATTGAATAGTTTGACAGAAATCGGGCACCGAATATAAGATGTAATTCTATGGATAAAATATATTATACATTCAGTTTTATTATGAGATTCGAATTAACTAAAGTATTTAATGCCTTTTCGAAATTCTTCTACTTCACATTCAAGTAATCGCACTCATACAACATTGTGTTCCATTAATTTATAGTGTAGTGAATAATTGTAATAGATATTTGACGTGCATTTTCCGGTTGGCATCATTTTGGAGTGTGACTCAATGTTAAGCTGTATTGATATCATATGTTATTTTGTGTTAGTTTATGATCCCGTAATAAAGTAGATTCACGAAGCAATTTGGAATCGAGCTCGTGATTAAGAGCACTCACTATGAACACTCTGTTCGCTCACAATTGAAATCCAGTGATTCGAAAATTCAAATTTAAACAACCCACACTACAGACTAGCATATATTCAGTGTTCTCAATAGGTAGCTGTCTCACACTCGGTGGTTTGCTTTCCTTTCGAATGTTGGTGATTGGTTAAGATAACTGCTGAATTCAACATTTTTAATTTACAAAAATACTCACATTTGTTTTGGCATATAACATTTTGAAATCATTTATCCAAAACTACCTCATTTATACGTTTCACAAAATTCTAGCTTCCACTTAAAAGATTCCGACAAAATACTTCAATTTTGTAAATGGTTAATTTTGCACATTATGCACAAAGTCTTATTTTGATAACTCCGTCTACAAATATGTTCATTATAATTTATAGAGTTATATTAACTTAGTACAGAACTACATTTTACACTTGCTAACATTATCATACAATAGGACGAAATGGCCGTCCAATGCTTCCAAGTATTCCATGGTGTTCTAGCTTCTATTGACTCATGATCACATCCATTGAAATAATATTCATATTTTCCTATGACTAATTCAAGTCAAAAATTCAGAATTTCGTTTATTCTTTTCATTAAATAATCGTACTTATCTAGTATTTTCAATTTTGTCTCTTTTTTTTCTCATCTTTAATAATAACACTAGTTATATACTACTTAATTGCGTGGTTTCAGCTAATCCATTCATTAATTCAATATATTTGGCAAACAATCATTTTACAATTTTTCTAAAAAAAATTGAATTATTAATGATTACAGCAGTGTTCACAGACTATTTCAACTCATTTAGAATAGATATAGAAAGCCATATATATTTCCTTTTTTTCAATTTCGTTCTTATTTTTAGGCTGATTAGGTATGTATATATATGGTTGAATGGTCACTGTCAGAGGGATTTTTATACAAATACATATCGTAGAATGAAATGTGAATATATAAGTTCATAAAACTCACCTTAATCATGTTTTTATGAGTTTGGTCATAACTTTTAAGCTCACTGAGGAACATTATATATATATATATATATATATATATATATATATATATATATATATATATATATATATATATATATATATATATATATATATATATATATATATATATATTACTTGTCAAGAAACATCACTTCATTGATCTATTTTCTAATCAATTTTCATTATTATATAAACTATTAGCTATGAAAACCCTTTTTTGTTGCTAAAAATGATCAATTCGTTAGTAAAACATAGCGTGTTTAATTCACTTGGTATCGTTTTACTTCAGTCTTTCCATTGATGTTTAGTACTGAAATTGATCAGTCTCTTATTGGCATATTTGCATACTGTTAATGATCAATTTCACTTCTAAACATCAATGGGAAGACTGAAGTAAAACAATACCAAGTGAATTAAACTTCACCCCATTGCACAAGTAAATGGCTATCAGGACGCAGTAGCTAAGTGGATAATGCGAAAGAATTTGAAGCGAACAGTACTGAGTTCGAGCCCAAGAGTGAACATCAACTGTGAGATGCATGTACGTCCATCTGACGAGTCTCAAATAGGATGAAACGCGCATCCTGGATTCCATTGCTACCCACCATCCATCTTTGCTTATAGCGGGTTTAGTTAATGGAAACTGAAACTTGCCGTATTGATTGGGATATATGAACAATGAATATAACAGATTCGATGCTTTGAGATTATCTTGTTATAAAACATATCTAACCCATTGAATGGAAGTATATATAATAATGAATGTTAATTTTACATAGATCATTCTACCATTTCATTGTCGTTGCCATTGCGGAGTAATACACTACATAAACAAACGTTTAGTTAGTTGTACATGATAAAACGGTAATGCTCATTCATAAGAATAAGTTACCTAAATTTGATAGAATTTCAATGTTAGAATAAAGTGTACAATAAGTAATCAATCTACCTTTTTTATGGTATCTCCCCATTTATCGAGTATATTTAAAATTAAGTGTTTTTGTTTTGGAAATTCATCCATGTAACCATGCTATTCATCACTAGTTACCAAATGAGAATCATTACTGAAATCACCTTTCATTTATATATATTTTTTTCTGCTTTCATAAATAGTGATACAGGGATAACATAAAACGATGAAACGTTTCTGTTCCTGTTTTAAATTAAACACTTCTGACAAGTAATTTGATTTTGTTACATTTTTAAAATGAATGTAGCTGACAGATCGAGAAAGTTACATACAACAACAATTTGACTAGTCAGTTGTCACTTTATAAAATGTTAAAGAATTTACTTGAAACAGCAAGATTCATATGTTTCTTTTTAACGTGAACAATATTGCTTACTTATTTACTTACATCTGTTAACCCCTAATGGAAAATAGACCACCGAACAGCATTCATCAACCCACTCTGTCCTGGACCTTTTTATCTAGTTCTATCCAACTTTTTTTCATTCTTCTCATATCTCTCTCCATTTCCCGGCGTAATGTGTTCTTTGGTCTTCCTTTCCTAGTTTGACCTTGGGGATTCCAAGTGAGGGCTTGTCTTGTGACGCAGTTGATTGCTTTCCTAAATGTATGTCCTATCCACTTTCGACGCTTCTTCCTGATTTCTCCCTCCTCTGGGAGAACAATGTCATCATTCTCAAATAATTCAAATTGTATTTTGTTTCAATAAATATTGAAATGAAATCCCTTAGCTCAAGCTAAATAAAAACTTAAATTGGAGCAATTTCTAAATATCATTAGGAAATAGAAATTTTAATAGATATCATGAGAGGTAAAGTCCGACTTCCACGATTATTTTGTGCCTCCTGGATAGTAAAATTTAGTCTCATGAACCAACGCAAGTTGCTAAATGAAGATTTGGCCAATCCTCCTCTCTGTAGAAAACTAACTGATTACAAAAAGCTGAAATATGATAACACAAAACTACTGAATATGACGCTAGTAAACCGAACTTAGAATTGCAAAATATAAAAAAATCAAACATCTTAAGAAAAATTAAAATCTCCTTAATGGAATATTTGTAGTTGTGCGCTGAATTACAAACTGAACCATATTATTGATCAGCTGGCAAAGAGAAAATACTACATAACAGTAGTAACCTAAAAAAGATAACAGCAAAGAGATAAAATGGAATAATACACTATAATGGTAATCCTGATATACATGAAAGAAAAAAGTATGGGAATTGGGTTCGTAGTAGATGAAATTGAAGTGATAAATGTGTTTAAATGAAATGGAATAAGCAAAATAGTCGCCACTATGAAAATAAAAGGTGATAAAATACATGTTAGTAAATGTGTATAACCATTGAAAATTGGTAATGGTCCAAAAACACGACAACCATAGTTAAAAATACACTCAATATATACTGATTGAACACTTATTTTCATTTTGAAATAGAATAAAATCACTTATATAAAAAGTACCTAGGGTTATAACAAAGTCACATGCCGTCTATCATGCTGGGTATTGTTTATATTAATTTTATACAAGAATATCATTTCCTGAAATAACATCACACTCATTTGAATTATTGCTATACCAAATAAAATATCACATTGGAAAATAAACCCAAATATTATTCCAAATAATCATCATCTAGAATTATAAACGGAAGTGATATTGAACAACAATTACAATGAGTAAAAGAATTGGATTTCGCCTTCTCAACCCGTGATTTCAATAAATAAATTAACCGATTAGTGTTTTGGAAATAATCTTGAGAAATAAGCAAATATGGATAGAGGCTATCAGTGGAATCCAGAACTCTTATTTTGTCGTATTTAGGACTCGTCAGTTGGATGCACCTACATTTCACAATTGATGTTTACTCGAGGATTTGAACCCAGTACTATTTGTTTCAAACGCCATCACGTTGTCCACTTAGCTACTGAGTGCTGATAGCCACTTGCTTGTGCAATAGGGTGAAGTTTAAATTTACTTGGTATTGTTTACTTGAATCTTACCATTGTTATATAGGACTGCAATCGATCAGTCTCTATTGACATATGTGCATACTGTGTGAAAATTATATTTGAAATAATCTCAGCCATTGAAATTTAAATAATTCCAAAGTTTCGTCCAGACAAGTTAGCTGAAGGAAACGCTGGAAATATTTAAATTTCAATGGCTGAGATTATTTCAAATATAATTTTCACATAAAATGACTTCTCTATACTTGGCGCTCAATTTCTGTCAAACTATTCGTTCTAATCTTGACTAATATTCGTACAAAATATGTGCATACTGTTCATATTACCTCGTTGTAGCCTTACTGCACAATTATTCTAAACAAAGATGGATAGTGTTTAGCAGTGGAATTCAGGATTCGCGTTTCGTCCTATGTAGGGACTCGTCGCCTGGATGCACCTGCATCCCAGAGCCTAATATGTCTTCCTTGTTTAGTATATATATATATATATATTCAAGATATTAACATTTAAGTTAGAGTGAGATATGTACACATATTGTCAAATGTGATCAGTCATACACGTTCATAAATACATGACAGTGATCATCATAAGACAAAGAAATAGACAAATTGTTGGTGTTCGAATAACACTGTCTGTAGAATACGTTGATTAAAGGGTTTGACAAAATTAACTGTAAACAAAATTAATCATAAGGGCGTTGGCATAATTACGCAATTAACCACCATAGATCTTGTTTCCGGATTACATTTATAAAGATACAGATACTTCTACTTTTGGTTTCAAATGTAAATCTCATTAACATATTGGGTCATATATTCCTTAAATTGAATTAATATTGTAAAACCCCTCTTTTCTCAGTAATAATAAAATGTAACAAAATGTCAAAACAATGTTCTACACTATAAGATATTGATGCATAATGAAAGAGGTTAAAATCATTTCTTCCGTAATATCAAATATACTGAAAATTCTTACTAGGAATCGTTTTCTTTCATTGAATCTTCTTTTTAACTCTACCCATTATTTAATTCTGCTACATTGTGAATAGAAGCAACATTTCCATAGGTCATTTGTGGTTTAGTAAAATGAGTTCAAACTTAGTATATTACAATGTAATTTTAGATCCTCAGTATATTTTTCATGAAATAACAATGACTAACAATGTAAAAAAGTCATTAAATAAAATAATATGCCTATTGACTGATAATCTTTTGCATTAAAGACCTAAATTATTGGCTTAATTTATAATTTTCAACTTTTCTAATATTATTAGAAGGGATTTTGTGGGGATTTTAGAAATTTCACTGGTTGAAATCATGATTCAATTGAAGCTAGACCACCATGGAAAACCTGGAAGTACTGGACGACCGTTTTGTCCCGGTATGGGACTCCTCAGCAGTTCAAATAGTTCAAATAGTACAACAGAACAAGACGAATATTATGTGACCAATCAAAAAAGCAGGTCATATCATTTTGATCAAGGTAGTTCATAAGCGAACTGTATGTAAATTTGTGTGTATGTATGTGTACACTGTTAAGGATGAAAATTGTGTGACCTCTATGATGAGAAAGGATAGAGTTTGATTTGTAAGATGATAGTATGAATTGTAAATAAAATTATTATTATTATTATTATTAGCTTTATTCAATATTATATTATTGGTACAATATCGAATTCTCAGCACAAAGTATTTCAACAAGTTTCCGTTTCTTTCTTCTTGGTCGGTCCTCGCGATAAATACTGAGTGGTCGCCAGCTAGATGTTATCAATCCAGTAAATGAACATGGGAATGATGTACATTCTTTTCGTTGTATATTGCCAGCAACCATATTCTCTCTTTTTGAGCTTTTTGTAACTTTGATAACGAAAGATTGTACATTTTTCAGAAACGCAGCAGAATGGGTTGTGCGATTAATAGACATAATGATATATTAAAACAAACAAAAATAGATAACTTGTTGAAATATCTAGATGGCAGGAACAGGTAGCCCAGATGCTCAAGCAGGCCGCCGATGGCTAGGATAGATAGTCCAAGTAGGATGTATGATAAGGCCTACTTATCTATTAAGAGAAGTAGGATTAAACATTATATGGAACGCTTCAGCTACTTTCCTTTCTTTGTAATGGGAAAACCATCTTGTAATATTTTTTTGTTTTTGAAATCACTTTGGTGGTCTTTGAAAATGGCGTGAACTGCCATTGCCTATTTAATTTGGACTCTATCCCGTTGTGCGCGATTATTAGGTGGTTTCTCTGTGTACTCACTATGTTCTTTGGCACGAGTCCAGATTTCGGGAGATGACACTCCATTACAGAAGGCATCATAATCGGCACAACCTGATTTGTACCTTCTAATAGTAGAAGTGATGTAGGTGCTCACTGATGTACATTACAAATAGGATGAATGCTGTCTGAGGGTATATGTTTGAACTATAAACAATTTATAAACAATATGTATTGGAAGAGAATATCAAAATTTATAAGATCTTGTTCATTATTTAATTATCACAATTGCTTATTCGCTTAAAATAAACTTCTTATTATTGCCTATTTTTCATAATTAAACGTTTTTACGTTTCTTTCTTTATATTGTGTTACGTCATGATGGCGCATAATAACTTTTTGTCAGAAAAGAAGTAAACAAGATCTTGCTGTACTAAATAATGTTATTCTACTTATAAATACCAAAAAAAAATTGTCACTATGTGAGTAAAACATAAAACTCACTATGACGACAAAGAAAGAAAAGAAACTGTACTTTTGCTTAATTACTTTCATTATCTACGTTGATAATGATTTTTTTTTGTAATTTTTGCATGACAACATTTCTAGATAAAAAGTAATCAGATTTATATTTAACTCATTTATGTTCACTGATAATAATAAAATTGCTCTCATAGTTTCTCTTTTCCATGACACTGTGAATAATTTTGTACAGTTTCATTGAATCTGTATAGTTGGTCGAGTTTTGTTTCCTGGTAGACTTTTAATTTTCTAGTATACTATTTTCACAACTTATCTTTGTTCACTAAAATTATTTATGGGTGATATTATATAAGATCATGTTTTTGCCAGTAGTTTTATAATTGATTAGTTAACAAGTTATAAAGAATTTCTTCGCCTTAATACCTCGGTGGTAACATATTTGACTGTGAAGCTGGGATTAAATCAACTAAGGAGCATGAGTCCTTTCAAGGTTATAGGTACAGTTTGTTGAAGAGTTTCAACTGGATCAAAACCTAGTCTAAAATATCCTTCCGATTGCTTCTAATCAGTTAATAAAGTGTAATTTTCCTCAAATCGAACTAAACTTTTATTTCATGTTTAAATTATATATATAAATGCCTAATATTGAATGCAATGATTACTTGTTCAGGTTGATGTCAGTAGAAGATAATAAATAGCGTCAAAATACTTTGTGTAAAGGTATGTTTAATTTGACATCAGTGTAAAACTGTAATTACTGAAATACATAATCTATACGTCAAGTATATTTTAATTGTTAAAATGTAATTTTAGCAAATACCATTGATATTGTGTTAAAGACGTGGTCGACCAGGGTGCTTGGTACCTGTGTGGTTGCGTCACAGGATTGAGCTGTACTATTTAGATTGTATCGTTAAAGCTTATATGGTGTCTGATTGAGCCGTCTTATTTAGGCTACAAATTTTAAGCCTTGCTGGTGTCTGGCTCTCCAGTTAAACGGGATTGAGCTGTACTATTCGAGTTGTCACGTGAAAGTATGAATGATGTCTGGTTCTCCTGGAAACCAATGTAAACTTACCCTGGCCCACAAGGGTATATTATATAACATATATCTGTGTTAAAGACGAATATAAATCAAAATTTGTCGAATAAAATTGTAACTTTTGAACATAATTTCACCTTAAAACAATGACAACTTGTATTGTAAAACTTCTGTGTTCACTTTTGACTACTAGAAATTCCAACATTGAATTATGACATTTAACAATATAAAACATATGGTTTCATGTCATTTTAAGAATAAGACATTGACAAATGTGCAGAGAAACTGTTTTATATTTATCAAGCAATGATTTCTGACATATGATGAATTGTGAAAATGAAATCATCCTAATTTACCTTAACATTAACAGACGTTGAAGTGGCTGTGGAACTTTCCGTCTACAGTCATGTCAGACTGGTTACGATTCTATATTTATTAATCTTGTACACTTTCATGATTAATACTGATATAAGTAATGTTATAGTTAAAACAGTAATATTTTGAATGCTCCCACCGATAGCTTGCTACAAAATAAATGGTCACACAAAGTTAAAAGATTATGATTTTGATAACTGATCAATTAGTCATACCAGAGGAAAGCAGTGTATGATATTTAATAAATAATATGTAGTCTCGTAGTTATCTGTAGCCATGGATAGACTCAATCTTGATAAACTTGTAGTTAAAAATTTAGAAATGACTGATAAACGTAATTAAACTACTAAATAACAAACCTGTGAGTATTATGATGTCAAGTGGTTTGAAATATTTTGTACAAAACCCTTCTTGATTTAAGTTTTGTGTTAGTAGTCACTCGTCAGTAAGGTAAGGCTACAATCTTGTGGGAATTTATGCTTCCTGGAGAGTTATAATTCAAACTAACCAGCTTCACGATGTGAAACGTTACTACTGATCAATATGGACTGTCGATGACTTACTCTTGATAGTAACAATTGATTAATCACTGGTTCGTGATTAAAGATGCGTTTTCATAGTTTACAGTACTGTTAGAGTTAATATCGATCAAACCACAGTCTGAATGTCTCACTAGTAACATCTCGTACAGTGAAACTGAGTTATTAGTGTTCAAATGGCTATCAGCACTCAGTAGCTAAGTCGATAACATCATGACATTTGAAATGAACGTTACTGGGTTCTAGATTCAGAGTGAATATCAACTTTAAACTGTATGTACATCCAGCTGACCATTTTGAAACAGAACAAAACATACATCTTGAATTTCATTTTCGCTTATAACAACAAAGTTAAATATTTGTTTGAATGGAAAAGGTTCAGGTAAATCCTAAACCTCTACTTGTTTCAGTTCCATACTTTCCAGACCTGGCATTTATATTTACTTACTGTGGTCACATAGTTTTAAACAAATTTATGTATATTTGTCTCATACTTTTATACTTCCGTAGCTAAAATCCTTTTTGAATTTATCATCTTACAATAGATAAAACATAATTTACATATAATTATGCAGTAATTTATTAACAGTCACATTCAAATGCAGTTTATAGATACACCTGGATAAATATTATTGTCTAAAATTAACAAGGGATAGGCAAAGTCTAATAAAGAAAAAATATCTACACTAAATCTTATAAACACTGTTTTTGAATAGTTGCTGAAAATTTTCGTTTATTTAGATAGGTATATTCCTCTTTCTTCTGATGGTCGACTGGATTATGAAGACCTCGACATCTGAGGGAAAACACGGCATACAATAGACAGCTCAGAATCAATTAGACGATTTGGACGTCGCAGATGACCTAGCCCACCTATCACATACACACGAACAAATGCAGATAAAAACAGTCAGTGTAGCAGCAGTTTCTGCATCAGTAGGCCTCGACATACACAAGGGGAAAATCAAGGTCCTCAAATACAACACGGAGAACAGCAATCCAATCACTCTTGATGGCGAAACTCTGGAAGATGTAGAGTCCTTTACATACCTGGGAAGCATCATCGATGAACAAGGAGGTTCAGATGCAGACGTAAGAGCGAATGCTCCTTCTCGAGGAGTAACAGGCGTAAGTAAGTAAGTAAGTAAGTACATGCATAATTACTAGATGATTTAAAAACTTGACGAAATTTAAGAAAATAATTAGAAAAAAGGCAACGTCAATCAACAAACTTTTTCTTTACTTATAAGGAAAGTTTGAATTTACGAATAGTTAAGGCTTTAATAAACCTAAAAATTCGTCATTGACGATTTATATACAACGTTTTCAAAGTCGTATTGATATCAACTATGTATCCCGTTTCAATTATACTATTAACTATCGACGAACATGGTTACCTCCTTCTCACTTTTATCACGTTTCATACTAACTGGTTTTGAAGCCATCAAAGTTCATGTTCCATAACCCTTGAAAAGCATGTTCAGTGACAGCTAATCATATAATTGAGACGGAGCACAGAGTTAACATTAGTACGGCTTTTAAAACGTTGTATATGAATCGTCAAGAAAAATTTTTTTAGGTTTATAGAAGTCTTGACTATTCATAAATTCAAACCCTCCTAATGTATACAGAAAAAAATTTGTTGTAACCTTGAATTTGCCCTGATAATCCTCCAGTCATTTAATGGCCTAAGGTAATGCAATAATTTCCTATTTTTTTCCGTGCAGTGTTAATTTTTCTCTCCTTTATTCACAGTTATTCCTTCGCTTAATTGAACCTTAATTAATCTACCTTGATTAATTTCCTTATAAAATGCCTTGACAAGTATATATGTGGTCAGATTGTTCGAAATACATAATACAAATATATCACATTTTGCAGATCACCTTCGTCTTCTCAATGTTCTATCGAAATTTTCTTACTATAATTTACATATCTATTGGAAGAAGGGATCAATGACAGTATTGTGATCAGAGAATGTATCGCAACTAAACTACCTAACTCAGAGAACTCAGATTTACTAAAAACACCATTCACGATCGATCAGAACAAGTAATCTTGAAGTAAATGCCTATTTACATTATCAAAGCTGTTCAACTATAACATTTCCACGTTCATAAACAGTTTCAGTTCGCGTTGTTATTGATTAATACACTAGAACTTCCAACCGATTTTGCATAATAGTGAATGATATTTATTTAAATGTTTCAGTAATTTAGTAAAACTATGAAATGTAAATCTGAATAGAAACAGCTTGAAATCCAGCTGGTAATTTTTTTCTTTATAAAAGTTTCATGCTGGAGAAAAATGGGTGTTTTGAAATTCGTCTTCAAAATGTTAAATTATTGTATATTTTAAAAGATAATACCTTCCAATATTTGACATTTACTGGGTTATTATTTTATGTGAATTCATGAGTCAAGTAACACTTCAGGGGTTCATAATATTACGGAAAATCTCAAGCTCTAGTCTGGAAATGAAAATCTCTAGATACATTAGTACTAGTGTCAGAAGGGGTTTTGTGGAGATTGCAGTAATTTCAATAACTGGGATCATGAGTCAATTAAAGCTAGACCACCTTGGAAAACCTGGAAGCACTGGACGGCCGTTTCGTCCCATTGTGGGACTACTGAACAATGCGCATCCACGAAACCGCCTCGCGGGATTCGAATCCAGGACCTATCAGTCTCGCGCCAGGCGCCTGACCACTAGACTGCTGAGCCAGCATCCTCTGAAGAGTCCCACAATAGAACGAAACGGCCGTTCAGTGCTTCCAGGTTTTTCACAGTGGTCTAACTTCAGTTGACTCATGATCTCAACTATTGACATTGTTAATAAACCTGTACTGAATATTTGTAAAGGTAGAAAGTGAGGGGCATCAAAACTATTGATGAGAACTGACTATATTCAAACTTTGAGTTCGAGTTAATTTTTTAGTTTGATCAAAAGCGGTAAATTGAATTTTTCAGTAAATATCACCGATGCTATACATCTGAGAACTTCTCATAAGTTAATTCTATTGTGATTCATGATTCCGAATGAATAATTTATGTGAAAAGAAGCCATTACCATTCTGATTAGATCTCAAATCTTTCAATTTAAAATTTTTTTCTACCATAACTGTTGTCAACTGCACTCCATTAATGAGCATTAAACGTATATAATAAATACGTTAATAACTGTACTAGTTGTTTAACTGAAAAATGATACGAATTAAGTAAAACGTCGTATGTTTTGTGGGTGCTAATTCAATGCCTTATACGTCAACAAAATTCATAATTATATTAGAAAGTTAAGCATAGTTTACACATTATTCATCTGGATACTAGAATGAAACTGACGAGTCCCAAATAGGACGAAACGCGCGTTCTTGATCCCACCACTTGTCACTATCCATCTTTGCCTATAGATTTTACAATTTGTCCAACTTTTCAAAGATTCTTTAATAGAACCTGAAATTTATATTTTTAATGTGAAAAAAATTAATTAAATTGGGGCCTTCGTTGTGTTGAATAATTTATTGAAGTATCTTGTAAATTACGCAAGTAATGTGAAATATATTTTTCTTCGTATAAATTTGATTCAAATAGGTTATTCTTGTTTCACTAATTTATTAGTTGCTCGTGAAAGCTGGTGCGCTCTTAAGGACCAAAAGTTACCTGTAGACGTAGCCTACATCGACTTCAGCAAAGTTTTTGACAAAGTTCCGCACAACTGGCTGTTATATAAGCTAAAACATGTCGGAATTGGAGGCAATCTATTGATGTGGATAAAAGAATTCATAATTGGGCGCCAACAAAGAGTACGGGTGAACTCAAAGTTGTCTAGATGGGAAACTGTGCTTAGTGGAGTGCCCAAGGATACAGTTTTAAGGCCAGTGTTATTTCTCTTGTATGTAAATGACCCTCCTCACCTACTGCTATCATCGGTCTTGCTATATTCTGATGATGTCAAGATATGGAGAGCGATACCAAGTAAAGGTGATAACTTAGAACTCCGAAATGACCTGGAGAAATTATCTGAATTGTCTCAAACCTAGTAGTTGCCGAAAAATACTCCCAAGTGTGTTGTGATGCATATTGGTCATCAAGGTACAGATACATAGACGTTGAATAACACTGAACTACCTGTTGTCCAGACACACAGTGACTTAGTAGGCATCGTTAGCCAAGACTAAAGACTACTGCACACTGCCGTAAAATAGCCGCCAAAGGTTTTAGCACTTCATGGTTAATACATAGGGCTTTTAGTCATGTCGACCATAAAACCTTGTTGACTTTATACACATTGTTCGTACGTCCTAAACTTGAGTACTACATACAAGCGGCTAGTCCCTGTCTAAAAAAAGATAGTGAGCTTCTGGGGAAGTTAACTAAGCTGATTTTAGGAATAACGAAGCTCCCGTATGATGCTCGACTGACTAAGCTAAACGTTTTCCCGTTGTCATGTCGTAGAACTAGAGGCGACTTGATTACAGTTTTCAAATTGCTTAGTGTTAAATTTGTACCTGATATGCCCTCATTTTTCTTGTCTTCCAAAACAGAGAATTTACGAGAACACTTCAAAAAGGTTCTCAAGCCCAGAACAAATTATTTGTCAGCTGTCTATCGACTTTCCCATTGAATCATCAACGAGTGGAATTCATTACCTCAGCACGTGATTGAGGCTCGAGCCTGTCGACTTTTTCAAAAGAAATTTGGGTCAACTGAGAGATCATCATTACCAGGACTAGCACAAACCATCAAGCCTCCTGTCTTTTCCAAACTGACACTGAAATATGATCAGCGCCATAAGCGAAGTTAATACATGACATCATGATGAACGAAATGAAGAGTGTCATTATTTCAAGGGAAATGAAATTCAAAAAAATTGGAAATAACTGAGATTTCATGTTAATGCAATAAATTTTAGTGACATAATTCCGTGAAACTATTTTCTTTAAACTGTCAATCAACTAGTATGTTGATTTTACGGAGAAATTTGTAAGTTGTGATCAGTTTCTTAGATTTTCATTTATGCAGATAACAATCTTTTCTTCCTTATTGAGACGTTACAGGTTGAAAATCATCTCAGGTTACATATCGTATAGACTATGTATTTTCAAAATAAAATGACAAATTACTTTTCATAGACATTACTTACTTACTTACTTACTTACTTACTAACGCCTGTTACTCCCAATGAAGCATAGGTCACCGACCAGCATTCTCCAACCTGGGCTTTCCTTTCTAGTTCCATCCAATTTTTGTTTATTCTCCTCATGTATGTCTCCAATTCTCGGCGTAATGTGTTCTTTAGTCTTTTTCTTTTTCCTTTTCCTCGAGGTTTCGAAGTGAAGGCTTGCCTTGTGACGAAGTTGAGTGCTTTCTTAAATGTGTGTCCTATCCACTTCCAGCACTTGTTCCTGATTTACTCCTCCACTGGGATCTGGTTTGTTCTTCCCCATAGTAGGTTGTTACTGATAATGTTTGGCCAACGGATCCGAAGTATTTTGCGTAGACATCTATTAAGAAACACTTGTATCATAGACATTAGCAGCTACTTATACAAAACTCAGTGAACGTTGCGAAAAAAGAAATTTTAGCAAACGATAACAAAACTGTAAACAGAATGTAATAGCAGTGGTTCAGATGTTGACTTTTGATTTTCATTTCTGTTTACTAAGTTATATCATCATCTATACCTGATTTCCATCGTGAATTCATTCATTTTAATATCTGCTAATTCAACCAAATAACATTATTTTATGACGATTCAATGCTTCTTGTTGATGTTTACGTAGACAATCAGTTTCCTATTATAGGGCATTACATTATAGATTCTTTTGACTCATTTGTTAACATATTCATTTAAAGCATGAAAGCATTAACAACAAAAAACTGTAAATTTGGTTCTTTACCTTAGATTTATGAGCATTAATTTTCAGGAGTTTTCAAAGAAAACAGTGAAATTATCAGTGATTGAAATTCTGTAAGTGTTTGACTTATCTAACATCACTGTATCACAGTATTTCAAGAGACTTTTTCTACGTTACTTTTTCTTTGGATGCCATTATCTACAAGCATCAGTTTGAAGACAATGTAATTTGATACAGTATGAATATCAGCATATGAAATATATACGTTTTGTTTTGCAACAATTACGTTTTATACTAGAAATACTTATTAAAATTGACTTAGATTATTTCAGTTGACTTTTTGAAACAGAAGTGAACCATCTTGGACTACCAACATTTGCCATTATAAACATGTTGTGATCGTGTAGAATTCTGGTCTGCTTCGTCATTAGTACTGCTCTAATAATAGACCTAATCCCGAAATTGTAGATTTGTCATAACGTGACCATCTAATCTATAAGATCTTACGTTTAAGTCACATCATTGACTACGCTGGCTCCTCCCATCATAATCATCACCAATATGTGATGGCGAACACATTAGGGCTGGAGATAGAACAATATATCTAGTATGAATAAAAGAGCTGAGTTACACAAGAATGACCACGCCTGCAAGGTTGAGCCATGCCATCCAATTCATTGAATTCACGTGTCAATTGTTGAATATTGATTGAGGTGCAACATTAGCATCAATGGATGCCAACTCTGTAGTCCAGAGCTCAAGCATTCGCGAGCAAGATGGAATGTCCTAGGTTCAATTCCGGCAAGCAGGAATGCGCACTGGTGAGGAGTTTCATACCAGGTTTCCAATGGTAGTACAACATATCGGTCCATGATTTCAATGAATTCACTTTATAATACCCTAGGAAGGTAAAATGCGACATGGAACTATCAGACAGCTTTAGACAGCATTTACAAAATCAAAGATGTATTTGAATTATTGATTACTCGTAACAATACCATTGGTTGAAGAATACAGGGGTTTGACTGATGGGATTCTTTAACTAAATGCATTACCTCTGAGAAATCTGACGCACAGTGCTAGATGAAGTAAAAGTCGGTTGGCAAAAAAATAATAGAGAACATGTCAATATATTTAATTTATCTGTGAATCAAGCAACCAATGATTTGAGCCATGCTAATGGGGACAGCCTTACCAATTGGGACTTTCGGAATACTTTATCCCATTAGTTGAAAACCTTAAATTTCTTAGTACAGGATTAATCACACTAATTACTCATATTATTCTAAATAATGTTAGAAAGTTCACAATCATCAATTTTATTTGTAAACGGTACTTATCTTATGCAGAACTCAGTTGGGGATTAAATTAATTGTTTATCCACTTTATTTCCTTTACAGACTGACTTTAATTAGACAGCTATTGACGATCAAGAAGGACCTAAAAGTTTCTTCTTCATCTTATTATACTCCACAACATACTACAGCCGTTTCAAATGTAGCACTAATATCATGAAAGAGTTAAACAAGAACGCGAAATAACTAAAATTAAAAATGTAAATCAATAAACTTCAACGTGAGAGTTTAAAGGGCAAGTCTGAGCCAACACGTATGAAGAATCTGGGATCGATAGAAATTGGAGTCGTCAACGTTTATTATTGAATAGCACTATACTAGAATGATGTGGTATTGCAGTTTTTTATTGTTTCGATTAGTTGTCTAACCAAAAAGAATTAATGGCATGAAACTTCCGAATTTTTTTCATTAAGTAATTTGTACTTATAACTGAAAGGAACAGCTTTGTTTTTAATTGTAATCAAAAGGTTTGTGTTAACTATACTATGTGATTACACAAAACAAAATGATACGCTCGGGCTGTAGCATAAGCGAATAAAAATTATAATCCACCTTAAAGTCACTGATGTTCTCGTTTACATATTTTGTTTCAAACAAATAATAAGATGGAACGAGAATATTTTTAAAAAACGCTTTAAAGGGAAACGGTAATTTAGTGTTTTAATCTCCTCAATTTTAATTCCTCAAAGTTCATACATCTATTTTGTAACAACTTTCTGTTAAATTCTAAGCAGAGTTAGGTGATGGCTATCAATGGAGTCCAGGACTCGCGTTTTGTCTTGTCTGGGACTCGTCAACTGAATGTGAATGCATCTCGCAGTGGATGTTCACTCTGGAACTCCAACACAGAAGCAGACATAAAAAGGATGAATAGCAACTGAAAAGGATTGTCCAGGAAAGAGTTGGATGGAGAATGCTGGTGGTTGGACTATGTTCCTACACGAGTGGTAACAGGCGGAAGTAACGAGCCGTTTGAGATCAGCTTTTATGTACTGTGAAAGAAATGGATTATTAAAATTCATACGGTATCGTTTACTTGAATCTTCACATTGATGTCTAGGACTGCAATCGATCAGTCTCTTATTGGCACATGTGCATACCATGCGTATTGCCTGGATATATAGAACGAAATGCGCATACTAAATTTCACTGCTAGTCACTATCCATCTTTGCTTACATGAATTATTGGTTGCTTATTTCATGGTCTTTTGAGGCAGCCGCTGAAACTCAGTATGGCCGTCTCATCCCAGCATAGGACTCGTCTGAAGTGCATTTCTACAACATGTCCGAGGATCGGATTCAAGACCGACAAGTCTCCTAGAGACCACAATACCGTTGTTAGCTTATTATTTATTTATTGAATAATTCATATCAAATATTATCTGTTGTACTAAAATAAACTATTATGACGTTCCGAATGCTATTTTGTCTATACAGTATTCTGGAAAATCACGTTCATAAAAACGTAAATAAGCCTAAACTGATAAAAAAAGTCAAGTTAATATACCATGAAGAATACACGTTGATACCATCTAATTTTCGTTCGATTTATTGAGTAAAATCAATAAATGCATTTGAAGTTTAGACAAAAATAAAAATCACCTTTTTGGTTCATTTTAATCTCTTCAAACAGATCTCTTCAAATGGTAAGTCCTTCTATCTAAATATTTACTCCGATTAACAATGAAAATTCATAATATTCTAATAAAGAACTTTTCATGGATTAATTTATTGAATATTACTGTTAACAAAGGATTCGCTAAGACCTGTGGTTGATTACATATATTCACCAACCTATAATCTTTCTAGATACCTGGCCGAAATTCTTAAACCATATGAAAGCGTAATAAAATGTGGAATTTAAGAATTCTAATGATTTCAAAAACGTTATCAGTAATATCCGTATAGAAAAGGATGAAATAATGGTAAGTTTTGATATTTGCGCATTGTTCACTAATGTTACTGTTAATAAAGCTCTAAATATTGTGTATAACCTCTTAGATTCTGACACTGAACTTAAACAACGTTGTCCTCTAGAGTCCTCAGACATTATTAGAGCGTTGTATCTTTGCTTACATTCAAATGTTTTCAGTTTTCGAGGTGATCTGTACAGGCAAACAGAAGGTGTATCCATTCTAATGATCAATAATTATCCGAAAAGTTTTATTAAAAGAATGATTAAGAATGAAGAACAAAATGATATTATTAAAAAAAGAGTTAAGCAAAAAGAATGGATTAACACAGTTGTGATCCCATACCGTAAAGGTATTTCAGAAGAGATCAGAAGGATTCTAACTCTTCAAAATATAAGAGTATTCTTTCGAACAAACAATACTCTAAGATCAAAACTAGTAAGAATCAAAGATCCGCTACACAAGAATGAACAACAGCATTGTGTTTATGAAATCAAATGTAATGACTGTAATGCAACGTGTATAGGTGAACCATCAAGGCAACTGAATATAAAGGTGAAGGAACACAAACTGTGCTTAAAGCACATTCCTAAATCCTCAGATGATGTAAGAAAACTTGAGAACAAATCAGCGATAGCATTACATTCGATTGAATCGGGTCATACAGTTGATTTCCCTGGCGCAAGAATCATTCAAAAAGGCTTTAATTCTTACAAAGAAAGACTAACAGCGGAAGCCCTACATGTATGGGCTAATTCAAACAGTATTAATAGGAGAGATAGAATACAACTAGCTGTTCCATGGCAACTAATAATTAATAAGTAAACCTGAACTCCTTATTCCATTTGATCTGTCTATATCATATTAACTAATCAACGGTTTCAAATCAGTTAGCTTATCTGAATATGATAAACAATTGACTGGAACATTAAAATAACACAAACTTTCAATTACAAGTACATTCCTCTTTGAATTCAATCTTTTATCTTGTTTACTTATTTATTTATCTTCATTTAATGCATGCTGTGACATTTTTGGTTCATTCCATATATAAAATGATATGCTTTTCTTAATATACACAGACCGAAGACAATATATAGTTGAATGAAATTTCTCCTCACATCACTTACGTATACACACAATCCGTTATCTTAACACTTTTCGTTTCATACCACGCGTCTCTTACACATTAATGTAAATACCTACTTTAAACATTGTTCACGTTGATTGGATGACTTATTCAGTATACAGTAAACCAGAGAACCATGTACCTATTTATATTCGATAATTTTGTTGTTTGATTATATTTTCCTTGAAAAAACTTGGACCAGATTGCCAGGCGAAACGATGGATTGACTTCAAATTCTTTCGCTGAGATTTTACAAATACAACATTCTTCCTGTTTAAGGATTCAAACTTATCACAATTTGTATTACCAAACGGTTCAAAATGAAACAGTAAATAATATAACTCTACATTAAACAGAAACTGATTTGGCACCAAATTGTTCATTATACATCTGTAGTTATTAAATTACTTTAGTTTAATTTAAATTAAGTTTCATTATTTATGGTTTATGCATGGTCATAATAAAAAGTAAGTAGATTTCCATGTAACTTTACAATGCATACTGAATGATAATGATAACAGGTGTAAAATATAGTTCTGTACTACGTTAATATAACTCTATAAATTATAATGAACATATTTGTAGACGGAGTTATCAAAATAAGACTTTGTCCATAATGTGCAAAATTAACCATTTACAAAATTGAAGTACTTTGTCGGAATCTATTAGGTGGAAGCTAGAATTTTGTGAAGCGTGTAAATGAGGTAGTTTTGGATAAATGATTTCAAAATGTTATATATCAAAACAAATGTATTTCTGTAAATTAAAAGTGTTGAATTCAGAAGCAGTCTTAACCAATCACCAACATTCGAAAGGAAAGCAAACCACCGAGTGTGAAATAGCTACCTATTGAGAACACTAAATATATGCTAGCCTATAGTGTGGATTGTTTAAATTTGAATTTACGAATCACTGGATTTCAAGTGTGAGTGAACAGAGTCTTCAAAGTGAGTGCTCGAAATCACGAACTCGATTCCGAATTGCTTCGTGAATCAACTTTATTACGGGATCATAAACTAACACAAAACAACAGATGATATCAATTCAGCTTAACATTGAGTCACACTCCAAAAATGATGCCACCTGGAAAATGCACGTTAAATATCTATTACAATTATTCACTTCACTATAAATTAATGGAACACAATGTTGTATCAGTGCGATTACTTGAATGTGAAGTAGAAGAATTTCGAAATGGCATTCAACAATCTAGTTAATTCGAATGTCATAATAAAACTGAATGTATAATATATTTTATCCATAGAATTACATCTTATATTCGGTGCCCAATTTCTGTCAAACTATTCATTCAAATAGTCGCACAGTAGAACGAAACGGCCGTACAGTTCTTCCAGGTTTTCCATGGATGGTCTAGCTTCAATTGACTCAGGATCTCAACTATTGAAATTACTATAATATCCACAAAAACCCCTTTTGATATAAATTAATGATCAATTAACCTTCTTATTACCCCTATATGTCACACGAAATATATGTTCACAACACCAAAGTATACCTGTTAAGCTCCATACTTTAAGTTTGTCTATTTTCAGAATTATTATTGATTTGCCACAAAACTACTTAGAGCATTATTGCTGAAATATGCGTTGTTTCCTGAAAAATAAATTCAGAACAGTCAAAATGTGTTTTTTTTATGGATCTGGATCATAAACGTTTCAACTGTGAGCGTACAACATAGTTAGATGCTGCATATAAATGAATGGTTCTCCGGGACAAGATAAAATTTCTATGAATACTCACGTGTTTATTTATGTGTTCTGGTAGTTTGTAAAAAGAAATAACATTCGATTTCATTTAGTCTTCTCAATAATTTTGAACTGACACTAGTCTTTGGTAGAAGATAAGAAGTTAGAACGAAATGTATTTTGAGTAACATTTACTAATTGAGTTAACGATATGATGACAACCGAATAAACTAATAATGAACTAATCAAATAATCTTTAATTTTGTTCTTAAATATTACGTATTATAAAAATTGGTGACAATCACAAATTATACGACTGCTTCTATTCACGATCGATAAACAGACTATTCAGTCATGAGCAATGTCGTTACTTAATTTATAAGGATATAATTACGGTTAAACTGTTGGGATATTCAGGGAAATATCCCAAAAATTATCCTGTTAAGCCTAATGCTATCCTTGGAAATGAAATGGTACCATCTTATTGGTCAATATTTATTTAACGTGTTATTTTCCTGTTGGCCATTATTGTACAGTGTTTTCTTCTATTTTATGGTACGTTGTGAACTGCTTGACTGGTATATAACCAAAGTATGTTTGAAATATAATGATTCATATCTCCGAGGCTGAAACTTGTGTTCTGGACTCATCTGGCTGGGCTAGACAGGGAAGCGAGACCAATCAGAACCCTAGGTCGTTCTATGTGTTTGTGCGTCCGCTACCCCTTAATCATCCGCAGCTTTATTTTTCAGTCATAACAGAAACCCGAATCTTAGTGGCCAGTTTTAAGCGCTTTTTGAAGAACAAAGTCTGGTATATAACGTTTTAACCATGATACTGCCATGCTACTTGTTAATTATAATATTGGTATGTACTCTGATGCAATAGGTCACTCAAAAATTCCGAATCCCACTAGTTGTAATTCATCGTCATTTAAATTTTAGTACAAGGTCTTCAGCTACGTATGCAGATATTCAAACGATTAATTAAACTGAATGCTAACAAGCTTCATGACAGGAACGGTACTATGCGATCATGAAGTAAATAAATCAAGATCCGAAGTTCTGATGTTGAATTTGTTCACAATATTATCGAGTATCCTTTGTTATCGTTTATTTTTTCGGTAAACTGAAAACTAATAGCTGTTGTTTATTTAAATTAAAATGTTCTATTGTGTGGTTTAGTTAGCTCGATGCCATTTCGAATACGTTTCATCACATTCCAATTTTTCATGCAGTGACAATGATATATTCCAACGAGAATTATGAATGGTAACTTTCGAGATCTATTTATAAACAAATATTATACGTGTATTTTTATTGTATAACTATTCAGTAACTAGATTATGTGTACCTATACTCCTTTTATTACAAGCTATATTTCGACCTATAGATTATTATTAGATGATTTACCGTTCTTAAGTTATACCCAGTCAATTAATTAAAATCTCCCAGATTCACAGCCACTTTTGGCTAGATCTTATATAAATGTTATTTTCTATTTTATGGTGTGATGTGATCTGTTTGATTTGTGTACAAACCCAGTATGGTTGAATACATGATTTATATCGCGGAGGCTGAGACTGGTGTTTTGGTCACAACAGGCAGGGCTAGGCAAGAAGAAGGACCGATCAGGACTGTAGACTGCTTGTCCGGTTTTACGCGTCATCGGTCCGGTCGATAAATCACTGTTCTCTAATTGGCGGTATCAATACTTTATATATATGAATAGAGAATAAGGACACAGGTTATATCAGAAAATGAACACAAACAATTGATCGTGAAATTTTGTCAAGAAGATGGTAATACATAAAATGTATGCCTTTACTTTAGTTTTAACCTAATTGTGTTATAATTCCAAATGGCATATATCATATTATTAGTACTTTTGTATATAAACAATCATTTAAAATCTGTTTAAACCACAAGACATATTTCAGTTTAAATATCATTGAAATCTACTGATAAAAGTAGATGACTAATGGTCATAACAGTAATTTATACAGATCCCATTCATTGAATTAAATCTACTTATTCATCATTAGACTCAAAGATATCGATATGTATGTAGTTGTAATGAATTTCTTATCAGATTCGAACTATATATCTAATGGTCTTAACGTTTTTAAGGCTAGCTAACTTTAATTTCATTAAGTTTAAGCTGTATTATTCATTAAAAGTTAATTAATTTTGAAGGGTCACGTTCTAGTTTGTTTGTTTTTTCAAAGAAATGCATCACACGTTTGGCCTATTTTTTTGAAGAGGAAGATTACATTTGAAAACCTTTATGCTGATATATACAAATTCCTTATCAGCTCCTAGGATTAATGTCATCAAAACTTTGTTAAATCCTCTCTGTTATATTTTAATCCGACCAACTTAAAAGAGATCAGCTAACAATATGACAATTTTATCTTGTCTTAACGTTTTATAGTTTTTATTTCCTCTATCTAACGGGAAGATAAATAAAAAGTTACAATCAATTATATTACGCCATAAAAAGTAATTGAAAAAACATCTTACTCTTTATTAGTTGAAATCATCAGTCAATTGTAGCTGCACCATCATGGAAAACCTGGAGGCACTGGACAGCCGTTTCATCCTATTGTGGAACTCCTCAGTAGTGTGCTTGCACGCCCGTGCCTCCGCGGGATTTGAATCTATCGGTCTTGCATGCAAACGTTTAACCTCTAGACCACCTGAACCGGCCGGCATTCAACGGTGTTAATGTTTAACTTCAACCGATCCACGAAATCGAGTAGCATATCTTTACATTAAAACTTTTAACCTTGTCTAAAAATTGAAATGCATTTTAATTATATATACTACTTATACGTAAATTTCAGATCTTACTTTAAATATTGATAAAATCATACCAAATCTCCAGGATAAAAAATTTTCTCGAAGAAAAAATTCCACCATTGATTATTCATAACCTGTCATCGATCTTTTATTATGACAACTGAAGTTCGTTTGTACGAGTTCTGATTCTTGATAACCAACTAATACTTTGATGTATAATATTCGTCCAATATTAAAATGACGATTATACACTGATTTTAAGAAGTCTTTAATAAATAAAATGTATCAGTTTCATTTATTTGGTATGTACAATTCCTTTAACGTTAAAGCATTTCGTAATCCTATTACCCTTACTTGAAAGAACTGATTTTGTGGGCGGTAGTAAGTATTTATGTTAGATATCTCACGCAACCCCTTCCTTAGATATGTTATGCTAGATTGTATTAGTATATGTATAAAAAAAAGCACGGCTGTAGTTAGAACGAAAAAAGCGTCAGTTCATAAGGTTGTCGATCACGGGGATTTAACAAGTTTTCAAATTGTAAATTACTTCATCTAGGGTCCTTTGAATATTTGCAATAAGTGGTTGAAAGTTTGGAAAAATTCACAACCATTCAGAGTTATTCATTTTTCATTATGGTGTATTTATTGAGTCTAATTGGTTTTTCGATACGTTAAAACACTATTTCATTCATCATTACGTTATCGTAATATTTCACTGATCTCAATCAAAAATCTAATAATCCCCACAACCCTATACTAATAATTACCATGTGCTTACTAACGACTAGGTTTGTGAGGAATTTTTGAAGCCGTGACCAGTTGAGCTAACCCGTGTCGGATAGACACAGGTAAATTGTACCTACATACAATGGAAGATGGTCGCGCAATTTCGTGGATTGGTTGAGGTTAGACATTAACACCGTTGGATGCCGGCTCAACGGTTTAGAGTTTAAGCGTTCGCGCACCAGTCCGACGACCTTGAAATGATGGAGAAGATTTGTAGCTCAGGTGGATGATTTTGATGATCTTTTGTTTTCTGAGCTCAGAGAACAAAACTCCATCGAAACCGAAGGCCCCAGGTTTAAATCCAGCGGGGCGGGATCGTGAGTGCGCACTGCTGAGGAGTCAAACAACAGGATGAAACAGCCATCCAGTACTTCCAGGTTTTCACTAGTGGTCCAACATCAACCGGTTCATGATCTCAATCAAAAAGATTTATACCTCAATTTACTCTCGTTATTACGATAAGCATATTTACTAAGCCTTAATTTATTCTAATATGACTGACTAATAATTGACATGATTCTGTCAAAATAATTCTAAATAACTTTCATAAGTAAACAGATCAGGTTTATGGTAAATATTGAATGCTTTAAAACATCATACAACTGAGAGTCCAATCAGAATATTGGCACCTAATTTTCCATTTGTTTAAACCTTTGAAATGATAAGTATTTTATAAAAATTCTTCTTAAAATAAGTGTATAGGTTCATCGAACATGAATAATTACTCAAGGTAACTAACTATCAATGAATATGTTCTCCCCATATTTCGTAAGGAAGGGAGATTAGCTTAGTAACAAAAGATATTATGCTTTATTGAATAAATCATATAACTGAAAACATTAAATCTTTGTTAAAGACAAACATTCAAGTGAATAACTTTACAAGATTATTGATTGTGTTTCTTTTTTTCAATTTTACTAACTTATATATCTTATCTCACAGTAGGCATCTTCTGGTTTATATGATGATAAAATCAGCCTGTTTTATATGAGAAATGTCAGCTGAATTTATGTATGTTCTGCAAATTGTACAAATGTATTCCTGTAGATTTTCATTATGATGTACATTAGAGGTTTATAATAATTGATCACTAAATTGGTCTGACATAATATCACTCAATGGAAATCGAGCAAGTATATAGACAGGAATTTATTATCATAATATTCTTTTTTTTAAACTAACAAATAGATAAACCATTTTGACATCAGTTTTCTTTCTCATATTAGTTTTTTATTTTGAATAGGCGATTGTGAGAACAGTCCACGGGTGAACTCAAGGAAGCTCTAATCAACTTTTTGGAAGAATAACCCTATTGGACAAGTCCTAATAGCCACCTGTATGTTGATTGGAGGACTAAAATGGTGATTTCGTTTTTACTAAAAAACTATAAATATCTGATAATTCTGTAATATAAACAACACTGTTTGGAATAGCATTCCTTTCACTTGTTTTCTGTCTTCTTATTTGAGACTTGAGAGGGTTCTAGCGTCCTAGTGTTCAAGTTATACGCGGTATATTTAAAATCTAAGCTCTAGATATAGTAGCGATCTAGAGTTCTAGCAACTATTCATAATGTTTAATTAGTTTGTAAATATTCCTTCCGTTTGTAATGCTCACTTAACTATATTAGTTTCAATGTCCAAATTTATATATATTTTACCATCTGTGATTACATATTATATATTTCAACATTCTACATCTTATTTTCAATTCGAAAACTGTGTATATAACATTTGAATTAGTTTTTTCGTTAACGTTTCCCCTGTTGAACGATTGGATCATGAAGACATAAACATCTGAGTGGAAGCATGGGATACAGTGAAGAGCCAGAATGCAGCTGGATGATGTACACTCCGCAGATGATCTAGTTCTTCTGTCGCACACGCAAAAACAAATAAAGCAGAAGACTAGTGTAGCAGCAGCCTCAGTGGCAGTAGGTCTCAACATACACAAAGGGAAAAGCGAGATTTTCCGATACGACACACCACGTACCAATCGAATCGCACTTGATGGAGAAGCTTTAGATGATGTAAAAACTTTTACATATCTGGTCAGCGTCACTGATGAACACGGTGGATCTGATGCAGATGTGGAGGCGCGGGTCGGAAAAGCAAGAGCAGCACATTTACAACTGAAAAAACATCTGGGACTCAAAAAAATGTCAACCAACACCAAAGTCAGGATTTTCAATACGAATGTCAAGACAGTTCTACTGTATGTTGTGGAAACTTGGAAAATTACGAAAGCCATCATCCAGAAGATACAGGATTTTATTAGCAGCTGTCTACGCAAAACACTTCGGATTCGTTGGCTAAACGCTATCAACAACAACCTACTATGGGGAAGAACAAACCAGGTCTCAACGGAGGAGGAAATTAGGAAGAAGTGCTGGAAGTGGATAGGACACACATTGAGGAAAGCAGTCAACTGTGTCAAAAGGCAAGCCCTGGATATCAGCCAACACCCCGAATCATAGTTTACTCCCCGGATGTATGTACAGAGGCTCTGATAGTTCGGATAATGTGAATGATTTTATCATCAATGCATTCATACGTACATCTTATCTCAACTTTAATGCTAAGGCTATCACTGGGGATTTCGATTATTCTGAGATTAACTGGAATACCGGTAGTTAGCAGTCATGTATTGATGAGTTCTTGGCAACCATAAACACACAGTGCTGGTCACAATGGGTTCGTATCCCAACTGGAGACGATTGTATACTCGATCTAATATCAAAGCGAAGTGTCATTCCACTATCTGTAAAAGTATACGATGAATTTAGAAGCAGTGGCGATACGATAGTAGTTTGCGCTCTCCCTATCTATCCTTCTTATAACCAACACATTCAAAAAACTTGTCAATATAGAGACTATAAGCATGCTGACTGGGACCTCCTGAATTCACTGATTAAACTTTCAGACTGGGATAACTTTTTTTGGATGCTATCGACGAATTCTATCTGGTCATTAACTCTTGTTTAGATTCCAGTGTACCTCTTAAAACGTACAGGTTTAGAAAACCTTACGAATTATATATACCAGCTAAAAATCGTAATAAACTAAAACGCCTACGGAATCGTTATTTTAAGTCAAACGACTTCACAGCAGTTGCACAAATAACAATAATTTTTAATCAAATTAAAGAAAAACATAGATTAAAAGCCATTAACGAGGAGCTGTTAGCACTTAATACTAACTCGAAAGTACAAAAAGTAACTCTCTTTTTCAATGAACGCGCTAAAACAACTCCAAATGTTGATATACCGTGCATCCAGCATAATAGCACTTTTATATACGACTGTAAAACCATGGCCGACCTTTTCAGTAGTATTTTTGCGAATGGTGTGGAAATCATAAGTGGCTCTGCTTCAAGAGTTATGTGCGTGACTAGCAACTCAATAAAATCTATCTACTTCACATGCATGAAAATTAATAAGGCTATAAATACCCTTAAGCTTTCGAGAGGTTATGGAGTAGATGGGATTTTATCCTTCCTCTACAAATATGGTGGTCCAGTTACATCATACAACGTTACAAATCTGAAGTTAAGACTGACATGAACAATTACCGGCCAATAAATATTACTCCAGTTATTTCTAGGATTATGGAAAAAATTATAAGTGATGAACTTTCTAACTATTTACTCGCTGGAAAATTTATCAATGCTACTCAACATGGATTTCTTAAAAATCGTTCTTGCATGACATGTCATTTTGACTTCTTTAATTTAGTCTATTCTCTACGTAGCCAAGGATATCTAGCCTTAGTGCTATATCTGGACATTTCTAAAGCCTTTGACATGGTTAGCCACCAACTTCTTATAGGTAAGCTCGCATCTTATGGGGTTCAAAATCCTTTGCTTGCTTGGTTTAATTCCTTTCTCAGCAATCGACATCAAATAGTTAAAATTAACTCTTCATTGTCTAACGCTGTCCCTGTTAGAAGTGGTGTAATACAAGGTAGTGTCTTAGGTCCTTTGCTCTTTTAAGTGTTTATCAATGATATTTGTGAAAGTTTTGTGTGCGCAACTTCATTCTCTATGCAGATGATCCTAAAGTAGTGTATTTATTTTCTCCACATGAAATTACAAAAATGAGAAATTGCATCAGCATAGTGCTTAACAAGGGAGCACAGTGGTGCTTAAAATAGCAACTGCTGCTTTATACGGCTAGATGTGATGGATATGCTTCGGCGATACATCACTCAACCTAGACCTTACAATAATTAGAGAAGTTTTATCTAGGTTACATACAGTAGAAGACTCAGGACTTAGATACTCCCAAGACTTGTCGTTTACAGAACTCTAAGTCTCAACGTCTAATAGGTTACATAACTCGAAATCTTTACAACAGTGAGTCACGTATTCTAATGTACAAAGTTTGTGCTCGACCTCTTCTAGAATATTGCACGTTTATTCTTAGCAGTGCGCGCATAAAGGATAAATTAAGGCTGGAATCAGTACAGAGACGATTTACACTTCGTATTCTTGAAGCTGATTGTACCTTAACTTATAATTCTAGATGTAATAAACTTGGGCTAGACCCTTTATGGAGGAGGAGACTCAAACTAAATCTTATCTTTTTCTTCAAACTACTTCATAAACTATCGTTTACATCCGATCACGCGATTCAATATGCAGAAACCTCTCATTATGACATCCGTAATTCCTTGGCACTAGTGAAACAAACTCATTCTAAATCATCTCTTTATATGAATTACTTCACCTGTAAATTTTCTAGACTCTGGAATAACCTACCACAATCTATTCGTACGATAAAATCACTGTCATTATTTGTTCGCTGCATCGATGCATACTGCTCCTCTTAAGATGCATTGTATGGTCTAGCGCCTTTAAGTGTATCTCATTCCACAAGTTAGATAATAGGAACTTTAAATGTTTAGCCATTTTTATTTGTGCATTCCCTAAGTAAAAACATCTACTTGCTGTCAATATGTTAACACCGTCCCTAGCAAGTTTAACTAATATGAATAACATCAACAGTATATCACTGGGTCACATGACACACGCATTTTGGTAGACCTGATTGACATATTTTAGTAACTACTGCTTTGTTGTTCCGTGCTCTCTGTTTTCGTTTTAATTTCTCTAGTTGTAGATAATTATCATTAATTCGATCTGGCACACGAAATGGCCTTAATTACACCGTTCATAAATCAACAGGCTGTCCATTTAAGAAATATTAAAAATTCCCGGCTGATGCATTGGATCGCTGTAATACATGTACTACTTAAACAACTACTGAACTAGTATACTTAAAACTTTCTTCTATCACATGTTTGTTCTGCACGTCTAATGTTACTATTTATATCAAATTGATCATGCCTGTAAACTGGCGTGAACTCTGTAATTATTATTTTCAGAATATAAATTATTAAACATGAAATCCCCAAGGCCGAAGGAGGAGAGGAAGACCAAAGAACATATTACGCCAAGAAATGGAGACAGATGTGAGAAGAATAAACAAAAATTGGGTAGAACTGGAAAGGAAGGCCTAGGACAGAGTGATTTAGAGAATGCTGGTCAGCGGTCCATGCTCCATTAAGAGTAACATGCTTAAGCAAGTAAGTAAATAGCATTTGATGTGTGTGTACTTGGCCAACCTGGGTTTATACACTACATTTGTATTGTTACGGTTTATAAGATTTAGAGTTAAGATAGTATTTTCTCTAGACGAGTTTATTCATTGATTAACAATTCAATGACAAAAGTCTTTTACTGCCAATTACACATACATAAATGAAGAACAAACTTATGCATAAACTCATTTCTTTTTTTAATCGCTTCATTTCACTTAATTACTTAGTAACAGAAAAAGGGAATAGATAACAATTCTTTTTTGTACGCATGATTGATAATAGTATCAAAGAAAATTTCGTCAAGTTTATATACTTGTTGATGCCCACTTTTCCTGTGCAATATGCATGTAAAAGATCTAATTGAGTGTGTAGTCTCAATGAAACACTCAGACTTGAGTAATTTTAATTTGACTGTTTTATTTTTAGCTTGTTTAGAAACAAATAAATCTAATCAAAACTGTTGAACTATGTTTTTTATAGATAGTATTCCAAACGTTGAAACTTATGTAGTTGTCTTACTGTTTTAAAATACTTTGGAATTTCGAATCAACTAGATAGTTTAAACCACTACCTAATGGTTCAAGTACTATGATATTTTAAATTATACTTCTATACTACATATTCAGCCTGTGATTTTCTATAAGAATCATATACTACTTTTCTTTTACATAATAGTAGTTTACTATTTCGATAGTCTTCATTTCAATGGGTTTTCAAATAATCTACCTGAATTAGAACACTATCTTCCTCAGAAATAAATTCTCTTAAATGATATTAAATATACACTTTTGATGCCTTTTTTCACTAAATTATGTTCATATAATAATTTGTCGCAGTTATACATAAGCATATATAATGTCGTAATTAATGAGCATTGGTTTCCTTACGCTTATTTGAGTGTAAATTAGACCGGGGAATGAAATGTTAAATGCATTAAGAAACACTTAAGTGCTATCGTCTAACCAGCATTTCCATTCTTGTTTGTGTATTATAGAGTTAATTTTCTTATCATTCAAGGCTTTTTAATTATTATAAACTGAAGGAAAATATAAATATATGTTCACTTGGTATTGTTTGGCTTGTATCTTTCCATTGAGGTGTAAGACTGCCATTGATCAGTCTGTTATTGGCATATGTGCATACTGTACGTGTGCCTCGATATTGCCTTAATTCACAAGCTTTTAGTAAGCAATGATGGATAGTGGCTAGCAGTGGAATTCAGGACGAGCGTTTCGTCCTATTTCGAACTCGTCAGCTGGATGTACCTGCAGCTCAGAGTTGATGTTATTAAAAGTTTACTTTGAGATGTACACAAAATGAAGTGTACAATATGGGCAATACTTACTTATATGAAGAGAACAAATAACAACTGGGAAGAGCTGGAAAAGATTGCCCAGGACAGAGTTGTATGGAGAGTTCTGTTGGGCGGCCTATCCTCCTCCACAAGGAGTACTAGGTGTAAGTAAGTAAATAATATAAGCGAAAAATTTTGTTTTCGATTAGATACTCATCAGGTTTTACTTTAATAAACAATAATATCTGTATGCATATACGAAATTATTAAACCAATCAACGTTGTTTATGAGTCTTCTTCAACTAAAGGATAAGTGACCTGGTTATGCCACTTCTATGTGTATCTACAAATTTAGCTACTTCTGTGGAGAAAGTTATATTGGACGCACTACCAGACAACTGAGCCAAAGAGTTTGTGAACACCTCCCTTCGTGGTTAGGAAAAGGTACTGTCAAGACAATACACAGTTCAGTTCTATCACACTTGATCGATAGTGGTCATGTAGTAGACAGAAATAAGTTATTTAACCTTATTTAACGTATCCCTACTAGTTTTCCTTATAGTGTCCTATCTCGTCTTTTACACATAGCAGAAGCTATAGGAATTCGAGACAACAATCCAAGTCTCTGTGTTCATAAAATATTTGTAACACACCTTGGCATCAACAAATGATTTTATCTATTATTATTTCCCATAATCTTTCTTCGTTTATTTTTCTTCACTCCCTCCTACCGTTTTGTTTTTCTCTGAAACATACGTTTCAAGGTCCAATTATCTGAACACTTCCTATTACGCAACTTTATAACTTTGATGAATGTTATTTCAGTGTCTATATATTTTCTAATCATTGACCTATTTCATATTATGTAACATTGAATGTGGAAATCTTAGACAGAAGAAACTCCAAAAACACCAGAGAATTTTTGGAAGCCTGGCACTCAGGTCAATCAGCAATCAACAAGCATATTGAAATCAATCCAATTTATCAACCAATCAGAAAAATCATGCACAAACATAAGAACAAAAATCAAAACAATGGGAGACACAACCAAAACAAAGAAGTGAACAACAACAAATTTAAGGTCAATAAGAACCAATCAACGTCGAGGTGCACAGAACAAGCTTTGAGACACATATGGAGAAATTCAAACACTTCACTTCTATCTGAAGTTTGTGCTGATGATGTCGTTCAGAAGAACGATGAAAGCTCCAAGACCAAACCAGCCAGCTCAGAGAACAAAACTCTACCAAAATTGATTCAAGCCTTTATTATTCTTAACACAACTAGTACACTTTTCATCACACTATCAATTTGTACTTACTTACTTATTATGTTTAGTTATTTAATCTCTTCCACTGTTATCATTGACTTATAAACTGTTTTGATTGGTCTATTAATTTCTTATATGCAAATAGATGTTATTGCATATTAGAGTAAAGCCTGACGAGGATTTAATCAAAAACAATATTGTTCACTTACATATGTTGTTCTAATTCATAAGTGTTGTAAATCGTGTACAATGGGTCAAAAAACATAGTGATCAGTATGTTAATTTTAGTACAATATTGAATCTAAGGTGACTAGATACATTAACTCTTTTTATAAAGAATGACAATTCAAAAGAAATACAAGACGGGATTTCCCAAGACGGTTTTTATGTTTTAAGTAAAGAGAATAAAATAATTAAGCGTCATTTATCTAGTTTATCACATTATCTGAAATATTTCATGTTAGTTTGGCGTCATTGCCACTTCCTAAAATTACTTAGGTTCAGAAGAAATCATTATAATAATTGGTAAGTAATGTAAGTTCTATCACTGATTTAACTCGACCCGAGAATGACGTCAAAAACAATGTAGATTTCCGCTGTTTAAAAAGTAAATTTTTAATGATCATTAATCACGAACATGTGCTGAAGTAATTGCTTAATTACTCTCTTGAATATACAGTAAACAATTTTCATATGGAACAAGCCACCGTAGATCCTTTCATTTTCTAGTTTTACATATAGTGATAAACAGCTTTAAAACTGAATAACGACAAATTAATTAATAATTTACTGAGAAAAATCAATCACAGTTAATAGATCACCACTAGTCAGAACTTACTTACTTACTTACTTACGCCTGTTACTCCTCGTGAAGGAGCATAGGCTGCTCACGAGTATTCGCCATCCAACCCTGTCCCAAGCAATCCTTTCCAGCTCTTTCCAGTTGTTAATCACCCTTTTCATGTCTGCTTCTATTTCCCGACGTAATGTGTTTTTTGACCTTCCTCTTTACCGCTTCCGTTCACGATTCCAAGTTAGGGCTTGTCTCGTGATGCAGTTTGATGATTTGCGTAATGTATATCCTATCCAGCCTATTCAGGAGTTCCTCGAAGTACTCTACCCGTCTGTTCCACTGTTGTTGAATTTCAGTGATTGGCCTGCCTTCTTTGTATTTGACCGGTCTCTCTGGTTTACTAAATTTCCCTGACAGTTTCTTCGTTGTATCGTAAAGCTGTTTCATATTTCCCTCCCTTGCAGCTTTTTCCGCCGTCGTTGCAAGTTCTTCCACGTATTTCTTCTTGTCGGCTCTAATGCTTTTCTTCACTTGCTTGTTTGCTTCTGTGTATTCAGCTTGTGCTTGGACTTTCTATGCTCGTGTTCGGCTGTTGTTAATTGCTGTCTTCTTGTTCTACCTTTCTTTGGTCTCGTCCAGTGTTTCTATAGAGATCCATTCTTTATGAACCTCTTGACACGTTGAAGTTAATGCTTCCTTGATGCCTTTCCAGTTGTCCTCCATAGTAGTTTCTTCTTCCTTCAGTAGATCCTGTAAGGCTTGGAACCTGTTGTTGAGAGCTATCTTGAATTCATTGATTTTGTTAGTATCTCGAAGGAAGGCTGTATTGAACCTTTGTATTGCTGTTTGTCCACTTGTCCAGTTCTTTTTTAGCTTCAGTTTCAAATTGGCTACAACTAGGTGGTGATCTGAAGCTACGTCAGCTCCTCTCCTGGTTCTCACATCTTCCATTGTCCTTCGGAATTTTTTGTTGATGCAAATATGATCTATCTGGTTCTCAGTAGTGTGGTCCGGTGAGATCCATGTAGGTTTGTGTATACGTTTGTGTGGAAATATTGTGCCACTAATAACCAGTTTGTTGAATGAACATAAATTTGCAAATCCTTCTCCATTTATGTTTCCCTCTCTCTGTCCATGTTCTTCCATGATATCTTCATATCTGATGTTGTCAATTCCGACTTTGGCATCAGAATGGTGAGGTCGTTTCCTGAGCACTTCTCTATGATTGATTGCAGCCTCTCACAAAATTGATCGGTAATGTCGTCGTTGCTATCATTGGTGGGTGCATAACATTGGATAATATTCATTGTGATCCCCTCCTTCTTTGTTTTGAATGATGCTTTGATGATTCTGGATCCGTGAGATTCCCATGCTACAAGTGCATTTCGTGCTACTTTGGACAGCATTAGAGCGACTCCCTGAGTGTTTGGAGCATTTTCCTCTTCGTGAACGGAGTATATTAGCATCTCTCCGGTAGCTAGTCTTTTCTGTCCAGCTTGGGTCCAGTGGGTTTCTCTGATTCCCAGTACTGCCAAGTTGTATCTCCTCATTTCTGTTGCTATTTGGATGGTCTTCCCGGTCTCCCACATTGTTCGGACGTTCCATTTACCTACAAAAATTTTTGCTCTGGTCGTTAGAAGGGGCATCGGCCTTGTGGCTTCCGAAGGAACTCGGCTTTCACCATGAAGCGTCGTAATTCTTCTAAATGAAAACCTTTTAAATCCCAGGGCAGAGTTAAAATGGTTTGGGTTATTTTTTTGGTCAGTGTTTTTTCAGCGAGTTAGTTTCCTACGGGATGGGGTCGCTAACCTCATGCCCAACCCTCCTCCTTTACCCGGGCTTAAGACCGGCAGTAACTCTCCAGGAGCTACATGTGGAGTTACCTGTCAGAAAACAAGGTTTAAAGATAGATGATATCAACAAACCAAGGAGCTGAACAATCATAGTAAACAGGAGACATCTGGACAGTTATTTTCTTCATTTATGGATTCACCAGAGGTATGGACCAAAAAGTATACGCTATAGCGTACTCGAAATCTATAAGCTTTGTTACTACAATTAATAATGTTAACCATAGGATCTTAACTCAGTGACCACAAGTTAATTTGTTCTTTATAACGTCCGAGATCCATAAGCTTTTTCCTCTGGTATGATCAACTATACCCAACTCTGAACATTCACATTAGACATTGAAATGGCTACGCATTGCCATTTGTTTTCTCAATAACCATTTCATAAAGTTACCCATCGATGTTAGCTATATACCAAATTAACATTTTTCATCAATCTAATAAAAATTAATCATTAAATTTAATATTTGTGTTAAAACGTTTATCACTAGTATTTAATGAGCCTTATTCAATAGTTAGCGGATTTGAAACTTTATTGATTTAATTTTTGAGGGCTGGTTATTCTAGACTCTGGAAAGACCAAAGTAATCATTCTTTTCATGCTACATTTTTTACTCTGTCATTTATTCACTTATTAATCCTGAGTGTTTTTTATATGATCGTATATGTTTCAATTACTTACCCTATTCATTATGTGTCTGTAACTTACTATCGTTTGACTATAAATATCGATTCACGCTTGAATAAATCGAGTTGGCTAATATGCATTTTCCGATCCATTTCACTTCGCTCTCACCTTATTGTTTCCTTTTCTCCGTCTCTATGATTATCTGTTCTGATCAACGTTTGTATTCAAACATCCATTCTCATATTTGACTTATTTTAATTCTATACTTCACTAGTGCGAGTTTAATTGATAATTATATACGAGGATTGGCGAAATGCATATTACGATAGCAACTAACATACGATTAAAATGGTGTTAGATAATGGGCCGCTAAAAATTATCAGTAAATTATTGGCATTAATCCGGTTGTATGTATCAAATGAAAACACTGTTGTATTAAATGAACCTTTGTAATTTTGTATATTATTCAAATCAAATGTAATCTTTCATATCCATGTAAATTTTTGTTCATCTAAACATGAACCTGTAAATCTTAGAGAATAACACTTATATTATAGCAACTCAGGTGTAACTGAGTTTTTTTTACATTCAATTTGGTTAAACCCTTATGTTAACTTATCTAACAAACAGAATTATTCGTACAATAACAACTTATCTATACTATTGTCGGGGTACCTAGCCTGTCGTATGCCCTGATGGTGTTCTCGTAACTTTGGGGTTGCCTGATCTGCCAAAGGCGATGGGACAGCGCATGATGCTATTGTTGTGTTCTAGGTTCAAAGAGAATTGTATGCTATATGCATGCAGATCCGCCCCGTTATTGTTCCTATTGTTCCTATACTATTGTACCTTTATTGTTGTTGCACCTGTATGAATATGTACATTTTAATCCTGTTTAATGATTCGTTCACTTATTCACTCGCTTGCCTGCTTGATTTTCACCACTACTCTTTCATGCTTGACTAACGTACTTGTAATTTATGTTAATTGTGCATGGTATGATAATCAATATAATCAACAATTAGTATTTGTCTTCTGATTAATACACCGTTGGGATGTTATCTAGTGACGGTTATCAGGACGAACTGTCTACAAAGTTTTAGAATATGGACCAACACAATATTGATAAAAATAAATAATATTAAAAAGTAATAATATATTGACTAAACTTTCCACCATGTCAATAATGAGGTCAGTTTAATCCTTTTTAGAAATAAAGCCTTAATTACAACCATTTATAATTGAACTTTATCAGATTCAATGACATTTGATTATTTTATAATGAAAGTTATGTCAAAATTTAGATCATGTACAATTCTTATTTACATTATTGTGATTATATTAACATTCATTAGAATAAAACTTAGTTCTAAGATCTGATATTCACTTTTTCTTCTTGTTATACTGTTATATCATTGTCTTTCTACAAAATGTTATACCAATATGTAAATGTCAAAAATATAAAAAGGTAGTTTGTGAGACGACCTTTGAGTGGCATTAAATTGACCTTGGAAATGTCCACCTACTTACTTGAGCTAAATGATGGTTATAAAGCAATATGATCACGAACTGACATTAGCTAAAATGCCAGAACGCTATTTGAACAATTGGGTGAATGAATTTCGCGGTAAAATCTGAAACCTGTCATCCTAAATCTGATTGGTTCGTCCATAAATTATAGTCTCGTCAAGTAGTCTTTTAAGTTATCATTATTATATCTGCGGCAAAAATAGTACTTCATTGTTGATTTTCAGTTAACTTACTTATTTTGTGACTTGTAGTCATAATCAGATAACTAGAGGTATGCTTTTACATTTACATAATTTGGAATGTATTAATCTGTTAATATGTGCTTTCTAGTTATACAATGATATATACTGTATGACAAACTAAACCTATTTTTAATAATCAAACATTTTCACAGTTCAAGCCACAAACTGATCTTAAATAGAAAACATTTGGAAAACTGAAAGTACCGGACGTCTGTTATATTCTGGTCTAGGACTACTCAACACTACGCATTCGTAACCCTGCCACAGAGACCTAAAACTAGAAACTCAAACACTTCTAGACTACTAAGTTGGCATCCAGGTATGCGATGTTCTATGTAAGGTAATCCTTTACTAGATTGAGATAATCGTTTAGTGCTTCCAGATTTTCAATAGTGAACTAATTAAGATTAATCCATAATATATCAAGTAGTTTCAACGTACTTACAGTAAATAATTATACGTTTATTGTGGAGTTGAATTCTTTAAATTTAGTGATCTAATCGTGAAGCTTTTACTATCATTCAAGTAAACATCATCAGAACAAACTTTAGAGCTATAAATCTTAGCCACCATCTTAAAACTATTATATCTCTTATAACAATTAGCGAATCGAAGAGCACTATTTAAATAAACCATGGTTTAATATCACTGTTCACACTTGTTACGCCTGTTACTCCTCGTGAAGGAGCATAGGCCGCTCACCAGCGTTCTCCATTCAACCCTGTCCTGGGCAATCCTTTCTATCCAGTTGTATTCATCCCTCCGCCTGTAGCTCTTATAGGGTTGCTGCCGGTCCCAAGCCCGGGTAAAGGGAGGGTACTGTTCACACTTATCGCCCCCAATTGATGAATAGTCACTTATGCTCTCTTTGTTCCCTCTCTGCAGATTTTTCATTTAATAATATTAATCATTTCGAACATGTTATAATCAGTTATGACTGTTTTAGGGTAATATATAATATCAGATGGGTTTTGTGGATATTATAGTGATTTCAATGGTTGAGATCATGAGTCAGTTGAAGCTAGACCACCATGGAAAACTTGGAAGCACTAGACTGCTGTTTCGATTTATTGTGGGACTTCTGAGTAGTGAGCACCCGCGACTTCGCCCCCTGCGAGATTCGAACCCGGGACCTAGTGCTTTCGCACTCGAGCACTTAACCACTAGACCACTGAGCCGGCTGGCATCCAACGGTGTTAATGTCTAACTTCAACTAATCCACCAAACTGAGCGACACATCTATCATTATCTTCAGTGAGTTACTATCTCACAACAGACCTGGTTGAACTCCACTGGTCACTACTTCTCACTAGAACTCCAGGATATACCTCGGATATATAATAACCAATAATTTGTTCAGTGAATACTTTGTTATAATAATGAACATTAGCAATCAATTTATAACTAGTTTAGATTCAATTTGAAGCGTGGTTACAACCAGTGATAATTTGTTTCACAACACGCTATTTCTTTATTATGTTTTTCTTATTCATTTCTCGATGTGTCCGAAGAGATTTAAATTTTTAACAAGAAGCTATTGTATATATATTTTGTTAAATATTATTTATTTAATGGAAAAAGTAAACTGTATTGATCGAAGACAAAGATCAAGAATCATTACTCTAGTTTGAATAATAAGAATTCTGAATCAGCAATGTTCAAGTCAATTATCGAGTAGCAATTTACTTATACAGTTCCCTCTCCATCATCCAATTTTATTAACTAACTTTTTTTCCATGTATTTTATGTGATTCTCTTTAATATGAAGGATATAAGGGCGGCCTGCTTGAGCATCTGGGCTACCTGTTCCTGCCATCTAGATATTTCAACAAGTTATCTATTGTTGTTTGTTTTAATATATCCTTATGTTTATTAATCGCATAACCTATTCTGCTGCGTTTCTGAAAAGTGTACAACCTTTCGTTGTCAAAGTTACAGAAAACTCAATAAGAGACAATGTGGTTGCTGGCAATGTACAACGAAAAGAATGTACATTATTCAGTTGTTCATTCACTGAAGTGCTAACATCTAACTGGCGATTCCTCAATATTTATCGCCAGGACCGACCAAGAAGAAAGAAACGGAAACTTGTTGAAATACTTTGCGCTGAGAATTCTATATTGTACCAAAATTATAATATTGAATAAAGCTAATAATAATAATAATAATAATAATAATAATAATAATAATAATAATAATAATAATAATAAATCCAGTCTATTTGATATTAGGAGTGTTCGTGCACGAGACGAAAGACCCTGGGTTCGAATCTCTCGAGCGGGATCATGGATACACACTGCTGAAGAGTCACACAATAGGATGAAACGGCTATCCGGTGCTTCCAGACTTTCAGTAGTGGTCTAACATCATTCAGTTCATAATTTCAATCAAAAGCTTAATAATCTCCACAACCCTATACTGATAATATTATTTTAGCATCTTGTATTTAAACTTTGATTTTGAAAACTAAATTTGATAATACGTAGAGAAACACAGTAGGTTAACTATAGTTAACTAAATATAGTTAATATTATCACATACATTCACATAGGAAATATGGGATGTTATTCAACATGATAATGAAGTACGATCCTGAAACATCATTATTATCATTATGATTATTAACAATATTATTTTTATTATCTTTATTATTACTATTTATTAGTACCCACTTACATCTGTACTTCTTACATAGTTACTTCTTTATGAAGCCAAGAATAGTGGTATGTAGATAGATGAGTTGTAATAGAAACTAAACTATTAAACAAGTTATTACTTCTAAGTATGAAAAACACTTTAGACGACCAAAATAATAAAATGAATACATATAATACTTATTTTAAAAATTACAGAGCATTTTCATGAAATATAAACATAGAAAATTGAGTATCATGTATTTAGAAGTAGTTGACTGAAAATCCTGTAGCTAAGATTCATTCTAATGAGAACTCATCAGAGTGAATTATCCGTTGTCTTGTGAGAACAGATGCTCTTCAGAAATCTAAACTTGTATCTCACATTATGAGACGTTAACAGTGATCTATGTGAGCTGAGATTTATCTCCTATAAGGCTGAAATATTTACAATTTATTAATCATTACATGATGGCTAGTGTTACTTACATTTAGCTCTTTAGTACAGCTGGAATTCTATCGGTCAATTTGTAAGTGGTTTCTAGTCTAAATGACTGGGCTTGACAAATAGCTCGCTCAACACTAAAAGACAAGATAATTATGATAATAACAACTGTTCAATAAGGAAAAATTATGACTGAGTTAGTTATATCTCATAATTACAGATGCTTGATTGTATGATATTGTAATAATATGTTCACACAATAAGTTATTGATCCATTTACATTAGTTACTCCCCAGTTGAAATTAATATCATTATAAATTTAGTTTCCAAGTTCTCTTGTCATTTTGCGTTCGCAAACGCTGAAATTCATGATCCAATTTACTAGGTCTTAAAAATTGTCAAACTTTAAAGGTACTGATATTGATGATATTCTATTCTTGACCATTGTCTACAAAATAATGTATAAAGGATGTCGCTTTTGTTTTGGTTTTATGCCTTTTTCAGAATGAGTTAAACCTTCTGAAACTTTTTTGTCATGATATTTATATACTACAAATTTATATACTAAAAATCCTTATTCAAGATGATCAGTAATTCAATATCCAAATGACTTCCTTGTTTCAAGTGTTACAGCAGTTTTCGTAGTTATAACACTAATCAATGGCATTGATTAGAATAATATGATTAAACAACAAAGTTGAGCGTTTAAACCGTTCTATATCGGCTTAGTGGTCAAAAAGGGTTATTGGTTCGGGTAATATCGCGATTGCTCCAATTGTCTCAAAACTAATGAAGAGATAGTTTTTTGTCTTACAATATACTGAACGTGTATTAATCAAAATCAAAATAAAACATTGTTGATCGGAATATGCCATAGTAACTTTCTATCGTTCTTAAATAAGAAGAATGAACTAATACAAGTATATGAATCAGGACCTTCGTAAACAGATTCGTTCAACATTGCCAAAAAAATAATTGTTTTGTTTCACTACTGATTATTTGATCAGTAGGTAAAATGTGATCAAGAAAGATTTCGACTGCTTAATTAATTCATTAATTATCCCATAGATTATCTGATTTCAATATTTCTATAGTATTGTGACCAGTTGTCTTGATTATCTAACTTAAATCATTCGCGTGAAGTGTTTAGAAACACCTTTCTGCATTACGATTAAAGGGAGTCGACTAAAATGTTATAAATCGATATTAAATTTTTTTGTTATTTACACTAAATGTGTTTAGATAGGAATTTCGGTATTTCATTGCTTCCAGTTTGATTTTTCAGATACTATATTCTGTCAAAGCGTTACTTATTCAAAACACGCACAACGCTTTACATGATTACTTTTGAATTTAATATCACTCAGTAGGTTTTATGGGGCGAGATGAATTTTGCAAGGTTACGTGTGATTGGGAATGTAATAAGACCGATAAAATTCCGTTTTTTTTATAATGTAATAAACGTATATGTGGCTCAATAAAAGAATTACGGAGTAAAACAATACATAATGATCCATTTAACCGCTTAAGTCCTCACAATCTCCATTACGGATTAATTATAGTTAGAAAACTATTGAAAACTAGAAAACACCAAAATCTTGTTTTGTACCTAGCACAATAGTCCTTAGTAGTGGCTTTTAATGATCCTACTGTAAATTGAACCTATGATATTCGATCACTTTTTTTGCTCTTAACCTCTTGATCATTTGTCCAGAGTGCAATAGTGTTCATGTATAATTTCAATCAATCATTTTCTTTAATATTTTCACTAGACATAAAAGCTGTCATGGAAAATTTAATCTTTTCTATTCTGAATTGGATGTTTTCATGATGGTTAAAGTAAAAAATTATGTCAATAGTTTGATCCATCAACTGTAACTGCATCCTATCTCGTAATAAATACACTTGTGATCATCTATAATATCTACAAAATACATTTATTAGTTTTTAATAAGGATAAAAGCACAAATGAATAGTATAAACTTTTAGCAATGTAATGTATGTCCTATTTACTTCCAACGTGTTTTCCTAATTTACTATTCAGCTCGATGCTGGTTTGTTCTCTCACATTGTAGGCTGTTGATGACGGTATTCAACCAACGGACATTCAGTATCTTGTGTAGACAACCATTTATAAATAATTATGCTTTTTTGATAATGGTTGTGTTAGTTCTCTAGGTTTCAGCTCCATACAGCAGAACCGTCTTGACGTTCGTACTGAAGATTCTCACTTTGATATTAGTTAACAGTTGTAATGAGTTCCATATGCTACCATTACTTTGTCAATCCGTGATTTTACGTCTGCATCGGGTCCTCCTTGTTCATGGAAAGATTCCACATCTTCTAATGCTTCTCCAACAAATACGGTTGGCTTGGTGTTTGTTATGTTGTATTTGAGGATCTTGATTTTTCTGTTGTGTGTGTTGAAGCCTACTGATGAAGAGACTGCTGTTAGGCTGATTGTTTTCATCTGTATTTTTTTATATGTACGGGATATAAGTGATCGGTTATTTGCCAAGTCCAAATCTTCTAATTGATTCCAAGCTATCCATTTTGTTCTTTGCTTCTGTATTTACTTAGGAAAACTAACTTCAAATTCATGATCCAGTATTCTAGAAAAAGAATCGAACATAACAGTTTATAGCACACTTTTATTAAATGTAAAGTTTTATGTTTAATTTGTGATCAATTCACGAATAGTCAGATATAATGAAATATTAAAGATGCACAATTTTAATTTCATATCGCATTTGTAAAGAACACAGGAACTTAAGACAAATGTTCTTTCAACCTCTGTAAACTAAAATATGTTAAACGACAAATGTAATTGTTTGGTTTTCTCCAAAAATTCATTAGATACTTTATATTAAATAAATAATCGTATAAAAAGGTATGCTTAATAAATCCTCCTCCTCCTCCTCCTCCTCTCCTCATCATCATCATCATCATCATCATAATCATCATCATCATCATCATCATCATCATCATCATCATCATCATCATCATCATCATCATCATCATCATCATCATCATCATCATCATCATCATCATCATCATCATCATCATCATCATCATCATCATCATCATCATCATCATCATCATCATCATCATCATCATCATCATCATCATCATCATCATCATCATCATCATCATCATCATCATCATCATCATCATCATCATCATCATCATCATCATCATCATCATCATCATCATCATCATCATCATCATCATCATCATCATCATCATCATCATCATCATCATCATCATCATCATCATCATCATCATCATCATCATCATCATCATCATCATCATCATCATCATCATCATCATCATCATCATCATCATCATCATCATCATCATCATCATCATCATCATCATCATCATCATCATCATCATCATCATCATCATCATCATCATCATCATCATCATCATCATCATCATCATCATCATCATCATCATCATCATCATCATCATCATCATCATCATCATCATCATCATCATCATCATCATCATCATCATCATCATCATCATCATCATCATCATCATCATCATCATCATCATCATCATCATCATCATCATCATCATCATCATCATCATCATCATCATCATCATCATCATCATCATCATCATCATCATCATCATCATCATCATCATCATCATCATCATCATCATCATCATCATCATCATCATCATCATCATCATCATCATCATCATCATCATCATCATCATCATCATCATCATCATCATCATCATCATCATCATCATCATCATCATCATCATCATCATCATCATCATCATCATCATCATCATCATCATCATCATCATCATCATCATCATCATCATCATCATCATCATCATCATCATCATCATCATCATCATCATCATCATCATCATCATCATCATCATCATCATCATCATCATCATCATCATCATCATCATCATCATCATCATCATCATCATCATCATCATCATCATCATCATCATCATCATCATCATCATCATCATCATCATCATCATCATCATCATCATCATCATCATCATCATCATCATCATCATCATCATTCTTTCATAATGAATAAAATGCATGAAACGAACTTTCATATTCAACTCCAATATAATCTATTCTTATAATTAGGTTCTTTCATAAAAGATTATAAACTATACTAATACATTTAAAACATTAAATATACTTAAAAATCAAAGAAACTACAAAACAACAACACTAAAAGCACATTATCCATTCAATTTAATTATAATACAAACCTAAACACTAGTATGTATCATAATGTCACCAGAACTAATCAACGTGTTATTATTCTATAGAATTTTAATTAACTCTTAGGAAGATCTAATCTCAAGTCATTAGTTTCTATATGATCTATATATTGTTATCTCTTGTACCACATACATGTATTTCTTCAGTGAGTAGTTCATTAAAACAGCAATAAACATTATATCTATTCTTTGAATAATCTATGCATGAATAAGTTAGATGGATAAATATTTATGTATATATATAGAATGATAAATGTTTAGACGTCATTAAGGAAGTAGATTTTGTCAAACAATAATCATAATAATACTGATAATAGATATATAATCGTAATCATACAATTCATTAGGTAGCATAATTATTATTTATTCAAATAGAACTGTAATTTCATTTCTCTTTAATTATCTAATCTCTAATGAATAATACAAAATTAATTAGATCTTTGTTATTGAATATTAACTTTGACAGAAATACAGTTTTGTTCTTTCATTTTTGTTTGTTTGTTTGTTTTTCTTTTTGATGTTCATTTTCTCTTTTTTTTTATTTACTTTTTTTTGTTTTCTATTCTATATTAAAATGTTGTTAAACGTAGAAAGAAAAATTAGATAAATGATCGAAAAAAAAGAAGAAAAAAAAAGGAAGGAGAAAGGCGAAATAATACACTCACACATAGATTATCATAGTCTATTTATGTATACATGTTTTTTTATAAAAAAAAATAAAGATAAGAATGAAATCAATGCAAGATTTTGTAAAGAATAAAGATATTTAACAACAATGATCTGAATTATGTGGGGATACAGGAAAAAGGAATGAGAGACTAGAATATATTACCACCATTTTGGGGATGTATTTAAAAGAGGAAATATAAATTTAGGAAGAAAAATAAAAGAATTCGTATTATGGTTTATGTGTGTGTGTTTGTGCTATTTATATCGACATAAGTAGTATATAATGCAAGTGAGGAATATAATGTCTGGCTGCAAATGATTGAGAAGGGAAGAACTGGAATAGAAATGTAGGAACAATGAAGTGTGAGACAATTAATGAACATTTTACAAATAAAATATTAGAGTATGATTTTTCAATTTTACTAAGTAACTCTATGGCTTCATGCTATAATATAATTTGGCTGTCCTCACCTATGTTCACCATCACTACAGTGTATGTTATAAGTTCCATTTAAGTGGTAATTCATTTAGATTTGTCATAGTAACACTCAGTAGTATTAGTATTAGTATGGATTAGTGTACTTTATTAAATTCGCAAATTATTAGTTGAAGGGTACTTTATAAATGTAACTCTTTTCTGTTTGTAATATCCTATTCATCCTGAAACTTATAAAACATTTGAGCTTTTTTAATGATTATCAAACTACTCATTGAAAAACTGAGCTGAGTACAAGTGATGTTTGGGAATGGAAAACTTCAGGAAGAATTGATGAGTTTTTTATTTACAAGAAAGACACATTGATAATGATAAAATATAGATTATTACTATTAATGGCTTTATTCAATACTGTATTTTTTACAACATAGAATTCTCAGCACAAATATTCCAACAAGCTTCCATTTCCTATTTCTTAGTCGATCGTGACGATAAATATCGAGTGATCGATAGTTAGATGCTAGCAGTCCAATCAATCGACATCTAAATAATATACATTCTTTTCGATACATATTGCCAGCAACGACGATATCTCTGATTCAGCGTATAGTAACTCGTACAGCGAAAGATCGTACATGTTCCAGAAACGCACAGAATTACATAACTTGTTGAAATATTTAGATGGGAGGAACAGGTCACCCAGATGTTCAAAAAAGTCGCCATGTAAGATATCTTAGCTATTCAATGACATAATTTAAGTATTTTATTTACGACATTTCGTAATCAAATGTAATTTTCTCTGATATCTTTATTCACAAATTTTTGTACTACTATTATCATTACTAATCGTTAAACATCATTATTCATCACCCCAATACATGATTCATTCACTTCGCATTCATTCCTCCTTAGTACGTCTTACTAATTTTTATCAGAAGAGGTTTTTGTGGATATTATAGTAATTTCAATAGCATAGATCATGAGCCAATGGAAGCTAGACTGTCATGGAAAACCTGGAAGCACTAGACAACAGTTTCGTCCTATTGTGGAATTCCTCAGCAGTGCACATCCACAATCTCACCTCGCGGGATTCGAACACAGGACCTATAGGTTTCGGCCATTCAGTGTTTCCACGTTTTCCACGATGGTCTAGCTTCAATTAACTCATGATCTCAACTATTGAAATTATCAATTTTTCACACAATATCGTATTCCACCAAATTGTAATTGCACTATTATTTCTCTCACCCTATCTGACCCATATTTATTCGAACTATGGATTCTAAATCTTCACTTAGTATATAAGCTGACTCAAATTAACATTCTATATGAGTCATATCAGCACTAACAATTTGATCCTATTTCGTTTGACAATCCTAAATTCACTTGCTTTATTTTTAAACGATGTAGTTTACCCTTGACCTGATCATTTTTCAGATGATTAATTTGAATATCTGAATTGTAGAACCTGAAGAGAATTTCTCAAAAAGGATATTCTTCATTCAAATATTAGTCTTTTAATATTATAGACCTCTAACAAGTAAGCGAAAGAAATAATTCACTCATTGTATTTCAACCGCATTTACAAGTAGACTTATTTTATTAGAATGAAATGTAACTCTATTTTGTGTAGTTTACAATTTCAAAATATTCTTTTCTTTGTCATTAGCCTAGAAACGTTTACGTGTAGCTTAAATGTATACACTTGAATGTACTTCGACTTTTTTTAGCCAACAGTTCAGTCTACTGAAATTCTGTGGCTCAGTAGTATTATATAACCAAACTATCAGCAACCCGATACGCAGAAGAATTTTCTTTCAAAAAAAAAATCTCTAAATTATGAAAACTTGTGTTTTTTCTTTCAAACGAATATCATGTTCAAGCGAATTGAGCTATTCTAGTTGAAAATTATGTGTTAGCCACAATGCTCCCAGACCAATTTATTGTGTTTATTACTGTTAGGTCCCTTGACAAGTTTAAGCAGAACAAGAACCAATAAGTTTATAGAACGAAAGCAATCCATTCTTATTGATGGGTTCATATCAATTGCAAACAGCCTGAAATTACAATGACTGGCATAATTCCAAACGACGGTTCCAGCATAATTTAATTAGTAAAGTTTGCCTGAATATTTGAAATGGAACCAAATACCATAATAAGAACACAACAAAAGATTTATGAATAAATATGATTAAGATTGAGATGTCTTAAACTATACGGAAGTAAAGGGCTTGTTGTCACAGTTACTATTAGTCACATTTAAGAAAAAGTGAATATATAATTTCTATTAAATTAATAAGTAATTGTGTAACCACCCAACAATAAATTAGAAACAAAATCAAATCAATATCATTATCAATAAGATCATGTGAAAGATATTAAAGTTTATAAGACTGAGAGGTTTTGAAGGGTAATTTGATTAGAATTACGATAATCAAAGCAAAGGCTTTTCAGGCATTACATCTGTATGTAGAGAATAGTTCGGGAACGTTTAATAGTAATGTTACTCGCAAAATGAAGCAAGAGTGATGTCAGTGGTTGATTAATTATTATTTTTAAATGCATAATTGATACCCACTTTATATAGACTACACATTAAGTGTCAAGCAGTTTGAATTTTGAAGACTTTCTTAGTTTTCAAAGAAAGTTTCTTTGGAAAGTGGTTAGAAAATCTGACGAATACGTTCCATTCTGTCCTTCCAAAATAGTTACTACGGTAATTACAAATAAATTCGTGTACATTATATTCTAAATAATTTCTTAGAAACTCAATTAAAGTAGTTATTATTACTTATAAGTAGTCGCAATAACTACTGTTTTCTCTTTGAATGTAAAAGTGTATGGCTACCATAAGAATGCAAATTTTCTTTTAACTTTAGTTTATAACCAAAGTGAAAAGAAATAATGTAGGCAGGTCAGTGACGAACATTTCAATTTTTACATAATGGTCATAAATGCAGTATATTTTCACTGTAAATTTTAGAGATCGAAAAGATGTTTAGATTGCTATCTTACCACGACGACATCTGATAAACAAAAAGAGGGCGAGCAGCATGACTTGACAATATATAAGCTCAAGCACTAAAGTCACAAACATGCTCCACACTATAGTGAGGAACATTTGGGAGGAAGAACAAGTGAAGACGGACTAGAAAGAAGGACAAATCAGCAAGATGTAAAAGAAAGAAAACCAGAGCAAATGTGAGAACTACATGAGAATCACACCACTACTAGTACCATGAAAGGTTTTAAACAGAGTGTTGCTCAACAGAATGGAAGATTTAGTAGATGCACAACTTTGAGATCAACAGGCAGGATTCCGTAAAGATCGGTCGTGCACACACCAAATCACCACATTACTGATCATCGTTGAGCAATCACTTGGATGGAACACTTCATTATACATGAACTTCTCTGATTAGGAGAAGGCGTTTGACAGTGTGAATAGAAGGACATTATGGAAACTTCTCCGACACCATTTTGTACCTGAGAATATCTTCAAGATTATCCGGAATTCATATGACGGACTACAGTGTGAAGTGTTGTACGGTGGACAGTTGACAGATGCATTCCCATAAGGACCGTAGTCAGTATAGCCCTAAATTGGAATCGTGAAGGGAAGTCAAAAAGAAGAATACCAAATAATACATTGCATTGAGAATTGGAAGCATACATGAAATGAATGAATAACAAGTGTAAAAATTTCGAAGAATTGATCAGGACAGAGTTGAATTGAGATTGCTAGTGATTGACTTTTACTGCTTCATGAGAGGTAAGAGACATAAGTAAAGTGAAAGTAAATCTTACCGCGACTTCTACAGAAATAAACAATACATAATATATACTATGAAACTAATTACAGAACCCATACAAGTTTGCAATCATGAACAGTCTGGTATTGAGAACGTTACATATAAAGCAGCGAGATGTAAACTTAAATTACTGGACACGGTAAAATAAATCTATTTTATTGTTAATTAATGACACAAAGTGATGGGACACAAAAACTCGAAAATGTATTTCATCACTACCACAAATTTCTAAATCGATAATGTGGTATGTGCTAATGATGTCAACATATATAAATAGCATATATCCCTAATCAAAAGTGGAATGTTCGGTGACAGAATCATGAGACAATCAAAAAGAAGAAGAGAATGAGAACAGAGAGTGATTAGTATGGAAATGAAAAAAAAACCCAGTGAAAATCTGGAACAATTAATGAACATTTTACAAATGACGTGTTACTATATAGTTCTCAAATTCTATCAAGATATTCTGTAATGTATTAAAATACATTTAATCGTTGTGTTCTCCATTCCCACAATAATACTACCATTGATATTGTTCTCAATAAAAGTTTACTTATGATTTTACTTATTCATGTATATCATAGGTTATTTTTGAGCCTTTTTTTCAACGAGTAATATATGTATATGTATACATCAGACTTGCAACGGTTTGTTTAATTTTAGAAGTCTTTGACTTTTAGAAAACAAATAGATGACAGACTTGAACAAATCTACTAGTAAAAACAATAATTATTCATATATATATCTATATATTTATTGTTTGCCATCAGATTACCCTTACAATACACCGTCTCATCAAAGCTGTGAACTAATCCACTTGTTTTTTTTGTATCATAGAGAAACTATTTAAATTATTTCAAGTGTAAAACACATTGTTTTTTCCTTATCACATTTTATTATTATTAGTAGTATAGTAGTATTATTAGTAGTATTAGTCTTTATCACTACAAATCATTCAACTGAAACCGCTGTTTTGATGTTGAACAACAAACACCCATTTCAATTTCACAATAAAACAACTATGTTTTCATATGCATTTCATAATGAATAATTTCGCTAATCTTTTTTTTGTTTTTGATTTTTTTGATTTTTTTCGTTTTTTTTTACTGTTTGTTTGTGATTATTTGTTCATGACAACTACATTCATAGAGAGAGATAGAATAAACTACAAATGTAGTTTGTAAAAGAAATATTCTATGGTTGAGTACATTTTAGTCAGTTGAAATAGGGAAAATGTCATAATTATATATTACCATTATTATTATTATTATTATTATAATTCGGTTCCAGTCAATGTTACTATAATGATTTGATAAAGTTGAAATAAAAAACCAAAAAAAATTTTTTTGTATTTTTTTAACATTGAAAACGTGACATTTAATTTAACTGAATTATTAAAGTTAACAATTACCGACAAATAATATTAGTTGATTACATTGAATCATGATCTCAATTATAGAAATTATTATAATCAAAATATGATAACTAGTGACTGGTTTCAAGAGGTGTATCCTGGAGTTCTAGTGAGAAGCAGTGATCAGTGGAGTTCAACCATGTCTGCTGTGAGATAGTAATTCACAGAAGTCAATGGTGGATGTGCCACTCCATTTCGTTGATTAGTTGAAATTAGACATTAACACCGTTGGATACCGACCGGCTTAGTGGTATAGAGGTTAGGCCATCGAGCGTGAGATTGACAGGTGCTGCGTTCGAATCTTGTTGGGTATGGTCGTGGATGCGCACTACTGAGGAGTCTCACAATAGGACGAAACGACCGTCAAGTGCTTTCAGGTTTTCCATGATGGTCTAGCTTCAATTGACTCATGATCTCAAATATTAAGTTAAGTAGTTACTACACAAACATTGTCCGCCAGATTTAATAAAGTTGAACTACAAAATGCATACGTTTGACCTCTTCCAAATCCTCTCATATATTCACTAATTTGTTGATTGACTTTCCTTATATGGCAATCATCATCATTTCCTAAACACGAACAGTTGCACAAGTGAATATGCATTAAAAGTGTTAAAATATCATTTATTTCAGTAAACATGATATAAGTTAACGACTATTACTAGTCTATCATAAAAGGACATTTTTATCTACCACCCCATTGAATTTCAATTTCATCAATTTAGGCATCTTTAAAGTAAGTAATCTAGATTTATTTGTTATTTTACTCTTGGGATTATTTTCCATTCAAAATGTCATTTAATAATAACTAATGGATCATTCAAGTGAAATTTCTTTATCCTTTTTTTATTCTTTAAACGGTAAAACAATATTAACTGATCACATTGCTTCATCGAATTCACTTCTAAGAAGACTTGACGAATGATAAAATAACATTTTTGATTCCTTATCAAGTTTACCAATTACATATTGAAATTTAAAGTAAACAATTCACCTATTGTAATGACCATTTTGAAGCTGAGTTTCTTTCTAATCATGTTAAAAAGAATTATTTACAATATAGTGTCGGTTACTATGTTAAACTCTAGTTTCCGGACAGATCCGTTGGCCGGACACTATTAGCAACAACGTACTGTGGGAGAGAACAAAGCAGATCCCAGCGGAGGAAGAAATTAGGAAGAAGCGCTGGGAGTGGATAGGACACACATTGAGGATAGTACCCAACTGCGTCACAAGACAAGCCCTCACATGGAATCCTCAAGGGCATGGAGGAGAAGAGGAAGATCAAAGAACACATTACGCCGAGAAATGGAAATAGACATGAAAAAAATGAACAAGAATTGGATGGAACTAGAAAAGAAGGCCCATGACAGAGTGGGTTGGAGAATGCTGGTCGGTACCCTATACTCCATCGGGAGTAACGGGCGTAAGTAAGTAAGTAAGTAAGCTTCCGGACAGGTCGATTTATTTATTCTTTTTGAGTTACATTTTGACCATGTTCATAATTCACTTATTAAACTTGACTACATTTATGTAACCATATCTGTGTTTATTTCTTATCTTAATCATCATATGTCTGTAGTTTATTTTGTGTAACTATAAATATCGATTAACACATGGTTAAGTCCAGTTGGTTCACATGCTTTCTCAACCGAATTTCGTTTCGTTTCTCTTTCTTCTCTTAGCTCCATCTCTCTGATTGTTTTGTTCTGATCAACAGTTGTACAAAATATACTTATTCGAAATTCATTCACGTATTTTGACTTATTTCATTCCTTTATACACATTAACGCGAATTCAGTCGATGATTATATAAGAGGATTGGTGACATGTATATTTCGATAGCAATCATTCGTTAACGATCATTTGTCCGATCTGACTAGAGTCAGATCCCGGGCCACTAAAACAATTGGTAAAATTTATTCATTCTAAATATTTGTGTAAATGATATCCATATTCATGAAGTTTTATAGTAATATATCAGTGGATTCTGTATACTTATGGTATTAAAACAATTTTTTCACTATATGTTGGATGATCAAATTGTTTTTTGCATCTAAATGAGTTACTTATACATATTGTTCAGTAGATTTAGATTAAAAATATGGTTCATTGAGGACACTGACTATAATAAAGTGAATTTCATAACAATTCGACAATATCTGATAAACTACTGATGATAGGGATAATGAAGTGAACAAGAATACAGATGGGGACAATTGAATATATTTCAAAACAAACTTACAGAATCTCTTAGAAAATCTAAGAACCATACAGTAAATACTTCATTTGCAAAATATTAGTCAGTCGTCTCAGACTTCATTGTTCCTTCATTTTCAAGCCAATCATTCTTTGTTTATGTTCTCTTTTCTTTGATCTTCTTAATCTTCTGCCGCCAGGTATTTCACTCTCGACTGATGATACATACTATTTATATCTGTCGACATCAGTAGCACATACGACAATAAGATTTGTATCAACGTTCTATATCTCGAGTTGGTGTACAATCGTTATTCTATACAAAATATCGAATTAGATCAAACCAGGTTCTCTGTGATTTTTAAATTGATGATAGATATTGTAAATGGTATCAGTTCACATGTAAAGAGTTAATTTCTTATTCCTCATTACAATCTCAAAATGTTCTACGCAAAATGTTTCAGTGTATTTTAAGTAAAACGTTTAGTGGATGGAATTTTAAGTACTGTTCTTGTCATCTTGTCTTTCTACTATTTAAGTTGATTTATATTTTGTATCGACAGAAACTCCTCAATAAGTAATAGTTTGTATCCAACCACATTTTATTGGATTGAACGAAACGATTTTATTAATTACCTAAATATACTGTGTAGTAATTGATTTTATGAGAATCGGTCGTTTGATCAAAGAAACTGATATGCCAGACGAATAGAAAATTACCAAGGGGAAACTAAATCTTTACAACAAGTTTTACGAAGCGAAATCAGATTGATAATTGTGCTTTTTGAACACATAAACCGCTTATGAAAACGATTTCAAAGAGAGGAATCCTCCCAAGAAGCGGTTGTCAATCTTGCTCGCTTTGGTGAACTCGTTTTCAACGTTAATAACCTGTTCAAAGCTTCTATTCACCTACTGGGTGGCTCCCAACTGTTTTAGTCAAGTAATATCTTTTCGTATGATCATCGATTATCGAGCATCACTTGAATCCACTGTTAAGTCTTTTTTAATGCATCACAAGATTTTCCCGAATCCACTTGAATAGAATGAATACTGAATGGAATATATACCAACCTCCCTAGAAGAATGTCAATTGATAAATGGACACCAAAGTAAGCGAATATGAAGATTGTTCTCTTAAGTCATTAGTAAATAAAGCTTGATAGAATAAAACTAACCATAAAGTTTGTATAACTAATGATTAAAGCTTTAATATGAAGGTCTGAAAACAAAAGTGGTTTTGGAGTATCTGAGATCATCTCAGGAACATCTGAATCTTATACATGCATGTGAAATTTAAGTTAGATTATTGTTCGATCATCTGAATAAAATACATGTGTAAGATGTTAGGCATTGCTATTTTTCAGAGGTTAATTGAACTTTCAGAAAAAAAAGATCTAACTAGTTCACGTATTAGTAACACTGAGTTATATACTTGTTATATTACTTACATAATTACGCCTGTTACACCTCGTCAAATAGCATCGATCAATCACCAACATTATCCATTGAACTCTGTTCTGCGCGCTCCTTTCCAGTTCTTTCCAGTTGTTATTCATCGTTTAAATGTCTGTTTCCAATTATTGACTCAGTGTATCCTTTGGTTTTCCTCTTTTCCGTTGCCAAGTTAGCGCTTGCTTTGTGATGCAGCTTGATGATGATATCTGCAATGTATACTTGTTGTACCATTCTCTATAAAAAGACAAATACTTTAAAGAAGTTCATCATGAACTACTATTCACTGCCAATTACAATAACACAGAAGCTGAGGATAACAATGTTCAGTTTTAAACAAATAGTGTAAAATGTGAAGAATATTATTATCACGTAATTCATAAGCTTTTATGAAATCCCGAATGATGACGTAAGGCAAGTATTTGTTGAACTGAACAATTACCATTAAGAAACGATTATCAGATAAATAAATTACACTTTAAATGAAAAGACTTTACACTTAGTTTAAATTCTGTGAAAGATCTGAAACTAATCAGAATTACTAACACACAGGCTTTTGTAAACCGAAAAGTTTGATGTCTTCTATGACCAGGGTGAATAATTTTGGTTATATTCGGTTAACTGAAATAGGTGCTTTGATCTTAACTTACCCATTTTCGTTATGGACAACGTTCACAGTTACTGAACTACAATGAAAATGTAATTAACAGGCATCCAGTTGTTTGAGGGCGGACCTTTTATAAAGATTTAAAATAAGACGTCTTAATTGTTATTTAAGTAAGAGTTTCTTTTTGAATCTCCTTTCAAAATTGAATTAACTGTTGTCGGATATTTGCATCCAAATCCATAAGAATATATACATCGTGAAACGATAATTTATGGATAAACCAATTAAAGATTGCACGTTTTGAATTTTGGTGCAAAATTCACTTATCTCTACGGTTAAATAGCATTTCGGCATCATAAGTGATGTTCATACTTCATGAAAGCTCTTACATTATTTCCTAACTCTACATTACATTACAACTCTAAATCTTAATCCGCATACTAATTCATAACTCTCTTTTGACCCTACTTAGTAAGTGAAGTTTGTCAAGGTAAATTAAGATCATTGAAACGTTCGTCTCACTAGGTATATAAATGTATATTAACATATTAGTTTTTACTTACATGTAATTTGTATACGCTTAAGAAATAGTAGATTCCGTATAGAAAATCCCTATACATTTACGGAGATAGAACCTTTGACATATTTCCTGTTCTGTTGACTTCTAGATAGTTCAACAGATGAGAAATCTATAGTCCGATTCGACCTGACGATGTCATGAATTGTTCCAACATTATAAGTATATTAATGCTTCAGCAAAAGAAAAATTTTACAGACGTCTTTTTAGGAAAAAAATTGTTTTCTACAAAACAATATTTCACTTGATTATTGAACTTTGGTTTTATATAAAATTAAAAACTTCAGGTACAGAGATTAGGAATGAAAGAAAATAAGATTGTTGGTTATAAAATAACAACCATTTGCTACTAATTTGAATGCATTAAATAGAATTGAAGTTAATCTAGATAAAATAGTAAAATGTGAATTAAATCCTGAACAAAAAAATATTTTAAGTTTGTGTTCATGAGTCGACTTAAGCTAAACCTGGAAACTTGAAAGCATTGAAAGATTGTTTCGTACTAGTATAGGACTATTCAGTGGTGCACATCCACAATCCCTCGCATGAAACCGAAGGTTCCAAGTTCGAGTCTCACGTGCGTTACCGTGGATTCGTACCTCTGAGAAGTCTCATATTAGGACGAAACGGCCTTTCAGTACTTCCAGATTTTATATGATAGTCTAGCTTAGATCAATTCATGAGTTCAATTTTAAAATTACTGCAATCTCTACAAATCTCCAATCTGATAGAAAAATTATTCCCAACCGTTCACTTTACATTTTCTAGCTTCAAATCTAATAGGTCAATATTGATATTAATAATAAAGCAAATACAATCATAACTATTGTATATTCATAAGATAAATCTATCTTATTTAAATGTTATTATCACTTATCTTTATCAGATTATTATTAATTTTGCGAACACATGAGTTATTTAGTTGCTATCCTCTCCGTTTTGCTATTTTTTGTTGTTGTTGTTGTTGTTAAAGATCACATAACATACTTTGTGTCACCAATAATCTTCAATTTATTTGCTAGAAAAAAAAGAGCTTATAAATTATGTATTTGTCTCAAATTTAATTATCCTACAAGAATATTAATTAAGACAATATAATTGTAGAAACAAATGGTAAATTACAAAAAAACGGGGGGGGATGTCTCTGTTGTTGTTGTCATTGTTTTTCATTTTATACATCTACATTTCAATTAGATTAGAAGGTATATTAACAAGTACCTTGAGGAGACTGTATTATTATTATTATTATTATTATTATTATTATTGTTATCAATTAGTAGGTATCACTTATGATCAGCGATGTGAATTAATCTCATCAGAACAATAATTCATATTATTATTAAACATGTAAATGTATATAAAATTATAATGAATTAGTTATTTTATAGATAAAGTATCATGATCTCCATTATACATTATACACATTCTATACGTATTTCCTGTTGTATGATATAATAGAATGTAAGTAATGATTATTGTACATTGAATTAATGATGTGAATTTATGTTAGACAATTCAATGTAACAATGATTCGTTCCATAATTGTGATAAATGAACTATGCATGTAATATGTGTATGTATAATCTAGTTTACAGTTTACATGTTGTATTAACATTTAAATTAAACTTTTAAAAAAGCATAAATATGTAAGTAAAATAAAGAGAATAGTAGCAAATATGAATAGTGGTTGGTAGTGGAATTGAAGATGCTCATTTTTGTCCTATTTAGGATTCGTCACCATGATGTGCCTACATCTCAGAGTTGATGGTCAGTCTGGGACTCAAGTCCAGTACCGTTCACTTCAAATGCCATCAGGTTATTTACTTAGATACTGTGTCCTAATAGCTATCTGCTTTTGCAATGGGGTGAAGATTTAAATTAAATTGTTGGCGTTTGAAGCGAACTGTACTGGATTCAAGTTTTAGAGTGAACAGTAACTCTGAGATGTATTTACATCCAGCTGACGAATCCCAAATAAGAAGAAACGGACGTCCTGGATTCCACTGTTAGCTACTATCCATATTTGCTAATAAATCTTATGATCTAAGGTAGTATTGAGGTATTCTTCACAGGATGCACATATGCCAATATGACTATAACAATGGGATGATACAAGTAAACAACATCAAATGAATTTAAAGGGAATAATATATCAATTAAATACTTAATTGAGTACAAATAAATCTGTAATCTAAACTATTACATAATTCATGAATATACACAAAATCTATTCAATTTGATTTCTTTTTAATATGAATGGGAACTTATGTTCTCTTTTTTTATTTTAGACTAATTTCTTAAATTCTAAAAAAATGTACAATGTTTGTCACTATTATCTTTGATATAAACACCATGATTTCATCATGTACATTTGAAATCTTCATCAGTGAAATATTAAATAGTTTGTTTGTTTCTACATTAACTCTGTTATTTAATTATTTGAATACATGAATACTGGTACAAGGGGCTGTGATACTGCTCAAGTACCCAAACAGAAGCAGATGGTTTTCTTAGGAGGCCACACCTGGAGCCTTCAACCTAAAGGTCTGGTCCACAAGGCAATGAAATATCTAAGAAGATGGTAGTCTGTCACCAACGATTAGTTCATGCTTCATTTGTTCCTTCAGGGTACTGGAGACCATGTGAACCATTGGTTTGGAATCAGGGTTTTCCAACTACCCTAAATCGACTCTCTGTGTCCATCAACCCGATTAAAGCTCTTTTCGTTCTCTCAATTCCATAAACTACACCCCCGCCCCGAGAAGGCAGTGAGTAAGACTTCTTTAACAGAGGCTATATATGCGTAGCTATGTGAAAACATTTCAAGAGGGAGAGCGGACTCTTCCCCCTCTCGGCCGTAAAAAAGCATTTGGAGCAACTCTATTATTAATTGAAAATAATCAGTTAATCAACATCTTCAAGTTTTTTTATTCATATATATCTATATATAACATAGTACATGTTTCATCTTTTGAATAAATATGATTTTACCGTAGTTGTCTGATGTATAGATAGATAGATATGCATAAATGTATCTCATTCATTTATCAGATAGGAAGAAAAATGTGTTACATGTAACAAATTTTCGGAGGCGGGGGGGAAATATTATCGACATATTTTCTAGACATTATTTCTTGTTTGTTTTTTCTCGTGTTCTAACAATTATGTAAATTTATTTGTCTAGAAACGTAAATTACACATAGTTACAATGAAATTCAATTATTTAAACTTAATCGGTTCATAAAGTAGGATACTATTTCACATATAGTTGAATATTTAAAGAAAAAAACCTTTTTTTCAAAGTTAATTGATTGTATTTTTCTGTACAGTGATTTATGTAGTAAGAATTAATTAAGTAAATGATTATCTTTTAGTTAGGATTGTATTGCTTATTCTTTAAGGAATTAATGTCTAACCGAACACTTCTCATTTATTCTTACTATTGAAAGCTTGAGTTAATCAATAAGAATATCTTTTATTGACTTATTCATTGGTATTTGCATTTATTCGAGTATTGATGAATGAATTAACTATAAATTGTCGGTATTACCAATAACTATACCGTGTCAGGAAGAGACAGGTATTTACCTCAGATAATGTAAGATGATGGTGCAATTTCATGGATTCATTGAAGATAGACATTGAGACTGTTAAATGCCGTTTCAGTGATTTAGAAGATAAGCATTCGCGCACTAGACCGAAGGTCATGGGTTCGAATCTCACGAGGCGGGTTCGTAGATGCGCTCTACTGAGAAGTTCTATACTAGGACGAATCGACCGTTCAGTGCTTTCAGGTTTTCCATGGTGGTCTAGCTTCAATTGACTCATGAATTCAACTAAAATTCAAATAGTGACTGATAATATTTCTGTCTGCGTTTATTGGAGGTAAACTTCATTGTGATGGGAGATCTAAACATCAAAGTCGGAATGGACAACAACTGTTATGAAAATATCATTGGAAAACATGTAATGACTAGGAGAAAGGAACGAGAATGGCGAGAGATTCGCAAATCTATATGCATTCAACGAATTGGATTTAGGTGGCACAATATTTCCACAGAGAACCTGACAGAACATATTTGTATCGATGAAAAAAATCCTAAGGACAATGGAATACGTGAGAACAACGAGGCGAGCTGACATAATTTCAGATCACCACCTGGTTGTGGTCAAGATAAAATCGAAGCTAAAGAATCATTGAACAACTGGGTGAACAGCATTAAAAAGATTCAATACAGCTTTTCTTTGACTTGCTGACAAACTCAACGAATTCAGTATATCTCTCAACAACGGATTACAAGCCTTACAAGATTTACCGAAAGAAGAGATTACTGTGGATGACAACTGAAAAAGGATCAAGGAAGCACTGATCGCAACGTGTCAGTAGGTTCTGGACCGCAAGAAGCATCATAAATAACAATGGATCTCTATTGAAACCCTAAACAGGATTCCAGAAACGATGAACGATAAGACATAAATTAACAACAGTCAAACAAGAACAAAAAAAGCCAAGGCACAAGCTCAATACACAGAAGCAAACAAACAGGTGAAGAAGAAAATTATATTTGAAAACCAGAAATACGTGAAGGCGTTAGCAATGGAAAAAGCGGAAAAAGTTGCAGAGGAAGGAAATATGAATCAACTATTTGACACGACGAAGAAACTGGTAGGCAAACATAGTAAACCAAGGAGACCAGTCAAGGACAAAGAAGGCAAGCTAATCACCAAACCTTAAGGATGGATGGGTAGAATACTTTGAGGAACTCTTGAATAGACAAGCTCCACTGAAACCACCGGACATCGAAGCAGAACACACAGACCATCCTATAGCTACCAATACACCAACGTTTGAAGAAATCGGAATTGTCACCCAAAAAAATAAAGAGTGGGAAAGAACCAGGGCCTCACAATATACGAGTTGAAGCAACAAAGCCACACAGGGAAGTAACTGCAAACATGCTCCAAACCATAGTGACTAACATTTGGGAAGAAGAACAAGTGAAGACGGACTAGAAAGAAGGACAAATCAGCAAGATGTCAAAGAAAGAAAACCTGAGAAAATGTGAGAACTACATGAGAATCACACCACTACTAGTACCATGAAAGGTTTTAAACAGAGTGTTGCTCAACAGAATGGAATACTTAGTAGATGCACAACTTCGAGATCAACAAGCAGGATTCCGTAAAGATCGGTCGTGCACACACCAAATCACCACATTACGGATCATCGTTGAGCAATCACTTGGATGGAACACTTCATTATACATGAACTTCCCTGATTAGGAGAAGGCGTTTGACAGTGTGGATAGGAGGACATTATGGAAACTTCTCCGACACCATTTTGTACTTGAGCATATCTTCAACATTATCCGGGATTCATATGATGGACTACAGTGCAAAGTGTTGTACGGTGGACAGTTGTCAGATGCATTCCTATAAGGACAGTAGCCAGTAAATACTGCCTACTCTCACCCTTTCTAATTATTCTGGTGGTTCACTGGATTATGATAAAAAACACGATATCTGAGGGAGGGAATGGAATACAATTGACAGCTCTGAATCAAATAAAAGATTTGCACTTCATAGATGACCTGAGCTTTCTATCCCATTTGATGGAGAAACTTTTAGTGATGTGTAAAGTTTCATTTATCTCTGTAGCATCATCAATGAACAATGAGGATCCGATGCAGACGTAAAGGCGAGGGCTGGCGAAGCAAGAGCGGCATCCCGACAGTTGAAGAACATATGGCACTCAAAACAACTGTCTGAAAGACGACCTCAGAGTCGGAATTTTAATACGAACTTCAAGACAGTTGTACTGTATGGAGCTGAGACTTGGAGAACTAACACAACCATCATGGAATTGGTACAAGTATTTATAAACAGTTGTTTACGTAGAATATTGAATGTCCGTTGGTCGGATACCACAACAGTAACAGCCTATTAGGGAATAGAACAAACTAGATTCCAACTGAAGAGGAAGTTATGAAATGACGTTGGAATTAAATAAGACATACATTAATGAAATAATCAAACTGGATTACAAGGCAAGCACTAATTTGGAATGGTGAATGGAAACAGAAAAGTGGACAATCAAAGAACAAATTGCGTCGAGAATTGGGAGCAGACATGAAAAAGATGAATCGCAATCGTAAATAGCTGGAAAGGATTGCCTAAGACTGAATAGAATGGAGAACGACGATGAGCAACCCATGCTACTCGATGATGTGTAACAGGTGTAAGTAATTAAATAAATTGTATTCTCTTAAGTTTATCATCTAATTAATTGTAACTTTTTTAACAGAACATGAACTAAATTTAAACACGAATTTCAAGAGAACATGTAAATTGTTTAACGATGATGTTTAAACAGAATCTATTGGGATTTATAGTACTGATATTATTGTTTACTGCTGCATTAAGTTAACAAACGATTCATCCACTTACATTGGATGTTTATGTTATAATGTGAAAAAAATTAATGTTTCTGTAAACTATACATGTAAAGTTTTTCAAGGATGAAGAGAAGAACTTAATCAGTCATTAATGAAAGTGTTTTGTTTAAATATAGTTTACTGTTAATACATCAAAGTTTTTAAAGAGAATATGTTGTAACGCAAATTATTTATTCAATAATAGTTACTTGGATAGCTTAATAATAACTTGTAATTATAAATAACAAATTGGTTGACTTATTTGCATAAATTCAAATTATTACTTACTTACTTTCGCCTCTTAATCCCAATAGTGCATAGGCCGCCGACCATCATTCTCCAAAACACTCTTCTTTCCTAATTCTATCCAATTGTTGTTCATCCTTCTCATGTCTGTCTCTATTTCTCGGCGTTATATGTACTTTGGACTTCCTATTCTCATTTGGCTTTGAGGATTTGGAGTTTTGTTCTCTGAGCTGGATGGTTTGGTCGTGGAGCTTTCATCGTTCTTCTGAACGACATCATCAGCACAAACTTCAGGTAGAAGTCTATCTGAAGTTTGTGCTGATGATGTCGTTCAGAAGAACGATGAAAGCTCCACGACCAAACCATCCAGCTCAGAGAACAAAACTCCACCAAAATCATCCACCTGAGCTACAAATATTCTCCACCATCTCAAAATCATATGGGCTTTGAGGATTACATGTGAGAGCTTGTCTTGTCACGCAGTTCGGTGCCTTCCTCAATGTATGTCCTATCCACTTCCAACTCTTCTTCCTAATTTCTTGCTCCACTGGAATCTCGTTTGTTCTCTCACACAGTTGTTCGTTGCTGATAGTGACTGGCCAACGGGTCCGAAGTATTTTGCGTAGACAACTGTTATTAAAAACACTTTTATCTTCTATATGATAGCTTTCGTAGTTCTCCAAGTTTTTGTCCCATACAAAAGAACTGTCTTGACATTTATATTGAAAATTCTGACCTTGGTGTTTGTTGACACATTTAAATTATAGTTTAAACAATTGAATGTATTACACATTAAAAACATGAAGTTCAACAAATGGATCTCTATTCAACGAATATATTATTAAGCTGTACAATTAAATGTACATATATGAAACATATTTGTTGAAGTACTAGTTCCTTGAAGATATATAAACAAGGAATAAACATGATGATGTAATAGAAAGATTATATTCCTATTATACATAATATAAACAATAACAATAAAAGATTGTTTATGTACAAATATAAAGTCTTGTAAAATTAATAAGTTAGCAATGAACCATCATGTAAATGAAATAAGATGAATAAAATATTTTTTTTACAAATTAAACAAAGTGAAATCATGAACACCTAGAATCAATATACTCACATATATTGCCTTGATGATTCCTGAAGAAGCCCAAATAAGTTAACGACGAAATATCGAAATTATGTTTTTTAGAAATTGCAATCGCTGTAATTATTTCAAATATAATTTTACACTGATAATGATTTCTCTATACTCAGAGATCATAATTTGTCAAACTATTCACTCTAATCTTGACAAATTCTCGTATACATATAACATATATTTTCAGTTAAAGGTATACTGATTTATAATAAGGAAGTTAATTAAATTATGCATAACTGATATGATGGAAAGAAAAGTCAATTTTCGATTGAATTGCTCATTAGGAATTTTATTCAACATTGACATCCGTTTTGATTCAACGTGAAGATCATTCAGTGTAGTATTTGATTTGTTTTCCCCTGTATGATATTTTCTTCTCTATAACATACTATATTCTTGCATTCAGTTGACATGAACTATGCTCAGTAAGTGATTTGTTATAACTGAGTATGTGACTTAATCCTAATTATTAATTAAAATAGGAGTACAATCAATATATAAACCAGTGTATTTTAGACTATTGTTATTCATTATTATTATTATCATCCTCGTCGTCGTCATAGTGTTTTGGGGCTAATAAAAATTCACTTATACTAGTCTTTGTGTTCTCACTTTCGCATCGTGAGAATTGCAGAGGTCTTTCTTTCCGACTATAAGTGATCAGCACCTTTCCGGCACAACAATCACCGATGACCAGATATAACAATTGTGACAACCAAATATAACAATAACTAACACAAATTATTGATAAGCAAAATCAATTTGAAATCTATTGGGTATTTCATATTTTGAAAACATGAAAGACTTTAGCCCTCCCTCCAAAAAATACAAAAAATTGACTCTTTTTATCGATTTATTTAATTTCGGAATTTTCCAGAAAAATTAAATGAGTAGTACCAATGAAAAAAAATAATAAAACAGAAAAATAAATATCTAACCGATAATCATTAAATTATGATTAAAATGTAGAAAGTAATTTACAATGTAATTTAAGATAAAATGTTTTTCAAATGGGATAAGGTAAAATGTTTATGTATATGTATGTTACTTTTATTCTAAACCAAATGAACATTGATAACTTTAGTCTTATGATCAGGAGATTATAGAAAACGTAAAACTTAGGTATGCTCTGAAAATAGGTTTGTGTTAAACTTTACAATTTAATGTATATTGTGGCTTAGTTTCATGAATACACACTATCCAATAAAAGCTTTTTCTTAAAATTCTAAATCAGTTTTTTTTACCTAGTTACACATTCTTGTATTGTTATAACTTATAATCACATTTCTACTTACTTACACCTGTTACAGATCGTCGAGCAGCATAGGTCAACTACCGATATTCTTCATTCAACTTTGTCCTGAACAATTCTTTCCAGTTAAGATTCATTCTTTCTATTTGTGTTTTTAATTATCTTTGACGCAGTGTGTTCTATGGTCTTCCTTTTTTTATTTCCCTTCAAAATTTTAAGTTAGCGCTTGTCTCGTAATGCAGTTTGATGATCCTATTAATGCATGTCCTATTTACTTCCAATGTTTTTTCTAATTCCCCCGTCAATTGAAATCTGATTTTTTCTGTTCTATAATAGGCTGTTGCTGATGATATCCGGTCAATGGACATTAAGTACCTTACGTAGACAATTGTTTAAATCACATTTTTAGCTATACTTTTATGCAGCCAGAGTAGGATGTGCTCATGAACTCGAAAATACTGATTCCTAGAATGTCTGTCAATATAACTTGATCGGCAAGAGAAATTAAATTAATAGGTGAAGAAAAATATGACTAGTCTTGATTGCCTTCTTTCATTTCCACATCAATCATTCTTTGTTTTCGTTCTCTTTTTTTATCTTCTTAACCTGCCGCCAAGTATTTCACTCTCGATTAATGAAACATACTACTTATATCTATCGACATCAGTAGCACAAACCACAATATTATTTATTTCTTCTTAATCATCTCAAATAAAAATATAGTTATTGATTGAGATCACGAACCGACAGATGTTAGGCCACCGTTGGAAACCTGGAAGCACTAGACGACCGTTTCGTCCTATTGTGGTTCGAAGCCCGCGAGCGGGATTGTGGACGCACACTGCTGAGGAGTCCCACAATGGGACGAAACGGTCTTCCAGTGCTTCCAGGTTTCCAACAGTGACCTGACATCAATCGGTTCATGATCTCAATCAAAAACTGAGTAATCTCCACAACCATTATACTGAAAAATATAGTTATATAATTTTAATATTAACTTACATAGATGATGTATACTGCGCGGTAGGCCGTTCTGTTTTAGTTTACGGCAGCGAAACATGGCCATTAAGAGTAAAAGACACTCGTAAGCTACTAGTATTTGACCACAGATGCCTTAGAAATATTATTGGCATCTGCTGGGATCATCGGGTAAGTAATAGTGAGGTTAGACACAAGGTATTAGGGAATGATGCTAAATCAGTTGATGAGGTTGTGAATCTTCATCGACTGAGATGGTTGAGCTGCGTGTTACGTATGCCTGAACACCGATTACCACGACGCGCGATGCTGACTAGTGTTGGAGATGGTTGGAAGAAAGTTAGGGGCGGCCAAACCAAAACGTGGCATCAGTGCTTGAAGTCACTAACTTCTTGTCCGAGTCATGTAGTTAGATGCAGACTACTTGGTTGGAGGTGGAGACTCTTGGTGACATGGATCAGAATCGATCACAATGACGTGGGTGTATACACTCTCTATCTTCCCTTAAACTAAGAGATTAAAATCGCTTCATATCTTTCGTTCTACGAACTAATTCTTTCTTCCTATACTATATCCTTATTGCAATCTTTCTTTTATACATCACCACCTCTGAATTATCTGCTCTTATGAATCCGGTGTCCATCTTGTTGTGTTAGTGTGGTATGGCAACTTGGACCGATGCATAAATGTGCCTGATCCTACGTTGTAGCTGACTGACTGACTGACATAGATAATGTAACAGTCAATATTATTGTATAATAAAGAGAAAAAAACCCAGTATTGTGACATTTTTCTACAAATGAAATAGGTTTTATTTAATTATTCTAAATATATTTGTTACTTTATTGACATGTATGTTCACTACTTACATTGATGTGAAACTACTATCATAGTTTGTTTATTGTTCCTCCTTTAAATAAATTATTCTATTAAAGAACATATTACTTTCTATTAAGAGCATTATAATTCATAATAATTATATAACAATGTTAACTATCTAATGACATAAAATTCTATCCGTGTAGATTAATTTAAACATATAACAACCAAAATCTACTAATAACCTATCCAGGTATGACTGGAATATAATTCAAGGGACTTTGAAGTTAGATGTAATCTTGGCGAGAGAGAGGGAAAAAACAGTCTATTTTATTTCAATTTCGGATTAGAATAATTAAGCTAGTGCATTGAAATGATACATATAATTTGTACTTTTAGTGGACACATTTGACAGGGTTGTTTTTTTTGGTATTTATAAATTTGATGCTTTAATTTCGAAGCTTAAATTATCATTTTGTCATCGTCTAATTAGCATGTAAAACGCCATATAGATAAATGAAATATGTAATAAACAAATTATCGAAGTTCGATGAGATTTCTCCCTATTAATTCATGTAACTAGGGTAAAATAGAAGACTTTAAGCAGGAAAATATGAGCTGTTTCATTTGAGAGATTCTTGTTTGTAACCATTAATCATTTATAAAGTGATACAATGTAGAAATTTTATATGAGGAAATAAAAAGTCTATTTTTTTCTTATGTATTCAACTAAAGGCTAATGGAAGCTTATTATTGTGTATAAATTGAAAATTCTGTTTAATCAGTTGTCTATATAGAAGTAGAAGATATGAATATCCTTGAAGAGAAAACTAATAAGAGCATGAAAATAGAACCTTTTAGAGATGAATTAATTATATCAATAATAGAGTTTTGAAATGAATAAGAAAATAAAATGTAGCTGACTAGCTGAGTACAGATAGGATGAAAATAAAGTAAGTGTAATTAGCGCCATAGAGAAAAAAGTATCTCATAGACATCCGGAGTTTAGATTACCGTATAGAAGCAAAATTGGCAACTGTATTCTTTCACACGTACAAGTTTTGTTTAGATATTTATATGTCGAGTTCTTCGGCAAAATGTAATAAGTTCGACATGTTTTTTTTGGGTATTTGATTACCTAGAAAGTCTTTGGGAAATGAATATCATTCCAATTTTCATCAAACAGAAAGCAATTGGCCTGTTGAAAATACAGTGTCGTTTATATCTAAACTTCTGTGTAATTTGCTCGAAGATGTGGACAATAACCTTCTTTTCTATTCTTTTAATGAATATGGATTGGCACGTAAATGTGAACTGTGAGACGCAATTCAAGGTAACACAAAAAAATCATTCTTGTTTGTTTGTAAGTAGTTGAAGAGAACTTAAGAAATAAAGGACTTCATATTATTTCACAAAATTAATTGTTCTTGTTTTAGTCAAACAATATAAATCCTCAATAAATCTATGTTCACATCACCAAATTGGTAGACGTTTATTCACAAAAAGTAAACCCCTTTACTGTCTAATCAACCATAGATAGTTATTCTTAAATGCAAGCTTTCGTTTTACGCACAGAAACAAAAGGTGACTAGAACATTTTATTTTGAATAACTTAACTGACAGAAAATGATATAAAAACTATATCTTTATTTTACTAATTGAGATAATGAGAACCTGTCAGGCAAGGTTGCTTACCGTCACTTTCATTTTTCTAGTGATCGACTGGATTGTGAAGACGTCAACATTTGGGAGGAAGCATTGGATACTGTGGACAGCTAGGGTGCAACTGGACGATCGTAGCTGTTCTATCGCACACGCAACAACAAATGAAGCAGAAGACGATCAGTGTAGAAGCAGACTCAGTAGCAACAGGTCTCAACGTACACAAAGGGAAAAGCAAGATTCTCCGATACAACACAGCATGCTTCAGTCCAATCACACTTGATAGAGAAGATTTGGACGATGTAAAAAAAACTTTACATATTTAGGCAGCATCATTGATGAACACAGTGGATCTGAAAGCAAGAGCAGCATGTTTACGACTGAAGATCTGGGACTCGAAAAAACTGTCAACCGACATCAGAGTCAGAATTTTCAATATAAATGTCAAGACAGTTCTATTGTATGGGATCAAAACTTGGAGAACTACGAAAGCTATCATATAGAAGATACAGGTGTTTATTAACAGTTGTCTACGCAAAATACTTCGGACCCGTTGGCCAGTCACTATCAGCAACAACCCACTGTGGGAAAGAACGAACCAGATCCCAGCGGAGGAAGGAATCAGGAAGAAGCGATGGAAGTGGATATGACACACATTGAGGAAGGCACCGAACTGCGTCACAAGACAAGCCCTCAGATGGAATCCTCAAGGGCATGGAGGAGAAGAGGAAGACCAAAGAACACATTACGCCGAGAAATGGAGACAGACATGAAAAGGATGAACAACAATTGGATAGATCTGGAAAGGAAATTTCAGGACAGAGTGGAATTGAGAATGCTGGTCGTTGGCCTATACTCCATTGGGAGTGACAGGCCTAAGTAAGTAAGTAAGGGATCATGAGTCAATTGAAGCTAGACTATCATGAAAAACTTGGAAGTACTGAACAACTGTTTCATCCCATTGTGCAACTCCTCAGTAGTACACATCCATAATCCCAGGTTTATTTCTCTATTTATTTAAAAGAAAAACTTTTTATCCATTTTTCATTAATCAAATTCATCTTGATTTTATCATATTATCAATTGAATTGACACAGGTTCTATGGTGTTATCTTGACAAGTAGTTTTATATATAAACATAAATAATGCCAAGATTAACAACATTGTGATAACAAATGAGTTTATTTTTATTTCTATTTCCCAAGTAAAACAAATGAATTCTCATTTGATAACAATAACAATAATACCCTACTTCTTAGTCTATACATCTATATATAAACATATTTTGTCAACTCCTCAAATAATCTAGATTATTTTACAAAATTCATAGGATTCTTTGACAGTTCCTATATATATATATATAAAGTAGATTTCTGTACTGTATAATGATGATCTATTTCTATGTTGACTTCTACTCAATGTTTAATACAATCATAGATTTTTTGAAAAAAAACACAAACAATAATGAATCATTTATAGTAAACAATAGATTTAATATAGATTTCACTTGATATCATAGTAACATTTAATAAAGTTTTGTTTGGTTAATAAATATAAAATGACATTTTATTCTACTATGGAACATTGTCATAAGATAATTCATGATTCATTTTCATCATAACTTGAAATCATTGTTAACTGATGATGAAATGGAGTTAAATGATTTATCAAGTCCATATATATATATATACAAGAATGATCTGTATCAGTCAGTCAGTCAGTAACAACGTAGAACTTCGTACGTTTGTACGTACGTACATAGATCAGTTCAAGTTGCCATACCATATTATCAAATAGATAAAATTGTTAATTCAAATTCCATAGGTGTAGAGGTAGTATAGAGACAGAAAGCTTACTAGTCTCTTAACTTATATAGCATGTTAAAAAGCATATCATTGTTTCAATTCAATTTTATTCATTCTTATAGTGTCTGAGTTTTGTAGTACTAAACCAATGAATATTGTATTTTGAATTCTGATCATGATACTTCAAGATTTCGTATGATTATGTTAGTTTTATAAAATTTTATGTATACTGGATGTCATTTGTATAGAGATACGACTATTTTCATTTAAAATATGCCATATATATTCATATTGATAACAACAGTTTTACATATATACATATATTTGTGTTTTTTGTTCTGACATACAGAATATATTATGTAGAATATATAGAATAATCTATTGTATTTTATTACTTACACTTGTAACTATGCACAGACTGATAAGCTAAAAGCAATTAATTCCTTTGGTCAATGTTGATTGACGAAGATTGAAAAAGGAAAGAACAAACATTCTAGTAGAATAGGATGAATTCATTTTATTTCGAAGGTTCTCGTCAACTGCTTACAATCTGTGATATTTAAAATCAAAATTACATAATAAGTTTAAATTATTTACATGAGAGGGTTTGATTGGAAGTTATATGGAAGATATAGTAGTATAGTATAGTAGAGGTGTAAATAAATTTAATAGACTGAATATTATAAATATATATCTTGTGTGAAAGAATATTCTACAAAATTGATTGTGACAACGGTTTCAAACGGGCAGAGACAAGTGATTACGTAATGAGTGAACGTCTTTCTTTCTCTTGTCCTGCGGCTTATTGGAACATGTTCAAAAAATCTAAAATATGCCCTCCTTTTAGTTAGGGCAATGTAGCTGATTTGAACAACTGTATTTATAAATTTACATGTACCTGAGAAAGCGGCTAAACTCCAGTCTTCTGAAGTTTGCTGAAGTCGTTGCCGTTTGGCATGTTTATATTATATGTATAGTTTTATACTTCTTGTTGTGTATTAAGCAAGTGGGATGCTACGGAACTACAAAGATTGGTTTATCTTTTTAGGATTGTATTAGTTTTTGAACAATATCTGAATGTCACTTTTTTATATTCAGGTTTATTTACTACCGATGATGCATGCAATTTATTTTAAATTTTAGGAGTAACCATTTTTTTCTGTAGGAGATTTCCTACTGATATTCTAGATCCTCTCAAAACTTGTTTTAGTCTTGTACTTTCAACTTTCAGGAAGATTTCTAGAAAGAACACTCAGAAAATTCTACGCTCATTTATCAAGTATCCTGTAGTCTATCATAAATTTTGTCTATTCTTAGAGTTCTAAAAATTTTATAACCATTCTCCGTACATAGAGTTCTAATGAAAGAATTAAAGTATCTGACGAAATATAATAAGCGATCATCATAATCAATGTCAACATAATCCCAATCATTGAAATCAGTAGTTTAATGTATTTTGAAATTAAATTTCTGACGTATATATATATATACATTCTTAATTCAAACACTTAATAAACACATGTCCTGAAATAAGAAAGCCATTCAAATAGGAGAAGAATGAACATAAAAAGAGTGTTCATCCCTACCACAACACAGTCGATGTAACTGTTTCACATTGATGAGTTTGACAGTTAGGATCGTTAAAAAGTACGTTTTTCATTATTTAGGATATTTTGTTATTTCAAATGAATAAATTGCTGATAGAATAAAAATGTATCTTTGTAAAATTATTACATTTGCAAAAATAAAAACTTCTTTTAACACCTTTTTTATCATTTTAATGGCAAAAGTGAGTGTGTTTCATACACATAGTTCCCTTTATCATTTTGAAAAAAGCAAGAACAAAGATTCTAACAGAACAACATCAATTCATTTTTATTTCGTAAGTTCTCATCAGCTGCTTACAACCTGTGATATTTAAAAAACATAATTACATAATGAGTTTAAATTGCTTACATGAGAGGGTTTGTTTCGAAGTTATATTGAAGATACATTCGTAAAGCATATCATGGAAGTAAATGAAATTAATAGACTGAATATTGTAAATATGTACCTAATGTGAAAGAATATTCTACAACATTAATTGTGGCAACAGTTCCAAAGTGGGTTCGAAACAAGTGATTACATAATGAATAAACATTGATAGGAATATAGTGATTAGAGCTCAGTTAAAAGATTATTAATTTGAAAGATAGTTGAAAAAAACCAATGATGTAGTAAAAACAAAAGAAAAAGTAAAAAAATTTTAAGGTGCAGCGAAATAATATTTGTCACCAAGGCAAGGAAAGATTAACAACCATCTCCTTTTAAACACATAGGTCAGGTTTTTGACGACTGATAGCAACGGCTTCAGGAAACTTCAGAAGACTGGAGTTTGGCTGCTTACTAATAACCCTAAAGGATTGTATCAGGGAGATGTTTGGTGATTGTACTATTCAGAGTCTTTCTGTACCTTGTTCTAAGACTTTTTAGAATATGTTTAAAAAATCTAAGATATGCTCTCCTTCCAGTTCAGTCGATGTAGCTGCTTTGGCAGGTATTTCATTGAAATTTTAAATATCATTTCAATTTTTTTATTTATTGAGATCATGAACCGATTGATGTTACACTATCACTGAAAAACTAGCGGCAGCGGATGGTCATTTCGTCCTATTGTAGGACTCCTCAACAGTGCACATCTACGATCCCGCTCATGACCATTCAGTGCTTCCAGGTATTCAATGATAATCTAATATCAATCGGTTTAAGTTCTCAATGAAGACAAAAAAACAAAACCTAATACTCTCCACAATCTATCATACTGATCATTTCGGTTTGCTTGTATTTTATTGGTTAAAACGTTTTTTCTCTCCTAAGTATATCCTAATTCCACCCACATTACTGATTCATTTGCAAAATTAACCAATCAGAATAGTTTCCCAATATAATATTGTCATAGATATGACCACTTTCTTAGTATCCAAAATAGTACATAGAGAATTTTAAAAAAAAAGAAGAGAAACGTAAAGAGAAAAAAGAAAAAGAAAAGCTTAATCAGTAATACAACACACATTGTTCACATTTATTAAACTTTATGAATGGAATCTATTTACTCAATGAATTATCAATGATTATCATGATCATGATTGATACCTAAGACAAAAACAATCTATACATACATCATTCTATAATTATTATCATTTCTATATGATTAATTTTCAATGGTATGCTTAGAATTTATTTCATACAATGGAATTGGTATTTTACACGTCAACAATATCAATTATTCATTATCATTATATTGTTTTATATTAATTTAATTCAATCCAAAACAATACGATTACGTATTAATGAAGAGATACAATTGAATACACATATAGGTAGTTTATTAAAATATATACAACAACAAGGTGGATTAAATAATTTATATTTTATCAAAATTAATAATACAAATGATGCATCGAAATTATTTCATGTTGATCCTAATACTGGTGATATTATTGTTAAGCATAGATTAGATCGAGAATTATTATGTAATAATATTAATAATCAATATAATCAATTAAAGAAATATGGTAAAATGATTAAAGAATGGTTACCGAATTTTACTTATTCTACAATATGTGAATTATATTTTAGTGTGAATTGTTTAAATACCACATTATATTCAAATCGTCATAGAAACAGACTACCTATAAGTAATAAATTAATAACTATATTTGATGTTATTATTGAATTGAAAGATATCAATGATAATGGTTGTCAATTTATTCCATCCAATCAACAAATGATTAAAATTCGTGAAGATTCATTAATTAATGATACACGTTTTACATTGAATATACCATATGATCCAGATGATATTATCAGTGGGAATTCTGTGAAACCAGATCGTATTTGGATCAAGAATGATTCGAATATAATAAATAATAATCAAAATATATTAAATTACTTTAAATTACATAGTCTTTCATTATCGAACAATGTTACAATATCTAATATATATTTAGAATTAGAATTAATTCAGAAGTTAGATTATGAAAAACAACGAAGTTATTCATTTCAAATTGTAGCCGATGATGGTATTTCATCAAATGATCATCAATGTTATCTTAATGTAACCATACTTGTAGAAGATTGTAATGATCATATGCCAATATTTGAACAATCTATGTATATTGTAAATGTAAGTGAAGATACACCTATAGGTCATTTCGTAACACAGATTAAAGCTAATGATGCAGATACTAATGAAAATGGAAAGATAATTTATAGTTTTGCATCATATTCCGATGATAGTGATGATGGTAATTATTTCTATATTCATTCAGAAACCGGTGAAATAAAACTACAAAGACGATTAAATTATCGTTTAAAATCTAGTCATTCTTTAAAAGTATTTGCTAAAAATCCGGAAAACACTACATCAGGACAAATAAAATCATTTCATACCTCTAAATTATCAACTACTCAGGTTATAGTAAATGTTATTGATGTAAATGATCACTTTCCTCGTATTCGTATTATATCACCTACTGGTTCTAAAACCTTAGAATTAATTGAAGAAACACCACCTGGACAAGATATTGGAATTGTAGATGTGTTCGATGGAGATACTGGAAAAAATGCACAAGTGAACTGTAAATTAACTAATCAAACTATTCCAAATGTTTTACGCCTAATTTCAGTTGATAGTGAAATAATGGGTAAAGAAATGTCAAATTCTAATCAAAAGTATAAATTAACGCTGCAAAAACTTATTGATAGAGAAGAATTCCCAATCATTGAGTTTAATGTAGTTTGTTGGGATGGTGGAACGCCATCTTTATCAAGTAATCTGACATACAAAATTAAAGTATTCGATATAAATGATCATGATCCAGTCTGTGATCAAGATAATTACACAGTTGATGTCATGGAAGATTCAAGTCCGGAAAGAATAAAAAATAACTTTGAATTTCTCACCATTCATGCTACTGATAAAGATGAGGGTCGTAATGCAAAACTTCATTTTAGTTTAGATCAAGAAACTCCAATGTATATAATGAATTTAATCTCGATCAATGCAACTACTGGGACACTTAGTACTATGGGAAATTTAGATCGCGAGAAGTTGACTACATTCAATGTGACATTAATTTGTTCAGACCATGGTGAACCAAAACGAATGACTAAGGTGAAGATACATGTTAATGTATTGGATTACAATGACAACTCACCTACATACTCTAAACCATATTTTGAATTTACTATAACAGAAAATAATCATGTAGGTCAGCTAGTTGGTAATTTTCAAATTACTGATGACGATGTTGATAAAAATGCAGAATTAATTGTTCAAATTGAAGAGAACACTGAACAGGCACATGTTTATCTTGCATATTTCGGTAATAGTTTAGGAATACATAATGACATTGAACAATTGAAACTACATTCAAAAGATTTACTGATTTCTTCCAATTTACAAGAAACAAGACATGTTGAATACATTCCACATTTTAAATTACATTCACAAAAGTTGCCCAGAAAAAATATTTCCTATTCTAACAGCGAATCAACACATTACGATGTCAAATTGTATATAGACTCTGTCATTGATCGTGAAGGATTAATTATGAAATATAAAGATATAGTTTCTGACACAATTCCACATTATGGATTACTTGAACATATCAATAATCTGTATTATGATAATAAAATAACTGAACTCTCAAGTAAAACAAACTATTCCATAATAACACCAATTATATTGTTATTAATCAATACACATGATAAAGGCATTCCAAAATTATCTGAATATGTATCAATACGTATTCATGTATTAGATGAGAATGATAATTCACCTCGTTTTATTTATCCTGATCCAACCGATGTAAATAAAACAAAAACTTTTGTATCATATAAAGAACCATCAGGATATGCATTTACTCAGGTAAGAATGAGTATTGGTGTACAGATAATATGTATTAATATTGTATAACTTATAACTTACATTTAAATAAATGACTTGACCTAGATCAAAAGAAATGAGAATACTGAAAATACTGTGATCTGATTAGAGCTGTAGATACTGTACCTTAAAGTCTTTCTAATTAGATGAGAGAATTTTGAGTCAATAATTTTTATTTTCCTTAAAGCTGTCATGCACGAATAGTGCCGAAGTGTCTCATAATAGGATCTAACAAATTAAATTTTTAATATTGATGAAACAAGAATCAATTCGTGATCTGAACTTTATAAATTCCAAAGTGATCTTATAAAATGTTAGCTTATTAGTTGAAGTTAGACATTACCACCGTTGGATGCCGGGTTAGTGGTCTAGTTGGTTAAGCGCCTGGTGCGAAACTGATAGGTCCTGGGTTCGAATCCCGAGAGGTGGGGTCGTGGATGTGGATGCTGAGGAGTCACACAATAGGACGAAACAGCCGTTCAGTGCTTCCAGGTTTTTCATGGTGGTTTAGCTTCAATTGGGTCATGATCTCAACCATTGAAATTACTAAAATCTCCACAAAACCCTTTGTGATACTAGTTAGGTTATTAGCTTGTGTTCAATTTTAGTCCTAAATATCAATAGAAAGATTCAAACAGACAATACATAAACAAATCAAACTTCACCTCATTGTACAAGCCAGCTTCTATCTAGACTCAATAGTTAAATGTATAACGTGATGATGTTTGAATTGAACGGTACTGGATTTGAGTCCCATAGTGAATATCGACCTTATAATGTTGATATATCCAGCTGACGATTCTCAAAGTAGAACGTACTAGATTCCACTACTAGCCACCATTCATCTTGATTTATAAATTAACCTTATTTTACTAAATAGCTTTACAAAGTTAAATGATCAGTTAAATTATTACTTACTTACTTACTTACTTACTTACTTACTCGCTTACTTACTTACTTACTCACTTACTTACTTACTTACTTACTTACTTACGCCTGTTACTCCTCGTGAAGGAGCATAGGCCGCTCACCAGCATTCTCCATCCAACCCTGTCCTGGGCAATCCTTTCTAGCTCCGTCCAGTTGTAATTCATCCTTTTCATATCTGCTTCTATTATCCGACGCAATGCGTTCTTTGGCCTCCCTCTTTTTCGCTTCCCTTCAGGATTCCAAGTTAGGGCTTGCCTCGTGATGCAGTTTGACGATTTGCGTACTGCATGTCCTATCCATTTCCATCGTTTTTCCTAATTTCTTCTTCAGCTGGAAGTTGGTTTGTTCTCTCCACAGAAGGCTATTGCTGATGGTATCCGGCCAATTGATGTTGAGTATCTTGCGTAGACAGCTATTTACAAAATACTTGTACTTTCTTGATTGTGGTTGTTGTAGTTCTCCAAGTTTCAGCTCCATACAGTAGAACTGCCTTGACGTTCGTATTGCAGATTCTCACTTTGATATTGGTTGAAAGTTGTTTTGAGTTCCATATGTTCTTCAACTGTAGGAATGCGACCCTTGCTTTGCCGATCCTCGCCTTTACGTCTGCATCGGATCCTCCTTGTTCATCGATGGTGCTTCCTAGGAGTTAAATTATATAAGTTATATAAAATAACCATTGAAGAAACATTAAAAGTACAATATTTACAAAACCTTGTTACACTTATCTGAATGTATTTTTTTACTTTATTAGTCAAGTATTGTAGTGATGAATATTTAGAAAATCCATGTTACTATTCAGAAAGGTTATAGAAGTTGTAACTGATTTTGTAATGTTTCTTTGATGACTTATTAATTACTGACATGATTGTTTGCTGACTATTGTATGGATCACGATGATGTATTGCTCAGTAATCTATTAATAGAATGAAAAGGCTGTCTAATAATTCCTGCTTTATAAAAGACATGTTACTTTAAATTTTCACTCTTAATTCCATTTCAAATGAAGATTATTTTAATTAGATTTCTACTAGTAGAATAAACGAAGGCATTAAATGAGACACTATTTCTTATAATTGAAGGAAACTTACAATACAGTAGCTGAGGATCTATGAAAAGGTGATGCATATTTGAATATTTGTTGTGAACTAATTCAGAAGAATAAATACAATGTGAGGATTTACCTTTATGATTACCGTTTGAAATGTTCTATTTATTGAATAATTCATAAAATATGGATTATTCTTATTATTGATGTTTTTGACTGTAAATGAACAGCCAGCTATAGAATATGTTCACCTTAATGTTGTTATGAAGTTATAATTCCTTAAGATCAATAACGGGAAGATTTGAGCACAAACAATTCAATAAACTTCACTATAAATTCATGAATCAATAGTTCATTTTAAGGGATAGAAGTTTGATTTGAATCTTGTAGTGAATAACTACACTGGCATCTAGGCGCATCAATCTGAATTGCCTAAAATAGGACGAAACATACATTTTGTATTCCAGTACTAGTAATTATTTAAATATGCGTGAAAATTCTGAAGATAACACACACGATGATATAAAGAGTAGATGCTAGTATATTTATCCCCAAGACTGAATTTTTCAGTGTAGTGATTTGTTACAATAAACTTTCCCTAGACTACAATCAATAGGAATGATAGTTTTTCTAGCGAGATTAAACTGTATTCTTCTATCTATACATTAAGTAGAAAACTCAAGTATTCATCGTTTCAATTAATTTGTCAACTGTTAATTAACAGTGTTGTAGAATGTATGATGACATTGAACTTCAATAATTTAATTTAATGATGCATCATTTAGGTTATCAATTATCCCAGTAACTATCAGGCAATATAAGTAATAAATCATCTCCAAATGCGTTTAGTTTTCTAGTGGGCAACATAAATCGATTGATATAACTCCCTTTTTTTACAGTTGAATAATTCATGAATTCACATGATTTAATTCGTCTTAAATATGTTAGTTTGTTATAAGATGTAGCGTGATTTCAATAAGGATTTTGGTATTCACATAATTTACTGAAGAGATATATTCTGAAAAGAAAGTGAAAAGTATTTGAAAGTAGAATGAAAGCTTTCTAGATATACAAAGAAACATCTGGAAATTGCATCATAACTTAATAGTTATAAACATGATTCCTGAAAGTAACTGTATTAGAAAAACTGATCAGTCATTCTTCTCGTAGATGAACCAGTTTGAGAACTCTTAGGATTCGCTTTTAACTATAGGTTTATTGGCGTGATTTATCTGTGACTAAATATAATGATAAAAAAAACACGTCAGTTAATATCAGACGACTGTTTTTCATACAACTGAATACAAGAGTGTTTTATACTTTTATACTTTTGATTTATCGTAAAACAAAATATGAGGATAACTTTTTCATCAAAAATAGAATAAGTCCCATCAAAAACTTATTTATCTAGGCCGTCACACTATCCCTTTTTATGGACAAGAGATATTAGCAAATCAAGAAGAGAACAAGTTGAAGGAAGATCCATTACAATAGCTGTTGTGCTTCGAGAAGAATGGATGAAATATTGAGGATCTGGATGACGAATGAATCAGGAATATCATAGAAATTGAATAGAGAATAATAATTATGGAAATGGATTGGGTTTGGAAATGAAACATATTCAGGAAGAGGGAAGAAACAAGAGTGATTTATGAAACTAAATTAATAATTGAAAGCAACCGTATGGATTAGATCTACACTGAGATTAAACAAATTTCTCTTTCTATGTAGCGTTTCGTTGTTTATGACAAATGTAAAGTTGGAGAAACACAAGCATACTGCTTTGCGTAACTTATAAACTAATCGAATCGTTGATACCGACAAACTGTTCTACGATATCACTTTTCACCAATTAGTTCAGCCCTTTCTTTCTCATAATGAAAAGTGTTTCTGGACTATTTAGCAAACGAATTCTCATAAAATAACTAATACACGTCTCCATAAGAACAAGTGAATCCGCATTATATATTGAAAAGGTCGAATGCGAGAAATTGTTTTTCATATTGTCATTAAAGATAGGTAAAGTTGTGAATACCAATTGTAAAGTTACTGGGAAGAATCGTTTCTAAAATAATTTGAAATCCTTTCCATCAAAATGTCTGTTATCATACCGCATTTCAAGTTGATATTCATATAGATCATGGTTTTTGGAGGTTTAATTTTCTCTTATTAACGACAAATCTCCGTTCTGTGTTTTTCTGAGAATAGTTAACAACTTTTCTATAAATTTAGAAGTTCAGATTGGTAAGGTCGAAGTAAACAACCCAATTTCTCTTTCTGTTTGTTGGAACATCTTATAATAAGTTGATTATACGCTAGAACACTTCTCCATTTCATTTGTTCATCAGAATATATATATCCTATAATTTTGTATGCTGTTTGGTTTATTTCTGAAATCTATACAATGATCAAACTTCGGCTGATGTTAAGTATAGAAACCTGAGGTCTAAAAATAAAAGACCTACTATCATATTGTGGATTATAACCAAGACGTCTGAACAACCTACGACTAATCGTTCAATCACCGACTTCACGAACAAATGTCATATTCTAATATGACTATCATCATCCTTTAAATCTTTATTGAGCTGTTCATACGACAGGCACCGTCTCACTTAAGGGTTAACTCTTCCAAAGAAGTCAGGCGATTTCGTGTATTGGTTGAAGTTAGATATTAAAACCGTTGGATGTCAACCGGCTCAGTGGTCTAATGGTTAAGCGCTCGAGCGCGATATTGATAGGTCCTGGGTTCTAATCTCGCGGGGGGCTTCCAGTGCTTCCAGGTTTTCCATGGTGGCCTAGCTCCAGATGACTCATGATTTCAAATATTGAAATTTCTAAAATCTCCACAAAACCCCTTCTGATAAAATGATATTTACCCGAAAATCAGAAATATTAATGAAACTTTCGTTTATAGTCGTTGTATTAGCTTGTCAGTCACAATAACAGTTTGATTATTTGACAGAATCTGTAGTGATATAACATTCATTTATATTCAAATTTAGAGTTGAACATTCGATTTTTTCCCATGTTTCGAATAATCCACTTTAACCAATTTCACCATCAGAGTCCCATATAATCAGAAACGCCTTCGTAACGTCTACCAGTCACAAATAAACCTAGCTCCAGGGTTTCGTATGCCATAAAAATATAGGTATTATTTGTTGATAATTCAACACCAAGTGGAACAAAATTAGTACAACAATTATGAATAACTTTATATTCATCGAATGGAATCAATCGTTATATTATATGTATCAATGCCAAGGTTGGACATGTTAGTTTCAAATAAATTGAGTAATGGGTAAAAATCATCATATTGTTTGAAACGAAACAAAGAAAGATGTTCGGTAAATTGGTATTTTTTTGTATGTTTAAATACAGTAACCAAAATGCTGGTTTACAATAGTGTATGAAATTTATCTGACAGTAGTAAACGACAGTTAAGTTTAAAACATTCATAGAAGTTCGGTAAATATTTGTTTCTGTTAATCCATTTGTTTATAATGTCATTCTCTTGACTCAAAAAAACATTAGCAATCACCATAGACCACTCCAAACAAATATCCTCGTTATAGACTGAAATTAGGATTACTTAGTAGGATTTTTTAATTAGTTCTAACTACATTAATCTTAGGTACAGCGTGTTGGCTGATAATAGATACCATAGGTTTATTCAAAATTACTGATCATTAAATGATCAGATATAGCACATTTTACTTCAATGATCAGAAACGTAAAGCAGTGGTGGTAGAAATTTTCCAAGTGCTATACAGTCAAGTATTTAGCATTAGATACTGTCTCTTAAAGAGTTCACATTATTTCATTCACACACAGTGAGATCTAAATAGGTTTCTATCAACTCATTTAATTTATAAAAATAGAACTATTGTCAATTCCACATATACTAAGTGTCTTGTTTGGCTTTCTCTCACTACTTCAGATAATTCAGACGAATTTATCAGTCACGCTAAAAAATGTAAGGGTTTAATCATGCGTACGCAAGTAAAATTTCACTTTTGAGTAGCGGATAATAAAATTATCCCAATGGTTAGCGATTGCATCCATTTTTCATTTTTTTTTTATTGGAGGAACGTGTACAGTATCGTATGTTATTGATACTGTCACATACATTCCAACAAACCCTTAAGAAGAAAGATTTAAAATAAAAATAATTGATAGTTTCCTAAAAGTTACATAGCAACAAGGAAACCGGTTATTTTGGTGACATGTTTTTTTTTCCTCTTCAAATATAGTTTATTAACAATTAGAATGTTTCAACATTCTCAGTACAGTGACGACAATCGCTTGATGCTATTTAACTAAACCACGGTTTTATACAGTTATTATTTTTTTAAACAATCATCTTATATAAAAGAATACTGTGATAGCTTTTAAGTTTAGAGTTGTTAGTTATCCTATCAGCCTCTGTGATAATAACTTTTAAAATGCCCAGTGACTATGTGACACTTTATTGTTCATTGGCCCTTGGCTAGTGTCACCGCAAGTACTACAATAATCCTGAAGCTTTTTCTCTAGGTTTTCAGTGTGGCTTATTAAAAGAATGACCAGAATGAATTAAAATAACTAATAATTGCGAAATACACAGTATTTTCGTCTTACTCTTTATAGGTAGAATAAATAGCTTGATAAATATGCTTTGTTAGTAACAAATAGGCAGTATCATTAATAGAAAGACAGTTTCTTTATTTAACACTTTTTTGAAAGCAAAATAATTGTTTCAATTTTTAAGGGTTGCATTTGCCAGTGATTATCTTAACTCTGATGTCGTTTGAAGTGTAAGATTCCAGTCTGGAAGTGAACATTAAGACTGGGATGCAAGTACATCCAGCTGACAATTTCTGAATGAAATGAAACGAATATTCTGGATCCTATATTTAACCACTATCTATCTCTGCTTAAAAATGATTGTTTCTTTATCATGGATAAATAGTCTATCAGAAAGTTTGATTCCTTTATGAATTTGATAAAATGAACGTTAATTAGTTTGTCAGACATCAGGATGTACATCCAATCTTCCAATTTTATAAAATAATTTTTATATGTTCAGCTTTTAACAAAAACATATTACTTATGGTTACTTTGTTAGCTTAAATTGAGTTACATTGATAAAAATAAATCCTTGGAATATCATGAAAATCAAAATTCGATCATCAGAGTTCCAAAGAATTAGTTGTGTTCAGAGTAATAACTTCATATTACTTCATCCATTTTCAATGAGTTATATATTTTTCCATAGTTGAGATCATTAAATCAATTGAAGCTAGAACACCATGGAAAACCTGAAAGCACTGGACAGTCGTTTTGTCCTACCTTAGAACTCTTCAGCAATGCACATACACGATCCTGCCCGCGCAAGATTCGAACCCAGGTCCTATCGATCTCGGCCGTCCATTGCTTCCATGTTTCCTATGACGCTCTAGCTTCAGTTGACTCATGAATTCAACTATTGAAAATACCGTTATGTCCACAAAAAACCCATTCTTATATATATTTTTCTTAAGTATTTCTAAAATATTTATTACAGTTTTCCATTGTCTGAGTTATTTAAACGTTTTGACATATATTTAAATGTCAAACATTTTGAACTCAATAGCTTAATTAGCACGCTTTCATTATAATTATGGAGAATATCACTAATATGTATGTTGATGTGTAATAACAGGATCTCTCTCACCTTATGTTATCCATACTTATTCTGATCATTGATCTTACAATTCAGCTCAACATATAAACTTATTCAAGTTAAGTTTTCATATTGGTTATCGCTTTATGAACAATTTTGGTGTTTAAATTCACTTAGTTTTGTTTACTTGAATCTTCCCATTGATGTTTAGGACTGACATTGATCAGTCTCTTATTGGCATATGTGCATACTGTGCGTATTGCCTCGATATTGCCTTAATTCACTTGCATTCTAAGCAAAGATAGATGGTGGCTAGCAGTGGAATCCATGACGCACGTTTCATCCTATTTAGGACTCGTCAGATGGATGTATCTGAATCTCTGAGTTGATGTTCACTCTGGAACTCGAACTAGTTACAATTTCGGTGTTTATTTTACAAATAATCGTACACTAACGTACTCTATTTTTTTAAAAGATGAATTTGATTTGAACCTGGCCACTTCACGGATTATTCATTTGGATATATAAATTCAGAACTTGAAGATCTATTAAAAAGTATATATTCTTTGTTTATGTTTTAATATCATTAATGTCTATCATGTATATGTCTGACCATACAAATGAAATGTTTATATGAAATGATTACTTGTAAAGAATTAATTTCATCAGAAAGGAGGTTTTGTGTAGATTGTAGTAATTTAATAGTTGAATTCATGATTCGATTAAAGCTAGACTACCATGGAAAACCTGGAAGCATTGGATAGCCGTTTCGTCCTAGTATGAGACTGGTTAGCAGTGTGCATCCACTTGGATATTAAAATGTGTAAGGTCCAAGATCATATCGAGCATAGAGTTTCAGCAGCGTATTTCTAAAACATACCTTAATATTATTATTATTATTCAGTAAGATCGGGAATGAATATGACGATCCAGATTAATGAATAGTTTTGTAGTGTCGATTATTATGTTAAGTACGTATACCTTATTCTAGCTTTCGGACAAACCAATCTATTCATTCTAGTTGGGTCACATTTTGACTTTGTTAATTATTCACTTACCAATCTTGATGGATTTATATTTATTTATTTATTTATTTGGACACATGAATATTGGTACAAGAGAGCGCCAATATATATGCGCCACACAAAACAATGAAAATTCGAAGAGAAATAGAAAAAAAAGCTAAGGAGCGCAAAAAAGAGAACAATAACGAAGAGATTGGTGTAAGGTAATGTGCTAGTAATCAGGGAACGCAAAGGTACAATCGGAAGAAATCTTTCAGGTAAGGGAGACACAACCACTTTTTATGAAGAAAGTAAAAGAAGGTTACAGCAGGATCGCCACTGGCTTCTATTCTGAGCCATATCTGATAACGTCTCTAGCCACTGTGTAGCACCATCTCTCAGACCCCAACCAGGGAGTCGTGAAGGACCAACACAAGCCAGTCCTTTGCAGCTTTCTTTCATGCCACGACACCATGTCATGCACTGACCACCTCTCCGCTTCTTCCAACCAGTCCCAGAGTCGGCAAATAATGCACGACGTGGAATTCTCTGGGACGACATTCGGAGAACATGTCCAAGCCACCGAAGTCGGTGTTTCAAGATGGTAACACCAATTGAATTATCATCTCTGTGCCCGAACACACGATGCCGAGCCTCTGCATTACTGACATGGTGTTGCCACTGAATGTCAGCAATCCTTCGGAGACAGCGATGATCGAACACAGAGAGTCGTCTAACGTCCTCAACTCGGAGAGGCCAGGTTTCACAAGCATAGAGCAAAACTGCTCTCACCGACGCGTTGTAGATCCGACCTTTTACAGCCAGACTAACATCACGAAGGCGCCAAAGATGGCCCAGATTGGCATAAGCCGCTCTGGCTTTCACTATACGTGCATTGATCTCATCACTCACGCCCCCACCAGCACTTATGCAGCTACCCAGATACACGAACTTCTCGACTACGTCTATCTGCTCACCATCCAGGGTGAGTACAGGATTGGAATCCTGCCAGTCTTGTAGAAGTACTTTGCACTTCGAAGGTGCAAAGCACATACCATACCTACGGACACTGATTGCCAACTGATTAAGTGCGGATTGCATGCCTTGGGCATTATCGCACAGTAAGACAATATCGTCCGCATACTCAAGGTCGAGAAGCCTTTCTCCAGGCAACATATCTACACCGCCGTTACTTACATCCATCAGAGCTGTTTCCAGAACGTCATCGATGGCAAAGTTGAGGAGGAATGGTGAGATTGGGCAACCCTGCCTAACCCCACTGCTTGAATGAAACAATAGAGAGAGGTGGTTGTATGCCCTCACTCTGCCTGAGGTGTTTTTATATAGGGCTTTTAGGATGTTAATAAACTTCTCAGGCACACCCTTCTTCAATAGACAATCCCAGAGAACAGTCCTATCCAACGAATCGAAGGCAGCTCTGATGTCAAGAAACACTACGATTGTTGGCCTTTGATAAGTATGGCGATGTTCTAACATTTGGCGAAGGGTGAAGATATGATCAATTCATTCTCGACCAGAACGAAACCCAGCCTGCTCCTCGCGAGTCAATCTTTCTCGGGTTTTGAACAACCTACGAAGAATGACGGAAGCCAATAGCTTGGACGCAATCGGAAGTAGACTTATCCCCCGATAGTTGTTGCAGGAACGACATGAACCCTTTTTAAAGATAGGGACAACTATCGACTCATTCCATGACGTTGGTACACTCTCTAGTTCCCAAACCTTTGTAAACAACGTCGTCAATTCCTTAGTCAAAAAGTCACCACCATCTTTAAAAAGAGCCGGAGGTAAGTCATCTGGGCCAGGTGATTTGTAACGCTTCAAGAGTTGGAGTTCCTTGCGGACTTCCTCCTCATTTGGTGGATCAGTCGTCACCGGCCATGGAGGGCAGGACAGTCTGACCGATGTTGCCGGAGCAGCAGGCCAGTTGAACTGCCCTTCGAAAAATTCTGCCCATCGTCCAAGACGTCGACGGATGTTAGTGATTGGCATCCCATCATCCTCGCAGATTGTTTCACTCACACCAGACTTCTTACTGCCATTGTCTCGGATGGGTTGGGAGAGCTTCCGGCAGTTACTAGATGCAGCTGCTGCTTCCAACTCATTAGCACGCTCCTACCACCAGGCTTCTCGGTCCTCATGCAAGCTTTGCCCAATTTCCTTACGTAGCATCCTTCGTTTATGGTCGAACTCACGGTTACCCGGAGTAGACCGACGGGCTTCAATGAGTTGTAAGGAACCAGAAGAAACCCAGTGCTTAAAAGCGGGACGTTTCGCAAACCCACAACTGACTGTTCCCGCCATTTTCATGGCGTCATGCAATTGCAACCAATGCTCATCTATACTTTTCGGTGGAGTGGTAGCTAGCCTAGAGGCTAGCTCGGTTCGATACTTATTTGCGACAGAAGTGGCAACCAGCTTGCTAATATCAATCCTTTGCTGGCGGTCACTTCGTTGTCCACTAAAAAGTAAAGCAAGATTGGCGCAGACCAAGGCATGGTCAGAGTACAGATAGGTACCCCAGAAGGAGCGGCAGTCTTGTACACAACCACGCCAGCGGTAGCTGATCGCGATGTGATCAATCTGAGTCCAGGCTTGAGATGCAGTGGGAGGACGCCAGGTGGCACATCGGCGATGACTGTGCCGAAAGTTAGTGCTAGCCAGAAACAGGTTGTGGTCTGTGCAAAGTTGCAGTAGACGGTCCCCGTTATCTGACCTGCGACCAACGAGTCCCCATCGGCCACCTAAACGACTCTCTTCTGTGCCTAGACGCCCGACCTGAGCATTCAAGTCTCCGGCTAGTACTACAATATCTGTCGAACGCACTTTCTGGAGAAGAACTGATAACTGGTGGTAAAACTCATCCTTGATTGCATCCGGGTTGCAATCTGTCGGGGCATAGGCGGAGATGACGAAAAGACATCGTTTCTCACGCCGATTTCTTCTCACTTTGATGGAACTTTCTAATCTAACAGCACATAACCGACTGTTAATGGGGATCCAATCGACTAGTGCTGCCTCAGCTCTAGCGCTTAGTGCGACACCAACGCCAGCAAGACCAGACGAAGATGCCACAGGGTCCCCGGATAAGCGCACGTAAAACAAGCTTTTCGAAGCGACAGATGGAGAGCGAATTTGTAGTACTTCGCCAGAGTCTTGAATACGGGTCTCGGATAGACAACACACGTCGATATTAAGACTTTCCAAAGACATAGCCAGCCCTATCTGTTGTCCGACCTGCATAAATGTGCGAACGTTGAAGGCAGCCAGTTTGAATGGTGCACGTGGTTTCAGAAAAACTGCTTCAGTACTCATATTCGATGGTAACATACAATTTTCAACCGGGCAGTGACTCGAGAACGTTTAGATACAGTCGGATTTCCACCAAAGACGAGCCGCTGTATAAGTATAAAAGAGGGTGAATAATGTGGAAAATAATAATAATAATAATAATAATAATAATCGACAATAATAGTATTAATAATGACAATAATTGTAATGATAATTATTTGAATCGACTGATTGTTTTTCGGAGCGAGAAAAGTGGTTGCCATAGACATAGAGTTCATCGTTTGTGTGTGGGCTGTGATACTGCCCGGGTGCCCAGACCGTAGCAGGTGGTTATCTTAGGGGGCCACACCCCGAGCCTTTGACCTAAGGGTCTAACCCACAAGGCAGTGGAGCATCGTGAGGAGATGCAGTCCCATGGTAGCCATTTGTTCCTGCAGGATACTGGAGCCTATGTGCACCATTGGTTTGGGATCCGGTTAAAGCACCGTACATTCGCCTTTCGTCCTCTCATTTTCGTAAACAACACCCTTGCCACGAGAAGGTAGTTAGTAGGACTTCTAACAGTGGCTGTATACGCGCGGCCGTGTGAGAGTATTTCGATAGGGAGAGCGGACTCTCCCACTCTCGGCCATACCAGGGCATTCGGGGGCCTGTTTTGTGTGACTATAAGTATTGATTAACGCTTGACTGAATGTAGTTGGCTCATATGCCTTCTCCACTGTGCATCATTTTGCTTCGTTCTTTTCTCTTCGCTTTTCCTATATTTTGTCTGGATCAAAGATTGTATGAAATATACATATTCGAAATTCATTCTAGTATTTGACCTATTTAATTCCATTACTGACCAACGCGATTTAGGCCGATTATTATATACGAGGACAGGCGTCATATACATTTCGAAAGCAATCATTCATACGATCTACTTGGAGTCAGATCCCGGGTCACTAAATGTGGAGAGTCCGTTGACAACATCATCTGATCTAAATGAGGACAAAATGGAGGGCCCCACTAAAGTTTTCTGAGATTGTATCATATTCATAAAGTATAAATTCTATATTCTTAAAAAATAAAAAAATAATCATATTACCTTTTTCATTCAGATCAGAACGCATCTAAGACCCTTACTCATGAGATTCAAACCCAGAATCTAATGGTCTCGCGCGCGAGCACTTAACCACTAGACCACTGAGCCGGTCGGCATCCACTTGTGTTAATGTCTCACTCTAACTAATCCACGAAATTGAGATTTTAGTAATTTAATAGTAATAAGTAGTATACAAGTAGTATAATGAATAATACTTTTTCTTGACATTCAATTCAATATTATGTAACATATTTCAATTAGTTTTTATCAATGAAAATTAGTTGATTACGCTAAATTGCACATTAATTTACTTAAGAGATGAAAAATCTTAACAATGAACAACTGTTGTGTAAAAAAAAAGGAAAAATCAAACTAAGAAAAAGAAAAAACTATTGATTGATAGATTTCTCTTGTACTTAGGAAATAGTTTTTTTTCCATGGAAATAACATGTAATAATCTTTCACAGTAAGCAAATATACCAAGTTGATAAATGGTTGTAATTACGGATTGAAATGTTTAGGTGAGTCATTGAAGATAAAGGAGTGTTAAACAATTGTTATGTTCTAATGTAAGATTTTGTAGCAGAGCATTGTCGAGGCCCGTTATTTAATCGTCATTTAGATCGAACGATGTTTGTTGACGGGCTCTCCACTTTAGTGGCCCGTGGATCTGACTTCAATTAGATCGTATGAATATTTTTTATCGCCTATCCTCCAGTATAATCATCGACTTAAATCGCGTTAGTCAATAATGGAATTGAATAAGTCGAAAAACAAGAATGGACTTATGAATACATATATTTTGTATATAAAGCGAATGGAATAGAGAGAAGAGAAACGACGCAGAGTGGAGATGGCTGCTAAGCCACCTCCTCATTTAACCAAGCGTTAATCGATATTTATAAATACACAAAAGTAAGTAATGGGATAAGAAATGTACACACACCTATGCAGTCAAGATCGATAAGCTAATAAATAAAAAAGTCAGAATGTGACTTAAGTATTATGAATAGAATGGGCTGTCTGAAAGCTAGAATAAGGTATATGGGCTTAACATAATAACCGACATTACAGCATATTTACTATTTTATAACGAGACTAATCTGGAATCTTAAGGTAAGAGTTTAACTTTCGGAAAAAGCGTTCGTATTATATATATATATATATATATATATATATACTCACACGATTAATTAATTTGTAATATTGATTACCTCACTGCTGAACTCTATCAGAAATAATTTGCCAGTAAAACGCCAGGAACATATCTAAAAAGCAGCCAAGCACTGAAAAACGGGTTTTTTTATTCATTTATTCTGTATGCAATCATAAGAATCATATACTTGAACCAGATGATTCTTCAGTTTTCTCCAATTTTCAATGGTACTTCAACTTATATCATAATAAGCTATGAGTAGAATTAACCACTTCATCATCTCTTAATCAAAACAATTCACAATATTAAATGTATAAATTTCAACAATTGGAATTTTGAATGTTTTGATTAGTATATTGGTAAGATCTTTCATGAAACAATTGAAAAATCAACATAATCAATGAAAATTAGAGCTCAAAGCAAATCTATATGCGTTAAACTATTTGACTGTCCTTTTTTTCCAAACACTTTTAATTCAACATTACAACAATACAGTTAATCTTAGTGGAGAAGATTTGTACCTCAAGTGGATGATTTTGATGGAGTTTTGTTCTCTGAGCTGGATGGTTTGGTCCACCTTAGAGAACAAAACTCCATCAAGCTAATCTTAGTCATTGTATACTTTGAAAGCTTAATTTACTCATGTATAGTTTTAACTTTATGATAAATGAAAATGATTAACATTTCCTTAGTTGTAGCCTATGATAGTAAGAATTAAATATCTATAGTATATGAATGTACACACATGTACACATCCAATTTTAGCCCTCAGTTTCTTTTAAATGACTCTTTATCATACACAATATCAACATTTGAACATGATTAAACAAGCAATTAGCGTAGATTTATTATAAACTTCATTTATCTTTGATAGTTTTGATTCCTATTAATTCTTCGAAGTATCTCTATCCAGCATTCCCAGTGAAATGTTAATATTATTTAAAATTTCATTAGGTTAGCTTATTTCAAATATTATTTCTCCATCTCATATAGTGTATATACTTGATACTTAATTTCAATATGAATGTTTATTCACACTTTGTTAGATGTTTATATGAATGTTGAATATTTTCTTAGCGAATAATACATTACATACTTGAAGTTTGTACTGATGATGTTGTTCAGAAGAAAGATGAAAGTTTCACGAGTAAACCATCTAGCTCAAAGAACAAAATCATCCACCTGAGATACAATTCTTCACCACCATCTCTTTGTTTGTTTTAATATATCATTATGTTTATTAATCGCATAACCTATTCTGCTGCGTTTCTGAAAAGTGTACAACCTTTCGTTGTCAAAGTTACAGAAAACTCAATAAGAGACAATATGGTTGCTGGCAATGTACAACAAAAAGAATGTACATTATTCAGTTGTTCATTCACTGAAGTGCTAACATCTAACTGGTGATCACTCAATATTTATCGCCAGGACCGACCAAGAAGAAAGAAACGGAAACTTGTTGAAATACTTTGCGCTGAGAATTCTATATTGTACCAAAATTATAATATTGAATAAAGCTAATAATAATAATTAAAAAATATTTATGATTATGACAAACGAATAAGACACTACAAGTAACTGTTTTGTATTGATTCAGGACATTAGACATATTTTTTTCGACTTTCAACTTTTAAATATATCAAAGAGAGGTTTTGTAGAGATTGTTGTAATTTAATAAGCGAATTCATGAGTTAATTGAAGTTAGACCACCATGAAAAAGCCGAAAGTACTTTATGGCCATTCCATCCTAGTATGTGATGCGCATTGCTTACAAGTCCCATACTAGGATGAAATAGCCATCCAGGTTTTCTATGGTGGTCTAGCTTCAAATCGACTCATGAATTCAACTTTTATATATATGAGTAATTTAGAATATCCTGATTATAAGTTGTTTATTTTTCACTGGTTGAAATCATGAGTCAGTTGAAGCTAGACCACCATGGAAAACTTGGAAGCACTGGACGACCGTTTCGTCCTAGTATGGGACTCCTCAGCAGCGCGCATCTACGATCCCGCCCCTCGCGGGGTTCGAACCCAGGATCTATCAGTCACGCGCCAGGCGCTCACTGACATCTATCTGTGTGTTATCTTGAATTTACCAATAAACAGTATAAATCATCAATCATTTACGAGAAAGTCTGTATTATTGACATCTGTTTAAAAATCTTTAACAATGAGTCTACATATATGGTAGTGCTTAAAACGTTCTCCACAATATTATTAGTTTGTATAAAATACATTGACGGAAACGGTGGAGAAGATTTGCAGTTCATATGGACGATCTCGATGGAGTTTTGTTCTCTGAGCTTGGATGACTTGGTAGCATCATTCTTCTAAACGAAAATTTATATTTGTTTTACTTTTTTTCTAAACAAACTACAAAAATAACTAACGTACATATTTAACAATGTAAAAGTTAAACAGTTGTTGTAGCTAATAAATGTTTTTAGTTTTCAACCTAACTTTAGTTTTATTATAAGTGAACAAACAATATGGATCATAAAGATCACTATACTATACATTTTGTCAATGTCATTGTCAAACGTCAATTCATTTCATATGATTTAGGATTCATTTAGTAATATAATTCAAATTCATTATAAAATACTTCCAGTTAACATTCCTCTCGTATATATATATATATATATATATATATATATATATATATATATATATAAGTAGTATTAAAGTAGTATTAAAATACACCTATACTGATCTACACAGAAATCTGTCAAAACTAGAGATATTAATTACGAATGATATCAGCTATTATGATATTGGGTATCATTTTTATTACAGTAAAAATAATTGATTGATTGATTGAAATTTGAAATTTTGTAAAATTCTAAAAAATTTTTTTGTATAAGGAAAGTATTAGAAAAAACACTTGGTAACTACATATCTGTTTGAATGAATAGTTGTTGACACTTCAATATTTTATTATTATTATTCAGTGTTTTATTTGTATGCCAAGTTATTTGTTATACATATACATGTATATACTGTACTGCATGTTACATTGGAGTTGTGTGAGAATATAACTCTGTATGTTTTTTGTTTTGTTAATGAACTATAGAACAACATTGATGTAGATATTATCATAGATAAGTAGATGTATAATGTTGAATTCGTTTTATTCTCGTTACATTCGTTATATAATCCTGTGTGTAGAGCTATTTAGGTGTTGTCAATTGGATATGCTTATATTTCAGTAATAACGTTCACATTAATGCTAGAATTTATATTTCATCGCTTTAATTAACGTCATTTTACCTACTAGTCTACAGAAGACAATATAACAGTTAGCTTATTCAGTGTCCGTGATAATTATTAGCGTTTGCAAGAGTTTTTTACATTTTTTAAAATACTAACTTTAGATACCCAACTATCTAACTATATATATTACATAAGCCTATTACTCCCAGTGAAGCATAAGACGCTGATCAGCATTACTCAATTCACTCTGTCCTGATCTTTCCTTTCTAGTTCTATCCAATTTTTCTTCATTCTTCACATATCTGTCTCCATTTTCTCGGCGTGATGTGTTATTTGGTGATCCTCTTCTCCTTCGACTTCGAGGGGTTTATGTGAAGGCTTGCCTTGTGAAACAGTTGGGTGCTTTCCTCAGTGTGTGCCCTACCCGCCTGGAGCCTCTCTGAGGCTACTGCTGGTTCCAAGCGCGGATAAAGGTGAAGGGTTGGACATGAAATTAGCGACCCCATCCCGTAGAAAACTAATTAAATAAAAAAATGCTAAACAGAAAAAAGTAATCCAAATGGAATGCTCGTAATTTGTGGGAGACCGGTATAGGCATTCGAATTGCTGCAGAAATGAACTGATACGACCTGTAGGTGTTTAGATTTAATGAAGCACACTGGACGCATGTTGGACAACGAAGACTAGCTTCAGTGGAGGTGCTGATACACTCTGATCATGCAGAAGAAAACGCTCCACATACACAATGAATTGCACTGATGCTACCTAAACAAGCACAAAAGACACTTATTTGATGGGAATATTATGGACCCAGGATCATCGAAGCTTCTTTCAACAGAAAGAAAGAGGGCAATACTATATATATATATATATATATATATATGAACGGGATTTGTGGAGATTGCAGTGATTTTAATAGTTGAATTCATAAGTCAATATACTCTAGACCGGCATTGAAAACTTAGGAGAACTAGACGTCCGCTTTCACATGCGAAACCGAAGGTCCAGGGTTCGAATCCCACATTCGAGATGGTGGATTTGCACTGGTGTGTTAGTTCCATACTAGGATCAAATGACAATCCACTGCTTCCACGTTTTCAATGATGGTCTATTTTTTATGAATTCAACTAATAATATATATATATATATATATATACTACATCATATGGTCATAAAATTCCTTCATGAACATTCGCAACAAGTGAATACATTTCTTCACAACTAATCACAAATTAAGTCCCTTCATCATTATATGTTCATATTTCTATGTTTCAATGGTAAATTTTTAATTATTCAGACATATTTTCTCGGTATACTTCTGCCTCTAATAGTTTTGTTTAATTTTCACAAGTAAATAAATAACTAGACATTTTCATTGATATTTTTACGGATAAAAACAACAATTTAATAAAACAGAATAAAATTTACATTATCCAATGGCAGTCATTCAAATATTTTATTAAAATGAAAAACTAATTAACTGACTGAATAGTAATAGTTTATAACTTCATTATGTTGTATATACAAATATGGTTTCTCTTTTTTCTTAAATGCACTGTAGAAAGAATATTGTAAATACTACTACTACTACTCCTGTGGCGTGTGCTACTTATATTGACATAAGTAGTATATGATGTTAGTCGTGAACAGAATGTCTGACAGCAAAGAGATAAGAGGATAAAACTGTAAAGAATGGAAACAGAATGCAATTTATGTGAAAATGCAAGAACAATGAAGTCTTAGTCATTTTGAGACAATTGATGGACATTTTTTTAAAATTAAGCATTTACTATATGATTGTTAGATTTTATTAACAAGTCCTGTAATTTTGTGCCAATCACATTCGATTGCCCCGCACTCGTGTTCTTGTCCACTACACTATTACTACAACTACTACTAACAATAAATACATGCCCCCAAATGCCCTGGTATGGCCGAGAGTGGGGTGGGCCTGCTCTCCCTCTCCAAATGCTCTCACACGGCTACGCGTATACAGCCTCTGTCAGGGAAGTCCTACTCACTGCCTTCTCGTGACGGAGGTGTTGTTTACGAAATTGAGAGGACGAAAAGCGAATGTCCGGAGCTTTAACCGGATTCCAAACCAATGGTGTACATGGGCTTCAGTATCCTGCGGGAACAAATGGCGTTTGAACCAATCGTTGGTCACCGGCTACCATGGGACTGCATCTCCTCACGATGCTCCACTGCCTTGTGGATCAGACCTTTATGTCAAAGGCTCGAGGTGTGGCCCCCTAAGAAAACCACCTGTTTCAGTCTGGGCATTCGGGCAGTATCACAGCCCACACACAAATATGGTGTGACGCATATATATTTGGTACCCTTTTGTACCAATATTTATGTGTTGAAATAAATAAAAAATAATGATAGTAATGATGATGATAATAGTAACCATAAAACAACTATGGTTCAAATTTACTATTCACATCCATTGAGTCCTCATTGACGCCATTTTTCACATCTTAACCCTTTTGTAGGCCTTAAATAAACCACTCGATTCTATTAATAACCCCAGTTGATAGGATCAGTTAATATCAATGTACGATATATATGAAAGCTAATTATTTACGCAGTGCTTGCTTATTAATTAACAACGACTTCTAGTAATGAAACTATTACAAGTCTTGACTGGAATTACCATCAGAGATGGATTGTTCCACAGAATGTTATAAATCTTTATATATTTGAACAAGAAAAACTGTACACTTAGACATATCGAATATAACTAAATTATTTTTCTTTTCAGTATTCATGATAACACCCACAAAATGTATCGTTAGAAGTAAAAAATAAAACTACAGTAGTTTTCAAATCAGCCGCAAAATTTCAATCTTTCTGACGATTATGAAATATAGAGAAACTTAGTTTGACCAAATAATTTTATTTTCCATTGTCTGTTTTTGATGGTTATCGACATAGACTTGAACTAGTATTAAGAATAACTACATAATAACGAACGAGAACAGTCAAAGTTTTCAATGCTTCTGGCTTACGATCATGCAGTTAGAGGCTTTAATGTAGCTATCTGTGTATAGATCTAGAGAAAGAATTAGTACCACAACTTATTATGCGATGTAACTATAAACTGAGTTCATAAACCTGTATTTAATAAATTAAGTAACATGAATTTTCACTGATAGCTAATGAAACAACAGTATTTCAAGTTACTATATATAACAGGTTTGTTTAGATATTCATTATATTTAACAACAAGAACAAATAAAATTTCAAATTAAAACTCAGTCGATACAGACCATACCATTTACGATCATACATATGCGATGTTAAACAAATCATTTTTATAAACAAATATGGATGATGGCCAGTAATGGAATCCAGGACGCGCATTTCATGACATCAAGCAATATCGAGGCAATTTGAACAAGATGCACATATGCCAATGGCAGATTGATCAATTTCAGTTCTAAACATCTGATGTATTCCTACTTTTTCTAATACTATCTTGGAAATTGTGTCCACTTTGAAAGTAACAGATTAAAATAAGTAAAAAGTTATATTACGTTTAACAAATGTGAACAATTCAGTGTCTCAACAATTCAGTCATTGAATACTGATGGTATCTTTAACTATGGAATAGGATAAACTGTGTTAGAATATCTACAGGAAACTTGTTTATACAAACAAGTCTATCTTATAACAATCACTTTAGTGATATTAATTAGCATGATGATAAGATTTTACATCTTTACATTTGTCAACAAAAAAGATTTTTTGTTTGTTTATCTAATACCTATAATAGTCAGTATGATAAACAAAGTAGATAAACATTTAAACTTCTATGCTAACTAGTGATACATGATTAAATATAGGTCAAAAATACTGAAAGATTAACAGATCAACTATATAGATTAAACTTAAGGTCAAGAATTTACAAGCTTAATTTATAAAATATATATTCTTAATAAGCAACGAAATAAAATGACCAATATTGGAAAAATGTCCTCAATCTTTTTAATTTGAGTTTATCAGTAGTTATGTATAACACAAGGTTTTACTGCTACTACTATTACTACTAATACTACTACCACTGTGGTGTGTGCTACTTATATTGATGTAAGTAGTATATGACGCGAGTCAGGAATGTAATGTCTGGCCGCAGAAGATAGGGAAGATCAAGAAAGGAAGAGTGGTAATACAAAGCAATTAGTATGGAAATGCAAGAAAAACGGAATTCGATACAATTATTGAAAATTTTGCAAATTAAGTATTATAGTATGCTTTTTCTATTTTATCAGGTAACTCTGTAATTTTGGGCTAAATATAATTCAGTTGCCCTCACCTATGTTCTCCTTCACTAGATTACTACTACTACTGCTACTGTAGTGAACAGAACACAGGTGGGGACAATCGAATGTATTCGGCACACGATTTCAGAGTTACCCGATAAAACAGTAAATCGTTATTTTGCAAAATATCATTCCACCATATCAAACCGGACAGTTGGTGTTGCAATCATCAATCCATTGCCACACATTTCATGGTTCATGCGTTTTATTACAAACTGCATTGCGTTCCCACTCTTCCTTTTTTCTTGATCTTCCGACATCTGCTGCCAGACATTACGTTTTTAACCCGCGTCATATACTACTTATATCAATATAAGTAGCACACACCACACTTCTACAGTATCATTTAATATATTCTGTTAAAATGAGTACTTCAATTATTTGTGAATGAGATTCATACTTATTTATCTGTATCTTTCGTTTCTTTTTTTAATTTAAACATGTCATGCTTGAAGAGACACACTACGAAACTTTGTCTCATTATTAACAATTGAATATATTGATTTCTTTATAGAAACACAACCCACTGATAGGATTCTATGAATATGGACTAAGATAAAAGAGAGGCAGAAACATTTCAACATTGTAAAAGTATTTCTTCAGTCTTATTATGTTTATCTTATAAGAGAAGAAGAGTTGAAATCCTATGCATGTCTTATAATTATGTAATAAATATTCATATTCATAATTATTTTTCAATTTTTTATAAAAAGAAAAAAAATAATTAATTCGTCTGTAATTTTCCATCTCATATACTGACAGGTAGATAGACTTCATGAGATAAAATAATATAAATCTATGTATTTATTCATGCACAATGAATCTATTGTCTAAGATATACTTTCATTGACAATCGCTTGAAAAGAAAACGTTTCATTGTAATATCCGAAAGCTAAATATAATGCTTAGATTAGTGAAAGTAAATTTTTTTCCTTAAGATCGTTTGTACTATTGACTTATTTAAGATGTCATCGAAAACCAGAGAACATCAATTGCTTAGTTAAAGTTATCACCAAAAAAAAACGATTGATAATAACTATGTGAATCCGTGGATACTAATTTCATAATTTAAAAATATAGGATGACAACAACTAGTACTGACGTAATCACAATTGATTGATCACTAGGGTGGTGATCAGTGTCATGTGTGTCACGTCCTTATTTAGTGCAGATCGAATGCTATCGACCATGTTGCAATGTGGCCACCAGTCTATGTGACTCGATAATGCGTGCACTATGTATTGAGATTTGATGGTGGTTGGAGGTAAACGACAGGAAACCCTCGACCTGAGTGACACGGGATCGAACCCGCCAAGAAGTACCGGTTCCCTCAAGATTACAGGTACACCTTGTTGACTAGTACCAAGTAGCACGAAACCCGGGTCCAGGGTTTCCTGTCGAATACATCCAAACACCATCTAATCTCAGTACTGATGTACCTAGATTCAATCATATGTACTATCATGTGTTGTTCACTGATGAGCATTTTACCAATATTGTTTAATTATTTAATTATTCAACGGCTATCCAGTTAAATTCATTAAAGTAAATTCACATTATATTTGGGTTATTTGTCAAGATTAGCAGAGGTTGGACTGATACATGATATACAGTGCTATTCTCCCGACTGACTTGACAGTATCATTCCACAATCATAAAGAATTACTTCTTTAAATAAAAACTTCGTTTTAACTTTTTGAATGATCAATAATGATTTCGAAATTGTTTGCTTTGGAAAAAAATTCACGGGCATCAACAATTGAAGCTAACAATTTATTTCACTTGTTGAAATCATGAGTAAATTGAAGCTAGACTTCAGGAGATACTCCTGGAGTTCTAGTGAGAAGTCGTTACCAGTGGAGTTCAACCAGGTCTGTTGTGAGACAGGAACTCTCTGAAGACAATGGTGTATGGTGGCGCAACTTTGTGGATTGGTTGAAGTTAGACATTAACAGCATTGGATGCCGCCTCGGTGGTCCAATAATTAAGTGCTCGTGCGCGAGACTCATAGGTTCTGGGTTCGAATCTCGCGGGGTGCGGGACCGGGGGTGCGCACTTCTGAGGAGTCCCATACTAGGACGAAACGGCCATCCAGTGCTTCCTGGTTTTACATGGTAGTCTAGCTTCAATTGACTCATGACTTCAATAAGTTAAATTTCTAAAAATCTCCAAAAAACCCATTCTGATGATGATAATAATTTATTGATTTTTCCTTGGTTTACATTTGTAAGAAATTTATTTTCAGGAAAAACAAGACAATTTTTTTGTTGTTGCTTCACTACAACGTTTACAAGTGAATGATTAAGAGTTAACAATAATCAAATTATCAGAGGGAGCCATACAAGCCTTCCAGATTTTCCATGGTGGTCTAGCTTCAACTGACTCATGATTTCAACCATTGAAATTATCAAATTACTTTTTCATCAATATAACATAATAAATGTACTTAACTTATGATTACCATTTTCATAAAATTAAATATTTGGAAGAATAATTGAAAGCAAATCATGATGATGTATCAAGTATTTTCAAACCTTGTTTTGAATTCACTTGGTATTGTTTACTTGAATCTTCCCATTGATGTTTAGAACTGCAGTTGATCAGTCTCTTATTGCTATATGTGCATACTGTGCGTATTGCCTAGATATTACCTCAATTCACAAGCATTATAAGTAAAGATAGATAGTGAAGAAAACGCGAGTCCTGATTTCCACTGCTAGTCGTCATCCATTTTTTCTTAGAATGTTTGTTTATTTTGATGAAGTAATTCACAAAACATTATAAAATCACTTGGTAATTAAGCGAACTGGAATTTTGATTTGATTCACGTTGACTTTATAATAAGAATATTATTGAGTCAAGTAATGTTGGCTCATGATCTCGATAATACTTAACAGTCTTCAAAACTCATTGAATACAACAGTATCAAAATATCTTTTAGTACATTTCGATTTACATATTAGTAATAATGTTTCTATGATTTTCAGTGAATAGATATGTCTCGTATGTAACTATCTGATAGGACAGCATAAGAATATGACATCATTTAGGTTGATATTTCTTGTTCATCATGAATTTCTTTCAGCATGACGTGTGTAAACATCGTTTAATCTGAGATTAGAAGATCAATGTTTTCTTGTGTCAGTTCAGTGTGAACTTTGTTCAATATGACAAGTGTGGACTCTTATTTAGTGTGGTAACCGCTTAGAATGATATACGCTTTTATTTTCAGATTAAATCCATTTTCGGCATGATTTTCTTTCTATATGATATTCTTTATAATAAATTAACGCATGTTATACATACATACTTACGCTTATCACTCCTAATGCAGCATAGGTCGCCAACCAGCATTCTTAAACCAACTCTGTTCTGGGTCTTCCATTCTAGTTCTATCCAATTGTTATTCATTCTTCTTCTCCATTTCTCCGCGTATTGTAGTCTTCGATCTTCTCCTTCTTCTCATTTGACCTTGAGGATTCCAGGTAGAGGCTTGCCTTGTGACGCAGTTCGGTGCTTTCATCAATCTGTGTCCTATCCACTTCCAACGCTTCTTCCTAATTTCTTCCTCCACTGAAATCTGGTTTGTTCTCTCCCATAGTATGTTGTTGCTGATAGTGTCTGGTCAACGTATCCGAAATATTTTGCGTAGACAATTGTTAATAAACACCTGTATCTTCTGGATGATGGCTTCCGTAGTTCTCCAATTTTCCGCCCATATCATAAACGATATGATTAGTTTATTTATCAACATTTTATCTAATATTCGAGGTTAAAATATTCTTGGAAATTGTAACAACTTGAAGAGATGGTAATCAAATAAACAGTATTTCTTGGATGCTGTAAATTTCTGAAATTATTATTTATGCACTCGAAAACTGCGATTAATTGAATTTTACAATAATAAATGGACTGTGCCTAGTAATCTTTTATATCCAGACCTCGTAGTAGTTGATTTCAGTTCATGATGAAAACCCCATATATAATTCTTATCTAAGGCGAATTACGACAATTATTGCAAACTGAATAATAAAAGCACCAATAACACTGGCTCCAGCCAGGTACTACAATATATACAGAAGATTAGAGAGCGCACAGACTCCTACATAAGCTTGGTTACGTTCATCGTGTCGTTCTCCCCAAGTAGCATTTTGTGAACTCAGAAACCGGAGTGCACATAAACAATATTGAAACTATGTGGTCGAAGCTGAAAGAGTATTTGAGAGTTTATCATGGCTCCAGAGGTCGACTATTCTATAGCTGTATCAATGATTTCCTCCACTGCATGCATTACAATTTTAGAACCTCTGAACCACTTTCTAACCTTGACAAGTTTTTGAACCACGTATAAGAAGTGTATTCACTTTATTTCCTTGGTTTTGTAGAACATACTGACTGTTTGTTGATTGGCTAATATTTCTCAAAGTTACTTAAGATTCGTTCAAATGTCGTCCATACATTAGAGTCCCGCCACATTTTTTCTTTTTTAAATAATTTTTCTCTTTTTTTTTGTCTTTTTCTTTTTGTTTTCAAAGGTTTTGGCTATAGATATTGATGCAGGTGAAAATGGTACAATTCTCTATTTTATTCATTCTGGCAATGATAATAATTATTTTCAATTAGATTCATATAATGGAATATTAAGTATTCATAAACAAATTCCATATAATGCAATAGGTGAATATATTCTTAAATTAGAAGCAAGAGATTGTGGTAAACCATATCGTTTTACAATAACAGAATTAATTATTGAAATTGATCAATCACCATCTAAAGCATATCTTACAACAAATATATATCAATTACATAATTCTGATAGAATTATGCAATATGGTGCTAGTGATAATACATTAAATTTATATATTATCATTGCAATAATTGCAGCAGCTTGTGTTATATCAACTATATTGTTATTTTTAGTGTTTATATTTTTACAACGTACAAAACGTAATCGTCATGATAGAACTGATGTATCAGAAAATTCAATAAGAAAGTATCATGATATAAATATGAAAGAATTACATACAAACTATTCCATAACAAATCAATCACAAAATCAGAACATGAATAAGTTTTCAGATTATGGAGGTAAGAGATAAATCAATCAATTTTACAATGATTTTAGTTACTAATTTATACCATATAAATAAGACTTTCATATCTTGTTTAAATATCAAAAGAAGAAGGTATGATATTGTATCATCTTCCCGAAAATCTTTATCACTTTCGAAAAGTTTGTTTGAAGTTAGACATTAACACCATTGGATGCCGGTTCGGTGGTTCAATAGCTAAGCGCACGTGCGAGAGACTGCTAGGTCCTGGGTTCGAATCTCACGGGGTGGCGCAATCGTGGATACTCACTGCTGAGAAGTCCCACAATAGGACAAGTTGACTGTCCAGTGCTTCCAGGTTATCCATGGTGTTCTAGCTTGGCATGTCGTATGATTTCAACTATTGAAATTACTGAAATCTTCACAAAGCTCCTTTGGACTTTCGAAAATTGTTATTAAGCTAAATTGACAGATATGAATTTGAATGAAGAATTGGATAATAACTCATTACTTGTTTACTAAGGGTTAGTTGTGTTCAGTGAACAGTGAAAAGATATGTGATTATGTTTCGCATACATAGTCTTATCTAACAAGTACTTGCTTACTTACTTGCTTACACCTGTTACTCCTAATGGAGCATATTCCGCCGATCAGCATTCTCCAACCCACTCTGTCCTGGGCCTTCTTTTCTAGTTTCATCCAATTATTGTTCATCCTGTAGGAATCTAATAGCCAGAGAAATGATCTGCTAATCAGGTTTAATATATTCAATTGATGTAGTCAGTAGTATCATTTTAAATCTTATTTATTTTATTAATATTCTATTAGACAAAACATATTTTCCCGATATGTAACGTAATCTAATTTGCACTTGCATATCGCTAGTGTATCATTTTAATGTATACATCATTTGTTTCAATATTTATTTCTTAATCTTAGTTTACGGTTTGAACCTTGTGATGGTTTTCTACTCGTTTAAATTGTTACAAATTAGACCATTCAGTTATTTTGTCGAGTTGTAAGTTACTCAGAACATATCTAAGTAACATGTCACAGTTTATTAATATGTGATGCATTTTGAGAGTAATCATAAGAAATCTTATATAATATTTATTTAAACAGTCTGCAGATAACTAGTTGAAGTAAACAAAGAAAGCAAGAACAATGACTTGTATAGAATAACATGAACTTATTTTATTACGTCTGGTTCTTGTCAGCAACTTACAACTTGTATGATCTATAAAGTGAAGCCAAATTACTTACATGGAAGAGTTTATACGTATATATGGATAGTGGCTAAAAGTGGAATCGAGGAAACGGGTTTCATCTTATTTGGTACTCGTCAGATGGATGTACTTGCATCCCACAGTTGATATTCACTTCGAGAGTCGAACCCATTACCGTTCACTTCAAATGACATTAAGTTTTCTAATTATCTACTGAGTTCAAATAGCCAATAGATTCCACAATGATATGAAGTTTGACCCATTTGTGTAATGGTTGTTTCAATCTTTGCACCGATGTTTTGGACTGCAATTGATCAGTCTTTTACTCGCATATGTTCATCCTGTTCAGATTGCCTCGATATAGCCTAAAGTCTCAGGCACTATATGTAAGGATTGCTTCGACATTGACATTCAGCTTCAGAGTCCCAAACAGGATGAAACTCGCGTTTTAGATTCCATTGTTAGCCACCATCCATCTCTGCTCATAATACTAGTGACATAAGGTAATATACAGACAATTCACACACATGCTAATAAGAGACTGATCATTTGTAGTCTTAAACATCGATGGGAAGATTCAAACAACCAATGCAAACAATAATGGTAGAGTTTAGTTGGAAGTTGCTATGATCAAACATTAGTGGAGAATAGCAACGGTGTAAAAAAGTTTAATAAGCTAAATAAAATATTGTAAATGTATAACTTATGTGAAAATATTCTATGACATTGATAGTAACAAAAGTCACTTCATCAGTTGAGATGGCTGGGACACGTGTTACGTATGCCCAACCACCGACTGCCTCGACGTGCGATGTTCAGTGGTATAGGAGTAGGTTGAAAGAAAGCTAGGGGTGGCCAAACCAAAACATGGCACAAGTCCATGAAGTCACTGACAAGTGAACTGAGTCATGTTGGTAGGTGTAGACTACCTGGTTGGGGACCGCGAGATGATAGCAACCGATGGTTAGAGACCCTGAATGACATGGCTCAAAATCGTTTGCAATGGCGCAGGTGCATCCACTCTTTGTGTTCTCCCAAATTTTAATCTTCTGAATTCTTCATGTCCCTTTTTTCCTCTTTCCAAATTTCTTTCACTGGATTATACTCTTTAAATAACATCTCCAAACCCTAATCTTCCCGATTACTGCTTATACTCTTATTACCTCTAGCACTACGGGATTTGAATCGACCACTGCATCTCTGTGCTAATGTGGTGTGGCAACTCGAACTGATGTACGTACGTACGAAGTTCTACGTTGTTACTGACTGACTGTAACAAAAGTCCAGAGAGCTATAAACAAATGGTTTCGCATTGAATAAACATTGATAATAAGTAGGAATAAAATGAGTGAAACTCAATTGGTTAAAATAAGATTACGAATCTAGAAAAGTCTAAATAAAAAAAACGTAACCATGTAATTAATTGAAAGAAAGAGTTGAATAAACTTTTATGACATAGTCAAGGAATATTTATATGTTCATAAAATTTAAGATACACTCTTATTTCCATTTGACCAACGTAGGTGCTCGGGCTGGGAACATGTTAATTCATAAAAATAGTTGACGCTAACATAAAAATATATGCACTTGGTATTGTTTTTACTTGAATCTTCCCATTGATGTTTTGGGACTGAAATTGATCAGTCTCTTATTGGCATATGTGCATACTGTGCGTATGCCTCGATATTGCCTTAATTTACAAGCATTATAAGCAAAGATGGATAGTGGCTAGCAGTGGAATCCAGGACGCGCGTTTCGTCCTGTTATGGACTCGTCAGCTGACAATACCAAGTGAATTAAACTTCACCCCATTGCACAAGCAAGTGGCTATCAGAACTCAGTAGCTAAGTGGATAACGCGATGGTGTTTGAAGCGAACGGTACTGAGTTCGAGTCCCGGAGTAAACATCAACTCTGAGATGCAGGTACATCCAGCTGACGAGTCCCAAACAGGACGAAACGCTCGTCCTAGATTCCACTGCTAGCCACCATCCATCTTTGCTTATAATAAAAGTATATGGTTCATAATGAGGTTATTTCAATTTAAACTAAGATGGATTTGATATTATGAGTCCTAGTTAGTTTTAACAAAAATCAACAGTTCTCGAAAATGTTATTGTTGGAGTTATTATTTAATCTACTGTTTCACCAGTTACTCAAATTTGTACTTTTTTAATGAAGTCTTCAGAATGGAAATTGCCAAAGATTAATTTAATCCAAACCAATCACATTCGAAGACGTCAAAATACTTCACAATTTTAACTATGTCTTTGATCTGAAAATGAGTAACTTAGAGCCCATTCTATGACATTTGCTTTGATGTTTGTAGATGTATTTTGATCCCATGATAATTCACTGATTATTGTACTCTAAATATTATGATTTTGTTTAGTGGTTGTACTTATAGATGCTAATTACAAGAAATGTTCTGAAATTTTTCAATTTCCAAATATACTCCTTAATCAAAAAATTTGTATGGTCGGGTTGGATAATAAGCGGTTTGATGCGTTGTGACAAAAGAAGTATTTGCTTTTGCTGGTTTACTCATACAACTCTTTATAAGTTCCAAAAATAAATTTGTGTTTATATCTTATTTGGTAGCGTAAGTCATCTAGAAAGTACTCTGGTTTTGTCCATTCATCGTGTATGTCTGCTGTAATTTGCATTGTTTTGAATAAGATTTCTGCAAAGACAGCATTCATTATCTAGTAACATAAACTAGGAGACACGATACTCTGTCCTAGTTCATGTCTGACCAGGATTACTTTATTTCGAAATCGCCTATCTAAATATTGGATTTTCTATTTTGTTTTCGCTATGACTGCCAAATGATAGCCCATAAACATGAAACATTTATTACAGTAAATAAAGAAAAAACTAAAGACCAGAACAACAAAGTCATTGACATTCCCTAGTTTTTAAAGTGTTCACAAAGTTTTTCAATGTATGATGCAACACAATATAAAAATGGAACAAATGTTTATGATCAACGAATTAAACAGTGTTTATCAGTATAGTGTTTGATGATAACATCCACGGAAGACCAGGAAACGATAAACAACATTTTGTACTAGTATGGAACTATTCATTAATCCTCGTCCACGACTTCGCCGGATATTAAAGTAATGGCTTTTATCCTTTGCTGCTAGAGATTAAAATTTAGATCATTGAATTGGTCATGGTTTAAAATCTTGGTTACCTCGCGTCTTCGCACTGTTGATGAGTCCCATACTAGAACGAAAAAACAATCATACAGTATTTTGTGGTTTTCGTCGATCATTGAACAATAGTCGGTTTGCAATTTCAATAAATAGTATTTATTTAATTGCTTCAATCTCATGTTTCGATTGATTTTATTATTTATTTTTATTTATTTTAATAGTTCATCCATTTCCTAATTGCTCTCAACAATTACCCAGTTACGAAGATGGAAATAATAATTTGGAATTAATTAATCATCCAAATGGGAGTTTGTTTCTGTTACCTGTTGAAACAGATTATAATTACGGTCAAAATTCATTTAATAAAATTCCCGTTACTTATTGGTCCACTAATAGCAACATAATTAATGATAATAATGTTGTCAACATGGAAACTAATGAGAACAGAATAAATCTGACTGTTTCATCATATAACATGAACAATTTATATAATGATTATACAAATTATCACAATGGGGATAAAATAGATATAACAGGTTATCAAGATGTTTGTCAAACAATATTGAATGGTCAATGTTCAATACCTTTTAGTATACCTGAAGCCTGTAATGAACTGACTGATATATCAAAACATGTAAGTTTACAGAGAATTTATTCTTAGTTTATTATTACAACTTACTATAATGGTACTGTTATAACCATGATGAGTAAAGAATTTGTCATAATACCAACTAAATTTGTTTTGAACTGTAACTTAAAAAAAATTCAGTAACCGCGATCATAATTTAGCTCCTGGTCATCCATTTGAAATTACTGGAGTAGCAATGTGATTCGGTATGGCATTTATTAATTAATGATCAGAATTACTGTTCAAAGTTATGTCACTGATTCTTTTAGCCCATTCTTTAGTTATAATGAAGATAAAGCCTAGTCTGAGTGTTCGACGAATATATCCGATCAAGAAATATTTGCTTCTTAAATGCAATTTATGTTTATGATGATAAATATTTAGATTAACACAGTTGGACAGATATCAGGTAAAATTATTCAATATACTACACTTGAGCATTTCATTTCACATATAATAAATTATGGATTAATATATATGGACGACTGTTAGAAATAAGTGTAATAAAAGTATTCATAACATTCACTTTGTACACAAATATGCAATGGCCAGCTGACAAACTTCTATTACTGGGCTCCTTTAAGCAGAAAGAGAAATCTTATTCACTCTTTATGTTACCAAATAAATCGGATATGTAGTACAGAATGGATTGACGAAAAACTCACATTTCTCTGGAAGACTCGGACGAAAAATGCCTATCTAGACGATTTCATAGATAATAATATGAAAAAAAGTGTTTGTGATAGGGAATCTGGTTGTTCTGTTCGAAAGAAAAAATCTTCTATATATGTTTGGGACTTAAAGATGATCAAACATTTGATGTAATCAAAAATCATTTAACAAAAGTGATAAAAAGAACATTCTGTGCGGTAAAACTGCCAATAACGTTCACTAGTGGGAAATTGTTGTCTATGTCCATAAAAGATAAGCTTTCCCATCTGATCGCCTCCATGTACATCAACCAGTTCACCTGCTCTTGTGGAGCAACGTACATTAGCCGTAACCAGAGCTCACTTTCAACTCGGATACGAGAACTTCATCGTTTTAATATCTTTATTTTTTATGAGTCATTTCGTCACACTTTAAAAAAACGAATAGGTACTCCAGAATAAACTATAATGACTCTTCAAATGTATGTTGTCCCTTTTATATACAAACTAACAATTCAAACATATACTTTATGTAGTTGTATATTGCTAGTATATTAAATATTATAGGATCAACTTGACTACGTTTCATTCATTCATTTCTCAATATGTTTTATAGAAAGATTTTAGAATTATCTTGTCAAATCCATTTCTTATTAGAAAACAAAACAAACAAGCAAACTCAGTCTACGTTCAACTTTGTAGATGAATGAAACAGAAGTTTTCTAAATGTCAATTATTATATAATCGCCATTATAACACAGTTTGCTTTTTTTTTCTTCTAAGAATACTCCATTCATTGTTTTATGATTGATAACATTCAAATGAAATTATATCTGTCAAGTAACTGATATGAACATAGTAAGATAAGCTTTTTTCTTGGGTTAAGTGAATAAACGTTGGGAATAATTTCTAAGAATAATGATTAACGTTAATATAGACAAATAAATTAACTGAGATCTTTTATGATATATTATCAGTTATAAGTGACTTTTATCAATAATCTCATTATAATTTAATTGATAGACTTCGATCAAGATCATAAATTTAATAAAATTATATTAAGTAGTATTATGTTGAATGAAGTAATTTGTAGTGGCTGTGCTTCGTTGACAAATCATCCTCCTAACCGTTACCATATAATCCTCAACGGTGTTTGAAATCAGAAGGCAAAGAGAAGCAGCGACTACAGTTTTATTAGCCGAATAACTCAGACCACAAATCCGTGAGGCAAATGAGTAAGTCAGTGAACCGAGAGTGTAGAGTTTTAAATGTACAAATATATATAGAGGGAAATGAAGGGATCATCGAATCAATGAAGCAGCTAATAATAAAGCTAGCAGAGTGAATATATGCGTAGGCGGTAAGGAATGTTCAAGCATACATATTTCATACAAGCACAACATTGATAAGGATACAGTAAGTTGTTATTAGTACGGAAAACTTTATCCGCTAAATAAGTTTAAAAAAAGGGCTTAACTGAGTTAAACAAAATCAATTGCACGTGAGTTGCTATAAATTCAAAAGGAAAATGATTTTTATGCTTAGAATATTGAATAAAACAGATTAAATTGCTTTTACTTTAAGCGTTTACTTTTAATAACTATGTAAGGTCCAAGACTATCATGTTGATTGCCTTTCATCACTTAGATTCTTTATTTCAAACACAATAGAGAAATTCATACATATACAGGTCAAAGAAGATGCTTTCTTTTTTCATTTATTATGTTTTCGGAGCAATTGATGATACGTTGAAAATACACACGCACACACACACACACACAAAACGATGAGAATACGAATTCTTAGGAACTGTGTTTGTAAGCTATTAGCATTTAGAAATCATTTATCTCTGACTAAAGACGTTTAGCATACAAGAATTCATGGTCTCTTTACTTCACCTTCTATACTTTCACAATGAATAATATATTCTTGTTTGTATGATCAAATCATGTTACATTTAAAAAACAGTGGTCCATACATGCATTTTTTGCAATTGTGGTAGAATAGATTACTGTTGGAACTATACATTCATTAAGAAAATCACAAACAAATTTGCAATCTTTTCTAAACTTTTCTTATCACAAATCTCTATATAAATGAATATGGAAGTCGTCACTATACATCAACATCATTGATTATGAAAAGGCATTTGACAGTGTTGATAGGAGAATGTTATGGAAAATTTTTCGACACAATGGAGTTCCTCAGAAGATTGTCAGCATTATCCGGAACTCATACGACGGGCTACAGTGTAAAGTCGTTCATGGAGGACAGCTGTAAGATGAAGTCCAAGTAAGGACTGGAGTCAGACAAGGCTGTCTACTCTATCCCTTCCTCTTTCTTCTGGTGGTCGACTAGATTATGAAGACCTTGACATCTGAAGGAAAACACGGAATACACTGGACAGCTCAGAACCAATTGGACGATTTGGAATTTGCAGATGACCCAGCCCTCCCATCACATACAAACGAACAAATGCAGATAAAGACAGCCAGTGTAGCAGCAGTCTCTGCATCACTAGGCCTCAACATACACAAGGGAAAAACCAAGGTCCTCAAATACAACACAAAAAACATCAAACCAATCACACTTGATGAGAAAACTCTAGAAAATGGAGAATCCTTCACATACCTGGGAAGCATCATCGATGAACAAGGAGGTTCAAATGCAAACGTAAAGACGAGGATTGACAAAGCAAGGACAGCATCCCTACAATTGAAGAACATATGGAACTCAAAACAACTTTCAACCAATATCAAAGTGAGTATCTGCAATACGAACGTCAAGACAGTTCTACTGTACGGAGCTGAAACTTGGAGAACTAATACAACCACCATCAAGAAGGTACAAGTATTTATAAATGGTTGTCTACACAAGATACTCAACATCCATTGGCAGGATACCATCAGCAACAGTCTACTGTGGGAGAGAACAAACCAGCTTCCAGCTGTAGAGGAAATTAGGAAAAGACGATGGAAATGGATGGGACATGCATTTTTCAAATAATCAAACTGCACCACGAGGCAAGCCCTAACTTGGAATCGTGAAGAGAAGCGGAAAAGAGGGAGGCCAAAGAACACATTACGTCGGAAAATGAAAGTAGACATGAAAAGGATGACTAACAACAGGAAAGGATTGCTTGAGACAGGGTTGGATGGTGAATGCTGGTGGGCGAATGAATGAAAAGTTTAACAAGAATCAGGTACCTGGTATATAGACATAATTATATTAAAAATGATTAAAATATAGATAATTCTATCATTTCTTTTAGTAAGTCTATCTGAGATCCTTCAAAGTAGCAATCAAAATCAAAAGAAATGGATGTGTATATATGTGTGTGTATCGTTACATTATTATTTATCAAAATTTTATGGAGATACGATATGTTATTGATGTATATAAAGAAAAGGTATATTGAATAGATTCGAACGATATGACTTTGAGAATACTGAAGAAAATAAGATGGAATGAGTGTCCTTTTGATAATCTCTATGCTTAAGAAAGTTGCCATAATTTTAGTGAGCAAGTTAAGAATTTTGTGCTATATATCAGCAGTTGTTTTCTCAAGGAGTAATATTCGTAAAGAACTCCTTATAGTGGGAACGATTGAATAGGAGTGATCCATACGTTTATGAAGGAAGGGAATATAGTATAAACACAAAACACTTAAAATCCATTACTTACTTACTTACTTACTTACGCCTGTTACTCCCGATGGAGCATAGGCCCCCGACCAACATACTCCAACCCACTCTGTCCTGGACCTTCCTTTTTAGTTCCATCCAGATCTTGTTCATTTTTCTCATGTCTATCTCCATTTCCCGGCGTAATGTGTTCTTTGATCTTCCTCTTCTCCTCCTTTGGCCTTGAGGATTCCATGTGAGGGCTTGTCTTGTGACACAGTTCGGTGCCTTCCTCAATGTGTGTCCAATCCACTCCCAGCGCTTCTTCCTAATTTCTTCCTCCGCTGAGATCTGGTTTGTTCTCTCCCACAGTACGTTGTTGCTCATAGTGTCCGGCCAACGGATCTTAAGTATTTTGCATACACAACTGTTAATAAACACCTGTATTTTCTGGATGATGGCTTTCGTAGTTCTCCAGGTTTCTGCCCCATACAGTAGAACTGTCTTGACATTTGTATTGAAAATCCATAGCTTGTTCTTTTTTTATCGAAAACATGTCCATGACACTAATCAACAAAGAATGGTACAATTTTTGATTGTTAAATTCTTTGGTGCATTACTCAATCATTGTCAAATTTTCCAGTGGAAATATCTTTTCTACATAGATGTCTAATGAGATATTAGCTTCATCTGTTAAACCTCTTCATCTAATTATTATTGAATCGTCAATGAAGTAATGTGGTGAAACAAAAAGATGTTTAGTGTTACTATACGGAGATGTATATCCATTTCTAATAACTAGGTTAGTTTGTATATTGAATACAGTTGAGTTTTCAAACTGAAAACCAATTACAAAACCTTGACATATCAAATTCTGGACATAAGGTAGCTCCATTCTATATTTAAATGATCGAATAAAAACTCAACCCATTTGCATTTCAAGTCCATTCTCTTAAATGGTTAGGTTCTTTAGTTTTTGCTCAAAAATTAGAAGTATTTAATGCTTAAACTCTGGAATCTCATGCTAAGACCTAAGCTAATGACTACTTAACCTGAATTAAATGATGTACATGTAAAACGTAAGTTAACTCGCATTGTAAAGTACAAAATTCAACAATTTCCACAGTAATAATATCTGTCTATATTTGATCATGGAAGTAACCTCATCACTGTCTGTGGTTTTGAAATAACTATACAAAACACATTGATTATCTTTTATTTTTCATAATTGATTACATTATTGATTATCATTATTTCCATTGAAATTACTTTGTAGCCACATATATTAATGTCTACAATGGATAATTGGCCAAAATTATCAACAACCGATTTTACATCTAATATCATTCTATCAACTGATTGTGATTCAGGTAATGGTGATAGTGTAGAAATTCAACCAAATTTATCAACTAAAGTTTATTTTGTTGGAAGAACATAAACATTTAAATGATAGGCAGCCCAGAAAAGTTCAACTATATTATAGTATATATGAATGAATTACATTCAGTATTACTTATATTATATGTAATAACATTGATGAATTATTGTAATAAATTATACATTTTTCGATATGAAAACGAATTTTTCTTATTATATATATATAGTGTTAATATTAGCTGTATATGTTTTAATGATCCAATGGAATATCCATTCCATCTATTGATGAAGATGATCTTTCTTTTCTATCAGTATTTCTATTCATGAATTTATCCAAGATTTATGCGTTCATGACATGATTTCAAAATGAAGTTTGTTCGTCCCTCTTTTTTTTCTCGTTTATTTTTCTTCTTGTTTTCTAAATTAAAGAACCATTTCATCACTAACACTATGATTGATCACTTCAATTAAATCGATACAAAGTGATCATTCATTTAAAAAGTTTCATAATCATTTATAATCATTGAATCAGTGATATTATATTTAATAATTTATCATTCCATTACATTATACCTATTCAATCTGATTATAAAACTATATATTCTATTCAACTTCATTTTTCTATTAATCATTAAAAGAAGAGTATCCATAGGTATTGCATAATTATGTAATAACTATATTTATTATTTCTATTTTCCTCTTGTAATTATTGGCATTATGAAAGGAAGAAAGAAACCAACAACAGCAACCACAACAATAACAACATTGTTTTGGTTACTAATCAACATTTGACTGTACAAATGATTTGCTTTCAATATTTTTTATCTTTTAATAAATAGTGTTTTCTCAAAGTTCTCTTTCTATTTTTTTACATGACATCCAATGATAGAATCATGTTATCAGATAATGATAAGTAAAAGGTGTTGTCGGTTATTAGAGGTTCCATATAGTGTGTGATCAAACCATTAGATTGTAGGGTTATTCATTTATATTTGGATTATGTAAATGTAAGTGTTACTACGAAAGCTATCATTCAGAAGATACAAGTGTTCAATAGCAGCTGTCTACGCAAAATACTTTGAGTCCGTTGAACAGAAACTATCAGCAACAACTTACTGTGGGAGTGAACAAACCAGATTCCAGTGGAGGAAGGAATCAGGAAGAAGCGTTGGAAGTGGATAGGACACAGATTGATGAAAAGTTGGGTCGTTTTTACCCTGTGCTAATTGTTGTGTCCTTGACTGAAGAATTAGAGAACAGCGTATTTATCGATCGATTCAATGACACGCAAACACGTACAGACGGCCCAGAGTCTCGATTGGTCCCACTTCCCTGTCTAGCCCAGTCAGTTGAGTCCAGAACACAAGTCACAACCTCTGAGATATGAATCATTATATTTCAAACATACTTTGTTTATATACCAATCAAGCATACCACATCGTACCATAAAATAGAAAACAACATTTTGTACAATATTCAACAAGTGAACAGATATCGACCAATAGGAAATGTCCATTTAAAGTCCAAGGACACCATTGGACTTAACATGATAATTATTGGTCTATTCCTCCGCATCCACAACAGCACCCAACTGCGTTACAAGGCAAGCCTTCACTTGGAATCCTCAAGGTCAAAGGAGAAGAGGGAGTCAAAAGAACACATTACGACGAGAAATGAAGACACATTTGTGAAGAATGATCAACAATTAGATAGAACTGGAAATGAAGGTTCAGAACAGAGTCGGTTGGAGAACGAACTAAAATTTTAATATTGCACGGATAATCACTCTCATATACTTACACAAACCCGCATTGTAAATTAACGTTTGAGTAGTTGTATGCTGTTGGTAAATAATATGAGCCTGCCACAAACGCACTACACGTCTGTCAGTGCATTCAAATTAAATTAATCTTCCTTCTCATTTAAAATGGTTTATGTTGAAATTATGACATTTTAGAGACATCGGATTGTTTAATGACTCGTCAATACATATATCAATTCAGTACAATTGTATTGAAGAAAGTATGAGTTTATCCTCCATATGTAATTTTTAGGAAAAATTGTTGTAATTAATCTGGTTAACAAAGACAATTTTACCTACTAATAATGTGTTCTCTTGACTCCCTTCTCTCTTTTGACCTTGGGAATTCCAAGTGAGGGCTTGCCTTGTAACGCAGTTGGGTGCTCTCCTCATTGTATGTAGCATCCACTTCCAACGCTTCTTCCTGATTTCTTCCTACGCTGAAATCTGGATTATTCTCTCCCACAGTACGTTGTTGCTGATAGTATCTGGTCAACGGATCCGAAGTATTTTGCGTAGACAACTGTTAATAAACACCTGTGTTTTTTCCGGATGATGACTTTCGTAGTTCTCCAGGTTTCCACAACACACAGTAGAACTGTCTCGACATTTGTATTGAAAATTCTGACTTTGGTGTTAGTTGACAGACAGTTGTTTTGATTTTCAGATGTTCCTCAGTTGTAAATATGCTGCTCTTGCTTTTCCGATCCGCGCCTTCACATTTGCATCATATCCACCGTGTTCATCAATGATGCTGCCCAGATATGTAAAGGTTTTTTCATCTTCCAAAGCTTCTATATGAAGTGCTATTCGATTGGTGCATGTTGTGTCGTATCCGTGAATCTTACTTTTCTCTCTGTGTATGTTGAAACCTACTACTTCTGAGGCTGCTACTACACTAATCGTCTTCTCCTGCATTTGTTTTTGCGTGTACGATAGACAAAGCAGATCATCTGCGAAGTCTTGATCATTCAGCTGCATTCTGGCCCTCCACTGCATCCCGTGCTTTCTCCCCACCAGATGTTAAAGTCTCCATGATCCAGTCGATCACCAAAAGAAAGAGAAATGTTGAGAGTAAATAACCTTGCCTGACATCTGTGAGCTCTCCACCATGCATGATTTTGCAGTTAAATCCATCATAAGAATTCCGTATGATGTTAATTATTTCCTCACGCACGCCGTATTGTCAAAAAACCCTTCGCAGTATTGTCTTGTCCACTCTATCAAATGCTTTCCCGAAGTCAATAAAGTTAGTGTAGAGTGATGAATTCCATTCAACTGCTTGTTCCACAATAATACGTAGTGTTGCGATTTGATCTGTACACGATCAATCCTTACGGAATCCAGCATTAATAAGAGGATCAGGTATTAAAATTTTCTACCACATTCACAGAAATATAAGATTGTGAAAAGTAACGTATTAGTTGTAAATAGTAAAACAAAATAAATTACGACTTAATTATTGATCCACTTATGTCAGTAACATCTAGAAAACTAAACTAAAAAATCTTTTCAAAAGTAAGAAAATGTATGTGTCTTTACAAAAACACAGAACTTGTTTCGGTTATCAGATATGACATAAATTCAGCTGATGGGTCTTAAATTGTAAGAAATACAACCATTGTTTTTCACAATTCATTTATTCTATTACACTCGTCTTACAATAATAATACTGAACATCTAAGCTGCTTGTAAATATTTAAACAACAAAAGAATCAACTTGAGCTAACTTAACAATAAACTAATTAAGCTGTAAGGGTTTTAATCTTCCCGTTCTTGGCGATAAGGTCTAAAATCGAACAGACTTTTTTAGCAATATGGCACGTACAGTAGATTAGTTTAACATCGCTATCACCTAGAGGTATATTTAACAAGGTTGGATAGTGACTAGAAATAAAATTCAGGAGCTCTTCGTTTTATTTGGGAGTCGTTTGATGGATGTATCTTAATTTCACTGTTGATTATATCTCCGGGGCTCGAACACAATGTCTTTGGTTTCAAACGTTCAATACATTATCCGTTTAACTACTGATTTCAGATTAACCCAGTACCTTTCATCGAATGAGCTATCTCTTCCAGCTAAGAACAAGTTAGTAGATTCCTCATTAATATCTCTTAGCACCTCTTTTGAAACATAAACTTAAAACTGCCGCAATTTCTATTTTTTCTCAATTATAGAGCAACTTGTCAAACTTTCTCAATCATCTTTCACAGAAATAGAAACTAACTCAAATAAGCACTAATTTCCACCATTATGTTAACTATCTAGCATCAGTGCAACTCGTTGTGTATGTGGAGTATTTTCTTTTTCATGACTGGAGTATAACAGCAGCTCCCTTGAATATAGTCTTTGTTGTCTAACCTGAATCCAATGTGTTTCACAGATTCCAAGCCATTCCAGGTCGTTTCTTTTCATTACTGCGGCAATTTGAATCACTCTCCCGGTCCCCCACATTTTACGAGCATTCCATGTGTCTAAATTAATGGTTGCTTTAGTTATCAGAAGGGGCATCAGCCTCGTGACATACGAAGGAACTCGGCTTTCATAACGAGGAATTATAACTCTTCTAAATGAAGAATTTTCACTCCCAGGTCAGACTTTAAATGGTTTGAGTAATTTTTTCTGGTTAGCGTTTTTTTAGAGAGTTAGTTTTCTACGGGAGAGGTTCGCTAACCCCATGTCCAACCCTCCTCCCTTATCTGGACTTGGGACCGGCAGTAGCCCCAGAGGGGCTCCAAGAAGAGTTTTATATATATATACCCTGTATATATTCACGAATGAGTTGACTATTGTGGAATTCATTTATGTATAATAAACTAATTAAAGCTATAATTAAATGTTTTTTCTCTATCATAGATGTGCCTAATTTTCCATTGATTCTTTTGTTCAACAAAAATAAATTGCATTTTCATTTTGTAAAAAAAAATTCTTTCAATGTCTAAATATTCATTCAGACATAGTGATTTATCATTTATTAATATTATCATTATACAGAACTATATAAAATGAGCATAAAACTGTACATACTATGAGTAAACTAAACAAAATTAGATACAAGTTTATGAGTCAACAAATTGTACATTAAAGAGTATTTTGTTGAATATTCAATTTGATATTAAATGATAGGCACAAAATGGATTAGGGATTAATTAATAAATCATGTATTCGTAACCTCAGTCAGACAAATTTTATTACTTGAGTAATATGTATTAATAATAGTTGAGATCATGAATCAGTTGTAGCTAGAAAACTATGGAAAATCTGGAAGTAAAAGGATGGACGTTACTTCTTAGTATGCAACTCTTAATCAGTACGTATCTACGATCAAACCTTGCTAGATTCGAACACAGGACTCGTTGGTCTCGCGTACGAACGGTTAAACACTAGACGACTGAGATGGTCGACATTCAACGGTGTTAATGTCTAACTTCAACGTATCCAGGAAATGGAACGACACATCCACTATTGTCATCAGTGAGTTACTATCTCAAAACAGAACTGGTTGAACTCCACTGGTTACTGCTTTTCACTAGAACTCCAGGATATACCACAAGAAATTAGTCACATGTGAGCATAAGTTGATTTGTACCAGAAGGGATTTTGTGGATATCGTAGTAATTTTAATTGTTGAGATCATGAACCAATCAAGACAATTAGGTCCTCGATTCGAATCTCGCAAGGCGGAATCGTAGATGCGCACTGCTGAGGAGTCCCACAATAAAACGAAACGGTCTGCTGGTGCTATCAGATTTTCCATGGCTTTCTAGTTTTAATTGACTCATGGTCACTACTATTAAAATTAGTATAATATCCCTAAAACCCCTTCTAATACAAATATGTATTAGTTGTTCAAAAGTACACACAACTGGTTAGACATGAATAAACCTTTAATTACCGTACATTCGACAATTTGAAGTAGGAATATGATAATGAATGCCACATCTCATATTATAGCAACTCTCTTACAGTCAAATTCGATTATGAATAATTTTCGTTTAATGTTATTGTTAACTTACTTAACAGACAATATTATTCGAGCTGCAACAAATCGTCTATTTTTTCGTACTATTATGATCACTATCTTGTCTGTATAAAAGTGTAGTTTGATCACATGATAGTCTCTAGCTCAAATGTTGATAGCTTAAATATCTACCGATGATTTATTCTCTTCCTCATGTATATATGTACTCGAATCCTATTATTAGCTTTTGCCTTGCCTAGTTGCGCTATGATTCGATCTGATTATAAATTTGCCTCTGTATTTGCTCGCATACACAAATATTCGGTTCTCTGCTTCGAATTCCGTCGACGTGCTTATGACTTCGTGATCCGTGCTATCTGCTAATAAACTATAGTAGCCGTTTCTTATTGCCGGTGATCAAGGTGAGAGATTGATGAAGCTAAACCACTACAACATATATATATATATTTGGAATATATATATATTGGAATAAATAATAGAAAAGTTATAATCTTGTTTGGAACGTTAAATCCCTAGAACTCACTTGGAAAAAGTTCCTAACTTTGTGATTTTATTTCGAAAATTTGAATTTCTTTGTTTCCGCGCCGAAAGCGCTGTTTTCATACTCATGTCGTATTTCCCACTTGGGAGAATCTTAAACGCTATTGGTCCGTCGTGTCTTTTAATATACTATTTTTAACACATCCTAAGGATGGTTTTGGGCTGTATATATACGTTTTGATTTATGTCTGTTGTTATCACTCGTGCTTCTGACTTTTTGAGGAATAGACTTCTACGTCCGGATTTCGACTCCTCTCTCTAGTTAGAGTGGCTGGAATGCAATAGAATAGCTAGTTTATTGATCTTTGATCACAAGTCATTGTTCCGTGCTACAATGACTATTATTTGCTAAAAACAAATCCCTACTTAAAGTAACAAAACTTCCTAAGTAGGTTTTTTGTTTCTCTGATCATAGTTAATTTTTCTGCAACTTTGTATCATTTAATTAATTTAATTTATAATCATCTTTACAATAAATTTTCATCAGTTGGTTTAGTTAAAAATAAATCTTTTAAGAAATAACTGACAGTTGTAAAACACACCCATATAGAAATATCGTTTTAATTCAGACTAACATAAAATGAAATTCCAAAAGTACTTCATTACTTAAATAGTTCTAGAATCATTAGACGATTTTATCATAAATCAGTATTAAAACTTAACACCAAGTTAATAAATCAATAAATCAATAATCTTCTGACATCCCGGTTTACAGAAATGGTCAGCAATGCGGAACGAATGTAGATATAGATGTAAATTGTCTGTAAGAGATAGTTTATAAGCTGTGATAAAAGATTATTTATCACAGGAATTTGTATTAATATGATGTACTAATTAGAAATTATTATTTTCTTAGTGGGATGTCTAGGATGTCATATTGAGTTATGTATCAATGAGTGACTTCATACTGATTTCAATCAATATATTTTTTGAATTCTCTTTCTATAATCAAATACCATTTCTTTGTCAACTGTGTTCCTGATTTGCATGAAAGAGCCATTGTTATTACCGATCAAAGATTCGAGTGAATGCCTGTAAATATTTTGCTGTAGTTTACAATACTACGGCTACCGTAACAAAAAAAACAACAGTTTCTTCTCTCCTAGGTTTGAACACTCAAAGGTATCAACCTAGCGAGGATCATGAAACTCAAAGAATCAAATTGAATATGAGAACACAAAACTATTTACCGATTTATTAGTCAAAGGAATAATCCAACTGAATGTTATTCACAGAGGTTTAATGCGAATGAATTTCATTCAGAATAAAAAATACATTGGACTAATGTTAAATCCTATTTAAAATTAATATATTATCTCAATTTTTCTATCTCATTCTAATACTCTATTGTTAGTTAGTTGATAACATACATGAACACTGTTTCTAATACACAAACGAGATAGTTTCTGACCTAACACTTAGTTTTTCTACCCATACACATATTAACTTGGGTGTTTTATTTATGTTATTTGATCTTGAATACAAGTGAAGTCAAGGAGTGAATACAGACAGAATATTCTTAGTTGATATTTAATTTATGGTTGAATTCATGAGCCAGTTGAAGCTAGACCCTCATGAAAAACATGAAAGCACTGTACGGCCATTTCGACCTAGTGTGAGACTCCTCAGCAATGTGCATCCAGCCCATGGGGCTCGAACCCAGGACCCACCGGTCTCGCACGCGCACGCCTAACATCTAGAGCACCAAGCCGGCATCCAACAGTGTTAATGTCTAACTCCAATCAATCCAATACGTTAATACGTAAAATATTAGGTTGACTTCATTCGGATATCCGACTCATTTTCATCATTCACTATATGTGGTGCATGCTACTTAAGTCAACAGATATAAATAGTATGCAAACCAAATAGAAGTGGAATGCCTGGCAACCGAAGACAAAAGAGATCAAATATAAGAAAAATAAAATGTAAACATAGAGTAATTGTAATGTAAACAGGAATTATTATTAGTATTAGCTTTAGTCGAAATTATATTTTTGGTAAAATATCAAATTCTCAGCACAAAGTATTTCAGTGAGTTTCAGTTTCTTACTTCTTAATCGATGTAGACGATAAATATTGAGTCATCGCCAGTTAGGTATTAGCACTTCAGAAGTCAATATCTGAATAATATTCATTCTTCTCAATGTATATTGTCAACCACCACAAAATTTGCGATTGTACATTTTTGAAACTTGTACAGCGAAATGTCGTACACATCTCACAAACTCACCTGAATAGGTTATGTAATTAATTTGCATAATGATCTGTTCAAACAAACAAGGAAACATATAACTCTCTGAAATATTTAAATGGCAAGAACAAGTAGCCCAGATATTCAAGCAGGCCGCCGAACATGAAGGAACGATTAAGCTTGTAATAGACAATTGATGGAATGTGTGCAATTAACACTAAATTGATTTCCCACTACAAATCTACATAGTTCACAAATGTTATTTCATAGTTCGGTTCTTATTTGAACGTGTTTCCATGAATATAAGTTGTTATCATTTCCACAATTAGTTTTCTTAAATATTTCAAATAATTCAATCTTCAATGTTTTATGTGTACACAACAAATTGCTAAATGCCAATATTGGTTATTAACCAACTCAATTGTTTTTTAATGAATCCGTAAATGAATATACATCTATACACGTTCATTTAGTACTACATATTATGCTACTGAAATTTACGGTAGTGTTAAACAGTATTTAAAGCAATTAGTCCCTTTGATTAATTTCGATAGTGTAATAAGAAGACGAAGATCATCATAACTATGTGATATATTAGCATAATACATTTCGAACAATTTGATCACACACAATATACTTGTTAAGAAAATTTCTATATAAAAACTAAAGGTTAACTAGACTAGAAATGGAGAGTAAGAGGTGGTGTTGTACAAAACTGTCAAACGGTGTATACTAAGGCTTATTGAAGCCTTAGCCATTCAAAAACAGTTTTTTCTTACAGATTGAAATCATGAGTCAGTTGAAGCTAGACCACCATTGAAAACCTGGAAGCACTGGACGACCGTTTAGTCCTGGTATGGGACTCCTCAGCAGTGCGCATCCACGATCCCGCACCACGCGGGGCTCGAGCCCAGGACCTACTGGCTTAGCTTAAACGTACCCTGGAAATATTAGTTTATTATTCAAAGTGATGAAGTTTCAAAATGTTTTCACATTATTTTCTTTATTATCCTTTTCTCCTCTTACCTTTGATTCCTAGTCTAGTTGACTTTCTATTTTTAGATAAGAATGTTCTTAACAAGTATATTGTGTGTGATCAGTTTGCTCGAAATGTATTGCGCTAATGTATCATTACATAGTTCTGATAATCATCATCTTCACATTCAACAGTATTGATTATCATAACATTGATAATGAACAATTTTGATGGGCATCAACTGTATCCGGGTTGAACTAGTACATTCATAACCTTAACATCTTTTCCATTAAAATAAATTATCTAAAATGAAAATGTATGAAAGCGGAAAATTAGAATAATTTCAGTAATATATCAATTAATCAATGAAAATGAATACAATCTATAATAATCAATTCACTATTTCAAAAGAACACAATTACAAAGATACTGAAGTTAATTAGTCAAGATAAATTAACGCAACGTTTTTCTACTTCTTTTCATTTCCAACAACGGTGACTAATTAGAAGATTTGATTTACGTCTATCAACTGATATGAATGTAACATTCAATTCATTTTGTTTAAAGATCTTAAACTAAAAACTAGTTCATATGATTAACATGTGTAATACAATAACAGGCTTTAGTGGGGCCCATCGTTTTGATCGGACGATGTTGTTGATGGACTAACCATTTTAGTTGCCCGGGATCTGACTCTAGTTAGATCTGACAAATGATCATTCTCGAATGATTGCTAATGAAATATATATGTCCACTATCCTCGTATATAATTATCGACTTAAATCGCGTTAGTGAACAACGGAATTACATAGGTCAAATACGAGAATGAAGTTTTGAGTACGTATATTTTGCCCAGCCGTTGATCAGAATAGACAATCAGAAATGCGAAGCGAAGGAAGCGAATAAGATAGAGAGAAGAGAAACGAAAAGGTGTGCAGTGGTGTAGGCACATAAGGCAACTCAATTTAATTAAGCGTGAATCAATATTTATAGTCACATAAAAATAATCTACAGACATGTAATGAATAGGATAAGAAGTGTACACACATACGCTCAGATGAAAACAGTCAAGGTTGATAAGTAAATACTTAACAAGGTCAAAAGGTGACTCAAAAATAATGGATAAATTGGCCTGTCCAGAAACTAGAATAAGTTATTTGAGCTTAACATATTCACCGACACAACAAAGCTTATGTTAATTAATCCTTTATACTGAACATACTACTTTATTATTGGAAAGGATTTCAATTACCTCACTTTTGTTAATGTTAACTGAACTTAAGTTACACTTTGTAAGTGGATAGTGCGTTGAACGTTCAAGGGAGAAACTTTTAAAGTCAAATCTTAGTATAAATATCATTACTGAGATATAATTGCATCCATTTGATCAGTCCTAAAAAAGAGAGTCTTAAATTAAATTGCAAGCCAAAAAAGATTCATTTATTCCAATATAGTGGTTGAAATCATGATTTAATTGAAGCTAGATCACCATAGTTAACCTGGAATCACTAGATAACTATTTCGTCTCATTGTTTTAATTCAACTGATTATAACTAAGAGTTGATTCAAAGACAACAATCTATCGATCATATTTATGTACTGAATTACATATATATTTTCACTTTGGACTACTAAGTCCATTCTGAATTCGTTTAAGAGAAGACCACAGATCCTATTCATTATCCAGAGAGAGAAAAACATGGTTTAAAAATGGTTTCTTTATCAATAAATCATAACAAAACAGAAAATAGTTACCTTAAAATGAACACAATATCATTAATATAAATCTTAAATCAATTTGTATTCTGATAAAGTAATTGATTGTTAATAAGATCTTTAAATATGATAAATAGTATATTTGTTTTAATAATAGAAACGTTGTTTTAATAGTTTATTTATAAGCCACATAAATCATTCAATTTGTGTGAGGACTGGAATATTGTCTAATCCACAAGGCAGTAATGTAACGTCAGATGATGCAGTCACATGGTAGTCAGTGACCATTGATTGGTTTTTACGCTATTTGTTCCTTCAAGATAATGGAGCACATGTACACCATTAGTTTGGAATAAAGATTATCCAACTCCTGTATATAGAGTCTCCGGGTTCACCAATCCGATTAAAGCGTCAGACATTCACTTTTTGTCCTCTCATTGGACGACTATTTCGTCTCATTGTTTCAATGTAATTGATAATAACTAAGAGTTGATTCAAAGACAACAATCTATCGATCATATTTATGTACTGAATTACATATATATTTTCGCTTTGGACTACTAAGTCCATTCTGAATTCGTTTAAGAGAAGACCACAGATTCTATTCATTATCGAGAGAGAGAAAAACATCCTCACAGCGAGAAGTTAGTGAATAAGACTTCCCTGGCAGTGGTTGTATGCATGTGGCTATGTGAGAGCATTTCGCGAAGGAGAGCTGGCTTTCCCCACTCTCGGCCATACCAAGGCATTTGGGCATTCTGTAAATTAAGAGCTCATAACCTAGACATAGATATTCTCATAGCAGCTCATTAAGTAAGTGTGACATTTAAATACATGTTTTTTTCATATAATTCTACTTATAACATACATTCTGTTTAGAAAAGATTCCGATACGTGATCTAAACACATAATACAGGAAATCTCAATGATACTGTTAATTTTTCATTTGACTTCATGCTTATTAAGACTTCATTTTTCTATCAGTATACTCTCCTAAATGCATATTGAATTAAAAAAAGTAGCCACTAATATATATCATTATGCAGTTTTACAGCAAGTACATTGTAAAGAGGTATTTAACGATAAACTTCGTGTCATAATTCTTTTATTCGCTATCTTCAATTGATTGCTTTTTCGTAGTATTATACAACGGAGTTAATGTTTACAAATCATCAACATAGTGCTGATTATTTTTAAAGTCAAAAGTGTATCAAAATAACATTCTTGTTATTTACAACGGCAGTCTAATCTATATTAGCCTGTTTCATGACGCCAATCTGCACAGGATGTACTCGTACCAACCATGACTGGTCAATAATATCAACAAAGATATGATTCAAATTACTTCTTATTATTAATTTACTTCCTAATACTGAATTTGTTAAGTTAAAAAAAGTATCAAGATTATCTGATCGTTTTACGTAAGAACTTTAAAAGGATCGATTTAGTATTTCCTTAATCGAATAAGCTTGTTGATCTATAGTTGTTCTTTGCCGTTTCCAGGACAACAAATTTCAAAGTGAAGATATAGAGAAGTATTACATCATTATATATTTTAAAGAGCAAAACTTGTCTTTTTATCAGTTTATCTAACTTGTGTGCTAGACACTGAAATCTATCGATTTCACATCATATTCTAAGCAATCTACTGAGTGTTCCATCTGGAAAAAGCTTTGAAAAACTATTAAGTAAGAGAGAGAGGGTACTTCCTACTTAACCCACATGTTTGAACGGAAACCATGTAAGTTTTATCCATGAAAATAAATTGAAATGCCACTTGTATTATACCTGTTTAAGTTCAATTTTAAAGAGCATGTGATGAATACCACTTCTGTCTATTAGATATAAATACGTCATAGAAGTTCTCATTTCGTTTTTTTTGTTTTACAATTCTGTTGTCTAAGTGGTAGAGAAGGAAGTAAATTCTTATTTATACAATACAATCCAAATTGACATTTTTAAGTGATTTTACTTAGTATAAAACATAATACTTTTTTCCTAGTTATTTAGTGTAGTTGAAACTTTATCTGACATATCAGGCGGTACTTAAAGAAAGACTAAAGTAAAACAATGACCAAAAAAATAAATATTAAGATGAATATTGAGGTGAAATGTTTCAAAAATCAAGTCCCATGATGATGACGTTCAGTAAATATCATCGACGAAAATTTATGTTGTACCCAAAATATATGAATATAACTCAATTTATGTAGAAAAATATAATATCAGAATGGGTTTTGTGGAAATTTTAACAATTTCACTGGTTAAAATCATGAGCAATTGAAGCTAGATCACCATGGAAAACCTGGAAGTACTGGGAAGCTTTCACTGAACCTTGAAGCTCCAATTGACTCATGATTTCAACCAGTGAAATTTCTAAAATCTCCACAAAACTCATTCCGATAATAATCACCTGCTCACTAGTGACTGACTTCAGGAGATACTCCTGGAGTTCTGGTGAGAAGCCGTCACTAGTGAATTTCAGCCGGGTCTGTTATGAGATAGAAACTCACTGAAGACAATGGTTTACAGTGGCGCAACTTCGTGGATTGGTTGAAGTTAGACAATAACACTGTTGGATGCCGGTTCAGTGGTCTAGACGTTAAGCGTTCGGGTGCGAGACTGACAGGTCCTGTGTTCGAAACTCACGAGGTGGAAACGTGGATGCGTACTTCTGAGGAGTCCCATACTAGGGTGAAACAGCCATCCTTTGCTTCCAGATTTTTCATGTTTGTCTTGCTTCAGTTGATTCATGAATTCATATCTTTAAAAAAAAGCTTTCAGAACTTTTAGATTTTACTAATTATCCATTAGATATACTTGAAAATATAAAAAAACAATCATTTTTTCAACAATTTACAAAATGATTTTCATTTTTTCTATTCACAATTTCTATTGTTCATATTTCATTAATCATAACGTAAAACGTTTTGTTTAAATGTTATATCATTATAAGAGAAACTAATGAACAATAATGATCCAAAAACCATATTCAGTATACTTCAATTGTTAAAGCTTCAACGACCAATTGAGTACATTAATTTAATCTGTATAGTACCTTAAATTATATCCATCATATATATATATACGTAATTCATTATGTATTTTAGTTCGTCTATTCCCCCCCCATTACTTATTTATTCATCTCTTTTTAGTTAAATAAATACAATAAAATCTAATTACGATTAATAAAATCATGATTACAGTTTGTTTGTTTCTTTTTTTACTGTAAATATTTATATGCTTCCAATTATTCTTCTATTTTTTTTATTTTTCTTCATTTTTTTATTTTTTATTTTTTTGGTGGAAAAGAAATAAATAAAAAAAAGTTGAATCAGAGAGAAAACCATAAAATTGAAACTATTCTTAATCTTAAAATCTTCTTTATGCATTCTTTCCTTTCTTTTTCTTTTTCTTCTTTTTCTTCTTCATAGTTTTCCTCTTTTCTTTTTCTCCTCTGATAGACATATTTTCAAATGACGAAAAACAAAAAAAAATTAGCAAATAAAACGATAACAGAAGTCATTAGAAAATTTTTTTTCATTATTTTTCTCTTATCGTGTTTCTTTGGTTTTTCTTCTTTCTGTCATTGCATACTTTTGCATGCAAATTTATTCAGTAAAGCGTATTATTGATATTTGTATAGATACATACATATTACATATACTTCAACAATAATCAAGTATTTGATTCTATACGCATGCAAGATTAAATACCAATGAAGAGTTTTCATTAGATTTTAATGTATTTTCCAAGAGAAAAAAATTATGAAGTAAATTAACAATAATTTTTGTTGAGTAGGTTTTTCAATTATACTACTTATTCATTATAGACCTTCATCTACAAATAAATCATTCATAGTTTAATTTACAGTGATTTATTTGAACATATTAATTTATTCTGAATCATACTAATTCTATGCCTCCGAATGTTATGGTACGACCGAGAATGGAGAGAGTCAGCTCTCCTTCGCGAAATGCTTTCATATGTTCACGTGCATATAACCACTGCCAGGGAAGTCTGATTCACTACCATCTCGCTGCGAGGATGCTGTTGAGAGGACAAAAAGTGAATGTCCGACGCTTTAAACGGATTGGTGAACAAGGAGAGTCGGATAATCTTAATTTCGAACCAATGGTGTACATGTGCTCCAGTATCTTGAAGGAACAAATAGTGTATAAACCAATCAATGGTCACTGGGTACCATGTGACTACATCTTCTGGCGTTGCTTTACTTCCATGTGGATTATACCTTTAGATCAAAAACTGCGGTTTTGGCCCCCTCACAAAACCACATGTTTTGGCTTTAGCACCCGAACAGAATCCCAGTCTTCACACAAATTGAATGATTTATGTGGCTTATCTCTATTTGGTGCCTACTTGTACCAATGTTTATGTGTTTAACTAAATAATTATACTAAATTCCATTAGTTCTTAGATAAACATTTTAAAATATTGTTGGTAAATTGATACAGTAATGTATCAGAAGTATCAATTACTGTGATTGATACTATTATTATGTAAGAATCTTCGTTTAAACTTGAACAAAGGGTTTCCCGTTGGTGGGACTAATTCATACGAAAAACCTGGTTACTTAAGCATATGATATGTAGAACAAACTATTGTCTAAATTTAATACAGCGCCATGATATTGAGTATTCAAGCTGTTAACTGATTTGGTTTTTTGATATCATAGATTATTATAATTAGTTGTGTGTCATATAGTTTTATCACAAATTAAGCAAGATTTTGAAATGCTGTATTCATACACCTCGATGCTTCTCCATAGTAATTCTTTTTAGTTGGTGGAGATATGCAAAGCTGATTCCTTTATTTTTGTATTCTTTATCAACAACAAATCCTTAGGATAAAATATTCTTGTTATATTGATCTGTTTATAAGGTGGTTGGTAAGCAGAGCTATCTAAATTCTTGTCGTGCTGTTATATGCGTGAAAGCAAATTATCCTTTATATATGAATTCATGAAGTTATACTGGATTTACCGATTAGTAAAGCACACTATTTACAGATACATTCAAGAATAAATCTCATTATATTTGAGCGCAAGTCTATGTTGAGTGTGAAGCAGTTACCCCTCAAAAACAGTGGGAAATGAACACGTCATATCATGGATTGGTTGGGCAACCGAACCGTTGGCTGCCAATTCAGTAGCCTAGAGGTTGGGGATTTGAGAGCGAGACCGGTGGTCCTTGGTTCGACTCTGTGATTGGACTCGGATACAAACTGCTGACGAGTCAAATAGTAGGATAAAGCGACCGTACAGTACTTCCAGACTTTCAATGGTTTAGGAGTTTAATGACCTTTAATGTATGTTTGATCATTGGCTGAACATGAAGAAGTTTTTTTGAAATGGAAATGGGAAGTCACTGATATCCTGATTAGCTGACATTTTGAATAACCACCTCTTGATGGAAAGTTTTTAGATCATATGTCTTATTCAAAGAATTATATCGGTTAATTAATATTTAGAGTATTTGTATAGGAGTACATTCTGAAGTGAGAGAAAAAAATATATGTTATTAATGTTAGATATCAACTTTGAGCAAGTATAAATTTGCCAACTATTAGATTAACAACAAAAGTTTACATTTCTATACTGTTAAGACACAAAACGCATATGTTCAACTAATGTAGGATTCCAGCTCCTTGAATGTATGCCTTGATATTGCCTGAAGTTCAATGTTTACCGTATATGTCATGGACACAGGTCACTCCGTTGAATTGAGATATCACTTATTTGTCGCTGCAGAACTTAACAGACAACGTTACAGACAAATATTCTATAATAAATCAAACCAAATATATATGGATCGTATTGAAATATGTTAATTTATTAACTTATAGGTTGTGAATGTAATAAAAAGAGGACTATGTAGCTTAAGATGATATCAACTATGACTGAGAACTAATATCAATATTGGCGTCTTTTGATTGAACAGTTCATAATATACAAAGAAACTCTCTGAAAATTATTTTCACTTCTGTTATGTACTAACGTTGTATACTCTATGTCATCATCTTGTATCTCAAACGTATTTTTCTTATCATCTTTTTGTAGGTGCAATCTAGACGGAATTGGGCATTAAAATGTTAGTCAAAAAAACTTTTTATTTTAATGAAACAATAATTTATGCATAATACCCCCCCCAATATGATTCAGTTGTAACCAAAATTTGTTTACATGTCTTATTGTGTAAATAACTCCACCTGAAGCCCTTCTGGGGCTGCTGCCGGTGCCAAGTTCAGATTGGACATGTGGCTAACTGTTAACACTTATCTGCTAGGTGTACCTGTAATCTTGAGGAAACTAGTGCTAACTGACGGATTCGATCCCGTGTCACACAGCTTCACAATTAGAGACGTTACCACTGAGCCAGCCAGAACGCGACCGACCTCCTGTAGGACTGAGAAGTAATCACAATTGATTGATCCCTGGGTGGTGATCAATGTTATGTGTGTCAAGTCCTTATTTAGTGCAGATCGAATGCTATCGACCATGTTGCAATGTGGCCACCAGTCTAGGTGACTCGTCAATGCGTGCACTATATATTGAGATTTGATGGTGTTTGGAGGAAGTCGACCATACTCTATACATATAATATTTAAATGTTATCTCAAAATTGTTCATATGAATATGATCATAATTGAATTTCATTTTTTCGCTCATAAAGTGAGGAAATACTTGAACTTTGTATCATTTTTTTTTATCAGAAAAAGGTTTTCTGGATATTATAGTAATTTAATAGTTAAGTTCATTCATCAATTGAAGATAGGCTATCATGAAAAACTTGAAAGTACTAGATGGCCATTTCATCTTCGTATGAGATTTTATAAATATAGTTCTGTGATATATCTCAATAATATCAGAATTATAAAGAGATTATATAATATTTCATTACTGTTGTATCACTTATCTAAAATCGACATGAAAACAGTACAATCTATACACTTCAAACGATTAGTCAAAATGAACATCCCTTATAAAACTATTGAAAAGCACAACTCTCTCTTAGTAAATTGTTTAACAACTTCTAATAATATATCATAGAGATAACTAAAATCCTTACTGACTAAACGATAAGTAGTCAAAAACACTTGAGTATTACTATATATACATATATGATTCTATTCCAATTTTATGCTTCACTTAAGATGTATATTGATTTGATTTGTTCTATTATCTTTTTTGATGATATTCTTTACAACAATAACAGCAACAACAAAGAGTTTATCACACAACATCATTGACCTATGTCTTAACAGTTTATCTATAAGAATATATATATAATGAGAGATAAGTTATTTGAATGAATATAAATATTTTTGTATACTTCATCCATAATAAATTCAATGACCTGAATTACTCTTCACAATGTTTTCTATAATAAAAAGAAAATAATACGAATAATAAAGATACAATTTCTTATATTATTTTAGTGTGTTGAATTAGCTTTCTTTAGATAATATAATAAATGCACCAGTAAACTCTGTGTGAGTATATATACATTATATTATTATAAATGCGTCATTGATACATTAAATTCTTAGTATAATTTCAACTAACCAAAGATGGGCAGTGGTTAGCAGTGGAATCTAGCACGCGCGTTTCGTCCTATTTGTGACTCGTCAGATGGATGTACCTGCGTTTCAGATTTGATGTTCATTCTGGGACACGAACCCAGTACCATTCACTTCAAACGTCATCGCGTTATCTACTCAGCTACTGAGTCCTGATAGCCATTTGCTTGTGCAATGGGGTGAAGTTTAAATTCACTTGATATTGTTTTGCTTGTATCTTCCCATTGAGGTTTAAGACTACAATTGATCAGTCTGTTATTGGCATATGTGCATACTTTGCGTATGCCTCGATATTGTCTGATTGATCAATTGCCGACCCCATGCCTATCCCTTCTCATTTACCCGGGCTTGAGACCGGCAGTAACCCTGGAAGAGCTACAAGCAAACACTAACTTGGAATCCTGAAGGGAAACGGAAAAAGAGAAAGACAAAGGACACACTGTTTCGGGAATCGGTAGCAGACATGAAAAGAATGAATAGCAATTAGAAAAAACTGTGAAGGATTGCTCAAGTACTCCATGAATAAATCTGGTAGAAATCCTATGCGCCTCCATGAGCGGTAGCAGGTATAAGAAAGTAAATAAAGAAATTTTTGCCGAATTTTCCGACATGCAAACATGTGAGTCTACTTCACACCACACAAACTTTAGTCATCCATGTTCTGAAATCCAAAATTTGTGTACAAAAATTTATTAAATCGCTTTATACTATGCACATAGTTCTACTTTTAGCCTATAGATTTGTTCATCCCCCTTTCATAATTTAATGATACATTTACGAGATGTTTTCTTCTACATTATTTCACTTCTGCATTAATTATATTTGTTATTTCGAATGTAGTGAACAAAAAACACGAGTGGGGACAATCGAAAGTATTTGACACGAACTTACAGAGTATCTCAACAAAAATAGTTAGTTTGCAAAATATCAATCCATCGTCCCAAACTTCACTGTTCCTTTTACAAATATTAGTCCATTATCTTATATTTTCATTTTCCATTCATTTTCATACCAACTGCGTTTTGTTTCGGTTTTTTCCTTATCAATCTTCTGCTGAAATACATTCTATGCCTGACCACCGTTATTATAGTACTGATACGGATATAAGTAACCCGCATCACACTATCTATAATTGTGATTTGTAACTTGCACAACGTTTCCATCAATATTTCAAATTAACGACACTAATAGTTACTCTATTCATGACAACATTTCTCAAGTTTTATAAACCAAAAACTATTTCTTTATTTATCAAAATTATATGATGTGGTTTCACAAAAAAACTAATGAGACTCGAGGGAACAGAAATATGGAGCCTATAATTCATGGTATTGATATAGTTCTGTAAATGAACTTTCTGACTATAAATATTGAGTAACGCTTGACTAAAATGGAGTTGGCTTCCCAGCCATCATCCCTGCGCGTCATTTTGCTCTGTTCTATTACATTCACTTTACATACAAAATATATGTATTCAAAATCCCATTCTCGTTAATTGACTATCTAATTCGTTATTGACTTATAAAAGAATCCTTAAAAATATTTCGTTCTCCAGACATTTTTTTCTACAAGAAAGAATCAGTAATCTTATATAACTTTGCTAATTGACTGTAAAATAAACAATAATCGGTGTTAAGAAGTTACAATTCTATCTTCTGTTAAATCAGTATTCTTCTTTTTTTTTCAAAAAAATAATAAAGAACAACGTAAGAATAAATATTGATTTCTGAAATGTTTCCAAATGTAAATTTTACTGATCAACATTATTCAACTAACTGAATATTTGGATCGTTTCGTTGAAATTAACATTTCAAGTGAAAATCTTGATTGTTTTTTGTTGTTGTTGTTGTTGCTTGTTTGTTTGTTTGTTTTTGGTTGAAAGAAAGTAGATAGGAAATTTAATAAATCTATTATGTCATACTTGTAAAACTCTCATTGAAGACGATAAAAGTAATAGAACTGGCTTTTTTTAAAGCAAACAACGTTTTTAGTTATCAATAAAATTAATTTAATCATATGAAACTGTGGTGTGTGCTACTTATATTGACAGAAGTAGTAGATGATGTTAATCGTGAACAGAATGTCTGGCAGCAGAGAGATAAGAGGTTCGAATGGAAACAGAATGCAAGTTGTATGAAAATGCAAGAACAATGAAGTCTGAGTCATTTTAAGGCGATTGGTGGACATTTTGCAGATTAAGTATTTACTTTATGATTGTTAGGTTTTATTAGCTACTCATGTAATTTCGTGTTAAATACGTTCGATTGTCCCCATTGATGTACTTGTTCACTACAAAACTAGGAATGAAATTGTGTATCCTTCACTATTGTTCATATTGGAAACAAATATATGTTTGAAGACGAAGGTTCAGCAGGAATAAAATATCTGGAATTGTACATTTCATTCCTTATGCTTACAAAAATTTACATATACTGTTTTTAGATTTTATACAATTATGAATCCATAGTAATGCTTCTTAAATGACTTGCTTTTAAAACACCATATTTTACTATAACTGTTTATTAAGGCTAATTTTCAGTTGATTTGTACAGGAGTTGACAAACGGATAGTCTCTAACTTAATATTACTAATATAGAGATTTGTATAAAAACAGGTTATAAATCGCTGAATTTAAGAAGAAAAAAAACGTGATTGACTTAACAGTTGATCATTGTTGTAAACATATTTAGTGAAATTTAAGACGAAACGTTTCTACTATAAACAATCCTATTGTGATTAATAGATTGAAGTTGAACAGCATTAAAATATATGATGATTGAAATATTGAAATGTTTTTCGAATTGCCATTTAGGGATAAGGCTGTCCCTAGGTAGAGCCCACAAGGGTTCTAATTTCTGAACAGACCAATTTATTCATTCTTCTTGAGTCTTATATTGACCTTGTTAATTATTCGCTTCGCCCCGCCTAACCTTTCGCCATACACCGCTTCACTTCGATTCGCTGGCTAACATGCTTTCTTCAATTTATTATGCTTCCTTCGCTTCGCATTTCGGACTGTCTATTCTGATCAAAAGTAGTACAGAATATACATATTCAAAACTTCATTCTCGTATTGGACTTATTTAATTCCGTTATTCACTAACCCCAGTTAAGTCGATAATCATACGATCAAAATAGAGTCAGATACAGGGCCACTAATACATTTCTTTTTATTTACACTTTGAAAATGTCACTTTCCATGTGATTTCATAATGATTGATTTCAACGTAAAGAAAAAAATTTAAAATTTCACATCATCAACCTATTTTTGTTTTGTTCAAAATTATGCCTTTTTTATGTGTAAAGTGCACACTTCGTCTTCAATTGTGCACACAACAAAACACAGATAATTTTATTTATATTGACATTTATTCTATTTCACAGAAAACTAGGGATAAATGTCATTAACACATCATGATAATTGACTATTTCACTAGTCTATTAGTTAATCACATTTAAATCAACAGTTGTAAATCTAGACTATCAGTAAAATTGTTTGTTTAATTAAAAACTGTTTAACTAAGACTGATAGGTCGTGGATTCCAATCTCTCGAGATGGGATCGTGGAAGGGCAGAGTTGAGGAGCCTTACAGTAGGACAAAACGGTCGTCTAATGCTTTCAGGTTTTCGATGATGGTCTAACTTCAATGGACTCATGATCTCAACTATTAAAATAACTAAGAACTGTTAAATGTAAATATAGTTGAATGTATTCAAATGTGAAATGATGAAAACAATTATGATAAATAATACGACTAAAGTAATATGATATATTGTGGGTTCTAAAGAAAAAAAAAGAAATCACCTTGCTAATATTTTTCTAACCAAACTAGAAAATGGACCGCTTAAAGACATCCTAAATAAGCTTGATTATTACTGTTGATACATAGATGACACATTAATCATATGTGACGAAAATATCGACAAACAGGAGATGTTAGACGCTTTCAATAATGTCCACCCAGCCATTAAATTCACCAGCGAGGAGGAAAAGGACAATAGCATAGCCTTTCTAGATGTTCGACTCTCTAGAAGGATAGATGGTTCCATAAAGCGAAATATGTTTAGAAAGTGTACATGGACGGGTCAGTATATCCATTTCCAAAGCTTCACACCTCTGCAATATAAAATAAATTTGGTTAAGTGTCTCAACCACAGAATCAAGGTATTATGTTCTGAAGACATTGTGGAGGAAGAAATAGTTATACTAAAGAACACGTTACGTAATAATGGCTATCCGGATAATTTCGTCAAAAAATACCTCGTACAAAGTATTAAAAAGAGAAGACATTGCGACACTGTCAGTAAAAAGACCTTATATCTGAAACTTGACTTTAAAGGCGACATAGCGGGTGATATTCTAACACGTCGACTCAAAAGATCTGTCGAGAGGACGTTTCATGCCGCCAAGTTACACATAACTTTCTCGACTAAACCAGTACTCACACAACTAATCAAGGATAAGTTACCGAAGATGGGCTCCTCCATGTGTGTATACCAATTCAACTGCTCCTGTGGAGCTAGTTACATAGGCCGTACTCAGAGGGCTTTATCCTTGCGTGTTCGTGAACATGTACCAGCATGGTTGGGAAAAGGAGTCACCAAATCAATTAACAGCACCATTCTTTCTCACTTGGTGGATAGTGAAAATCATATTAAAATAGAGGAAGCTTTCTCTGTTTTATATCAAGTTCCAAAATATCTACCTCAAGGAGCTAGATTACGACTGCTTTACACAGCCGAAGCCATCTGGATCAACTCCAGAAGACCTAACTTATGCATCCAGAAAAAATATATCCAGCCTTTATGTTTACCCTGGCCTACGACTAGATCACCAAATACCTAGACTGAATATTATAAACCTCTTACCCCTTCCTTCATTTTATTTATTTTCCTTATTATCATTATTTAAAGCAATTAGTCCCTTTTATAAATTTCGATAGAACAATGAGAAGACGGAGTTGATCTGAAAAATGTGATGTATTTGCGCTATACATTTCGAACAATCTGGTCACACATATACTTGTCAAGGCATTTTTATATGAAAATTAATAAAGGTCAATAAAGGTCAAACAAACAAATAAAAGTACAACTAAAATAACTAAGGGGGGAGAAAGAATAAGAAATTGTCGCGTTATCCTAGGCCATAGAATGACTTAAGGATTACCAAGGTAAATTCAAGGTTACGACAAATTGTTTTTGTACACATAAGGGGGGTTTAAATTTACGAATAGCTAAGGCTTCAATAAACTTAAGAATTCGACCTTGACAATTTCTATACAACATTCTAAATGCTGTATTAATGTTAATTTTGTGCCCCGTCTCAATTATGTGTTTTGCTATTGATGAACTTGGTTTTCTACCTCCTACATTGATCGGATCATTTGATACACACTGATTTTGAAGCCATCTGGGTACATGTTCATTGACCCTTGCTTGCATTGTTCGATTACTCCTCCCTATGTATGTGTGTCCACACAAACATGTAAATTGGTAAATACAATGGGATGTGACGTAATCATTAGTGCATTGTTTGGGTCTATTATGAATCATGGCCTTAGACTTTTCAATCACTACCAACTGAGCAGCATAATATGTATTCTCAATGGCTGCTTTCAATCTGTGCCTTAAAACAATACTGTTTGATTCGCCTCTATATGGTAGATTGATGTAAACCTTTTTCTTTGGCACTGAATAAATTAGAGGTCTTGGCATTAACTGACTTTTGCACCTATTAATAAACTTGAGTGGATAACCATTTGCTATTAAAGTGTCAGTCAGTAACTTTTCGTCTTTTTCCACCATATCAGAGGTACATATTCTTCTAGTCCTCTTAAAGAGGCACTTAACTAGACCTCTCTTGTATTGCAATGGACAGAAACTATGGAAATTTAGGTATTGTCCCGTCCAAGTTGGTTTCCTATACACGTGTCATTATCTATATCTTAATCTTCATATCCATCACTCCGTAATTACCTTGATAACACCCCCCTTATTACATATTATATTCACACAACATTATTATTATTATCTCAGTTGACAAAATTATTTTCAATTTTGCAATAGTACTATTATCTTATTGTGACTGAACAATTTATTGACCTTTATTGAATGACCTTTCTAATTTGCAAATATTACAATTTTTTTTTTGTTGAGGTATATATATATATCGTAACAGATGCAAACGTTCACCAATTTTAACACATAACATTGTCAAACTCATTAAAACATGCCTTATTTTTGACCTTTGTAAAATATTATAATTATGGACTTATAACTGTAGAGCCTGATGATGAAGTTATTGAAAACCATTGTTCGTTCAAATATTCTTCGTTTTTGAAAATTACCAATTATCAATAGAGCAACATCCACCTTATTGTAAATGTCAACAGTTTGGTAAAATGTTAATAAGTGTGAAATGTAACTGTATTTAATATATTCTACTAAATAAATTTATAAAATAAATAATGATTAAACTGTTAGGAAAGTTTTAATGGCTTTATATCTTACTTCAATAAGATCATACGAATGATCGTTATGCTTAGATGGTGGTTAGAGATATTCAACAGGAAACCCTAGACTTAGGGTTCATGCTACTTGACACTCGTCTTCAAGGTGTACCTGTAATCCTGAGGGAACTAGTGCTAACTGACGGATTCGATCCCGTGTCACACAGCTTCACAATTAGAGACGTTACCACTGAGCTAGCCGGACCGCAACTGAACTTCTGCACGACTGAGATGTATTTACAGTTGATTGATCACTGGGTGGTGATCAGTGTCATATGTGTCGGGTCCTTCTTAGGAAAGATCGAATGCTATCGACCATGTTGCAATGTGACCACCAGTTTAGGTGACTCGACATTGCATGTACTATGTTGAGATAAGATGGTGTTTAGAGATAGTCAACAGGAAACCCTAGACCTAGGTTTCGTGCTACTTGGAACTCGTGAGCAAGGTGTACCTTGAGGGATCTTGAGGGTTTGTTATTGATAATATACATATCGTTAGTTGTCGTATATAATTACCAAATTAAATCGTGTTAGTGGACAACGGAATTAAATAAGTCAAATACGAAAATGGATTTCGAATACGCATATTTTGTACAGTCATTGATCGGAAGAGACAATCGAAGAGACGAAGCGAATGAAGCGAAGAAGAGAGAGCGAAGCGAAACGAAAATGCGGAGATGGCACGTAAGCCAACTCAGTTTAATCAAACGTGAATCGATATTGATAGCCGAACAAAAATAGCTACAGGCATGTGGTGAGTAAGATAAGAAATGTACACACATACGCTCACACAAAATCATTCAAGGTTGATAAGCGAGTAATTAACAAGGTCAAAATTTAACTCGAGGAGAATGAATAAAACGATTTGTCTAGAAGGTAGAATAAACTATATCGGCTCGACATAGGACCAGCCATTTCAAAATAAATGTCACTGAAATCGAATTGTTTAATAATGTTTATTAAAAAAGTGAAGTATCCCAGCTTTGGCTAAAGTTTCTCAGTTGATAATTACATATAAGTAAACATTAAACGAATTCATGTTGGTTTAGGCTATTTAATTATTATGTTTATTGTTAAATAGCATCATGTATACAAGAAGACTGATGTATTAAAGTTATTCGACAATGATATCACATTGTGTGATTGGAATTTTCATGGAAGTGGGATATGCAACAAACCCAATGTGACAGGCATTGTGTTAGGTTTATTTATAATAATGTTTTTTTATACTTTACTTACTTACACTTGCGATCACTTGTGGAGGAGCTTAGGCCGCCCCCAGAATTTTCCACCCAACTCTGTTCTAGCTGTGGAAATGTGACTCAGTTTTCTGCGGTACGACATAAATTTTGAAATCAACATACTTCGTCTCAATTCGGGTTATTTTTATGGATTATAATTATTGTTATGGATTACCGTTGTTTTCGTTACACATACGTTATCTCATACACATTGTCCAATATAATTTAACATTTTTAACAATAATTAATAACGACTTTTCATATAAAACTGATACACTTGTGCAATTAAGTCTGTTCTGTACTTAAACATTCTGTCATTTATCATTATCATTATTGTTTTTGGTTTATATCTCTTCTTTACATATACTGTTTTATTCGTGCACTGATTATATTTTATAAATATGTCTTCACAGTACCCTACGTTAGATCTTCCCCAAACGCCGTCCGTGAGGTCTCTTAACCTTTGTATTCCGCCCATTAAGTTCGCCGACCAACAACTTTAGTTCATCAGACTTGAAAAGTATTCTCTTGCTATTTGTGTTAATTTACAACGTGATAAGCTCGGCTATGCAAGCACAATCTTTTCGGACGAAAGTGCAGATACCACATGAGAGATTCTAGCTAGACCGGATCACGAAAGATCATACGATGTTTTAAAGCAAGTCACATTTAAATCCGTCTCTTTAACCAACTAATGAGCTGTTGATAAGCTTCTTAATACGTGCAAATCGTGGATAGAACTCCTTCTCAACTAAAACATCTACTAGTGGACAGGAATATAGACAGTAACCTATTTTGCCAACTGTAGCCCAGCCGACTTTCGTTGAATGTACAATAAGCTCTAGCAGTTCGAGATAGTAATGCTGATATAGATATTATCGTGAAAACAGGATATACGAGATATTTGTTAAATTTTCCGATGAAACAAGAAAAACGAACCATGATCTGTGAAAAAAATCAAGCATTCTTAAGTGCACATGTACATCTTTTGCTTTATTCGTGATTTATTTTACACATCAAACAAGATATTGTTTAATCCAAACAGCGAGTACGTCTACAATTTTGAACAAGCAGGATATTATTAAATTTCCATGAGATCGATTATTGTCTCGTCATATCCGTTTCGGTTATTATGAAAACAAATTCAGATATTCTCGTGTTACACTATATATGAAACTACTCTGTACGATTTCGTATTAGTTTACAACAGTCTGAAAATAAAATAAAAAAAACTTCCTTTGATAAGCATGAAATGATAGATAATTGTCTATCCACTAGATGAAGTTTATTTCTGTCATTAACTTCAATGTATGATAAACTTTTAAAACTTATTATTATTTTTTCTGAATTCCTATGATTTGATTTGAATTGGAAGACTGTACCATCGATGCATACATTAGATCTTGTCTGCAAGAAATTTCAGAGATTGATGGGATTCGATGAGTTTACTATACAAATTTTTAAAATGCCTTTGTAGTGTCAATTACTATGTTAAACCCATATAACTTATACCAGCTTCTAGACAGGTTAATTTATCCATTCTTATTGAGTTATGTTTAGACCTCGTTAATTATTCACTTATCAACCTTGACTGCTTTTATATGAGCGTATGTGAGTGCACTTCTTATCCCATTCATCACATGTCTGTAACTTATTTTTGTGTGACTAACTATTGATTCATGCTTAATTAAATTGAATTGGATCACATGCCTTCTACAATGCGCGTCGTTTCGCTCTCTTCTTCGCTTCCTTTACTCCGTCTTTCTGATTGTTTGTTCCGATCAACGATTATGCAAAATATATGTATTCGAAAAATCAATTCTTGTTGAGTTGGCTTATGTGCCTACTCCACTGTAAGCTTTTTCGTTTCGCTTCTCTCCATCCTCTTCGCTTGATTCGCTCCGTCTCTCTGATTCTCTATTCTGATCAACGATTGTACAAAATATCATTATTCGAAAAATACATTCTCGTACTTGACTTGTTTAATTTCGTTATTCACTAAGGCGGATAGGCAACATGTGTGCTTCAATAACATTTATACAATCTAATTGGAGTCAGATATAAGGTCACAAAAACTTTATTATTTATTGTTCAATATTTCTTTCTGATTATCTAAACCATATTTAGCTAAGTTTAAAGAAATCAAATAGAAACTGAAAAAGTGACCAAATATTGAATAAAAAGGAATTGTATTTTAGTGACCTGTGATATGAATTCAAGGAGATTGTAATGATGATTGTTGTTGAAATATATATGTTGCCTATCCTCGTATATAATCATCCACTTTGATCGCGTTAGTCAGTAACGGAATTAAATAAATCGAATAACGAGAATGGACTTTTGAATGCATATATTTTGTATGTGAAGCGAATGGAATAGATCGAGGCGAAACGACGTGCAGTGGAGATGAAGGATAAGCCAACTCCCTTTACTCAAGAGTTAATCAATATTTATAGTCACACAAAAATAGGCTACAGACATGTGATGAGCGAATAATTAACAAGGTCAAAATGTAACTCAACTAGAATGAATAGATAGGCCTGTCGGAAAGCGAGACCAAGATATATGGGCTTAGCATATCAACCGACACTAAAGACTGTATCTTCTTGGCTTTCAGTGTTTATCCGAATTGAGCCAAAGAAGGAAATCGATTTATTGTGATGGGTATCACAGTATATTCAGTTTAACACTTTTAACAACTTAATTACTTACGCCAGTTATTCCAAATAGAGCAACGGCCACCAACCAACATTCTCCAACACACTCTGTCCTGGGCATCCCTTTCCAGTTCTATCCAATTGTTGTTCATTCTTCTCATGTCTGTCTCCATTTCTTAGCGTAATGTGTTCTTTGTTCTTCCTTTTTCCTTTGGTCTTGAGATTTCCATGTGAGGGCTTGTCTTGTGACGCAATTGAGCGCTTTCCTTAATGTGCATCTTATCAACTTCCAGCGCTTCCTCCAGATTTCTTTTTCCGATGGGATCTGGTTTGTTCTCTCCCACAGTAAGTTGTTGCTGATAGTGTCTGGCCAATGGATTCAACAACTAAGTTATATTAAAACCAGAAACTTTCAATAACATTTAGATATATGTTTTACAATGTTTATAGAATACAAACTATCTTGTTAATGACTAAAATTCTTAGTTTGTTATTAACCTTAAAAAACTATTGAGAAAGGTGTTGAAAAGTGTTTTACAACTGATTATACTGATTAATATTTCCTATCTTTTTTCTATCTTTCGCTTCGATCTATTCCATTCGCTTCATATACAAAATATATGTATTCAAAAGTCCATTCTCATTATTTGATTTATTTAACTCCGTTACTGACTAACGCAATCGAAGTCAATGATTATATACGAGGATAGACGACAAATATGTTTCGACAGCAATCATTTAATATTAATCATTCATACGATCTACTTGGAGTCAGATCCCGGGCCACTAAAATGGAAAGCCCGTCTACAACATCATCCGATCTAAAGGCCAACAAAAATAAAAGCCTACATTAAGAGTCATCTGTTTATCCTAACACTGGAACCCAACGACAGCTGTGCCTAGTATATAACACAGTATCTGCACTATAAGACAAATTATCCGACATCTAGTGATTCACATTTTGAGCTAATGTTCCATAATCATCCTTTAATGAAAGAATTTAAGCCTTACATATCTGGAAGTAATTGTTAAAAGCTTCAGAATATATAGTGTTAATAAAAAATATATTCATCAAATTATATATTGATTTTGAATTTGTAAACTTTATTACTTACTTACTTACTTACGCCTGTTATTCCGAATGGACCATAGGCCGCCGCCGACCATCCTCCAACTCACTCTGTCCTGGGCCTTCCTTTATAGTTCTATACTATTTTTGTTCATTCTTCTCATGTCTGTCACCATTACTTTGGTCTTTCTTTTCTCTTTGAGGACCTTGAAGATTTCGAGTGAGGGCTTGTCTTGTGACTTGGTTCAGTGCTTTCCTCAATGTGCCCTATCAACTTCCGGCCAACGGATCCAAAGTATTTTGCGTAGACAACTGTTAATAAACACTTCTATCTTCTGGATGATGACTTTCGTAGTTCTCCAAGTTTCCAGCCCATACAGTAGAACTATTTTGACATTTGTATTGAAAATTCTGACTTTGATGTTAGTTGACAGATAGTTGTTTTAAGTTCCAGATATTCTTCAGTATTAAGAAATAATTTGACTAAAAATTAAAGAAAAAATAGCAGTTCAATTTAACACCAACTAATACATTAAACATTATTATATCATGTAAGTTTGCTTTGATCATTAATTAATTAATCTACTTACATGTGATTCAGTAGATGTAACTAATATTGATTAAATTTCATAAATCAGTTACAATATGGTTGTAAAGGCAAATTACAGGTGAAAAAACAAACAAACAAATAACATAAGTTAACAAACCCATGATGCGTATATACGGAGAAACATTTTCAGAAAACTACAAAAAAAATATCTAAACTGTAATATAATGTTCCATTTCAAATTAAAAAATTTTTTTTAGTTTTTTTTCTTTATTTTATGATAAACAAATTTATTTTGACGGTTTCTATGAGATCTAAGCTGATTTGACATCCGAAATCAACTTGTTTTTCAAACCGGCGTAATTTGGGCTACTTTCTTTTCTTTTTTTTCCTTTTTTCTGTTTTCTCTTGTTTTTTTACAATATCCTTCTTTTATGATAATGGAATTTTACTGGAATGGATTTAAGTAATATATATATATATATGATAGAACGGTTAAAATTGTGAATACACAAACTAATAAATGTTAATAACTTCTTCCCTTTTTATTTTAATAAACTACTTGTATTGATGATCCGTTTCAAATTGTCTCATGGGAGATAAACCTTAGATATTTCAATGAAATCAGTTTATTTTCACTGTTTCATTTTCACTTGTTTACTTTAAGCATAAAGAATACATTTTGACACCAGAGTATCGGTATAGTTTACTATTTAAAAAAAAACATGACTAGTTTCAATTAAGAGTAAATTTGCCATAATATTTATAAAATAGACACCGACTCATGTAAGTAAACTTAACCCGAAGTAAATGGGTTCATTTTGTCAAGGATTTGTTTCTTACAGTTTAAACTCTTGTGTGCAATACATTTCCATTTGAAACAATGCACTAGAATAGTAAGATGTATAGTGTTTTATATTGTTATATAAGGTGTTGGCTTTTAACATACTTTAGTTGGAAGATGAGTTTATGATAAAATATTTCTCAAACATTTCAGTTATTACATAATACTTCTTGGTCAATTTAATCTGCATGCTATTTGAAGAATAATTTTTCTGGTTGGCGTTTTTTTAGCGAGTTAGCTTTCTACGGGATAGGGTCGCAAATCCTATACTCAACCCTCTTCCTTTATCCGAGAGTGCGAACGGAAGTAGTCTCAGAGCGGCTCCAAGCGGCCAATGCTCCATTAGGAGTGACAGACGTCAGTAAGTATGTATTTGAAGAGTAGTTGTTTATTTTGCAAAACTGTTTAAAATCTAGAAAAGCCCGATTCACGGTTAGAGAATATAAGAGATATAGCACTATTTATTCTTTACTATTTCTAAAATTTGGATAATCTTTCACATCCTCAATTAGATGATTTGATTCATTTCAGTTTGAAGTGAATTGGCTTATTCTGTTGTTGATAATGTTGATCAGTCTCAGTCTGCATAAGTTGATCTTGTGCTGCGATTTAGTTAATTATGACACAAATTAGTATAAAACAGATGGATTGTCTCTTTCAGTGGATACGTTTATTTAAAATATTCATTTAAATTCTGAACCATCCAACTAAAATACCACAGATTTATTTAATCAGCTAGTGAGTCTAGATAGTCACAGGTATGAACTCTAGTTCAATTTTAAATATATTGAATTGTTTCATCTCGAAGTGAACATCAAATCTTGGATGTAATTAAATTCATATGACATCTTCATAGACCAAGATGATTAAATTGACAAATCTTTTTTAGTGTTACAGATAACATCTCAATTTTCGAATACATTTTCTCCTCTTAGGTTAGTTAATGTTACATAATAATGAAATAAAATTTCCAACTAACAAGTCAGTTACTGTTTTACACTATTCTTCAGTCATTATTATTATTATTATTATTATTATTATTAGTAGTAGTAGTAGTAGTAGTAGTAGTAGTAGTAGTACCTTGATACATCGATGAGGCAATCCACATAAGGTGTTGACCCTGAGGTGTGGCTTCGACGTTAGCTGGTTCGTCACACCATTCTCGTCTAACTCTAATAGGCCCAAAATCATTCGACATAGATAATCTACGTTGGTGATTTACAACACTAATTGGCCTTTATTAATTTTCATATATATTGCCCTGACAATTGTATGTGTAACTAGATTGTTCGACATGTATAACGCAAATACATCACAATTTTTCAAATCAATACCGTCTTTTAATTTTTCCATCGAAATATATATGTCATTAGGCTACAATCTCCATAAAATGTATATTGGTTTATTTTACATTTTATTCACTACCCAATATAAGAATCATAACTATTCATTATAAAGCCGTAAGATAATAGAATAAGAACACTGATAATTTGTCTACACTTTATTTGTACACGTTTTTTGTTGTTGTTGTTAGGTTTAGTAATATAAAATTATAATGTCCTAGTTTTCTTAATGTATTGTTTCTATTGTGATTATGATTGCTATAATTTTAAAATGTTACATTCAACAATAACACATTAAAGTATATGAAGAAAAAAGAAAAGAGTAACGAAGTGATATACAATGCCCGTTTTTGAAATGGACCTGTTTTTTCTTCCTTTATTTTTACTTTCTTCAGTGGGTACAAAGTTTATATTGATGAGAATGTTTGGAAAGTGATTGTCTTATGACTGTTCCATTAGAAAAATAAACAAGCATTAAATTATGTATTAATGGATATCCATAAATATCGTAATCCTTTCAAATAGATTCTATTATATTAATAATTTTTTTCAATGAATAATTTAACAATAAGGTGATTATTTAAGACGTAGAAGTAGAAGAAATTTCGACGAGACTAATAATTTATGAACGAATCAATCAGATTTAGCATATAACAGGTCTTGGATTTTGACGCGAAATTCACTCGTCCATTTGGCTAAATAGCGTCTTGGCATTTTAGCTGATTTAAATCTAATTCTTAACCCTAACCATCAACTGTAAGTCATAATGCCTTATTCTTTAAACTGCCTTATAACCCTCATTTAACCGTAGTAAGTAGGTAGACACTCTCAAGATCACTTTAGCGTCTCACTGAAATTTCATTATCATTAGCATCAATTTCATTGTAAATTTTAACAAAAATCCATGTCATCCTAATGTTTTATGTAGAGCATAAATGACTTCACTGTTGACTATACTAATACACGTTTTCAAATTGAAAATATCTGCCAAAACTTTTCTTAAATTTTTATCTTATGAAGTCATGTAAAGACTAGTTTGCAATGCAATGGTAAATGAACAGTGACGGATACTTATTTAATACATAAAAGATTGCTAGTAGCATTTATTATGTGAGGAAGAAATAATTAAGAAAATAATAGACATATATCTGTCAAGTACAAGTAATGTATTCAAGAATTTTTATTTCGGTGCTCAACAAAGATAACCGTTAGTACATAAACCTCAACGGTGTTTGAAACCAGAAGACAGTAAGAAGCGGCCACCACAGTTTATTAGTGGATAGTGCAGATCACGAAGCTATAAACACACCGAGTGAATTTGAAGTAGAGATGAATATATGTATGTGAGCAAAGACAGATGCGAATTTAAAGTCAAATCGCATAAGGGTACAGCAAGGTAAAGCAAAAGGTAATAGTATGATTTGAGCACATATATACACTGGAAGGAGAATGAATCATCGAGTGATATTTAAACTATCAACATTTTAGCTAGAGTCTGCCATATGATCATGTGATTATAACGGTACAAAAAATAGACGGATTGTTACTGTTCAAATAAGATTGTCTGGTAAGTTAATAAAAGGGACTAACCGAAATTAACCATAATCGAAATCGGTTGTAGGATACTTGCTATATATTTTATTCTTTTCAGCGTGACTAATATGGTGTCCTAGAAACCTTCGTCAGTCTTCTTAACACGTTGAAGGAACACTTACTACATTGACCAAACAGACCACAATTTGTGTTCCAAACAGTTTGGACAGGAATACCACAGTGCAATTTTTTATTAGTTTCGTTAACATATATGTAGTTTGCACTTTCTTTTGATATGTCTTCCAAAATTATTACTTTATCTAACAGATCATTAGCGATAATTATGCCAAGTATGTTACAAGCATTTCAAAATAATATGCTACAAATATCTTTAGTGAGTTGAGATAAAAGATTTACCCTTGTGCAATCCCATAAGCGGGATCGTGGATGCGCGGTGTTTTGGAGTCCCGTACTAGGACGAAAGGGCTGTCCAGTGCTTCCATGTTTCCAATGGTGGTTTAGCTCTGATTGACTCATGAATTCAACGATTATGAAAAAGAAAATCAATTTCCTGTTCGTTTATTTCAAACAATGGTATTCTTAAGTCACCATATTTAAGCATAGTTATTGCTTTATTCGGTATGCATCGTTTTAAACCAAGATGTGTTATAACTTATAACAAAGTAGCCAGGCATAATTCAATAATTTTTAATTACTTAGAAAATTCATTCATACATTTATTTGTAAAAGATTCCTCAAGTGTTTCTCTAACAATTTGAAAATGTAATCAGGAATTAATATCACCATGGTTACTTTGAATATTTGGGTTTCCATTTGTACTGATACACTTCAGATAGGTGAATGTTTAGATTAGTATTATCACTAAAAAAGGATGTGAATATTAATAATGAATTTTTAAAAATGTAATGCTAAAATAGACCACTTGAAGTAGTCTTATTCAGACTTGAAAAAGGAGATAGTATATGCCAGGAACTTATGTAATTAGCAGGACACAATTTTAACTGAATATATTTAGTGACTGGATGATTTTATTCTTCGTTTCATCATATTTTATAAGAGGATTTACACATAAAAGATTTCACAGCATACCTAAAATTCTCATTCACTACGCCAAATTTTTTTCCATATTTTGATCAAACAAAAACCCGTAAGCTCTAAACTCACTTCAAAAAGAAAATTTATTGGGATCACAGTAGCTGACAGACAATACAACAGTTGTCAGAAATAAAAAAAGATTGTGATACTGGAGCTTTTAGGCATCTTCCCACAGAATCGTAACACAAAATCAATACCAAAAATCTTCAGATGATTAAGAATGAAGTCAAATTAGAGAGAGAACTAAAACCACAAGCGGTTTGCTTTACATCCCAAATCATGAACTTCAACACGCCCTTACGGTTTGCCTAAATTTCATAAGCTAGAAATCCCACTAACACCTATGCTGAACTTCACTAACACTACTACCTATGCGTTGTCTAAATATCTGAACAGCATATCAAAGTCACTTCAACATAACTTACATAATGTAATGAAACGTTTCCATGACCTCAATTCAAAAATATCGGAATTGTTTCTTAGAAAAAATGAAGTCATAGTAATGAGATCGTGGAGAAAACTGGTAGCTTAGATGGACGACTGATGGGGTTTTGTTCTCTGAGCTGAGTGGTTAAGTCGTGGATCTTTCATCTTTATTTTGAACGACATCACCAGCACAAACTTTAGGTAGAAGGGAAGTGTTCGGATGTCTCCACATATGACTCAAAGCCTGTCTTGAGAACATCGATCTTGATTGGCTATTGTTGACGTTTAACTTGTCATTGCTTTCTTCTTTATTTGAATTATATCTTCCCTTGAGTTGATTCTCGCTCCAGCATTTTTCCATGATTTTTCTGATTTATTGATAAATTAGATCGATTTTGAGGACATGTCATGGCGTTTGACCGCTAGTTGATGTTGATGCAGGCAAGGATGATTAGGTAGTGTGGTTTGTCCGACAAAGGTTTTGGCAGTTGGAACAATTCATTTTGTAGATAACGTTTGGTTTTTCTTCCTTCGGTTTTTAGAAAAGGTGAATGAGAAGCTTCTCAAAGAAACAGAAGATATAGAGCACCCATAACCTTATTTTATGTGTTTAGAAGAAACTGGTGATATAATAATATGATAAGTGATTCTTTTAACTTTTTCACATACCGTACTTGTTTGTTACTTTCACTTCTTCCGATCATATTCTTCAATATTTTATCATTGACAAATTATTATTAGTTTTATTCATGAGTCAATTGAAGCTAGATCACCAGGGAAAACCTGGAAGCATTGGATGGCCATTTCGTCCTACTGTAGGACTCCTTGGTAGGGCGCATCCATGACCCTGACTTGCGAGATCCGAACACAAGACCTATCGGTCTCGCGCACGAACAGCTAACCTCTAGACCACTGAGCCGGTCGGCATCAAATGGTGTTAGTGTCTAACTTCAACCAATCCACGAAATTGAGCGACACGTCTATCATGGTCTTCAGTGAGTTACTATCTCATAACAGACATGGCTGAAATTCATCGGTCATTCCTCAGTAGTGCTGAAGAGCCCCACAATAGGACGAAACGACCGTCCAGTGCTTCCAGGTTTTCCATAGTAGTCTAGCTTCAACTATAAAAATTACTATAATATCCACAACATCTTTTTTGAAATTATTATTATTTGAGTTTAGTAATATTTTGTGACTAATACGTCAAAGTCACTTTCTCCAAGTTTGACATACCCCATATGTTGAACTACTGACTAGTATCCATTATTTTATTATTCTCCCGTTTCACTACTGCGAATACCTAATTCTAATATAAGTTATTTGAAAATATGATGATATTTACCAAAATTTGTTCAGGATCGGTAAAAAGGATAAGACAAACATGACATTGGTCATTATTCGATGATTATTCAATCATAAATATCTTAGTCCTATAGGGTGGCAGTGGAGGCCAGAAAAGCTATGACGAGACATCCCAGGCTTTAAATCTAAGTGAAACTGAATCATATCTACCAAGAAGCACAAGTTCCATTTATGTTACAAATAAACCTTGCTGATGAATGACAAGGGAGATTTTGATGAAGTTTTGTTCTCCGAGCTGGATGGTTTACTCGTGAAACATTCATCTTTATTCTGAACAACATCATCAACACAAACATCTATCTACATATTAAATATCTACGTTGATGAAATCTCCCCATCCCCTCAAAAAAATGAAAATTAATTTTCACTTCAATAATGAACTGATAAATTTGATTTTTTTTTGTTGCTTAGCTTGCAAACTATTCAACCGAAACTAATATTATAATAAAAAGGATACTATTAATATTGTATTTCACAATGATCAGTTATTTATTTCATACATTTGTATTGCATGAATTATCAAGCGATTACTGATTATGGTTGAAATAAACTATATGTTGGAGTTAAGATACATTGTCATTATGCCTGGTTGATTGTATGATGTTTGATGAATGAGGTGAAATGTAACAAAGTGGAACTATTTATATCCTATTGGTGTATATGATTCACTTAATGTCACTAATTTATATCATTGCTTCCAGTGCTCCCAGGTTTTCCATAGTTAGTGTATTTCTATAGATTGACATTCTTTATTTCGATAAATCTGGAATAATCAGCATCATGGTGCTTTTTTTATTTGATGTCAAGTGACTGGGATCGATCAAGACAAGTCATATATCAAGATGTTATTGCTGGAAACCACATGCTGCCAAGGTGTTCAAACATTTTTAAAAAAATAATAGCTGTGTTTTCTAGTTTGAAATCCATCCAAAAAAAGGCAACTGATTTAGAGCTTACTATTGTTCAAAGTTATCATACTGATTCCCGACAATTTGTTTGAATGTGGTAATATTCTGTACACTACTATGAAAATTCAGACAACAAAGTAGGTTGTATTTATTTTCCCTTGATTATTTCATATGTGTATGTCGATTTCAAACTCTAAAGTTGTTTAAATTTCGAGATGTTTGTTATGTAGTGGCATTATTTAAATGCTAACTTTATTGTTAATATCATAACGTCACAGTATTTTTCGAATTTCATTAGTAGTTCTGCTTGTCATTGATGTCATCGTTGAACTACATATTGTTGTATTCAGTGTTTTGTGATAAGACATATTATATACACAGTTTCAAAAGGATTTTACTGAAAACCTTAACTTGTGTCTACATACTTTGTTATCTAAACAGTGAAATATTATCTTATGATACTCCTCGAAAGCAGAGGGTACGGTCATTTTTAGCCGTTTGTTTCCTAAGGATCCTGGAGCCCGCGTGCACCAATGGTTTGTAATCAAGATTCTCAAACTCGGGGGGAAATTCGCTTTTTATCCTTTCAATTTCATGAACAACAACTCCACTGCAAGAAGGTAATACGTAGGACTTCCCTGTTAGTAGTTGTATACGCCTGACAATGTGAGGATATTTAGAGAGGGAAAGTGGACTCTTCCCAACGTACCAGGGCATTTGAAAGCGATGAATCCAGAATCATGAAATCATCAATCAAAACAATGAAAGAGGGGATTCCAATGAATGTTATCAATTGCTATGCACGCACCCATGATGGCAATGAAGACGACAAATATCAGTTTCACAAGAGGCTGCAGTCGGTCGTAGAGAAGTTCCTAGGAAAGGACCTGGCCATCCTGATGTGATTCCTAAACACCAAGGTTGGGATGGACACCACTGGATACGAAGATATCATAAGGTGACATAGACTGGGAAAAAGGAACGAGAATAGTGACAGATTCGCAAGTATATGTGCATTCAACAAAATGTTTATGGGTGGAAACATGTTCTCAGACAAAGTCATACATAAAACTATATACGTCTCACCAGACCACACTACAGAGAAGCGGATCGACCATATTTGCAGTGAGAAATTCAGAAGGTCATTGGAAGACGTGAGAACTAATAGATGCTCGACTTCGAAATCAACAATCCGGATTCCATAAGGATCGATCGTGCACAGACCAAATAGTGACACTATTGATCATTGTTGACCAATCAATTGAACGGGATTTTTCACTATACATCATCTATCTTGACTACGAGAATGCGTTTGGCAGCCTGGATAGAAGAACTTCATGGGACTTTCTTCGACACTATGATGTACCCGGGAAAATCGTCACCATCAAACGAAATTCATAAGACGGACTTCGCTGCAATATGGTGCGTGGATGACAGCTGACCTATGCACTCCAAGCGAGGATCGGTCGCAGACGAAGCTACTTACTCTAACCCTTTCTCTTCATTCTGGTTGTTGACCAGATTATACAACCCTCGCATCTGAGGCTCTGGAAAAAGTGGAAACTTTCACGTATCTGGACAGCATCATGGATGCACAAATAAGATCTGATGTAAATATAAAGGCAAAGATTGGAAAAGTAAAGACAGCATTCCTACAGTTGAAGAACATATTGAACTTGAAGCAACTGTCTTCAAACGAACATTAAAGTCGAAATTTTCAATATGAATGTCGTTACAATTATGCTGTATGGAGCTCAAACTTGAGGAACTACCGCAATTATAATCAAAAAGTACAAGTATTTACCAACGATTTTCTACACATGATACTGAATTTCCGTTGGTCGGATTCCATATGCAACAACCTACAATGAAAGAGAATAATCAAGATTCCACCTGAACAGTAAATTAGAAAAAGACGTTCAAATCGGATATACATACATTTTCGAAACCATCAGACTGCAACACAAGGCAAGCGCTAAGTTGAGATCCTGAGTGGAAACGGAAAAGAAGAAAACCAAAGAACAAATTGCCTCAGGAGTTGGAGGCAGACATCAAAATAATAGCAGTTGGTAACAAAATGAAATAGTTGCTCAGGACAGAGTTCGATTGAAAATGCTTATGGGTTGCTTTTGCCCTTCCACGAATGATAATAGGCGTGTCATTTTGAGACAATTGGTGGACATTTTGCAAATTAAGGATTTACTATATGATTGTTAGATTTTATCAACAAGTCCTGTAATTTTGTGTTAAATACATTCGATTGTCCCCACTGGTGTTCGTGTTCACTACAGGCGTAAGTATATCAGTAAGTGGTATATTCTGGTTATAATCGTTTATATAATTCTCTAATAAACTCTAGATATTAGGAATCCGAAACGGACAATTATTAGCAAACCATAAAAGCTAAGTGATTACTATATACCCCGCTATTTCTTTTTTTCTTCTGAGAACAGAATAATACAAAGAATATTACTGTCACACAAGGCGGAAGTTTACACCTCTCATACAGAACAAAATGAACACTCATTATATACAAACATTTTGATCTCAAGTATTATCACACTGAAAAATATAAAACCATCATCGTATCAAAGAATGTGCAAATGTCAAAAACATTTACACTTTTCATAGAACTTATATCATAAAACGTTACATCAATTTAGAGAAATTGAGACTTTATCTTCATCTCTTTGCTTATCACCTACATAAATCATATTAATAGAAACTAAATCTTGGAAAAAATATTTGTTATATAATATTGTTGCTAATTAAATAAAAATGGATGCCAGATCAGTGGTCTAATTGTTAAGCGCTCGCGCGCTAGACTGATAGGTTCTGGATGTGTACTGCTGAGGAATCCCATACTAGGATGAAACAGTCGTCCAGTGCTTCCAGGTTTTCCATAGTGGTCTAGCTTCCATTGACTCATGATTTCAACTACTGAAAAATGAAATAATTAGTTTTCAAAAGAATGACATTATCAGTATAAATACTCTTTATTATTGGCTTAGATGTACTTTAATGTAAAACTCAGTGTATGTCTTATGTAATTTAACAAGAAAATATACAATCAGTAACATTTATAGCCAAGTTTTTTTACTCATTCTTCCAACTAAATTAATAATTACAAAGGGAATGTAATTGGTAACAGGGAAATAGAACAACAAATGAACTAATAATATTACTATATAGAACCTAATTATTTGTTAATTTATTTATTCGTGTTAATCAATAGGTGAGATAGGTGATTAGTTTTATTGAGAGAGGAGAAAAATACAAAAAAAGAGTAATTTTCTGGTCAATGAGTTTGTATATGTGCTTATAATAAGAATGAAAAATAATAATTAATTATAATACTTTTTGCCGAAAATAATCCGTTTACATTAAACTTAGAAATTTCTAATTATGATATTCTGTAAGACCATGTGAAAATATAAAATATTAAAGACGGAGTTTTGTGGATATCATAGTAATTCTAGTAGTTGAGATCATCAGTTATTTGAAGTTAGAACACCTGGAAGCATTGGATGGCCGTTACATCCTATTGTGAGACTCCTGAGCAGTACGCATCCACGATCCCGTCTCATGAGATTGGAAACCAGGACTTATCAGTTTCATGCACGAACGCTTAACCTCTAGACCACTGAGTCGGTCGGCACCTCGATGAATTCCACTGTTCACTGATAAATGTAAACTGTGACTGAAGATTCATTAATAGTTATACGATAATAGTTGAGTGTTCACAAGTGAAAGAGTATGTATCTAAATTGAACGTGGAATGACGTTTTTTGTTTTATTTTTAATATCCAAATACAAATCTATGCAAATCCGTCACAGAATTGGTAGTTGTTAAATTACGTCCTCCAAGAAAACATCGGTTTGTATATGATTAAGACGGATAGGCTAGCTAGAATACCAATGAAGTACATGGTAGTTCAGTGAACTCACAACTTAAGGCATCTTTGCTTGTTGTCTATAAAACACAATATTATATTTCTAAGGACAAATAGAAAATTATTTTGAATTTTGACTGTATAACAGATCACATTTGCATAAATCATTTATCTGTCTGATTCCATGAGATGTGTACTGATTTTTCTCATTCATCTTTAAACTAATCACTAAGGGTTTACTTAGAAAACATATACTGTAAGTATGAATAAAGTCTGAGAGTCGATAATAAACATACCAAAGTTATTTACCTTCACTAAAAAATTTTCGCAGTTACTTTAGTTATTACAAAACACTTGGCTGAAGTGTCTCACAATAGGACGAAACGGCCGTTCAGTATCTCCAGGTTTTCCATAGTGGTCTAACTTCAACTGATTCATGATCTCAACTATTAAAATTACTATAATATTGACAAAACCCTTTTCTGATGTTTATACAATAAATAATTTTCTTTAGAATAAGAGTGATGCAAATTCATAAGATGACTTAAAATATGTGCAATTATACACAAGTCAATTTCGTATACGTGGCGGCCTACTTAGCGACCAATCAGAATGAAGCGGGAACTATTATATCCACCGTCTTTGTAAGCACTGGTGGTCAGCTTTCTTTGTTCTGTGTTTTCTCAGCTATTTCTTTTGTGTAGCTACATAATTTAATGTTACAGTATGCTAAAATGCCGCAGTTAGTTTTTTTTTTTATTTGGCTTGATAAACTTTATCTGTTTCTAATACATAACTTAACACCGTTAGTATACAAAATAAACAATACAGTCTATCAACACAAGTAAAAACAGAGACATAAATAACATACCGAACGGTAACTAGATGATAGGGAAAATGAGTCAACGAAGCAAATATTGTTTTATAATGAATATAAAATTGTGATTGATGAATAAACAAGACATAGTCATACAAGGTCAAGGAAAGTTAATGTGGTGGTGGGCGTTTTACTTTATCATTGGTGAGTTCGTTTATCGATCACACTTTACACTACCCCCGAAACGCGCACCTCGTCCATTCTCCTGGGTCGTCGTCGCCGTCAGACAGCCGGCTTCTTCCAGTAGGCATAGGTTTCGTACGTCCCGAACGACTTCTTCGTTTGCAGTTCTCAACTTTGCTGTACGAACTCGTCCATCAGGGCCATAGCTTACCTGTTCGACAATGGCTTTGGGCCATAGATTTCTCGGTGAGCCAATATTGTTTACTAACACTAAGTCTCCTGATTGTAGGTTCCTTCTCATGTCCAACTGCTTGGATCTCGCTTGAAGGGTTGATAGGTACACCCGTAACTAACTGTTCCAGAATAGGTTATATAAGCACGTCTTGCTCATCTGTGCTTCGTCGAATGATACATCTCTGTAAACTAACAATAACTTATTTGGCGTAAGTACAGACACATTATCACAGTTGTCGATTGTTCAGTATTCTTTCAGCTTCTATTAAAAACGTCCCCAAAGACTCATCCGTCAATACCTTCTGAAACAATAGTGATCGCAGAATGTTGGTGCGAATTTTCTTTGGTTCAGTTTTGTTTTCTGGGTTTTTGCTGCTGCTACTCAAGTCAGTGTATTTCTTCAAGTAAGCTCGCTAGTCCTATGTTATAAAATGTTAATCCTATTTGCTTTAAGTATTGTTTTTTTTAAATATCAACGACGTGATTAAATTTACTACGACTTGGGATATCATCCCAGCATGCAATGAACCTACAGTTTAACGTAGTCGGACATGGCGAATAAAAATTACAACCAAAGAATAAATTCACAGTATGTTCTATTCATTCAATTAAAAATAAACACATTATAAAATGACAAATTCTATGATTACATTAACGTAAATATAACCGTTATTACTTTGGGCGATACATTAGGTTTATATGGAAACGTTGCGTATAAATCCACCCCTTAAAATAATACATTGTACTTAATATACAATAAACAGTTATTTACAAATACTTAGAATTACAATTTGGCAATTCCATTGAATATACATACATATATTGATATACAGTAAACTAATAGAGAAGTCAACTTGGCAAATATACACTATACACTAATAAAATAAACATAATAAACATACCTCATTATAAATATATAGTTTAATAAAGTAGATATTAACAATAATACCATTTGAGTATATCTTTATCAAATGAAGTTGAATTGAATGTTCCATTGAATCATGTTATTGTTTGTTTACTTATTTATTTCATTAAACTATTGCTTCAGTCTCTAGATCTTGATTATATTAACTTGAAACAAAACAAAACAATTAATAGATATAATTTACCATTACTACTGAAATATACTTAAATACTTAAATTAGCAAATTACATTTAATAGAATTCAATGTAAAATCTAATGATTTGTAGATAATAGAATGTAATTATAATAATTTAGTTAAAAGGATTAAGATTTCTTTTTAATGATTACCCTTTAAGTTTATTTTATTCACTTATCATTCAATTCATTCATCAAAATAGTTGCGATGATGAGTCAATTGATGCATAGATCACTATGGAAAAACCTGGAAGTATTAGATGGCTGTTTCGTTCTATTGTGGGACTACTTCATCAGTGAGTATTCACCATCCCGCCTTGCTAGATCTGCCTGTAATAATGAAACATAACAAATAACTATACAGTTTCAGAATATTAGACTTTTCGCATAAGGACTAATATTGAAACAATTATGTCAAAAAATGATTAAGTACATCTACTTCATTTGTGTCAGCAACAATCACAAACCTATCTCATTGTTTAAATATATGAGAGTTCATTTATTTATACATAACGTGTTAGTTTAGATTGTCATATATTTGAAGCTAGCTGTATTTCTACATATTACAAATACATTCATCATAATAGATTTGAAGTAGTTCCTATGTTAACATGAAACTTATGATCACATTCATTGTTTCAAAATGATCATTGAAAAAAGGTGAGTCCAAGTTATATAAAGATAAGCAACTTTATAGATCATTACTCATTGGATCACTATTTATGCAAACAGTTTAACCTCATTTGAAGTGTTCAACTTTGACGATCTTTATTGAATGATCAGGTTTACTGAATCTCTATTTAGTTGCTAGAAATGATAATCTTCCAAATTCAAATATATTCAACTAAAATTACTTGTGGGACTGCACAGTAGTGAGCATCCATTCATTCCGCTTCCACGAGATTCCAACACAGGTTTAATCAGTCTCGCACATGAACGCTTAATCTCTAGACCATTGAGCCGATCTGCATCCAACGGTGTTAATGTTTAACTTCAACCAATCCACGAAATTGAGCGACACATCCACCCTTGTCTTCAGTGAGTTACTATCTCCACTGGTCACTGCTTCTCATGAGAACTCCGGGAAATACCTCTTGAAGCCAATCACTCGTGAGCATATATTGATTAGTTTCAGAAGGGATTTTGTGGATATTATAGTAATTTAATAAAACCATCTTGAGATGAATCAAAAAAATCATGTATTCAAGAGTATTATTTATCAATGTTATTGATCAACAATAACTGAATTCATTAGATATGTAATTAACTAATATAGAATAATTTCATTTATAAGTAGTATATGATATATATATATATATATATATATATATATATATATATATATATATATATATATATATATATATATATGTAAAATTATATTGAAATTACTATTCATGACATAATTGATATAAGTAAATAATAATTTGATGACAGTATCATATTATTTTTTGGTATTATATTATAACTACAATTAAATAAGGATTGAAGCTCTCATTGGATTGTAGGACTTAGTAGCTAAGTGGATAAGACAATGTCATTTGAAGCGAATGGTTTGGGTTTGAGTTCCAGAGTTAACATCAAATTTGAGATGTAAATATATCTAGCTGACGATTCCCACTGCTATCATAGATCATCATAAAATTAACCGGGAAAATGAACTATGTACTATGTGCCTATTTCTTTACAGTAATAAAACATTCATTCTAACAACCACTGAAACAGTTATGATACAGTGAAGCTTAACATATCCTCAGTTGCCCGACACTTCTGTCCTAACTGTAGAAGTTATTAAAAATAAAGTATATATATAACTTGAAGCTCCAAATGTTAATAAAACCAGCTTCAACTACGCTTCATAAAGATTATTAGTTTCTTGAAAATTGGGTACAGATTTCGCAGTATTATAATGTACACTATGAATTAGAGATTGTCAGTAAACTAATAACGAAATTATCATGGCCGAATGAGAACATATTTAATTTTCTCAACAAACTACTTTCAAAAAAATAGTAATATATTGTTGATTACAGTAATTAAATGTACACTTTGAAAAGATGTCAGTCAATCAGTCAGCTACAGCTTAGGACCAGGCACATTTATGCATCGGTTCAAGTTGCCACACCTCATTAGTACAGAAAGATGAACACCAAATTCATAAGAGTAGTTAATTCAGAGGTGGTAATGTATAAAAGAAAGATTGCATATATGGATATAGAACAGGAAGAAAGAATTAGTTGATATGAAAAGAGATAGATGAAGCGATTTTAATCTTATAGATTAAAGGACGACAGAGAGTGTATTACACCTACACCATGGTGACCGATTCTGAGCCATGTCACCAACAGTCTCCAACCATTGGTTACGATAGTCGCATGGCCCCCAACCAAGTAGTCTGCATCTAACTACATGACTCGGACAAGAAGTTAGTGACTTCAAGCACTGATGCCACGTTTTAGTTTGGCCGCCCCTAACTTTCTTCCAACCATCTCGAACACCGGTTAGCATTGCACGTCGTGGTAATCGGTGTTTGGGCATACGTAACACGTGGCCCAACCATCTCAGTCGATGAAGATTCACAACCTCGTCAACTGATTTACCATCATCCTCTAATACACTGCGTCTAACCTCACTATTACATATCCGATTATCCCAGCAGATGCTGGCAATATTTCTAAGGCATCTGTGGTCAAATATTAGTAGCTTACAAGTATCTTCCCTTAATGGCCACGTTCCGTATCCGTAAAGTAAAACAGAACAAACTGCCGTGCACTATACTCGTCCTTTTATTGATAGACGGATATCTCGCCTTTGTCATAGGTGACGTAAGTTGACAAAAGCCTAACGAGCTTTTCGAATCCGTGCTGAGATTTCGTCAGACACCAACCCATTAGGGCTGATCAGACTTCCAAGATAAGTGAAGTTGTCGACGCGTCCGACAACTTCACTCCCTATCCTTAGTTCAGGTGTTGACGCAGACCAGTCCTGAGGCAACAACTTGCATTTAGAGGGAGAAAAGCGCATTCCAAACATTCTGGCATTGTTGCTTAGTGTTAACAAAAGACTCTGCATTTTGTCAGCGTCTTCACCAAACAGATGCGTTAAACTAGCATAGAAGAGTTGTGCCGAAAGGCAAGCAAGCAAGCGAGAGCCAGAGCAAGAGCGAGACGAGAGTGTGTGTGTGTTGGATATGAATAACATGGACATATATATACCATGTGAAATGAATGAGTAATCAAATCAAATAAGCAGTTAGTAGTAAGACTAGCAGAGTGAATAAATGCGTAAGCCGTAAGCAATATTCAAGCATACGTATTTCATACAAGCACAAAATAATAAGGGCACAATAAGTTGTTATAGTGCGGATGACTTTGTCCGCTAAATAAGTTAGCAAAAGGTCTTAACTGAGTTAAATGAGAATGAACTCAATTGCACCTGAGTCACTATAAGGTCTGTCATGAAGTTAAACAAAAATGGCGAAAGTGGACAGCCTTGGTGGACACCACTTGAGGTTGCAATAGCAGATGACAGTTCACCATAAGATCTGACTCAACTAGTAGTGTTCGAGTAAAGAGCTTCACAAGGTTTATGCACTTCTGAGGTATGCCTTTCAAAGACAGACACAGAATCTCGCCGTCTACCGAGTCAAATGCTGCTCCTAAGTCAAGAAAGACCGCCACTGTCACATGCCGATAAGTATGCCTGTGTTCTAGAACCTGACGAATGGTAAATATTTGGTCGATGCAGCCACGAACAGTTCTGAAGCCAGCTTGATTCTCTCGTGTTTGCAGTTCACGAGTCTTAGTTACGCGTCCGATAATTATCGAGGCTAGTATTTCAGATACTATATTAGCCAAACTAATCCCTCTATGGTTGTCACAGGATGACTCTGATCCTCTCTTATATATTGGGACAATAAGTGATTGTGACCAGTCAAATGGGACAACGTCCAACTCCCAGACTTTAGCTAAAATATTAGTCAACCTAATCGCTAGAACTGGATCACCATACTTAAAGACCTCTGGAGCCAATCCATCTGGACTAACTGCTCTTCCTCGCTTCAGATTAACTATAGCCTTTTGAACTTCAGCTAGGGTTGGGGGACCTACTTCAATGTTCCATTCACACTGTCTAGGAATGAAGGGCAGTTGTAGAGCAGCTGAACTGTTCTCTGAAATGTTCCGCCCATCGTTCTAAACGCCTAGACTGAGAGCGGATGAGATTATCGTCTTTTTCCGATATAGTCTGACTTACACTTGACTTATTAATTCGAGTTTCTTTTATTAGTCTGTAGAGCTGTCTTGTGTTCCCTATAGCCGCCGCCTTTTCCATCTCTTTTGCTTTCGTTGCCCGCCACTGCTCACGGTCGTTCCTTAGGCTTTTGCTTAACCTAGATCTGATTTGTCTACGCTCTTGATCGTGTTCAGAGCCTGATGGGATGAGTTCACGAGAATCCATCATTGCAATAGACCTTGAGGAAATCCATTGGTTTTTTGTAACCCTTTGGTTTAAATCACTAATATATGTCACTGCTGTTTCCACAGCTGTTTGTATATCTTTCCAAGCAACATCTGGGTCAGCCTCGTTTTCAGAACTCCCTAAGTGTGACCTCAGTTAATCCTGGAACCTACTTTTGGTTTTCTCGTTACCCCCATGCTTAGTGATATCCCTACACCTGCCAGTTCACAAGAACTAGTCATCGGGTCGCCAGATACACGAAGGGTGTATCTCGTTGTCCCTCTGTTTTGCCGACGTGAGGTCGGATGAATGACCACACTACGATCCTGTATGCGTGTTTCGGAGACACAGCATACATCAATCGTACGAGATCCTAGAGTCTCAGCCAAGGACGCCTGCTGGCCATTTTGACATAGGGTGCGTACGTTGAAGCCTCCAATGTGTAGTTTGGAGCAAAGTTTCAGTAGACCTGGAACAGTGTTTTGCGCACTAGAATCGTTGGCTATGGTGATACTTGAGGAGGGAGCCAAAAGAGGAAGTTTAGTGTTGAAAGTTGACGTAGGAGGAATAATAGGAATTGAAGAGGGAGGTTGATTATGAATAAGGTGGTCTTGACTGCTGTTAGAGGTATGAGGGCGGTTGTCACTTCCCGGTTGCCCACACCGTGGAAGGGTTGTTCTGGAGGTACCGGAAAAGCTAATTGGATTAGAGTTGGTCTTAATGACCTGAGAGCGTGACCGCAGTGCCCAAGGGACAACTGCTTGAGGTCGGTCACACACGACCTTTTTATGAGTAATTTTTGTGTTAGCTCCGTACTTGTTGAGACCCTACCGCCGGAGACGGTTATCCGTGGGATAAGGCGGGGCGTGAATTTTTAGGGTCGACCTTTTCCAACCCTCCCCCTCCCTGTGGGAATGCAGCATTGCTGCAGATGCTGGTTGTCTGAAAGAAACACCTTATTGCTGTCACACCTCTGTACAGTCAGCAGTACGACTTCGCCTTCGGACCTTGGGTTTGTTGCTTTTAGTCTTACCGTTCTCCAACCGACATGTCTGGCATGGTAGAGCCTTGAGGAACGGCTGTTCCAGCCAGTATAGCCCGGTTGCTTGATCACGATAGGCATGCTCGACCACCACGTCAAGGTAGCAACAACGGTCGGGCAGCTAAACTAAATTTATCGAGATAAAGGTCATACATGTAAAACGTGGGTTTTTTTCGTATTAGAATTGGTATCTTCTCTAAGTCACTTAGTACTAAGTGTCTTACTACTATCAAGAGGTCAGAACAATATCTAAAAAATCGTACCTCCAGGCACCTAGTATCATATCATAGTTAACACTACTTTGAGTAATTTAAATTATTGTTCACGTTTCAGACAGGTTGACAGTATTCAATAATCACTAGGGACTGGACATTTATGACATTGGTTATTAACCGGCTATCAATCCGAGCGAATAGTTGACATGTCAATATTATTAACCGTAAAATATCGAAGAAAAATTAGGAATTACAGCAAAGTTTCACCTCTCGAAAACATGGATTAAAATTACTCCTAAACACTATGATTCAGATGATTAATTTTTCTAGTCGCCAATTTTCATGAGTTGAATGTTACTGTTGATTACTTTTGTTAAATTGTCATTTATGTGTGTTCTGTTTTAACCTCGAATGAGTAGAACGTGAACAACAAGAAACGTTAACTAACTTCACTAACCACCAGGAAATAGATATTTTTCCTTACATTACTGTATCAGCCATGTACTTTCTGCAAAGTCGTCTTAGACGATGACTATTTCATTTACAAACGCCTAATAATAATAACCTATGGTAAAATACATTCCCTAATAAAGAACACTCTAAATGTTTGTGAACATCTGACGTTAAGTTTGTTAGAATATTCACAATATATTACTAATTATTCAAAAATTTTCTTAATTTATCTTGGATAAAACTTGCTGATACATGCAAACTACAAGAAGCCTTAGTCCCAGCTGTTATTCAAACTACCTTCAACTACTAAACATGCTAACAGTTATGACCGCTAGCCGGTTAGGACAGTGACAACATAAATACTAGATTATAAGCGTTGTAACAGTATTAATGACCAAACAAGAAAGCACTGCTGAAGAGTCTCACAATAGGGCGAAAGGGCCGTCTGGTGCTTTCAGGTTTCCAACAGTGGTCTAACATCAATCGGTTCATGATCTCAATCAAAAAAGACTTTTCATATTTCTCTATGATTGATCAGTGATCAAAATGATAACGAGATAATTGAGATGAGATCTGTAACCACAAGATGTTCACTTTATAAAAACGAAACATTGGACAAGTAGGATGGGGTTGTGAAGACTGTTGAATCTTACTGAAATCACTGACTGATATAATCTAGATAACCACTGAAAATGTGAAAACACTGAATACGTGTTATATACTGATATGTGACTCCTGAAAAGTACACATGCACGATCCAACATCTGAGAATCAAACCCTTTAGATCTAAAATCCGATGATTTACAATTCCATAGTTATTTAAACCAACATATAAAACGAAAATCCTCCATTGTCTTTGTTTAGTATCTTCCTGACATTCAACATGGTTGAACTGCACTGGTCACGGCTTCTGACTAGAATCCCGGAATTTCGCAAACCTAGTCGTGGTTGTACATTGCTGAAGAGACCCGTACGATTAATAAACGGTGGTGTACTGCTTTCAAGATTTCATCGTTCGTGTTAACTTATATTTGTTTGCAGTTTTAATAATAAACATTCAATATTGTTATTTTTATACCTTAATTTAGTAGCACAAATAAATAAACCTGAATCTTTTTCCAGCTTTGTTGCATTTTCGCTTACTTGTAAATTGCATTAGATGTTTAAACTACAAAATGATCAAACATAAACTTTTCATAATTCAAAGTTTGCTTATTGAGGCTTGTATAACCATGTGATTGATTCATTTGATCAATTGGAAAAAATTTCCTCAATTCCATTTTCTATTGTGTATAATTGAACTGAATAAGATAAATGATAGCAATATTTTCTTTTGTTGTTGTTTAACCAAATAGAATACATGAAACAATAGTCAATTTCATGGATTACTTGAAGTTAGATCTTGACACCAATGGGTGTTAGCTGGCTCAGTGGTCTGGTGGTTAAGTACTCGCGCGCCAGACTGATACGTCCTGGGTTCGAATCTCGTAAGGTTGGGTCATGGATGAGCACTCCTGAAGAGTCCCACAAGAGGATGGGTTGACCGTCCAGTGCTTCCAGGTTTTCCATGGTGGTCTAGCTTCAACTGACTCATGACCTCAACTATTGAAATTACTAGTCTCTTCACAAAACCCCTTCTGATAATAATCATATAATTAAATTTTTTTTCATTTTTAATAAATTGTTTCATAATTGCTACCAATTCATTACATCATTTATACACTTCATTAAACGAGTGTTTATCTCTAAACTTGCGATAAATTCATCTTTCATTGCAAAAATCGTCCAAAATTACCAAAAAGAAAACATTTTTCCACGTGAACAATAGAAAATATTTCATAAATAGAAATTTGCCATACTACATTACGACCTGATGAAATCATCTCTATTAATATCGAGTATCTGAGTATTTAAACTCAGTAATTTAGTAGATAACGCGTTTGAACCGAAAATTCCTCAATCCCTATTGGAAGTCAGAATCAACACTTTAGTGTAAGTACAACTAGATGACGAATTCTTAGTAGATTGAAAGATTTAATCTTAATTTTATTGTTAGTTACTATCCATCTTTACAAAAAGTTGATTCATAAAATAGTTTGTGGTAAAGTTAAGATCCCCATAGTGAAGACAGGTGTACTGATAGTAGTAAGAATAACAAAATACGACAACAAAAGTCTTATCAATAGTTACTTCAATAGTTGAAATCATGAGGTAGACCACCATGGAAAATCTGGAACCACTGGAAGGCCATTTCGACCTAGTATGGAACTCCTCAGCAGTGCGCATCCACGATCCAGCCCCCCTCAAGATCCGAACCCAGGAACTATCAGTTTCGCGTGCGAGCGCTCAACTATTATGATTACTAAAAACTTCATAAAACCCCTTCTGATAATTAATAGTTAAACATTGGAAATAGTAGGTCAAACGTGGGTAAATAGACTTAGAATAGTCACAAAACATTAAATTCATTACATAATAAGAAGTGAGTAAACAATTTGATAGTAAAGGATACAAACGGAAAGATGCGAAAAGTTACAAACAAATACTGGATGTGAAAATAATAATAATTATTATTATTATTTAAATTCACTTGGTGTTGTTTTACTTGTATCTCCTCATTGTCATTTAGGACCACAATTGATCAGTTTCATGTTGGCATATTTGCATCCTGTGCAGTCATAAATAACAATGGGAAGATACAAGTAAAACAACACCAAATGAATTTGAACTTCACTCCATTGCACAAGCAAGTGGCTATCAGGACTCAGTAGCTACGTGACAGCCTTTGAAGTGAACGGTACTGGGTTCGAGTCCCGGAGTGAACATCAAATCTGGGATGCAGGTACATTCAGCTGACTAGTCCCAAATAGGACGAAACGCGGGTCCTGAATTCCACTGCTAGTTACTATCCATCTTTGCTTAATTATTATTATTAATTATTATTTTTAGAATAATTTTATATTCAGATTAACCTGAAACAAGATCTAATAGTATATGATATGAGTTATGTAACGAATTGTTTATCAATAATATTATGTAACAGTGTGTAACAAATTTCAATATCAGATTGTTATGTATAAATATATAATCAATGTTAAAATAGTGAAGGAATTAGTGATTATATGAATCGTGGAAATTACAAGTTATACCTAATCATCAAAACACATATGAACATATATCTTACAATACAATGATCGATTCTCTCTTTTTTATTCTTTAGAGTAAGGAGAAGATGTGACGAATCTACAGCCAATTATCATATATAATCATGGGAATTAGGAGAGAGAGAGAGATAACAGCTTGTGTCTTGAAAGTTATGAACATTATTTATTGAGAGTAGAATTTTACAGAGGTAAAGTTCTATATTCAAACGATAATACTGAAAAAAACGTTTGTATAAAAAAGGGTTATCCGAAGAAATTTGTATAAAACATGAAAAGAAATGACCTGATGATTATGTTATTATGAAGCTCTACTTCATTCACCTAAAATTCAAGGGCGAATTGATTATTAAAAAAAACTGATACTAAAGCCAAAGTGATATAAAGTTTTACTGCGACTTAATTGACTTAATTAAATAACAAATGTTTGTTAAACAATTCATGCATATGTATATTCTTTCCACATACACAAAGGGAAAAGAAAAGTTCTCCGACACAACAATACATGCGGCAATCAAATCACACTTGATGGAGAAGCTTTGGATGATGTAAAAACCTTTTCATGCCTGAGCAGCATCATTGATGAACATGGTGGGTCTGATGCAGATATGAAGGCACGGATCGGCAAAGCAAGAGAAGAATATCTACAATTGGAGAATATATAGAACTCAAAACAACTGTCTGTCAACTAACACCAAAGTCAGAATTTTCAGTACGAATGTCAAAACAGTTCTGCTGTATGTGGCGGAAACTTGGAGAACTACGAAAGCCATCATCCAGAAGATATAAGTGTTTATTAATAGTTGTCTACGCAGAATACTTCGGATCCGTTGACCAGACACTATCAGCCACAACCTACTGTGGGAGAGAACAAACCAGATTTCGGCGGCAGAAGCAATCAGAGAGAAGCGTTGGAAGTGAATATGACATACAATGAGGAAGGCACTCAACTTCGTTATAAGGCAAGCCCTCACTTGGAATTCTCGAGGTCAAGGAAGAATAGGGAGTCCAAAGAACACATTACTCTGAGAAACGAAGACAAATTTGTCAAGAATGAACAAGAATTGGATACATGGGTTTCAGTTGGGTACTAATTTCATTGATCATTATTAAAATCATTTGTTTATATTAATTATTAGAACTTGATGTGCTATCATTATTTATATTATTATTAATACTTTGACACCACCATTACTATGTTTGCATAATTGTTTATTAACGTATATATATATATATATATATATATATATATATATTTGTTATTTCCCTCTTATTATGGTTATCACTTCTGTTTTGAACAACAATTTAGTATTCATTAACTTCAGTATATCAGACAACTGTTTCAAGGCATAATACTCCATGTTTATCGCTGGTGAAATGGATCAATATAGTCCTATACATTTTACTGTTCCCACTTTATTCCAATCAGCCAAACGAACCAAATGTGATATCAGTCTGCTTTATTTAGGTCTTATTTCTCAAGAAAGAATATTGATTAGGAATGAATATTAAAATAACTAGTTTAGAGTAATCTATATTCCTTTGTCAATAAAACGGGTATCGGGTTTGACTTACAGGTTAACATTATTCACTAATTTATTAATTATAATAGGGGTGCACTTTACATATATTTTCTTCTTGACATGTTATAGTATTCTGACTAACAGTAAAATAATGTTTTCCGAATAACTCCCTGGTGAATGCGTGCCATTGACTTCAATAAAGTATGTCGTCATGCTTGAACACAGTTTTGGGTGCATATAAATAATAATATTCAGATTTCTATGAAATAATGTCTCTGAATGTATTACTTACTTACTTACGCCTCTTACCCCTCGAGAAGTGGCATAGGTAAAACACCAGCACTTTCTATCCAACTCTGTCCTGAGCAATCCTTCCCAGTTGTCTACAGTTGCTATTCATCATTTTCATATCTGCTTCTATTTCCTGACGAGATGCGTTCATTGGCCTTCCTATTTTCCGCTTCCCTTCACGATTCCAAGCTAGAGCTTGTCTCATGATGTAGTTTGATGATTTGCGTAATGTGTCCTATCCATTTCTATCGTCTTTTCCTAACTTCCTCATCAGGTGGAAGCTGGCTTATTCTCTGCACAGCATACTGTTGCTGATGGTATTCGGCCAACGGATCTGAGCTATCTTACAATTGTAGGAATGTAGACTTTGCTTTGCCAATCCTCACCTTTACGTCCTCATCCGATCTTCCTTGTTTATTGATAATGCTTCCAAAAATTCCCTTATGATTATATACAAAATAATTTTGTTTAAAATAGAATAGTGTTCAACCTTTAAACGAAAAAAAAGAGATTGTATTTTGTTCTATTCGTTTCATAATTATTTTGAATGTAAAACTCATTAAACTAAACCAAGACGATTGTTGGATACTAAAAAAAATATGCAATTTTTCTTTACAATTAGTTTGCTGAGAGAGATAAAAAAACGACTGATAATAATTTTTTTCTTTATTCCATCATTGCTTCAAGCGAAATTGGATTTAGCCATGATAACTTGTAAGTAGTATATACATTTTTTTCTATATTTCCCTTAAAATTTGTATAATTATAAATTATTAATATTAGAATAAGTTGCCAGATATGCCTTGAAAGTTGTTCTTCGATCAACACTTTGTTTTCTTATTCTTTTTGGCATTAGATCTGACTAGAGTTCAACAATACATATAATTTTAAGGATCTCATATTCCACTGATTGAAATCATGAGTCAATTGAAGCTAGATCACCATGGAAAACCTGGAAGCACTGGACGGCCGTTTCGTCATAGTATGGGACTCCTTAGCAGTGCGCATCCACAATCCCACACCCGCGAGATTCGAACCAGGACCTACAGTCGCCAGGCGCTGTTGGGGACAATATATTCTCAAAACTCATATTTATTGCAATTTTTTCTCCTGTCCATATTTCCGTTAAAATGAAGTGTTTCACATAATTTTTTTGTAAGCAATGATGGATAGTGGCTAGCAGTGGAATACAGGACGCGCGTCCCATCCTACTTGGGACTCATCAGTTGGATGTACCTGCATCTCAGAGTTGATGTTCACTCTGGGACTCGAACACAGTACTATTCGCTTTAAACACCATCACTTTGTTTACTCAGCTACTGAGTCCTGAAACACGCGTCCTGGATTCCACTGCTGACCACTATCCATCACTGCTTACAAAAAGCCTGTGAATTAATGCAATATCTAGGCATACGCACAGTATGTACATATGCCGATTACAGACTGATCAATTGCAGTCTTCAACCTCAAGGGAAGATACAAGCCAAACAATACCAAGTGAATGTTTCACATAACGTTTTGTGCCATAAACTATCTGAGAAATCAGTTCTAATATCCTATATATATATATATATTGGCTCGTTATAGCCTTAATTCACAATCATTATAAGCAGAGATGGATAGTGGCTAGGAATAGAATCGTCCTATTTGAGATTTATCAACTGGATGTACCTTCATCTTAGAGTTAATATTCACTTTATGCCTGGAACCCGGTAGAACAAAACATATGTCTTAGGTTCCACTGCTAGACACTATCTATCTTTGCTTATAATGATTGTTTTCCATCTTTTCAATTCATGTATTACCAATCACTTGTAATCATATTTATTCAACAGTCCTCATTAATCAGCGGTTTTTATTATTAACTAGTGGCAATAAGAAGTAATTCAGTCTAACATTATACAATAAACTAATATGAATAGTTTCATTTTCAACAACAAAAGACCCCCCCCCAAAAAAAAACCCTTTTCCCTTTTATTCACATGAATGAACAAATGTTTAGTGTTACACCGATAATACTGCGTAAGATTTATTGAAAAATTTACTGAAATGATAAATAATTTGACATTTTTAAATAAACGATATTAGGAAAGAACACTTGACAACACTTATTATAATGAAACGATTTAATCATGTGTGAAAAATTATAAAACAAACAAACAAACACACACGCACACACACACAGTCTAAATGTACACAAATAGTTTGGTTTAACTTTATGACGTGAAACATTATTCCATTGTCTCTGAATATAAAGGAGACATTCATAAATGAGATTACAATAACAACTACAACAACGACAAGAACAAATTTTTCTCTCATTCATTTGAATTTTTATACTTTATGTTCATTGAATGTTTTGCATCAGTAACATAAAGTAGCTTAAATTAATGAAAAATATATATTTGGGAGGTGAATATATGTTCAATAAAGACTATGTAAAAGGTAGCTAAGTTTTGCTCAATGAACATAGAACTTAAATATCTTGTGTTTGTTTTTTTTAAATTGTGGATTTCAGTATATTCCGTTAATTTTAAAGTAACAGAGTTTATTCATTGTTTTGATCCATTTCACATTAACTTGCTGGTTGGTTAAATGCTACTTCTAACCAGATACTTTTAGTTTCAAAAGGGGTTTTGTGGGTGTGGTTGAGATCATGAATGGAAGCACTGGACGGCCGTTTCGTCCTGTTGTGAGAACTTTCATTTGTCTAGTGCTTCCACGTTTTCCATGGTGGTCTAGCTTCAATTAATTTATAATTTTAACTATCAAAATTAGTATGATATCCGCAAAATCCATTCCGATACTAATCAATATATGCTCACTGGTGACTGGCTTCAAGAGGTATTTCCTGGAGTTCTAATGAGAAGCAGTGATCAGTGGAGATAGTAACTCACCGGAGACAATGATGGACGTGTCGCTCAATTTCGTGGACTAGTTGAAGTTAAACAATAATATCGTTGGATGCCGACTGGCTCAGTGGTCTAGAGATTAAGCGTTCATGCGCGAGACTGATTAATCCTGTGTTCGAATGTCGTGGAGGCAGGCTGGTGGATACTCACTACTGAGGAATCTTACAAGTAATTTTAGTTGAATATATTTGAATTTGGAAGATTATCATTTCTAGCAACTAAATAGAGATTCAGTAAACCTGATCATTCAATAAAGATCGTCAAAGTTGAACACTTCAAATGAGGTTAAACTGTTTGCATAAATAGTGATTCAATGGGTAATGATCTATAAAGTTGCTTATCTTTAAACAACTTGGACCCACGTTTTTTCAATAATCATTTTGAAACAATGAATGTGATCATAAATTTCATGTTAACGTAAGAACTACTTGAAATCTATTATGATGAATGTATTTGTAATATGTAGAAATACAGCTAGCTTCAAATATATGACAATCTAAACTACCACGTTATATATAAATAAATGAACACTCATATATTTAAACAATGAGATAGGTTTGTGATTGTTGGTGACACAAATGAAGTAGATGTACTTAATCATTTTTTGACATAAATGTTTCAATATTAGTCCTTATGCGAAAAGTCTAATATTCTAAAACTGTATAGCTATTTGTTATGTTTTATTACTACAGGCAGACTAATCTCGTCTAAAAAACTATCCAGCACAATCCTAGCAAGGTATTCTTTGACGATTATTAAATGTACTGTATTCACTGTTACATGTCGAAACATAAAGATCAGTCTACTGGATAAAAATAAAACTCTACTATATTGAAATAATCCTACAAAGAAATAATTTACCATCAAAAAAACTGAATAATTGACAATATGATCACTTGATGTAATCACCATGTACAATTCTACACTGTATTACAAGTAAACTTATTTCGCATTTGTTATTAACTGTTGCAGGGACTAGATTTTTTTTAAAAATTTACATCAATTTACATGTATGTGCGGAAACACGTACATAGGGAGGAGGAATCGTAATTTCCAATTAAGGGTGGGTGAACACATACTAAAATGACTACAGAAGCAAATGATCGAATAAGATCACATGATAGACAGACATCATCCTCCATTGTGAAACATTTGATTGAGACTGGTCATAAGGTTGACATCAAATCAACATTTGTAGTGTTATACAAAAGCCTTCAAGGACATATACTAAAGTTTATTGAAGCCTTGACTATACGGAAATTGAAAAAAATAATTTACTTTTTTTACTAAATTGTAAATTGCCCTTTATTAAAAGAAAGTTTATGTGAATATCCATGAAACTGAGCCATTGTCCAACATTGTATATGTGTGGAGAAATTGGAACGCTTCACTTCTATCTAAAGTTTGTGCTGATGATGTCGTTCAGAAGAGCGGTGAAATCTCCACGACTAAACTATCCAGCTTAAAGAACAAAACGCCATCAAAATTGTCTACATGTTCCTACAATCTATATATATATATACCAGGCTGTATTTTTCATAGATTTGTGTAATAAAGTCTGGTTTAGCATCCTTAATCACATTTACTAATTGATGAATGAAAACTAAAATAGATTTTTATTATCACATGAATGATTCAACCAATTAATCTGCTTACTGAAGAAATGCTTTCAGAAGATTAAGCAATTTTATCCAGTTTTATACAACTCATAGCTCATTTTGATGTGAATAATTGTTAAGTAGAATAAACTGATGTATTCAGTAGACAACAGTTTCAGTGAGTAATTCACTGTGTTATCTAGGAAACTCGTTATGGATATTTTCATATTTGTGGTGTGTGCTACTGATATAGACAGATATAAGTAGTATGTATCATCAATCGAAAATGAAATGCTTGAAGGTAGAAAGTTGAGAAAATCAAAGAAAAGAGAACGTGAACAAAGAATGATTGGTGTGGAAACGAAAGAACAATGAATTTTGAGACGATTGATTGATATTTTGCAAATGAATTAATTATTGTATAGGTCACAGATTTGACTAAGAGATTCTGTAATATTTTATTCGCTACATTCGATTGTTCCCACTTGTGAAATGAAATACAACCGTCAAATAACTAAACATACATGATGTTCTAATCAATATTTCACTTTACATGTAGTTTACATTCTTTTCTGAAATAAAAATGTCACTTGTAGGCTATTTAATAAAGTCGAAAAACAGGTTTTTTTTGAGGAACTTTCGTCCGCATTTCAGTGAATAGTCTTACAACAGATGGGTATTTAATGAATAGAACACATTACAGAACTATACACTGACAAAAAATATATCGACATTTGAAATAAATAAGTAAATAACTTCAACGATTTCTTAGGTATTTTCCTTCGAGTTTCGGTAGTGTATGTTACGTAAGTCTGTAGACTTAAGTAGTATGTAACATCAATCAGGAGTCAAATACGTGTCAAAAGAAAGTTAAGAAGATTGACCTAAAGATGACAGAAAGGAATTAAGAATTGGTAGAATTATGAAGGAAATTACGGCAACTGATGGAAGTTTTGTAAATGAAATATTTAATGTACAGTTGTCACATTTTACCAAAGAACTCTGTAATTTTATAATAAACAATAACTGGTTATCCTCATCAAGTCTTCGTTCATTTCATTATATAATTGATACAGTGATTCGTCACAAATATATTTTGTAAAGCTTTTTATATTGAATAACTTTCATCGTTTGTTTACTTCTTTGAGGAAGTTCGGTGAAAAGTTGAAGTTGTTTTATTTTTGATCACTGAGGTATATTTTTCAAATGTATAATATTCTCATTAAACGTATTTTTTGTAGCTTAGCCTATCTGTATCATAGTGAAATAGCTTTAGTTTCCTCAGGTCTTATTATTTTCTAAAAGATTCTTTCACCATTTAAGTATTTGTGCTGAATACATTTGTATGGTTATCGGAAGCAATTTTAAATAAAAGATTTTTGTGAATTTATTATTACTCAAGATAAATGTGTAAAAGAATCTGTCATATACTTTAGCTTTTTATGAACATGTCAAAAAATAAATGAGCTCAAAATGGTCAACTGATTCTGTTGGGTAATTTTAAAGGGTGCGCGGTATTAATTTGTTATTTGTTCACGTTCAACTGTAAAATGTTTAATGATAAGAGTAATTAAAGTACGTTTGTTTAAGGTATACATTGGTTATACTTGTGAAACATAACTATCGTAGGAACTTTCTCTATAAAAGCTGAGGTCACCGTGGAAACGCTGAACGTTATATTACCATGACATATTTATATGTTACACTTACACTAGCTGAATTTGATGATACACGCTCGAACAACAATAAATCATGATTTGAAAAATTCTATTAGTTATTTACACTCAACCAGTCTAAAACATGACTGATTAACGCATTCTGTCAATCTGAAACTTGACCTAATCCTAAACACTGTAAATGAAATAAGCCTCGAGTGATAAAAAACTTGTTTCTTCCGTTCATGTCTTTTGATTACCCAATGAAAATACACAATGAAGAGGTCTAAACAAGTAATATAACTTTTCATGCATTATCAAGAACTTATGGTGTTCTGAATGACAATTAGAGCTTTCCAAATAAACCAACTAATTTAATGAACAGAAAATCGTCAACAGAAACTACCAGGACTAGAAATCTCCCTCATCATTTAAAACCATGTGAAATGAAGCGTTAACATACTATTTATGCCAAACTAACATAACAATATTTTTTTCAATAAAGGTTTAAATATCGTCTTATGGTATTATAAGTTTGGTGCTCACATCAACCACAATGAAATTATCATTCAATCGTAAATATACTAAAACTTCATAAAAAGAGATAGATGGTAGCTAGCAATCGAATCCAGAAAGCGCGATTCATCCTATTTAGGATTCGTCAGTTGGATGTACCTGAAGAACAGAGTAGATTTTCACACTGGGACTGGGACCTAGTACCGTTGGATTCAAACGCTATTGAAGAGTGATTATTTAGCGGTTCTCGGTGATGATTGAATTATGTTGACGATTTTATGGTATGGCGATATGGTAGTGTATCTTATTTGATTTTAGATAGTTGTGACAGAATTATAATGCACTATGGAATTTTGAATTATATAACAACAGTTGTCTGCATGTAAACGTCTTAGCCTTGCAGTAAATATATGTGCTTTAATGGCATTGAGTGTTACTATTCTAAATATTATCTCCATTACAACAAAAAATCTTTCAGAATGGCTAGAAACATCTAACATAATGGCGTTCCTTTATGCACAATACGCAGAACGTTTTTGGTAGTAATCACTTAACCACACTCTTGAAGTAGGCGTTCTCAGTTGCTCGAAACCGTTACAGAAAAATGTTAAAAACAAAAAATTGATCCGTAATTTGAAGACACTTTTTTACCAAAGGAAAAAACAAAGAACTACATGCGACCTTAAAATGCCAGGAACAATAAAAACATAATGCTGAAATTAGTATTTTTAATAATCTAATCAGGCTTATGAAACATTTGATGAGCTGTTTACAAGCCTTCTATTTAGAAATTTTAATCTTTTCCAAAGTTTTTGGAAAAGTTCAGAAATTCTTAGATATTATAGCAGCTAATATGCATTTGAGTTTGTTAACTTATTTAACAGACAGAGTCATTCGTACAATAACAACTTATCATATATGATTGGACCTTTATTATTGTTACACTTGTGAGAATATGTATGCTTGAGCATTACTTGCTGTATACACATAAATTCATTCTACTAGACTTACTGTTAGTTGCTTAATTGATTCGATGATTCATTCATTTCACTATGACTATGTATGTACATTTTAATCCTGTTCATTGACTTGCTCAATCGTTTTCCCGCTTGCTTTTCAGCACTACTCCTTCATGCTTGCTTAGCGCACCTGCAACAATAAACTTCACCAACACTTCGTATTCGCCTTCTGATCAATACACTATCGGGATCTTTATCTAATGACAGTTATCAGGACGAACTGTATATAAAGTTTAAGGATTATATTGAATATCGACTATCACAATTTATTTCAACATATTCAATTTAAATATCTTCATAACAATACAATAGAAAACATAGATTCAACTATGTATAGATAATCAACAACATAAAACATTTATTCATTGTTAAGTAATTGTGATATTCCTCAAATGTTCTTTTAAAATAAATCAAAAAATGATTATAATTCTTATAGAGATCATGAACAGATTAATGTTAGACCACCGTTAGAAACCTGGAAACATTGGACGGCCGTTCCGTCCTATTGTGGGACTCCTCAATAGTGTGTATGTACGATCCCGCCTGTGGGATTCAAACCCAGTGCGTTTAGTGTCACGCACGAACGTTTAATCTACTGGACCATTGAGCCGGTATCCAACAGTGTTAATGTCTAACATCAATCAATCCACTGATAATTGTAATTCTCACGTAAATAATAAACATGAATTAACTTAAATTTAGTTGTAAACCTACATCAAATGGGAAATTTACTTTAACGAAACATGTTTTGTATAGATACATGAACTCTGAAATTGTAATAACCTAATAAACATACATTTACAGAAACTTACACAAATATAATATAAATTACTGGAAACAAAATAGTTTATTCAATCAATATTATCTCAGCAGTCTTCTTTATGTTTTCTTTCTATTCAACTATAAAAGTGTTAATTTGTGTTGTTTTATATAGATGTTAGAAGAAAAAGAAAAGAAAAAAAGAAAAACTAAGGAACAAACTAGTTGATTGAAATCAAAACATACCATTGACGGTAGTTAAACAAAAACAAACTGTATTAGCTCAATATAAATGATAATGTGGATTGTATTTATGTTAAATAAGATGTAACTTTTATCACAGCATGTAATAATACAAAATTAACACTTATGAACATAAAATATAATTTTGTTTTTTTTGCTAAAGACAAAAACATACTACTTATAAGGGAGTATCTACTTAAGCGTAAATTGATAAATGAATTAATGTTTTTTTTATATTTTTCCAAATATTAAAAATGTCAGAATATTCAAAGCATTTTCTCTCTTTTTTTGTTCTTTTTTTCTTGAAAACATCAATTATGTAGATCTAGAATTGAAACTTTCATCTATTTCAATGATGTAGAAGGATCATCGAATAAAATAAATAAAAACGTCTAGTTGTTGACATTTATTTCATTTATTCTCATGTTGTTTAGATCTCAATGAAACATAGTAATTTCTATAGTTGAAATCATGAGTCAATTAAAGCTGAGGAAACTTATACTCGGACGAAACGGCCGTCTAGTGCTTTCAGGTTTTCCATGGTGGTCTAACTTCAGTTGACTCATGATTTCAACTATTGAAATTACTAAAATATTCATAAAACCAATTCTGAAACTTAGTTAGGTTTTTTTGTATGATTGAAGTTCCTTTAAAGTTGAGATTACGTTGAATTTATCAACAACAAAAAATCGAACTGAAATACATTTTATTCATGAGAGACTGTTTCAAAATATAATAAACTGTATGGTAATAATCCTCGATTTTACTTCGTCTAATGATATAACGGTTGTGCTTCTACATTTACACGTATGGGACGTTAATTTACCTTGAACGAATATCTACACTAGATTCCCTCTCAGTGTCTATTCTACAGGACTTCAACACAACTCAGATCAAGAACATGTGATTTGGCTGACCACAACGTAAATATATTTCCACACCAAAACTCGACACAATCCAACAACAATGAACAATCGATAATAAGTGAGTCGTAATAATAATAGGGATAAGGGAATATATAACTCATCTGACACTTGTCAGACTATCTATATATCTGACGAAGTAGACAACCAATCATTGTCATTCTCGCCCACACATCACTGTGGTACATATATTACAATAGATCAATTCAGTGATATAAAAATGATCACTGATGTTTGTTATGGATTTTGATTATTTGAAAACCGATAACTGTCAATGTAGAAATAATATATCTCAGTTTTACAATGCGTTCTTACGAAACACATAGAAGAAACAGTAGAGTTTTACATTTATATTGTTCTTCGCTGGAAAACATTCAGCTAGAAACATGTCATCATCGGTTTCATCTAAATTTCAGTAGGCAACTTTGCACACATCAATATTATCGGAGTAAATTAGTTTGTATACCCAGTGACAGATAAAAATCACAAATATTCTTCAGTTTTCCCATATTATTGTATAATTAAAGTCAATACAATTCGTAAAGTACCATATGAAACTTTTATAATAACAGCAACAGATATTTTACCTTGTGAAAACAGAACATGACTTTCTACAACAACTAAAAAGCGTTAAAAGTTCGGCAATGATTTCTTTCCTAAATGTTTATTTACTTCTTAATACAGACACTAAATTTGGGTTTCATTTCAGTGGTCATGATGTTAAGCATTCATGAGCGAAACCGAAGGTCCTTGGTTCCAGTCCACATGCAAAAGCTTGGTATCTACCTCGGATAATGAATGAATGGTTGCTCAGCCATTCATGGATTGATGGAAGTTAGATAATAACACCGTTGAATGCTGGCTCAATGGTCTAGAGACTAAGATTTCGCGCACGAGACCGAAGGTTCTAGATTCGATCCCCATATGTGGGATCGTGGATGCGCACTACTGAGCAAAAGCCCATAGCTGTTCAGTGTTCCGGGTTTTTAATGTTGGTCCAGCTTAGATTGACTTGATTATTCAGCTGTAAAAAATAAAGAATTTAAATTTTAAACTATCACGTAAATAACATGAGAAATCTACAAATTTCTTTACACGTTCAGTACATGTTTTTATTGATACAGTAAATTGAGAATTCATGTTCTAATGGGGTTGTTTTTTTCAAGAAAAATACTCAATTAACCAAGGTTTTTTGCAATAATTATTTTAGATATTTTTAAATGAGCAAAAATAGTTCCCATTAAAAACATTAATATCTAAGATAAGATGTTTGTTAAAGCTTTTCAGTTGATTATTATACTCCATTAGCTTGATTTACTTAGAAAACTAATGGAAACCAGGTAGAAATTTATAGATGGATCTTTAGTGGCCCGTGTGATCTGACTCCATTTAGATTGTATAAATGTTTGCTATCGCTGATTCTCGTATATCATCGTCGACTTAAATCACGTTATCCAATAGCGGAATTAAATAAGTCGAATAACGAGAATGGATTTGTGAATACATATATTTTGTATATGAAGTGAATGAAACAGAGCAGAGCAAAATGACACGTAGGGAAGATGGCTGGGAACCCAACTCCATTTTAGTCAAGCGTTACTCAATATTTATAGTCAGACAAAATAAAGCTACAGACATGTGATTAATGGGATAAGAAGGGCACACACATATACTCTCATATAAAAACAGTCTAGATTGATAAGCGAATAAATAACAAGGTCAATGTATGGCTCACGTAAAATGAATAGAATGGGATATCCGAAAGCTCGAATAAGGTATATGGGCTTGGCATAATAACTGACATTACAGATCATCCTAATGTGAGACAAATAAACCATGCTCACCTAAGGCCAAATACAAGTTGAGATTAAACACTTTCATGACATATGTTATGTGTTTTACCATTGTGGCACTGATTTTCTATTCAATGATTCATATGTCTATCTTATGTCATCAAAACATCGATATTAGTGATACTTGTCATATTCACATTTTGATTAAAATTTAACTGTTACAGCTTCATAATGTTAATCTAAAGATTTGTATTCAATGTACTAGTTGACGAATACTTGGTCTTTATATAGAATATTTTAGAACGCCATAAGTGAGTGCTCAATACAAAAATGTCTCATAACAGAACGATACAGCTCTCCAGTCATCCGTAGTTTACAATTATATATATGCTGTATTGATTGACCGACAAACTGTTTACGATCATCTACACTTTCAAAAGAAACATTTTTTCAATTCACGATTGCCTACTGTTCAATACTATCGTATGCAAATACAATTATAAACACATGAACACAAAATTGACGATATTTGAAACCAACCAAATAACTGAATCTATTCACAGTATACATCATAATCTACAAATGTACCGACTAATAAAAAAATATCATGTTTGAACCTACCAGGCAACGGTCTATATTCGTTTATACAAGGAAGATATCTTGGTCTCTAAGTTTTGTTAACTAAAACTTCAAGAAATTAAGGATACTGTTACCTTCAATAGACAATCGATATGTAATAATAAATTATGTTAGTCCTGGTCAATTCAAGGCATAAATCAAATAAACATCTTGTAATAAATTATATTCATCCATTTACATAAATCACTTCTTAATAACAATAACCGATATCTCAATAATCCACCTGATCTACAGGATAAAACTAGCAAAGAAAAAAATTGATTAATGATGATAAATTGATTATTATATAATTCTATTAAACTAAATGACGAAATTATAAATATGAAGATAATCGTTTATGGTCTAAAACTATATTAGATTTCAGGATATAACTGTACAGCAATGCCAAAAGTAACTCCGCCTGTAGCACTTTTAGAGTTACTGCCGGTCCCAAGTTCGGGTAAAGGAGGAGGGTTGGGCATGGGGTTGGCGATCCCATCCCGTAGAAAACTAACTCGCTTAAAAAACGCTAACCAGAAATGCCAAAAGTAAAATGCAATCGTAATTGTAATAGAATGTTGTCAATTGTTAATATATTATACATATAATAACTATTTCTAGTCATTTGGATCAATTATGAAACATAATCATGTTTGATTACAATCCTCAGTTATCTTATTTATCAAATTTCATTTTATTATAAGTGAATAAAGGTTATGATGGATAGTGGCTAGCAGTGGAACACAGGACGCGCTTCTCGTCCTATTTGGGACTCGTCAGCTGGATGTACCTGCATCTCAGAGTTGATGTTCACTCTGGGATTCGAACCCAGTACAATTCGCTTCAAACGCCATCTCTTTATCCACTTAGCTACTGAGTCCTGATAGCGACTTGCTTGTGCAATAGGGTGAATTCAAATTCACTTGATATTATTTGGCTTGAATCTTCCCCTTGAGGTTTAAGACCGCAATGGATCTCAGAGTGAACATCAACTCTGGGTAATCCGGCTGACGAGTCCCGAATAGGACGAAACACGCATCCTGGATTCCATTGCTAACCACCATCCATTATTGCTTACAAAAAGCTTGTGAATTAATGCAATATCGAGGCATACGCACAGTATGCACATATGCCGATAACAGACTGATCAATTGCGTTCTTAAACCTCAATGAGAAGATACAAGCCAAATAATACCAAGTGAATTTGAATAAAGGTTAATTTTAAATAACTAAAGAAATTCATGTGAAGCTATGGAAAGAATTTGTTGGTAGAATAATGGTGGATTTATCACTCAATTTCGTGAATCGATTGAAGTTAAACATTAACATCGTTAGATGCCGGCTCAGTGGTTTAGAGGTCTAGAGGGATATGTGCATCTAGCTGATGATTCCCAAAAATAGATCAAAATGTATGTCCTGGATTTCATTGATATACATCTATATTTAGAGAACTTTTTCTTAAACTTATGATTATGACTAAAGAAGTATAAAACAACGAATTCGTTTACACGAAAATATATTACATCTAATGAAACTCCATATAATAATAATAATGCCATTTGCCATTCATCAAATTTTACGATAACTTAATGCATAACTTATTGATTACCTATGGTCATTTCCACTGAAATTCAAATGTAAAAGTGCATTCACCATTATTCCTCACAATCGTAAACTTATTGTAATACTTCATATATATCTCTCCCTTTGTACAATACTTTCTATATGACATTAAATTAAGATCTTCATTTGTTGACAATGGGTTACAAAATAATTATGAAATTTCCCATAAATTAATAGTAAATGAATTGACAATGTAAAGGTATAGAGAATTGTACATTTTAGTTTTGAAGAAAAATGACACATTTTCAATTCAGTGTATAGAATACATACTATTGTGTATTACTTAAGAATATTTTATTGAATACGATGGTGGATGTGTCGTTTAATTTCGTGGATTGGTTGAAGTTAGACATTAACACTGTGGGATGCTGACCGGCTCAGTGGTCTAGTGGTTAAGCGTTCGTGCGCGAAACTGATATATCCTGGGTTAAAATCCCAGTAGACGGAATCGTCAATGTGAACTGCTGAGGAGTCCCACAATAGGACGAAACGGCCATCCAATGCTTCCACGTTTTCCATGGTTGTCTGACTTCAAGTGACTCATGATCTGAATCATTGAATTCGTTACTGAAGTAAGTGTTTTTGATAGTGTTGTATTCATTCGATTATTTGGTTCAATTTTATATATTCAAAATGTAATACAGTTAAAGTAGACTAATGATGGGCTAGTATTCACATTAACTCTACATATTACGTTGACAGAAATAATCGGTAATTTTATGTATCTGGATAATTTTGTAGTGTTTATAATAAGATCCAGATCAGTTTACCTGTATGAAAAGCCGTATTAACTCACAACATTTGCACTCATATTATATTGCTTATTACGTAACAGTTTAAACATTTCATTTATTTATTTATTTCTCATTTTAGGGTTAATTCTTTTATTTGTTCTTCTCAATACTGTCATTATAGTGTGATTGATAACATTTTGGTGCCAAATTTTACTAATTTTATTTCTTTATAAATACTAATGCTAATAACAATGATGATGATAGTGATGATGACGGACGTGTTCATCATACATAATTGATCAGATTTAAAGAAAAATAAAACAACACTATTTCTCTAAACAATACCATTTAAGTCTTCTAGACGAATAACATCATAGACGCCTAATTGAATGAATGTAATAAGTTAAAACATGATATAACTCCATATAAGATTGATATTACTGAAACGTATATACAATATAGAGATATAAATGTTTATTCAAATGCAATAAATAATTAACATGGATAGATTATAATTAAATTGACTTATGTCAATAATCTACTCAAGCTTTGGTAAAATGACAATACTCAATCATAGAAGAATTAGTTAAGTTTAATTAGTAAGTTGTTTATTTGGTTTGTTAATCTATATATAGATGGTTAGTACATAGCTAGTTACTATGACAAATCACTCTATTAGATTATGTACCAATAAACTAATAAATAAAACTGAGTAGATTAAGTTCACTTTTCTAGTTCTAAATCTTCATGTAGTTTTATTTACTTTCAGACACATACTGTATGAATAGTTTTAAAGATTAACAACATCACTGTAACATCATACAGACGACTGAAATCATTACAATGAAAAGAGAATAAATATTAACATTCTGTAATAAACTAGTAAAAGTAAAACGCCGGTAAGTCAAAAGCGTAACATAAACATTGAATAACTTGAAACTATTCAGTAGTTGAAATCGTTAATTAGACTTAAATTGATTTTTTAGATTTGTTGTGAACGTCCATTCATACAATCATTCTTGTATTAAAGAAAACCAAAGATATTAATATTATACTTAGGTGTGAAAAAGACTAATATGAGATCATATTTTAATTATTTATAGTACAATAGAAATAGTTTACAATGTTTAGGTGGAACCTACTGTGCTAACTTCTACACTTTGTGTTCATTGTAGTATATATTTGCCATAGTAAGAACATGAATTTACAAACTAAGATCTTAACTTTTGATGTGATTCTTTGATTGTAGCTTATGAATTTTTTCTGGTTAGCGTTTTTTAGCGAGTTGTTGTTCTACGGGATGGGGTCGCTAATCCCATGCCCAACCCTTCTCCATTATCCGGGCTTAGGACCGGCAGTATCCCACGGAGGGACTCCAGGCGGAGTTAATTTATGAATGAATAGACCTTTAATATACTATGCTTTAAAAGGCTTTACAAATCGATCAGAAAACTTTGATCACATTTGAATCAATGTAATAACTATGCCGAAAGCCGTTTATTTCTGTGAATACTCTGCTTATCAGTGACTGTAAAAATTCAAAGTAGGTTATTGATTAATTGGTATTCAATTCTACAGATCTGACTATAAATAATCCATATGAAACGTAATATATTCAACCATCAGTTTAACTTAATTAAAAGGTTAAATAAATTCTTAACTATCATTTTATGTTGTTATTTGCTTTACCTGATTTAAGGTTTCCATTACAGATTACGTATTATCTTGATAAATGTATACCTTTGAAATGCAATATATATTGACTGTTTGCTGAATAATGTATGTTGTTTCATACTTCACCGTTTTTAGAATAAGCTAAGATGACATGATTGAACCAAGAATACGGAAATAGCTAGCAGTGAAATCCAGATAGCATATTTCATCTTGTTCATTACTTATCTCCTGAACTTTACATGCCAATATACTGAAATAATACTTGATAATCCAACAAATTACAAAGTCATGATAACCACCGATTACTTTCCTACCCAGTATACACATACAGATTTTCCATATGCTTGAAAGCCATACTATTGCCTGTGTACATAAATGTATAGAATGATAAAATTTCATAAATCATTTACATCTATTTTGTAAGTGTCCACTAATCACTTATAATATGTTTTCGACATACCGATGTAGACTATTTTTTTTATAAACTTTTTATCATCACATGTATTTATTTAACGTAACACGAAATTAGTTATCATCACGTCACAATCAATTCATTGATCCTTTAACCATGTTCTAATAAACTAACATTATGTAACATTTCGGATTTTATAGAAGGTTCATAATTATGACAATTTAACAAACATCCACAACGGTGGATGTGTCGCATAATTTCGTGAATTGGTTGAAGTTAAACATTAACATCGTTGGATGTCGATCGGCTCAAGGGTTTAGAGGTTAGGCCTTCGCGCGCGTGACCGATACGTCCTGGGTTCGAATCTCGCGGTGGGGGCGGGGTCGTGGATATGCACTGTTGAAGATTTTCACAATAGGACGAAACGGTCATCCAATGCTTCCAGGTTTTTCATGGTTATCTAGCTTCAATTGACTCATGATCTCAATTATTGAAACATATTTATTTTAAAGCGTTTGTACTGAAGTTTGTTTTCTTTTCAATTTTTTTTAAATTTTAAATAAATGTTTATGTCATTTGATGACCGTGATTACCATGATTCTCTAATTTGAATGATGAAGATAAGTAATTTAATTAAACATGCAAGATAAAATTACATCATGAAATTAAAATTCCATGTAAAATCGGATGATCATGGAAAATAATGTGAATAAAATTGTTCATAAATAAATTAAACATACTTGATCGCAATATTGCCATTAGATTAATGAATTTCATTCTTGTATTAGTTGTTTGAATCTTCCCATTGATATTGAGGACTGCAACTGATTAGTCTCTTAATGGTATATGTGCATTCTGTGCGGATTGCCTCTATATTGACATTCAGCTGAAGAGTCCTAAAAAGGACGAAACACCCGAACTGAATTTCGCTGCCACTCAGCATACAACTCTACTTATAATACCAGTGGCACAAAGCTATATCGAGGAAATCCGAACAGAATACACATATATCAATAAGAGACTGAATAATTACAGTCCTAAACATCAATGAAAAGATTAAAACAACCAATACCAAGGTGAATTCCAACTTCACTACACTGCACTAGCTAGTGGCCTTCTGAACGTTACTGGGTTCGATTATTAGGTTGAATGCCCACTGTGGGATGCAGGTACATCCGTCTGAACAAATTCCGCGTCTTCGATTCCATTATTAGTCACCATCCATCTCTGCTTATAACACGAGATTTAGTGAAGTTTTAGATCTAACTGACAAATAATTACAAACATATATATGTAATCCTATTGATTCATCCATATGTCCCTTAACTTACCAAATTATCTAAACATTTTAAATGATACATTCAGTACGAGTTCCTGTGAAAGTAATGTATGATATCAAACGTGGGAAATTCATCCTACTTGATTTGATTTGTATTGAATCTGTATTACAAAATTATTTGCTAAAACATTTACAATGCAGTTATCTTCAGTTGTTCAATATTTTACTAGTTGAATTGATGAATCAATTGAAACTAGACCACCATGGAAAATCTGAAATCAGTGAACAGTCGTTTCATTTTATTAATTTATAAATTACCTAACCGGTGATTCAGTAAGAAAACATCTGTCTTATAAAGTACTTTTATGAAAGCAACCTATATCAAGAAATAATTCAAGCATAACATGTTCATATTTTTGACAGAACTAAGTACTGATTTTATTCAAGGTTTATTATTATTATTATTTCAGATAAGATGTTTATTCTACAAATAATAACAATTTGTAGCTTGCTCTGTATTTCTGTTATTCCCATTGTCAATATATAATTGCACTTTTTCCACTGTAAAATCATCTTTAACTTGTCAAGAAATATAAACAAGAAATATAAACATTCTCAGTTAATTAACAACAGATAGCTGTCTTGACAACTATAGTGTCAACTCCATCTCTCTCTCTCACACACACATCCTCAGAAACTAATTAAAATGATAAAAACATAATTGTAATATATTTACAAACGTAAATACTATTTTGCACATACATTTGAAAATATTTTTAAATTGAATCCGTTACTGGAATTGCTCTTCAAGTTATCAATAAATCTGATAGACTATTGTAAATAGACTATAAATTTGAATCATTTGAAGCCGCCTATAGTCCCTTCTGGGGGTTACTGCCGGTCCCAAGCCCAGATAAAGGAGGAGGGTTGGACATGGGGTTAGCGACCCCATCCCATAGAAAACTAACTCGTCAAGAAAACGCTAATCAGAAGACAACTAAATAATATCCAAAAAGGATATCAAGAATGACTGACTCCAACTTTGAAAAAAAATCATGTAAAAGGAAAATCTGATCAGTAATTGATTTTTTTTCAAAATACATATTATCGATTTTCATGAAAGAGTAAACTGATAACTTGGTATAATCGTATTATTGTATCATCTTAAATTAATCACCTGATTAATTCACTACAATCATAATTTTATGTTCATAATAAATGTCCCAAATCTACTATAAGTGAATTTGACCAGTTTCAACTACTTATTAAAACATTCGAATATAAATGGAATTAAGTAATTAGTAGTCGCACGATTGCAAGTTTATTTAGAATACTATAAGATAGCCTAACGTAATGTGCTGTAATGTGTTAACGCTAAGATTTATGAATGGATCAGATGAAATATATAAGCACATTTAACAATATATATTGAGAGCCTAACAGAAATTTGGATACATAAGATCTTTTATGTTTATTTTGTCTACCCTGGTTATCTCTCTCTTTCACATACACGGTTTTAATTTTGATTTTGAATCATCTGTTTAAACAATAACCGGTTGAATATGTTTTCGCATCAGTTTTACAGGTAACTGACTGTGATTTGTATGAGTCGAAAAAAAATTAACATTTATATATCATTATTACTACCACCAAAATAGTCAATCGCTGAATACGGTGAAGTATGTGATTTTGAGGGTACGGTGTTTCCTGAGCTGAACAGATTCGGTAGTAGCACCTTTTGTAGCCCGTAGTTCTCGACTCCATTTAGAGCGTACGAATGTTTGCTATCGCCTATTCTCGTATATCATGGTCGACTTAAATCACGTTAGTCAATAACGGATTTTAGATAAGTCAATTAACGAGAATGGGATTTTGAATACATATATTTTGTATGTAAAGTGAATGTAATAGAACAGAGCAAAATGACGCGCAGGGATGATGGCTGGGAAGCCAACTCCATTTTAGTCAAGCGTTACTCAATATTTATAGTCAGACAAAATTAAGCTACAGACATGTGATTAATGGAATAAGAAGGGCACACACATATACGCTCATATAAAAACAGTCAAGACTGACAAGCGAATAATTGACAAGGTCAAAATATGACTCAAGTAGAATGAATAGATTGGTTCGTCCAAAAACTAGAATAAGGTATATGGGTTTATAATAATGACTGACACTACACACCTATTGTTTTTCCAGGTAGCAACATTACATAACCTAGGAAGATATTAGCCTTATGATCATTCAGTAAAAAATACATTAGTTCGTTTTGAAAGTTTAACCAGTAACACTAATTTTTTCAAAGTTGAATTCATGAATCAATCTAAGCTAGACCACTGTTGAAAAACTGAAAGCTCTGTACGGCAGTTTCGTCTTAGTATGGGGCTCCCCAGAAGCACGCATTCAAGATCCCGCACGTGGCATCCATACCCAGAACCTGCTCTCTCGAGCTCGAAGGCTTTACATCTAGACTCTTGAGCCGGTATACAACGAATTATAATCAATCCGTGATCTCATGCATTCATTCACTGTAAGCTGTCAATCAAAATAATTGTCAACGGGAAATTGAAAACATATTGACATTAATAAAAACTTTAAGATCACAAACCGTATGCAACTTCATCAGAGCAAACTGGATAAGCGCTTTTTCAATAAATAATACAGCCACTTCTATTCAAGTGTCCAGTTATATATGTGAATGAATTAGACTCCCTCATTTTCCTTGTATTTATCATTGGCATCAGATTAACACAATAAAAACGATTGTATAAACTGAAAATGATAAAAGGTATTCATTCTCGAATTTAACGATGTATTTATTGTGTTTCACAAATATTAACCAACGTCTCCGTAATATTTTTCTTAAAAATTTAGTTTTCTCATTATTTATAACGTAACAAAAATTAGAACAGAATAAGCGAACTATGCACATTTAAAAATAAATGTGCATATGTTAGCCTTCCATAAAATACACAATCTCAAGTAACAGATCACTGTTGATACACCGCTTAAGTTTCAAGCAATGAGGAACAAGAAGGCCGCAATCAATATCAGCCGAACAAGAGCAGAGAAAGCCAAGGCACAATCTGAATACACAGAAGTAAACAAGCGAGTGAAGAGGAGCATCAGAACCAACAAACGTAAATATGTGGATGATCTAGCAATGATGGCGGGAAAGGCTTTTGAATATGTAAAAAGCCTTACATATGTAGGCACCATCATTGATGAAAACGGTGAATTTGATGCAGACGTGAAGGCACGGATCGCCAAAGCAAGGGAAGCATATCTACAATTGGAGAATATATGGAACTCAAAACAACTGTCTGTCAACTAACACCAAAGTCAGAATTTTCAGTACGAATGTCAAAACAGTTCTGCTGTATGTGGCGGAAACTTGGAGAACTACGAAAGTCATCATCCAGAAGATATAAGTGTTTATTAGCAGTTGTCTACGCAAAATACTTCGGATCCGTTGACCAGATACTATCAGCAATAACCTACTGTGGGAGAGAACAAACCAGAGGAGGAAGAAATCAGAAAGAAGCGTTGGAAGTGGATATGACACACGTTGATTAAAGAGCACAACTGCGTCACTAGCGAGCCTTCACTTGGAATCCTCAAGGAGAAGAGTAAGACCAAAGAACACATTACGCCGAGAAACGGAGACAGACATGAGAAGAATGAATAACAATTTCATAGAACTGGAAAGGAAGGATCAGGATAGAGTGTGTTGGAGAATGCTGGTCAGCGACCTTTGCTCCATTTGGAGTAATATGCGTAAGTAAGTAATTAAGTAAGGTTAGCCTTTACAAAATCTTTGTACACAACATCTAATCAGCATTTGTGTACAGATATAAAGCATCAGTATGGCTGATCTCTTTCAGTAGTTGTACAAAGTAAAAATACAATGATAAAATGTTTAGTAAACATTTGTTAAATGTTGAAATGTATGAAATAAATCGTGATGATTTTTATCAGAAGGGATTTTTATAGTTATTATAATAAATTAATAGTTGAATTCATGAGTCAATTGAAGTTAGATCACCATGGAAATCCTTTAAGCACTGGATAACCGTTTCATCCTAGTATGAAACTTCTCAGTAGTGTGCATCTACGATTCAGCCACACAGGATTCTAACCCAGGATCTATCGGTCTCGCGCGCGAACGCTTAACCTCTAGACCACTATGCTGATCGGCATCCAACGGTGTTAATGTCTAACTTCAACCAATCCATAAAATTGAGCCACCGCCAATTAAAGTTCCACTATTGATTTCTGTCAAATTGAATGTCACCAGAAAATTTTATTTATTGATTATTTAATAAATTTAATTCAGATCAAACTGAATTAGTTTCACCTTGTTATAGGATTTTCTATGATCAAACGTTTATAGGTTTCTCTCATTAAATGTCTAAATAACAAATATGAAATTTATAATGGTTTATAATATGTTGTATTTACTTGTTTGTTATTAAAGCTAAGTAATCGAATTTAATCAACAGGATATAGATATACGTGTATATTACCGTTTCAGTTCACTTATGGATAGTAATTTAATTTCAGAGATAAACATTATCTATTACTGAATCGTTACTAAATTTTAAAGTGAACTGTATTCATGTTATAATGCTCGGGTTTTTTTTTTGTATATATGAATGGACGTTAATTTACCTTAGATGAATATCTACACTCGATTCCTTCCCAGTGTTCATTCTACAGGACCCAGATCAACGACACGTGATTAGCCTGATTAGAATGTAAATATATTCCCACACCAAAAACCAACAACAAGCCGACACAATCCAACAACCATCAACAATCAATAGTAATAAACAATTCCGTAGCCGTTTGGGAAAATCTCCCGGTCTCACACTGTACGAGCATTCAATTTACTAAATTAATGGTTGCTCTGAGGCATCAGCCTCGTGACTTCCTAAGGAACTCGGTTTTCACCATGAGGAGTTATAACTTTTTTAAATAAAGAACTAACTTCCAGGGTAGAGTTTAAATGGTTTGAGTTACTTTTTTGGTTAGCGTGTCTTTAGTGAGTTAATTTTCTACGAAATGGGCTCGCTAACACCATGTCCAACCCTCCTCCTTTACCTGGACTTGGGACCGGCAGTAGCCTCCGGAGTGGCTCCAGTCGGAGTTAATAATTATAAGGATAGGCGAATAAATAACTCATCTGACACTTGTCAGACTATCTACAAGTCGGATCAAGCAAACGAACAATCATTATCATTCTCGTCTACATATCAATTCATTTATGTAAAACTTAGATGAATAATCAGAAAATATTGTTGTTGTTTTTTCTCCTTTTTAAATAATTCGATATTACTTATTCATAAAATCTCAGCGAATGAATTCGAAGTAAATCCAACGTTTTGCCTAGTAATCTGGTCCAAGTTTTTTTTAAGGAATTACTTCAAATTCATTCGCTGAGATCTTACAAATACACTCTTCCTCTTTAATGTCTCACATCAACTCGGTGCCCAAATACTGTGAAACTATTCGATCAAATGTAAAGGAAATTTCTTCATCACTATTTCTCTCTATATGCGTATATAATTATTTTTTAGAAAAGATAGGCTGTAATAGCTGCCTACAGCTTCGTGTTTATCAGTATTCCTCTCATTGAAATCGTTTCGTCATCAGTACACACATATATTTTCAGACTGATTGATTCTTCCACATCTCACAGACCAAAGTTGCCTAATAACCCGTAAAATTTCATCAAATCTTACTCAACTAATGGCTATTTATATCGTAATGTCTTATGAAAAGGCTAAATATTGGCATCACGATTAACAACATTAACCTCATTCGTTAAGTGACCTTGTCCTAATTTAGTTTATCCCAACAAAAGACATGCTTTAGTACATCATAAGTGTGTAAACGTCAAACAATGACCTAGAAGACTAATACGTATTATTAGACAGATTATAGTTTAGAACCAACTTGTGTTAATGTTTGTAAACGTGTCATAAATAGACAACATCGCCTACTGTGAGCTTCGTGCATGAAAAATTCAACAGACTTGAAAATATTTAGACATGAATTGTTGAAAAGACTCAACTATATGACTGAAGGGCTAATTTAATTGTTATTTGTCAAATGGCAACTTTCAAGTCTTCAAAATACTGTTTAAGGAAAAACAATTACACTCCAATTATTCAAAAATTTTGCCACTTAGCTTTTCATAAATTTAGGTAGAAAAGTTGAAAACACTATTGAAATTAACATAATGGACATTTCGTGTTTGACCAAATTAAGGAAAAAATGTGTGTGCTAACTAAATGAAAAACAACATATAAGGTATATGTTTAAAACATTCCAATAATTCGTACAGAGCGAAATTTACAATCTCTTTAGAAAACGTCTATTGGACTCAAATCAATTAAACGATTTGTGTCATACAGTCAATATTGAATAAAATAAACCATGTGTGGTCCACTTATCTATCTGTTCACCTCTCCAAACATCCTACACCTTATTCGCTAAGCTAATGAGATCACTTAGTTTACGAGTATAAGTTTTTATTTTATTTGTGAAATTTCGATAGTGTAATATGAAGACGATGATTATCAAAACTATTTGATATATTAGTGCATTACATTTCGAACAATCTGATCACACAGACACTTGTTAAGAACATTCATGTATAAAAATAATAGGTCAACTAGACTAGAAATGGATGGTAAGAGGAGACAAGGATAATAAGGAAATAATATGAAAACAATTTGAAACCTCACTACTCTGGATAATAAGCTAATGTTATCAGTGTAGGTTTAAGGTAAAAACAAACTGTTTTTGAATACACAAGGAGGGTTTGAATTTTCATATGACCAAGGCTTCAATAAACCTTAGAATACGCTCTTTTGCGCTTTTGTACACCACAACAAAAGCCGGGTTAAGATCCATCTTATGATCTGTTTGAACTATGTGTTTGACAATAGAGGATGATGGATACTTATACTCTACTCTTTTGGGTCGTCTGAGTTTATGTTTCTGCAACCATTTAATTACACGTTGTGTGGCCACACACTTTGAAATTGATAAACACAGTAGGATGTGGCCCAATCGTTTTCATGACATCTAGGTTTTCGATGAAGTATGGACCTTATTCTTTCCTCGATAATAGCCTTTACTGTGTGATACGTCTGTAGTGACTCACGTTTATCACGAGAACACGACTGGTTTAATGCCAATGGCATTGTTCCGTTGTACTATTTAAACTTGGATTAATTTTAATTTGGTTATTTATTCTCTGAAGAAGTGACTTACACTAAGCCACGGAACGTCAGAAAATCCAATTTTCTACTCATTGGGATATTACAAATATATTATTTTTATTTATAACAATCAACCCAATGTTCAATTTATTCGAAATTATCATTTTCTATTGATGTTTGTTCAAAAACCTAACATCACCATCAATAGCGTTATTTTTGCAAATACGATCAAGCCTGTTAAACAGACAGCTCATCAAACCACGTTTACATTGCACAGGGCAATAACTATAATCATCAAAATATTGGCTTGTCCGCGTTAGTTCTCTATAAATGGATCGTTTGATTGAACCATCTTCTCGTCTACTTAAAAAAGTATGTATAGGAAGGGAAACTGGCCGTTATTCTCCTCTTCGTATGAGAGACTAATGTGGTTTTGGAGAGTGTTAAGTTTGTGCAATAAACCGTTCATATCCTCCTTTGTTTCACAGACAACTGAGATATCCACATATCGCTTATAAGGTGACATGTTTTCAATTAAGTCTGTTCAGTTAGACGTCTGTTGTTGAATTTAATGACTGTAGATGACCAGTATCATGTATAAATTGTGCATCCTGAGCAGAGTATTTGGATTGCGTTATTTAATGACAGTTGTCAGCAGTAGAATACAAGATTATTAATGAGCTAGAATCCTTAGCAACAAATCTTTATAGTTGAAGTAGTAGTTTCTTAATAATGTTTTACTTTCGTGGGTGAAACTCGTTATTACACTAATCGTGAATACAAATATATGTTTGTTTTCTCTGCCATCTTTTATATGCCTCAAACAATATTGTTATGTTAAAAAGAATTCGTTACTCGATACCTAATTATTTAAAAGTGATCCAGAATATCAGTCTATTTATAACTTTCTCCTTTCAACTTCGAAGTATCATCGTTCAGCCTCTCAACAAAGATCAAATTCTGAATTATTTTTTCATTCATGTACTCTTATATTTCATCTCAACAACAGACTAACCGAATAGCTCATTCATTCATACTTAATTTTATTAAAAACCCTGATCAACAGTAGACAAATAATTTTTTTTCTAAAGTTATGTTTACATACTTTACAGACTTTCATCAATACAATAAAACAAGTCATTTGAGTGAACAAATGTATTATCATTATTATTTTTTTGAAAGCTAACATCAACCGAAAATTAGGGCCGTTTTGTTTTGTCGCTACCTCAATTTGATGATCTGTATATAGTGAATTCATATTTTCAAAGCTCATTTTAATAGAATACTAATATTATTTCGTAGAAAACTATAGAGAATTCAAATCAATTAACCCGGAATAAAAAAAAACATTTCAAATTTATCTCTTCCTTAATAAATAGAATTTAATCCTTTTTATTATTTTAAATAACATAATCAAAGAAATTATGGTTATACTGACTGTTTCTAAGTGAATAAGCAACAACACCACTAACAACAACAAATTTAAAGGGAAATGATTGGATAAAAATAAATGAACCAATCAGATTCATTTCAACTAAATAAATGACAATCATCAGAAATTCTTCACGATCACATCATTGTTGAAGTAAAATAAAAATTTTTTTTTAAAAAAAACGAAACAAAATAGTTTTCATTAAAAGTTGGTTATCAATTTTTTTTCTCACTATTAAATTTTTCCATATCCATTGAATAATGAATTTTAATTACATAGAATATCCTGTCTAATATGATTTGTATAGTTTTAATTGTATTGTAATATACGTTATGTTAAATATTTGGTTCTTTGAATGGAATTGGTATATATAATTCATCAACAATTACAATTTATATTAATTATATGTTTTATAACATTGAATGATACACGGATTATACGATTTCATATTCATGAAGAATTAAAAATTAATACCTTTATTGGAAATTTATTAAATCATGTAAATGGTAGTTTAAATAATTTACGTTTTGTTAAACTATCTAATCATGATGATTCTTCTAAATTATTTCATGTTGATGAATATACTGGTGATATAAGTAATCTATATAGATTAGATAGAGAAAAATTATGTTTTATAAATAATCAATTAAATAAAGAACAAAAATTCTATGAACAATCAATGAAACAATCAATAATCAATTATCCAATATTAACTAAATGTGAATTATATTTTAGTGTGAATTGTTTAAATACAACACCATTATTAAATATATCAAATCATATAAAATATAAACCGCCTGTTAGTAATAAATTAATAACTATATTTGATGTTATTATTGAATTGAAAGATATCAATGATAATGGTTGTCAATTTATTCCATCCAATCAACAAATGATTAAAATTCGTGAAGATTCATTAATTAATGATACACGTTTTACATTGAATATACCATATGATCCAGATGATATGTTCAGTGGGAATTCTGTGAAACCAGATCGTATTTGGATCAAGAATGATTCGAATATAATAAATAATAAACAAAATATATTAAATTACTTTAAATTACATAGTCTTTCATTATCGAACAATGTTACAATATCTAATATATATTTAGAATTAGAATTAATTCAAAAGTTAGATTATGAAAAACAACGAAGTTATTCCTTTCAAATTGTAGCCGATGATGGTCACTTATCAGGTGATCATCAATGTTATCTGAATGTAACCATACTTGTAGAAGATTGTAATGATCATATGCCAATATTTGAACAATCTATGTATATTGTAAATGTAAGTGAAGATACATCAATAGATCAAATAATTTTAAAATTGAAAGCCATTGATGAGGATGAACATGAAAATGGTAGGATTATTTATAGTTTCAGTTCATACACAGATGATATAGATGAGGAGAAATTTTTCTATATTGATTCGGATACCGGTGAAATTAGATTACGTAATCGTCTAGATTATCGACAAAAACCGCAACATATTTTAAAAGTATTTGCCAAAAATCCTGATAATACTACATTAGGACATTTAAAATCTTCTCAGATTATTTCAGAATTATCGGTAACACAGATTATTGTAAATGTAATAGATGTAAATGATCATTTTCCTCGTGTTCGAGTCCTATCTCCTACTGGTTCAAAAGATTTGGAAATAATCGAAGAATCACCACCTGGGCAAGATATAGGAATTGTGGAAGTTTCAGATGGAGATACAGGAACTAATGCTTTTGTTAATTGTAAAATAATTAATCAAACTATGTCAGATGTGCTGCGTCTAATTCCTATCAACATTGAAGGTGTTCACCTAGGTTTGACAAGCTCCAATCATAAATATAAAATAACAATGGAAAAGCGAATAGACAGAGAAGAAAATGATGTCATAGATTTTACTATTTTATGTCATGATGGTGGAATTCCTTCGCTAACAACCACCCTTACACAACGTATAAAAATTATTGATATCAATGATCATGATCCAATTTGTGAACAGAATGTTTACAATGTTGAAATTATTGAAGATTCCGATCCAGAAAGAAGTAAATCAAACTTTGAAATTATAACTATTCATGCCACTGATAAAGATGAAGGTCAAAATGCTAAATTACGTTTTAGTCTTGATCATGAAACTCCAACTTTTCTATTAAATATTATCACAATTGATTCAAATTCAGGTACAGTAAGTACTTTAGGAAATTTAGATCGTGAAAAATTAAATGAATTCACCGTAACTATTATCTGTTCCGATTATGGTGAACCAATAAGAACTATTAAGATTTTAATTCATGTAAAAGTTTTAGATTATAATGATAATTCACCTGTTTATTCTCAACCTTATTTACAATTTAATATTAAAGAAAATAATGCAATTGGACAATTAATTGGTACATTTTATGTTACAGATAAAGATTTAGGTAAAAATGCTGAATTAGATATTTATATTGAAGAGAATCTTGAACGACCTAATATGTATTTAACATCACTAAGTAATAATTTGAATATACTTAATGATATTGAACAATTAAGATTTAATTCAAGAGGTCTTTTACTTTCATCTGGTCTACGACAAAGGAAATACATTGAATTCATATCAAAATTTAGATTGAATTCATATCTATTACATAGAAATTATTATAATGCCTTGACAACAAATGAAACATCATATGAAGTTAAATTATATATAGAATCTGTAATAGATCGTGAAAATCTTATTATAAAAAGTACTAATTATATATCTAAAGCTTTATCCACTTATGAAACATTTGAATATGTCAATCATAATTATGAAAGATTATCACAATTAACTAATAAAACAAATTATTCTATGTTAACACCAATGATTATATTGATTGTACATGCACAAGATAAAGGGATACCGAAATTATCTGAAACTATTCAAATACGTATACAAATCTTAGATCAAAATGATAATTCACCACGTTTTATTTTTCCAAATTCAACAAATTTAAATAGAACTAAAATTTTTTTATCTTATAAAGAACCAAAAGGATATGCATTTACACAAGTAAGTAATATAATACTATTGTGTAATATCGTTTAATTCATGATTATGTTTTTTTTATTAGAAAGATTGAATAAATCTTGGTATCCAGATGATCTTAGTACAATATTTGAAGAAATAAAGCTTTACACTAAGAAAGCCAGCAAAAACAGAGATTGGATTAGACATTAACACTGTTGGGTGCCAGCCAGCTCAGTGGTTTAGTAGTTAAGCGATCGCCAGCAAGACTGATAGGTCCAGGTTTCAAGAGGCGGGATCATAAATGCGCACTGATAAGGAGTCCCACCATAGGACGGGACGGCTGTCAAGTGTTTACAGGTTTTCCATGGTTGTCTAGCTTCAGATGACTCATGATCTCAACTATTGAGATTATTATAATATCCACAAAACCCTTTCTGATATGAAATATTGATTGTTCGGTAATTATTTTAGTTAACTGTTAGCTTGCCTTCTTGACGTTCATTTTTTAAAAAGATAACCAGTCAGTTGAAGTAGATTTTGATAGTTGGATGTTGTCAAAAACTCATCATCTGTAAAACTGATTGATTATTTAATGGTAAGCATTGTTAGACTCGTCTAGTGCCGATAAAATGAAATCCCAATATGATCAATAGTACAAGTGTCTAGACATTCTGTGCACTGTTTGGTTGGCAGCAATCGACCAGAAACACAAAATATTAGTTTCTAGCTGATGAAAACTCGTTGAACAAGTGATCAAACTCTAAATTGACCAACCAAATGTGATTAACACTCGGATTAGGTAAAGATGGTATCGATCGTTACTCAGTGACTACTACTCAATGATTCTCATTATGAATATAGATACAGATAACTCGGAATAGATATTTCAGTTGACAGAATAGAATCTACATTTTAAATAGTGAATAGAGATGTTTAAATGAAGCTTTATAAACAAAACTATTCAAGGAAATTAAAAAAGAACGAAATGTATTGTTTATTAAGAGAGAAAAGTCAGTTGCCTGTCCAGATAAATTTATTGTTTCTTTAAAGTAGAGAAATATCAAACTGCGAAAGGACGAAAAATATCATATCTTATGTTATCAACATAAATCTTAGCAAAAAACTAAAGAACTTCTTTATATCATATCGAATTCGATGGAATTTGATGTCTTTGATGTTATAACTTCATATTTACTTCATAATAAAATACATTCCTCAGGATTCGAATTCTTTCGGTGATAGAAATCCATGAAAGAAAAACGACTTGAAACAAAATTTGATCACTTTTTGTCTGTTATAATTACTTAGATCATCTTTGCAGTGTTAAGTAGCAATAAAAACTGAATTCGAATCTCATGGATTCGCACTGCTGAGGAGTCTCATAATAGGACGAAACGGCCGTCCAGTGCTTCCAAGTTTTCTATGGTGGTCTATATTCAATTGATTCATGATCTCAACCATTGGAAAACCTAAATAAACAAGCTAACTACAATTGCATTTTCAATTCATAAGGATCTTCTAAAGAATAAATAGTTTAAATGTCATTGATACAGATGCCATAGAAACAAATTGAAATTGTACATCTTTCAATAGGTCATCAACAATATGAATGCAAGATTGGTTAAGATCATTAGTCAGTTGAAGCTAGACCACCATGGAAAACCTGGAAGCACTGGACGGCCGTTTCGTTCTATTGTGGGACTCCACAGCAGTGCGCATCCACGACCTCGCCTCCTGCGAGATTCGAACCCAGGACCTACTGGTATCGCGTGCGAGCACTTAACCACCAGACCACTAAGTCGGCATCCTGGTCTGTGGTTAAGTCCTCGCACGCGATACCAGTAGGTCCTGGGTTCGAATCTCGCAGGAGGCGAGGTCGTGGATGCGCACTGCTGAGGAGTCCACAATAGGACGAAACGGCCGTCCAGTGCTTCCAGGTTTTCCATGGTGGTCTAGCTTCAACTGACTCATGATCTTAACCATTGAAATTACTACAATCTCCACAAAAACCCATCTGATATTAAATAAAATTCAGTTTGTTATGTGGAACTGCTAAATATGATTCATTTAATTAAGTAAATATTTGGAAGATCTATATTCAACTTTATTATCCAGAAAGTGATATACCTTCTTGATGACCTTTTCAAGAAAGACGTCGAAAACTGTGTCTCATGAGTCTAGTATTGAGTCTAGTTGTCCAAAATATTCATAATGACATTGTCGTATTATACAATATACAGTATACAAAGCGCAGCATATAACTATTCTCATTGATAATTGGTTTATATATAACTAAGTTAAGTGCTTTTCAGTAACTAAAAACAATCACCAGTTTGTACGTATCATTACCAAGGTTTGACTTGATAATTTCAAATCAATTGAGCATTGGGTAGATTTTTATAAATAAGTAATATATTCATAATATCCCAAACTTGGATTAATCTTGATTTGGTTATTTATTCTCTGAAGAAGTGGCTTACACTAAATGACGAAACGTTAGAAAATCTAATTTTTCTACTCATTGAGAAGTCACCAGTTTGTTAGGTTTAACTGCATAATTTCAATTTCCGAATAACCGAAGTTCTTTTCATTAAATTTATATAATAAGCACATGTTTATTTTCTCCGCTCTGAACAACATACTTAATGTTTAGGTTATTAATATAATTTATCTGTAGAAAGTATGATATATTAGGCAGAATTCGAACCTACAGTCCACTAAGTGAAGACCGAATAATCTTATCACAATGTCAAAATCAGTATTGCATAATAAAATTTCCATTAGTAATTGATTGAATCATAATTTCAATTGAATTTTCGCAGTTTCTTTATTTCGGGTAAAATTCTCAAGATTCTTTTTTCGAAGTCCTAAATCAAAACTTAGTTAAATTTTCATTTCATTTAACGCTTCTGAATATTAATATAACCGCACTTACATGTAGATTAACAAACTCATAGCTGATTTATAAGCAAAGATGGAAAATGGCTAACAGTGGAATCCAGAATGCGCGTTTCGTCCTATTTGAGACTCGTCAGCTGGATATACCCTCATCTCACAGTTGGTGTTCACACTGGGACTCAAACCCAGTACCGTTCGCTTCAAACACTATCACGTTATCCACTTACCTTCGAAGTTCAAACAGTCACAGGTACATCCAGCAGACAAGTCTTAAGTAGGATGAACTACATGTCCTGGATTCCACTGTTAGCCACTTTCTATCTTTGCTTATAATGCTTGTGAATTAAGACAATATGAAAACAGTCCGCACAGGATGAACATATGCCTATAACAGACTGATTAATTACAGTCCTGAACAACCATAGGAAGATACATTCAAACGACATCAAATGAATTCATAACTGATTCTTTTATTAATAAATATGCTAAACATTTGTAAAAAAAAAAGACCAAAGCAATTTAAATAGCTTAAAATAAATACCCCAGAGGAAATGAAATTTCTATTTCATTCAGATACCAATTCATGTTTTGTTTACTAGTTATGTTGATTTATTTATTGAAAAAAGTAATATTCTAATCACTAATAGTTAGTTAGTTAATTAGTTAGTGACATGTATGAATGGATAAGTTACAATGTTGTTTGTTCGTTTGTTGTTGTTGGCGGTGGTGGTGGTGTTGTTGTTGTTGTTGCTAAACCACTACTTCATTTTATATTCTATATACTGTTGTAAATGAATAATCGAACTAGATACTTTAATGGATACTTAGTATTCATAATGTATGATGGTTTTAACTGAATGTTTGTGTTAACAAACCAAATGTACACATAGTAAATGATAATAAATCATGTAAATATAAAGTTTATATTATTAAACAATATAATTCAATATAATAAATCAAATACAATAAATCTCTTGGGAAATCAAATTCTCTTTTCATCGGTTACATTTTATTTTAATGTTTCACTAAGGTACATATATATGTAGATGAGGTAATTAATGTAATGAACAGGTTATGTAAGTTAGTATATGAATGTGTATAATGAGTAGAAATTATAGAATATAGTTCGTAGTTGAATCATCAAATTAGTTAAAAGTCTTTAGATATTCTTATTATGGATTAAAGGTTAAGGATTCAACTAGAAGATGAGAGATTTTGTTGATATGTTTTAAGTAGATCAAATGAAGGTCAATATAAATGAGGATCATTATTGATTAATTGATGACTTGAAAAAAACCAAGTACCCGAATGAATGATTAGAGTCAATGCTGCTATAATATATTTTTATATATATATAAAATTTATATTAAGATAATGTGACATGGTACTAGAGTTATTCTCATTGTTTTCATGTCAAATAAGGGTATGGTATTCAGGAATTCTGGTTATTTTTCAATTTAAAGCAATTAGCCCCTTTGATACATTTGGATAGTTTAATAAGAAGATGAAGATTATTAGAACCATGTGATATATTAACACAATATATTTCGAACAATTTGATCAGACTAATACTTGTTAAGAGCTGTTATACATAACAAACAAAAGTCAACTAGACTAGAAATGGAGGGTAAGAGAAGACAAAGACAATAAGGTGAATAATATAAAAAACTATGTGAAAACTCATCACTCTGGCTAACAGATTAATATTATCAGGGTAGGTTTAAGGTGAGAACAAACTGTTTTTGAATATACAAATGGGTGTTAAATTTTTGTATGGCTAAGGCTTCAATAAACCTTAGTATATGCCCTTCAATTAATCTGATTATGACCTTTGCGTATTATAGAGTAATTGTGATTAAAGAATGAGAGTTAAAATTTCCAAGGTGATGTATCGAATTCGGCTTAATTGTGTATATCTAACGAACTTTTTGATTGATTAGATTTCATCTTACAAACGATATCGAATACGGAATACGTGTTTTCCATGGTTTCTAGTCTATCTGATGATGTATTTATTATTTAGTTACTTATTTCACCGATTAATGTAATAAATATATATCTAACAGCTGTATTCACGGCGTGCGTATCATCATACTTCAGACTCGTCAACTGAGTACTTACATCCAAATGTCGGTATTCACAATGAGACTCTAACTAAGTACTCGTTGCTTCAAAACCCCAACGCATTACTCAATAATTCACGGACTCGTGCTATTGACATTAAAAACTGTATTGCGTATATTTATTAGTATATGTACATGTCGAATTGAGAATCTTCGATTTAGTGACAATAGCCACTGTTGAGACAATTTACTCGGAGTACATGTACATTAGGATACATAAAATCATCAGCTAGGAAATTTAAGCTCCTGCGTATTCTACCCGGTTTTCATGAGCACTTGTTTTCACATTGGTTATTTCATATAAATACGTTCGTACAGGTTACGAAAATAAAATATTTGTTTCGTTCCTCATTAAGAATTATAAGTTTATATGTGAGAAAAGCGATTATGATAGCACAATTTCAATATCATTTACCTTTTAAGAGTGATAAATACAACATCTCCACAATGGTTGATGCATCATACTGGTGAATTCGATTTGTCTTATCACTCTTCTTTTGAATAATTGTTAGAAGTCATTGTACTACTTAGAACTGCATTCATTTGAGAGATTGTATAGTACATTCTCTTACTTGGATAGGAGTATAGTTATCAACGAAGATTAATCTAGTAACCTACGATAGGTACACCTATTTATTAATGCAGTAATACTGGTAATGAGATCTCATCATATTTAGAAACGCAAGTGATGTAGTAGCCTCTTTTGCAAATTCACTAATATTAATTTCGTATTAAAAAACAGCACAGTGATTGAAACTAATTATCAGGTAGATAGTTTGCTTCTTTAAAAAAAACTGCTCTTAGACTTGTTTATAATGTGATAAACTACTTGCGTATTGAAATTGTTTCTACAAGCACTCTTAAACGAATAACGTGGGAGAAGATCCGTAAACAATAAATCTTAAGTAACTTTATATAAAAAAATTACGTTACTCCAAACCATATGTTTAAATATACGGATTTCATTCTTAATCATTCTTATATTGACAATACTTATATGTTTCACTCTCATTGTACGTGAATGAAGGTGTCAAAACGTTCTTACTTACTTACATACGCCTGTTACTCTTAATGGAGCATAGGCCACCAACCAGCATTCTCCATTCCCCTCTGTTCTGGGCCTTCTTTTCTAGTTCTATCCAATTCCTATTCATTTTTCTCATGTCTGTCTCCATTTCCCGGCGTAATTTGTTCTTTGTTCTTCCTCTATCAGTTACATAATTGAATAGTTCGAATTCTGACAGCTTTTCACATAGTCTACACAACATACATTTTCATACAAATGAATCGGTTCCTTCCCTTTATTTCTGTATTCTTTGTTATCACTTGACTCCAATTTTCAAAGTTAATCAGAGTATTTTTTGTTAATAGGTGGCTGTCTGAAATATCGATTGAAAAATACAACAATAAAATGTCAAACTCTTCTTACAGATAATAAATATTCAGGATAACAATGCCTGTCATTAATGTAACTAAGCTTTTGTTGAAGTCATTTTTTTAATGAAAATTATATTCCTTTTATTAAAATCTCTCTACTTATTTTATTCAGAAAACATTGATTGAGATGAATTTGAACAGAGGCAATAGTTTTGATAAAGCTAAATGACATTTGACTGAGAGAAATTTTCAACCACAAATTATCCTAAATTGTTATGTTATTATTCATCGCTTATGTGGTACATGACTTGTTGATTTTACATAGTTTGGTTGTGAAACATGCTGATGTTTACACACACACACACACACGTTACAACAAGTCATTGCTAAACTGCACATAAAATATCGTAGTTTACGTACCTGGCATTCTTTCATGTACCTTTTTTTTACTGACAAATATGTTCTTTAAACCGGACAAAATTATCAGCACATTTCACCATATATCATCGTTAGATTAACTAAATATTACAAAGAGATTAATCGCGGAATGATGCTTCAAGCGTTACAATCGGAGCACGACGAGCATAAATGTGACAACTTTAGAATATGACGAAATTATTATCATTGTTGTTATCTGCATGCATCATTTGAAGAAAAAATACATAATGGAATCATCTTATTGTTAACGTCAATACAAAAATAATATTTTTAATAAACGATAATCTAATTAATAAGTTTACTAATCAATCATAATAAAGTTAGATCAGATTCATTGTGTTCGAAGTAAAGTCCAGTGTCAGGAAAGGTTGCTTACTCACACCCTTTCTCTTTCTCCTGGTGATCGACTGGATCATGAAGACATCAACATCTGAAGGGAAGCACGGGATACCATTGACATCTAGGATGCTACTGGACGATCTAGACTTCGCTGACGATCTGGCCCTTCTATCTCAAACGCAACAACAAATCCAGGAGAAGACGACCAGTGTAGCAGCAGTCTCAGAAGCAGTAGGTCTCAATATACACAAAGGGAAATGCAAGATTCTCCGATACAACACAGCATGCAACAATCCAATCACAATTGACGGAAAAGCTTTGGAAGATGTCAAAACCTTTACATATTTGGACAACATTATTGATGAACACGGTGGATCTGATGCAGATGTGAATGCGCGGATCGGCAAAGCCAGAGCAACATATTTACAACTGAGGAACATCTGGAACTCAAAGCAACTGTCAACCAACATCGAAGTCGGGATTTTCAATACAAATGTCAAGACAGTTCTACTGTATGTGGCGGAAACTTGGAGAACTACGAAAGCCATCATCCAGAAGATGCAGATGTTTATTAACAGTTGTCTAGAAGTGGATATGACACACATTGAGGAAAGCACCCAACTGCGTCACAAGACAAGCCCTCACATGGTATCCTCAAAGCCAAAGTGGGAGAGGAAGACCAAAGAACACATTACGCCAAGAAATGGAGATAGACATGAGAAAAATGAACAAGAATTGGATGGAACTAGAAAAGAAGGCCCAAGACAGAGTGGGTTGGAGAATGCTGGTTGGCGGCCTATGCTCCAGTAAGAGTAGCAGGTGTAAGTAAGTAAGACTCATTGTGTTATTCATTCAATACTATAACTAACGAGAAAAGAATAAGTACAGGACATTATTAATATTATCTTAATCAATATATGACAGCAGACCATCGAGGCAACGACTACATTTTTGATAAACATGTTCTTTTTTTTCTGAAAAGACTCTACGGAACAATTCATATCGTGAGTTAAAATGAATAGATGATAGGACTTAACAATTAGTAATAGTATTTTAAACAAGTCTTGTATTATTTAATATTAGACTGCAAAATTCTTTCTTTTTTTCACAGGGAATAGTTGTATTGTTCTTACTTTCAGATTTGTATATATTATCTTAATTTCGATATTGAGACATTTCTCTATAGTTGAGATCATGAGTCGATTGAAGCTCGAGCACCATAGAAAACCTGGAGAATCTGGTCGGCCGTTTCGTACAATTGTGGGATAGTAACTCACTAAAGACAATGATGGACGTGTTGCTCAATTTCGTGGATTAGTTGAAGTTAGACATTAACACCGTTGGATGCCGACCGTCTCAGTGGTCTGGTGGTTAAACTCTCGCGCTCGAGACTGACATGTCCTGGGTTCGAATCCTGTGAGGCGGGGTTGTGGATGCATACTGATGAGGAGTCTCACAATAGAACGAGTTAGCCATCCAGCGCTTCCAGATTTTCCATGATGTTCTAGCTTCAATTGACTCATGATCTCAACCATTGAAAATACTAAAGTGTTTAGCAATCATCAGAACTTTCATTAATCGAGGGTTTTGACTATGGTTGTAACTAACAATAACAAGTATAATAATACAAAATGATACTATCTATTACATCATATGTTTTTTCTTGTTACAGTAAGAGATACATGCTGAAAGAAATAGTAACCAGTTATTAAATTAATATGAAATAATTAATTTCAAATCAATTGCAATAACATTAGACCAGTGAATCACTGTAGTGTATGTGCCCATTTACGAGATTTGCTAAGCTGAGTAAACAGATTTATTAACATAAATTCGCATACATAATGTTAATGACGTTGACTGGATTAAATCAAATTACAGAAAACAAAGCTAATATGTCAAAGAAATAGATTAACTTCATATTGTATCAATAGTACAAGATACTATCTATATGAATAAACGTACATTTCATATACCGATATGTAACAGTTGTTTTACGATTCAAATTATTGTCACATGAAAATAAATCACGATTGAATTTTTGTATAAATATCGTCGATATTGACGTCAGTGATACCTAATCCTAGTAAATTGTATCAGAAAGGTCTTATTTTGGTAAAATCCCGGAATAGTCTTTGTAAGAATCATGAAGAATACTAAGACAAAATACCTAGTTAGGCTATCAACACAATAGAATTTCGTGTACAAGTGTTCTTTTTTCGAAATACACTTTTGTGAATAATGAAAAGTTAACATATTGCTCAGTCTACCTAATTCATAAATATCATTAGTTGTTGGGAATTATAGATAAATTCACATCTTTACTTACTTATGCCTGTTACTCCTGGTGGAGGAGCATAGGCCGCCCGCCTGTGTAAAGGAGGAGGGTCGGACATGGGGTTAGCAACCTCATGGTGGTAGAAAACTAACTCGCTAAAAAAACGCTAAAGACGTAAATTTACATCATCTTATAAAAATATCTATAAGTAGATGGTATTGTATGTTTTGACATAAGAAATTCAAGATACTCATCAAAATTTAGCATCTAGTGTCGCTGAAAAGCTGCAAACATTTTCTGTTTAGACAAAAACAAAAACAAACCCTCAGTAATATGAAATATACTCATATTTAACTTATTCCTACCACATTTATCTTCGTTTACTAAGAGCGAATAAATATATCGATAGTAAACATGCATTTGAATACTCAAAAAATTTATTCACTAAATACTCAATTATTATCTACTAAACTATACTTATAAACTTCAGTTTTATACTGCTTATCTGAATCCTCTCAATGACATTTAAGACTACAATTGATCAGACTCTTTTTGTGGGGATGTGTGCATCCAGATGATGATTCCAGAAATAGGACGAAATATATCTCTTGGATTCCAGTGTTAGCCACTGCGATCCGTCTATGCTTAGAGAAACTCCTCTCAAACTTATGATTACGACCAAATAAGTATTTGTTTACATGAAAATATATTATATCTAATGAAACTCCATATAATAATAATAATGCCATTTGCCATTCATCAAATTTTACGATAACTTAATGCATAACTTATTGATTACCTATGGTCATTTCCACTGAAATTCAAATGTAAAAGTGCATTCACCATTATTCCTCACAATCGTCAACTTATTGTAACACTTCATATATATCTCTCCCTTTGTTCAGTACTTTCTATATGACATTAAATTAAGATTTTCATTTGTTGACAATGGGTTACAAAATAATTATGAAATTTCCCATAAATTAATAGTAAATGAATTGACAATGTAAATGTATAGAGAATTGTACATTTTAGTGTGGAAGAAAAATGACACATTTTCAATTCAGTGTATAGAATACATACTATTGTGTATTACTTAAGAATATTTTATTGAAGACGATGGTGGATTATTTCACATAATATCGACTTCATTATATTTAGCGCCCAAATTTTATCAAACTATTCATTCTAATCTTAACAAATAGTCATAGAAACAATGTATAGTTAAACATTAAAGAGGATATATTTCCTTCAAATAGCTTAAACCAGATTGCCAGGTGCAACGTTGGATTTACTTCAGATTCATTCACTGAGATTTTACAAATACATATTCTTCTTCTTTAATGCCTTACATTAACTCAGTACCCAAATACTATGAAACTATTCAATCAAATTTAGAAAAAAGTTCTCATTAAAAGTATACTTAATGAATTTTAATAACCAGAATCATAATAACTAAAGCCATCCAGTGCTTCTAGGTTTTCCATGGTGGTCTAGTTTCAATCGACTCATGATTTTAACTACTAAATGAATAATTATGGATTTGATTTTATTCTAAATGATTCTTTTCAACTCATTTGAATAAGAATTTTGTTATTTAATTTTTACAAATCAATCAGTTGTTATCACATTTATTAAATTTCTCTAAGTTTAAACAGTTGAGATCATGAGTCAACTGAAGCTAGACCATCGTAGAAAACCTGGAAACACTAGACGGCCAACTCGTCCTATTGTTGGACTCCTCAGCAGTGCGCATCCGCGACCCCGCCTCGCGGGATTCAAAACCCAGGAAATATCAGTCTCGCGCCAGGCGCTTATTCAACTAGACCACTGAGCTGGCATCCAACGGTGTTAATGTCTAACTCCAACTAATCCACGAAATTGGGCGAATCCCGCAAGGCGGGGTCGTGGACGCGCACTGCTGAAGAGTCTCACAATGGGATGAAACGGTCGTCCAGTGCTTCCAGGTTTTCCTAGGTGTTCTAGCTTCAATCGACACATGATCTCAACCGTTTAAGTTACTAAAATCTCCACAAAACCCCTTCTGATTCTTCTCCTAATTTACTTCTTTTTGTCTCTTTTTTTTCAGAATATGTTAATTGTAAAACGATTTAGATAAGTGATAATCTAGTTTTCAAGATGTTTTTATGCTACTATATTAGCTTAGACCAAATAGAAAGATGAATAATTTACATCTATGTATACAGTCTATATTAAGGGAGAAAATGTTCATTGATTTTGTCTTTTTACAACTTTACATAAAGTACTACAATTTGAAATTCATTGTTATATCTTAATGAATATAAATGAGGTAAAAGTTTTCAAAAGATTTATAAATGAATCAAAAGTAGTAGAATGATAATTAGCAGTGAAATTCAGGAGGCATGTTTCATCTTGTGACTTATGACTTATAATAGGTCGATATACATATATCTAGGAGTTATTATTATTATTATTATTAGCTTTATTCAATATTATAATTTTGGTACAATATAGAATTCTTAGCGCAAAGTATTTCAACAAGTTTCCGTTTCTTTCTTCTTGGTCGGTCCTGGCGATAAATATTGAGGAATCGCCAGTTAGATGTTAGCACTTCAGTGAATGAACAACTGAATAATGTACATTCTTTTCGTTGTACATTGCCAGCAACCATATTGTCTCTTATTGAGTTTTCTGTAACTTTGACAACGAAAGGTTGTACACTTTTCAGAAACGCAGCAGAATAGGTTATGCGATTAATAAACATAATGATATATTAAAACAAACAACAATAGATAACTTGTTGAAATATCTAGATGGCAGGAACAGGTAGCCCAGATGCTCAAGCAGGCCGCCCTTAGAATGTGACCTATTACCTACAAATGTCATCGTATTACCTACTGCCTTGTGTAGTGTAGTGAATCCTAACTTAGTGAATCTTATCTTTTTGTTCTCTCAAATTCTAATCTTCTGAATTATTCATGTCCCTTTCTTTTTTTTCTCTTGCCAAATTTACTTCACTGGAGTATACTCTTTGAATCACATCTTCAAACCCTAATCATTCCGACTAATGCTTATACTTTTGCTTCCTCTACCACTACGGGATTTTAATCGACTACTGCATCTCTGTGCTAATGTAGTATGGCAACTCGAACTGATGTAGGTATGTACGAAGTTCTACGTTGTTACTGACTGACTTCTTATTGATATTAAGGATTAGGTTCTAAACTCGTACAGAATATCAACTCTGGAATACAAGCACATCAAGCTGATGAGTCCTAAATAGAAGAAAAAAACAAGGAGAATTTAGGTTCCTCAACAAGTCATTATACAACTCTTTTTCATAAAATGATTGTCATTCAGAATCAATATGGAAGTAATCCGCATGAGATATACATTTCCCAAAAAGATACTAGTCTATTGCAAGCTTAAACATGAATGGGAAAATTCAAATAATAAATACAAATGAATGAATCAATAGTGTCAGTAGAGGGTTGTGGAGATTCGTAGTATGTTATATAAACTATGTTTCTTTTTCCTAACGTAAATAGTTTCTTTCCAATTTACCTTTAAAATTCGAATAGACATATCTACTTAAATAGATGCCTAGAAATTATTCAGCACGTTTTCATCACGTTCTAAATGAAAAGACAAAAAGAAAAACATTGTGAGTTCAAATTAATGAACAAATAATGATTAACACGTATATTACGTAATAGATACAGGATATAAAATATTGGGATGTAAATAAAATGCTTCAATCAACTTTAATAGATTTCGAGTTGTATAGTATGTAAAATAAATTTCAATCAACTTGTAAATGACATAGTAACTCACTGAAGACAATGATGGACGGTGGCGCAATTTCGTGGATTGGTTGAAGGTAGACACTAACACCGTTGGATGCCGACCCATTGGTCTAGAGGTTAAGCGTTCGTGCGCGAGACTTATGGGTCCTGGTTTCGAATCTCAGAAGGTGGGATTATGGATGCACACTGCTGAAGAATCCGACAATAGGACGAGTTGGTCGTCCAGTGCTTCCATATTTCCCATAGTGTTCTAGCTTCAATTGACTCATGAATTCAACTAGAAAAGATATAAATAAGAAGATGAAACATTCATAACAACTAGTGAATAATCGTAGGATAGAAATGATTATTGACTAATCAAAGTAAAAAATAAAACAATTCAGCGAACTTACATATTGTACTAGCAAAACAAGAGACCTTAAGTTTGTGATGCATTCTTTCCCGTACTTAGAACATATATATATCAAAAATACCCAATACTATACAACTAAAACTAGATAGCAGAACATGATTCCAAGTCTGTAAAAAATGAATTACATTATTATCCTGAATAAATTGTGTACTATTTCAAGTATCTGAACAGTTTTCATGTATCTAACTTTTACTGACCACTATATAGATGATGGTAAATACGAAGTACACTTTAAAAACAAAAAAAAATGTTCTTATAAAATGGAATAGTAATAATATTGATGATGTGCTTTTTGAAAGTGTTTTAATAACAAAGTTTATAATGTACATGCGGAATTATTACAATGTTCATTCTTTGCTATTCTATTTGGAATTTGAAAATAGTGTCTTCATAAATATTCATTTTTTAAAAAAAGCAAAGGTTGTACACATATGAGATAAACATAAAATGTAAGAGATTGATTTAATTCTCATTTGATAAACTTTGTAAGACTATTACATAATATCAGTGTTATAACTTGTGCCTTGTATCCTCTTAATGTATAACGTAATGATATCGCCAATTAGAGAACAGTGAATTATTAACCGCACCAATGATGCATAAAACCTGTACGAGAAGTCTAGAGTCTTTAGCAATCTTGCTTCCCGCCTAGACCTGCCTATTAGAGTCCAGAACACCAATTTCAGCCTCTGTGATATGAATCATGTATTTCAAACATACTGAATTTATATACCAATCAAACAGACTACATTATACCATGAAATAGAAAATAACATTTGTACTAGATTCAGCCAAAAGTAGCTGTGAATGTGGGAGACTGTAATTAGTAAACTGGAAATAACTTAAGAATGGCAAATTATATAATAATAGTTCATAGGTCAAAAGAAGCTCATAATAAGAGAAACAAGAATATGAATAGTTTAGTTACTTAAAAATTATATGATAAAAATATACGTATAGCATTGGTTCATAAATGGATCTCAAAAGTTACCATTCATTATTTTCATCGGAATATAACAATCAGAAGGGGTTTTGTGGATATTATAGTAGTTTTAACAGTTGAGATTATGAGTCAATTGAAGCTAGACCGTCATGAAAAAACCTAAAAGAAAACCATGGTGGTCTAGCCTCAATTGACTCATGATCTCAACGATTAATATTACATAATGCCTAAAATATTTGTTATAAGCATTGTTTTCAATTTAGCATAAAGCATGCGGTGCTATAATTCGTCACGATTAAATGTTAAACTTTATTATCCTAAATTGCGTACTATTTACAACTGACTGATCGATAAGTAATGCCCAATCTAGTGTTTGTTTAGTCTTTTAGTGAAAATCAAATTTTATCACTCAATTTGTTGTGTTCATTTGTGCAATTGAAGATAGCTAACAGGAAACTTTGAACGTTGTTATATGGATATTCCACACTTATCAGAAGAAATGGAATTGATTCTGCCTAGTGTATTCGGGTTCATATAATATAACTTCACGGTCTGAGATGTCGCCACTGAACTAATCAGGAAGTCAGCGGCCTTGTGTTGGACTAAAATATTTTCGTAGTGCTTTGTAATGCATATCATATTTGATCAATGTCATGTTTGATCGATCAGTACTAAATACGTAGACGAAAATGACTTTATAAATAGCAAACAAATATTTATTTTGCGTAAGTTTAATTAAATTCAACAAGTGATCGCATTCAATTTCATCGCAAACATGTTGATCCTAAAATTTTAATTCCTAATTCATTCACTATTTTACGTTAATCATCAGCGAACTCTGCTGGGCCCTAAGGAACCATTTTTAAAGTACACAGCTGGAAATTATTTTATTAGGGTTATGAGTCTAAGACGTTAAGAAAAGTTGTTCATAAACTGTTGTATTTGGTAACTAAGGGTAAGCTTGATTGTATATTTATCCATCTTGTACCAAGTGAGGATAAACAATACGATTTATTTACTATTTGTGGTAAGATTTTTGATCTACTAATGGTAATTCTAATCTATTTTAGAAGCAAAAGAGGTTAAATAATAGTAGTTTGAAGCAGATCTGAATCTGTTCAGACAAGTTATGTTTTGACTTGTGTTTTTAAATAAATCTTCAAAATAAGCAGCTTATGAAGCCTTAGACAATGATAATGATCTTATTAATTTTACTGAACACTCCTAGCTCAAAGAGCTTGATCAAACATTCCCACTAGATCATGTTTAAACATATTGTACTAATGGTCTCCTACAATAAGAAGTAAGCTTATATTTCATAAATTACATTACATCGACTTTAGATTCAAATACTCTTTCACATGCCATCAATCTTGACTTCTACTTTTTTGACTATAGGATGATTGTGTAGGAAAAAATGTAAGACACTAGCGTTATCAAACCGAGAGTATCTTTAACCTGTTCAAACTTATAGTTTGGAATTTGAAATTCCATCACCGACAATTTTGAAATCTTTGTATATCAAAGGACAGTTGTTATGAAGTGTTTAGTTGGGATGTCATATTAATATTTTAATTATCGTGATGAATATATTCTTCATAACTTCACAGAACTCACCTCTACAAGTAATTAATTTATAGCTTCTTTCATTGAACATTCAGTTCAGTAAGAAAGTATAATATGTCCACTAGAGCATTTACCAAAATCTTATCCGGTAAGACATGTCTTTAGCAGCCCTATTTAACTACTTTTTATGTCAATGAGCTAAGTAGTATGTCTGCAGTTACTTACTGTATTCCCATAAACAAAACTCACCCTGCAATTTAGGCTTGTGAATAGGAATCAGAACGTTTATTATGTACATCCTATTTTCTTGCTAACAAACGTAGGGTTTATCTAACATTTCTTAAATAAACAGTAAAGTTTTATTAAACTATTCAGGAATTTATAGAAAAAAAAACCTTTTTATTTATTAAATGTCAGTAAATTGTACTTTATAAAATTTGTGTATTTGTCATACCACTTTAAATTGATGATACTTGAGCTAATTGAAAGAGGTTAAACTCTTAAAACATTCTATTAGCATAGTAAATTTTAAGGTCAAGTTGTATTTGGATAATCTAAATTTAATATTATCATTATTTGTATTTAACTAAACTCTTTTTAGATCATTGATTCCATAGATAGATATAAGCACACTTCCTGCTTGTATTACATTCAATGGCAAATGAAGAATGTAATATAACATTCTTTAGAAGATGTACTAACTCATGTGATGACACTATTCGATGATCCAAACTAACTAGTTTGGATCCTCATGTACGTGGTTGGAAACTTTGAGTGATATTGACTCAGTAGCGTAGGTGTTTTGGCTTTTTATCCTTCTTTCATCTTTTTGATTCCCGTATTACTTCATATTTACCTTACAAATCTGTCTATATGAACCTTATTCTAAGTGAACATTTTTTTTCATCATCAATCGCACTACATCTTTTAAATAATACATCTTGTTAATTTCGTTTCATCATGGTGATGAGATATTATAACTTAAACCGGCATACATCATCTATCCTAGACTGTATGTTGATGATAATTGACTGATTAACTAAGTGACAGAGTCCCACTATCTATAATGAGATCAAACTTGATCTACAGTAGATGTAATTGTAAAGTAAGATCAATGTTTTGGGATTAAAATGTTGAGACAAAAATATTCATTATTTATATACGAAATAAACCCAATACTTTTCAACTTACATTTTCGATTATGTCAATCATAAATATTTTTCAAGATCCTAATGTTTGTACATTCACCTTGAAGATGTTAGTCATTAACTAGGATAGAAAACTTTGTACGTGAATACTGAAGATTGTGAATAAAGTACTGTGAGTGCACGTTTAGTAAATGGACAAATGTGAAGAAACGTCTTCTGAATAAGTTTGTCACCATGTACTGGTATAGCATACTGATTTTACAGATGAAAAAATAAGCGCTCGCGAGCGAGACTGATAGGTCCTAGGTTTGAGTCTCGCGGGGGACGGGATCGTGGATGCACACTGCTGAGGAGTCCAATACCAGGACGAAACGGCTGTCCAGTGCTTCAAGGTTTCCCATGATGGTGTAGCTTCAAATGACTCATGATTTCAACTAGTGAGATTACAAGATAGCCAAAATAATAACATCAAATGATTATTTTAGTATTCGGACGAAGGAGTATTATGATAATAGAAGTAATTATTAGGGAAAATCAGTGATAGTAACAATAAACCTATTATGATAATATGAGTAATTACTTAAGCATTATAGATTTTTAAAAAACTTTAAAATGGAAATCCAATGACTAATTATGTAATTATGTAGATAGACATTAATAAAGTTGTGATAGATTAAGGTAAAAATTAACCAACTTGATTCCCTTTATAAGATAAGGAGAAACTGAAGGGACTACACTCTTCTTGATAATATAAAAATGCTATAGTTGTCTATATGTTCTATAACTTGTTGCAAAACTGTCATACTATATGTTAAATAACCACTATTGGTAAAGGGAAGCTATGTTCAGTTGATTTAATATAAACGAAATATCCCGTTGGTCGGAATTTCATGTTGGCCGGTATGCCGTTTAATCTAACTGTTCTTTCAGATTTGACCTCCACTAGCTGTTGAAATATTTGTTTATTTTGACATGTTCAGTGTATCACTATTCAAATTATAAAAACAGTTGCTATTGTCTGTCAGTATTTTGTTTATTCTAACTCCTTATTTATAAAAATTAGTTGTTCAGTTAAATGTATTCGGTAAATTAATCTTCACAACTCCATACTGATAGTTACCATGTGTTCACTAGTGACTAGATTCGTGAGGGAATTCTCGGAGTTCTAGTGAGAAACCGTGACAAGTGGAGCCAATACATGTCAGGTAAACACAGGTATCTAACTCAGTAAGATGAAAGGTGGTCGCGCAATTTCGTGGGTTGATTGAGGTTAGACATAAACACCGTTGGATACCGGCTCAATGGTCTAGACGTTAAGCTGAAAATTCTGGGTTCGAGTCTCGTGGGTAGGATTGCGAGTGCGCACTGCCGAGGAGTCTTATACTAGGACGAAACGGCTGTCCAGTGCTTTCAGGTTTCCAATGGTGGTCTAACATCAATCGCTTCATGATCTCAATATTACAGATTTATATATTATATTACATTAATTCACTAAAACATGATGTAGTGATATTAATTGGTATAAAATATGAGTAGAACTTACTTTCTACATGCAACTAAATGACTTATACGAACTAATTAGTACCAACTAGTTAATGCTGTCAAGAAAGCTCATTAATATGTAGCATGAAATAAATATCCAAATATCTGAAGCTTTTGAAATGTACGAAATGTTTTTGCTTGAAATCAGAACTAACGAACATTCTTTGTATTCTTCCTATCAAGATTTTGAAAAATAATTGCTCAGTTGAGTAGGTCATATAACTTATTGATTTACTGAAGAAACCCGAAAATGATAAACTGTCAACATAAAGGGATGAATCTTATGTAAATCAAAGTTATTAACCAACCAGTCTGATAGGTCCTGGGTTCGAATCTTGAGAGGCGGGATCGTGGATATGTATTGCTCAGGAGTCCCACAGTAGGACGATACGGCCTTTTAGTGCTTCCAGGTTTTCTATGGTGGTCTAGTTTCAATTGACTCATGATCTCAACTATTGCAAAAAGTTACTATAATATCCACAAAACCCTCTTCTAAGAAAAACTTTTTGAAACAATTCGCTTCTTTAAGAAGCTTTGATAACTTAATTTTTAAAAGAATACGGAGTTGGTTTCAATAATCTAGTACATTTGTAAAATGAATTTGGAACAACTGTATCACATAGTGTTAGCGACCCCATCGCTTCAATAACTAAGTCGCTAAAAAAGACGCTAATCAAGTATAACATATTCACATATCAAACTATTTTAATTCAAATATAGAAAATTTCAATTAGACAAAGGTTTCCAACTTGTGAAAATGATAACTAAAAGTGTACAAGAAAGTGGAGGAAAAGTAGTGAAAAAATATGGAAGTTTTCACATTATACTACCCATTCTAAAGAAGGTAAATTACTGAAACATATCGTGAGATTGAATTTAACTTAGCTTAATAATACTCATGTGGTGTAGGTTTCTTATATCCACACAAGTAGTATATAACGGTGATCAGGCATAGAATGTATTTCAGTAGAAGGTCGATGAGGAAAGAACGGGAACGGAAAGCAATTGGTATGAAAACGCATGAACAATAAAATCTGAGAAAATGGATTGATGTTTGCGACTGGAACGGTCAGGTTTGAGATGATCGATTGATATTTTGCAAATTAACGATTTACCATATGGTTCTCAGATTTTGTTGAGATGCTCTGTAATTTCTTGTCAAATACATTCGAGTGTCCCCACTGGTGTTCTGTTCACTACACTTATATAGATTTCCTACTAGAAATGTTTTTTCATTTTATCGGAGGTTATTGAAAGTCTTTTTAAGCTTCTCTTATTCATTCAGAAACAATCTTTCCTTATGTCAAACCTCTGCTAATAACTACAATCCATTTTTAATACCAATGCTCGTGTTAAAGTTTATAACTTATGTATTGAGCGAACATGTCTCTTAATATAGATCAGCTTCGTCTTCTCATAACTATCAAATTGCATAATGAAGCAACGGAAGTTGCTTCTTTTTGATTTTTCACAATTTGATTCGTCTGACCATAACTTATTGAGTAACGTTATAGCACATCACTTACAATTAATTTTGTTGGCCGTTAATATTGTCAAGCCTTTCAATTAACTTATTTAATAGACACTGTTATTCAGTGACAAAATGTTTATTTCTTTGTATTGTTATTATTATGTGTGGTTGATAATAAGTGACAGTCTACGCCCATATTCCTCAATCTACCCTAAATATTAGTCGCCTAAATATAGCTCGATGAATCAGGCGTTTGAATCTTGTTAATTGCTTTGCTTCGATTATATTCGATTTGACTCTGAATCCATCTCATTATTCGATTGCTTTCGCGCATTATCCTCTGCTCAATTTTCGCTCAATGTACCTGTAACTTTGCTATCTTTGCTATCCATTAATAAACTGTAGTCGGAGCTTCGTGTTGTCTACTGAATTCACCGTTGTAAGTCATTTATTAACGGTTATCAATGTGATTGATAGACAAAGTCTAAGGAATAATCTCGAAACCAAACCATTACAATGTATTGCTCAACTTTATAACCAACAGTAGATTAATTGACAATAGGAAATATGATGTACATTATTATAAAATATGAAAAATATCATAGTAACTGACATTATGCTTTTTCGATATTAGTATAAAAATAAGCATACATAAATGTCTGATTATATTTTACAGGATATATAGATTGAGACAGGCAATAGAATTCAAAACGTACATTCCCTACCTATTTGATACTTATACTTTATTTCAATGGTTATGATCATGAGTCAGTTGAAGCTAGACCACCATGGAAAACTTGGAAGCACCTGGAAGCACAATCTCCATAAAACCCATCTGATATTGACCAACATATGCTCACTAGTGACTGGCTTCACGAGCTATATCCTGGAGTTCTAGTGAGAAGTAATGACCAGTGGAGTTCAACCAGGTCTGTTGTGAGATAGTAACTCACTGAAGATAATGGTGAATGTGTCGCTCAATTTCGTGGATTAATTTAAGTTAGACATTAACACCGTTGACTGCGAGCCGGCTCAGTGGTCTAGTGGTTAAGTGCTCGTGCGCGAAACCAGTAGGTCCTGGGTTCTAATCTCGCAGGAGGCGAGGTCATGGATGCGCACTGCTGAGGAGCCCCTTATTGGTCATGTTTACTTCCTTGTTAAATATTGTACAAATGTTGTTTCCTATTTTATGGTATAACGAGGCGTGTTGTGTTCTTGACTCAACTGGCTGGGACAGACAGCGAAGCAGGGCCAATCAGGGCACTAGGTCGTCCTTACGTGTATTACGTGTCACTGTCACAGGAGCGATCGATAAACGCTGCGTATCAAAAAAAAGACGAAACGACCGTCCAGTGCTTTCAGGTTTTCCATGTTGGTCTAGTTTCAACTGACTCATGTTCTTAACCACTGAAATTACTACAATCTCCACAAAACCCATCTGATACTTATACTTTATATCCATGTTGGTATCGATCTTCATAGTGAAACTTCATGTTAAACGTACCAAGTTCAATTCATTCCCTAATTTTAACACGTTTAGTAATTGATTAGAGAAATCTAATGGTTTCATAGCTAATTTATCATTAAAAACCACATTTAATTTTCTATATGTTAAATTTTCTTTTTTGTACAATAATAGACCTAAAGAATCGATAAATACTTCTGATGAGTAGTGAATTCATTAAATTCAAGAAATTCTGTATGAAGTCTTAAGTCTTTCTTTTTTTTAAAGTTGGGATTGAAATTTTATTTCTGGACAATGTCGGATGAAATAGATTTAGTTTTGAAAGCTAATTGTTAATAACTCACATCATAAAATATATTTGATTCAAGCAAAGATGGATAGTGGCTAGCAGTGGAATCTAGTACGCGCGTGGACAAAACGCCAATATCCATCTTTGCTTATAATGCTTGTAAATTAAGGCAATATCGAGGCATACGCACAGTATGCACATATGCCAATAAGAGACTGATCAATTTCAGTCCTAAAACATCAATGGGAAGATTCAAGTAAAACAATACCAAGTGAATTATATTTGATTCATTCTTATGTTAGATATTTAGAGAGATAATCGACAGGAAGCTCAAGTTATAGGTTTCTTTCTAGTATGTATTCGTCATGAAAACATATGCAATCATAAGAGAATGAATATTCCCAAATCTTTCAGCTTCAAATCTAACACATTACTACTAACCTATTAAAGCTGTGATAGACACCCTGAAACTTTAAACTGTTTACACTGATCAATTATTGAGTATGAATCGAGTTATTTAATAAACTATGTTAGTTAATAGGTGTAGTGTACTTAACAACTGTCTTTATTTGAACTAGAATTGTTTTATCAAAAAAATAGCCTTTGTAACTTACTCAACATTGCCTTAAATTTCAGTATCTATATGATTATAGTTGAATATACACAATAGAGTCATTCTTCAAACGAATTACGTGACGAAAGATATTGATCAATGCTTAATTCCCGTTTTGTAAAGTTAATAGCTAAGCTTATGTCTAAAACTATTTAAATAGTTGCAAGTATTTACACTCAATTCAATGTCATTATGCATATTAATGTTTGTTTGTTTTTTCTGTAATTGAACATTTACTATTTTCAGATACAAGCTGTCGATGATGATGCTGGTGAAAATGGTACAGTCATATATTTTATACATTCTGGTAACGATGACAATTATTTTATATTAGATCAAAATACTGGAACACTTAGTATCAATAAAAAAATTCCATATACTGCAATAGGTGAACATATTCTAAAGATAGAAGCAAGAGATTGTGGACAACCATATCATTTTACTATAACGGATTTCATTATAGAAATTGATGATTCCACTTCAAAAGCCTATTTATCTATGAATTATTATCATTTAAATAATGCTGATGAATTTAGTAGTTATGGATCAAGTGGATATAAATTAAATTTTTATATTGTTATAGCAATTATAACATCCGCTTGTATTATATCAACTATTCTGATATGTTCAGTATTTATTATTCTACGTCGTTCTAAAAGAAATAATGTATTACATGATAGAAGTAATAAAATAGACAATAATACAAGTAATCGTTGTACAACAAATATAACATATTCACCTTCAAACTGGTCAAAAATGGATCAATCACAGAATTATGATTTTTCTAGACCTTCTAATAGTTATCGAGGTAATGTTGAATGAATTTTTAACTTTCTTTCTTTCTTTCGAAACTTGATATTTCAGTAGTTGAGATCATGAGTCTATTGAAGCTAGACCACCATGGAAAACCTGAAAACACTGAACGACTAACTCGCCCTTTTGTGGGAATCCTCAGCAATGCGCATCCACAATCCCAATTCGCGAGACTCGAAATCAGGACCTATCAGTCTCGCTCTCGAGCACTAAACCACTAGACCACTGAGCCAGTCGGCATCAAACGGTGTTAATGTCTAACTTCAACCAATCCACGAAATTGAGCGAAACATCCACCATTGTCATCAATGAGTTAGTAGCTCAAAACCGACCGGGTTAAAATCAACTGGTCACTGCTTCTCACTATATCTCCAGTATATACATCTTGAAGCCAATCACTAATGATCATATGCGCATATATGAGCATATGCGCTCGCGCGCAAGTCTGATAGGTTCGTATCTCGCAAGGTGGGGTTGTGCATAAGCACTGCTAAGGAGTCCCACAATAGGACAAAACCTCCATCCAGTCCTTTCAGGTTTTCCATGGCAGTCTAGCTTCAATTGATTCATGATCTGAACTATTGAAATTACTTCAATCTCCACAAAACCCCTTCTGAAACTTGACTGTCTTTGTTTTTATAACTACTTGTAAACTGACAGAGACTGATCAATTATATCGGTTGATATACATACTACTTTTCGGTGAGATTAGCCTATCGGATGGATTAGATGATATTGCACTGCATTTAAGAATTTCTACGTGCTTGCCGACTGTAGACGCGTAAAATACTGTTCATCGTAAACTTCTGAAATTGTTATTCCCAACATGGTAACTATTGGACAATTTATTTGAAATATTTTTTTCAACATATGTAAATAGTTGAATTAAGAAATTTTATATATCACATTGTGTTCGATATATTAATCACTTTCGTACTTGTCAAATTTAGTGACGAATTAGTCTTTAGCACAGCATGAAATTAGAAGGTAATACGATTTACGATTTAAAAGCTCTTTACATGAATATAAATATACAGGTCTTTAGTTTTAGAAAAAACTTTACATAAAAATCTCAAAAGTTTGTACTGATCAAAAACCAAAGTTGAATACTACATAAACATACAAAGTGTCCATTTCATAATACCTTAAACTATGCTGATACACAAGAGTATATGGGATGGATACTAAAACGAAAAGTAGATTAAACGGCAAGAACTATTGGAACCATTGTAAATAACATTTACTTTTGATTTAGAATTACATTCATTCATTTTTTTGAAATATTGCTGCTCATCTCTCTATATTTCTTTTCTAATTCAATGCAATTCAGTAATTCATTCAATACCTGACTGCTTATCACAATTTCCTAATATTGAGGGTCAAACAAGTTTGGAATTAACAAATTATCCAAATGGTAAACTAATATCATCTCCTCATCAAGATTCAATGTTTAATAAATGTTCCAATAGGAATATATCAACAGAATACTGGGATTATAATAATGATAATAATAATAATAATCAGATGGATATAAATACAAATAATATGAACAGACATAATGATCTAATGGATAATCAAAAGATTGAAATATATATCCCTTCATGTCAATACATGAAAATGATGGATTTAACCGATGAGACCGATTTAAAATATTCATATGATGCACATTTAAACTATTTTGATGAAACACAACAAAAATTTAGTTTAAAAGCTTATCAGAATGATGGAATTATTCAATAATCAACCAAGATATAATCATTCATGTAATCATGATTAACTATACAATAAACGATGTACGTTTAATTTCTAATTATTCTCATTATTAGTCATATGCAGTAATCCATCCAAGAAAGTTTGCTACAAGGAAATCTAATTACCATTATATACCAATTTTGCTTTGCTTCAGAAATAAAATATGGGTAAAAGTGTATTACACAGACTATTTGGAAAATTATATCAGAAATAATCTAGGAATATTCATGTCTCTTACTATTCAATGAGTTAAACGATTGTCCAAATCAGAATTCTTTCATTTCAGAAGTGATGAAAAACAACTGAATATGATGGTTTTGGGTGATATATTCAATATTTTAATGTTTATCATATTGCTTTGTTCATGATGTTCAGGATAAAATATGCATCTATTAAAAAGAATATTAGTTTACTCTTGCATTCTTTGTATGGTCATAAGTGCCTCGATAGTCAACTTCTTATATATTTTTTATATTGTTCAGGGACATAACAGAATGTCAACTAAAGAACAAAATAATGTCATCATATGAAAAAGAACACAGTGGTGAAAATATCTGTTTAATCAAGTATTTCTATGACATAAGATCACTTTGTAGTAAATTGGCGTCGTTACAAACTAGATGAACGTTTATTTTACACAAATGATAATATAACTATTCCACACAAAATTTTGTTTCCAGTGAAATAACTGCCAGATTTAACATACTTAACATATAATTTCCAGAGCGATTTCTATGTATTCACTAATAACAGATTCACTTACTTTTACATCTATGATTTCAGATGAAAACAAAGGCAAACAAACAAACTGAAAGGAACACTATATTCATTGACTTAATATTGAAGTGAGTTTTCAACAACATTTTGTTGAACTTACCAACAGTTAAAAAACATATCTGATGAACATTATGATTAAACAAGTATACGATTTACGTCTTGATTTCTATTCAACCTACTTTTTTTTTAAATATCCCCCCCCCCAAGATTTATGACTGTAAGTTTATTTTGTATAATAATCTAATCGTCTTGGTAACAAAAGTAACACAATCGTTTCCTTTTTATGAAGCATAATGTAACAGTCAAACATAGTTTTTATAATAAGGAAGAAAAAAACTAGGGAATAAATCAGAATGTGCTTAAAACAAACCATCTATGTAAATTGATTTAATTAGTGTATAATCAGACATTTGAATGTATCATCATTTGACATGATACTTTCATATATCTAATGAAAAACTAGACGTTTAAATTATTTCTGAAGACAACCAACAACAAAAAAATACAAAAAAAACTTTTTATGTTCACTTAACAACTAAATGATTTGTAGTAGAAATATGTTTTTTTTCTAGAAAAAGTATTAGTACATATCCACAGTAAACAGATATTCCCATGTAAAATGACAGTACAGCTCTTAAAGTACAATAGGATCGAATATATAAAGAGTTATCTTAAATACTATATCTATGATTTGTAATAATAATAGATAAAGTTGAATTGTACCATTCATAGTATGAATGATGAAGACAACAAATATAAAAAAATGAGAAAGTTTTAGTAAGTGAAAAACGTTTTGTACTATGAAACAATGTTGAATGAAAGAAAGAAAGTTTTCATTGATTATTGAAATGCTTATGACATGTATAATTGTGTGATGAGATTAGAATTCATGAACGAACTAATCAGGTATAAGATAATAAGTCTTGGATTTTGGCATGAAGTTCACTCATCTATTTGGTTAAATATAGTTTTGATATTATAGTTGATATTAGTTTGTGATGAAAACCCTAAATGTAATTCCTAACCTTAATCATCAACTTTTAATCATAATTCTAATTCCTTACATTGGTTTATAACCGTCATTTGATCCTAGTTGTTAGGCTGGCACTCCCAAAGTCACTTTAGCGTCACTCAAAGGTTGTCCACAAATAATAGTCTCCCTGTAAGATGCAAACTAAGGTTTGAACTAAAGAATAGCTGTCTAGGTGGTTTAGATACGCGCCCTTGCCCTGTTGAAGCCAAAACAAAGTAACTGGGTAAAATGACGGTGTACTATTCTGGATCAAAACAACATCTATACTGTTTTCTTTAGTTTCCAGATTAATTTTTGCTGAGGGTAATTGATCAGGCAAATTTATGTGATTTGAATAGAATTTATTTATATCTAATCAAGATGATTGTTTACTAGAAGGTAGTACGAAATCAGATTTGTTATTTAACGATTCAATCATACGTAATTGGTCCTGATTTTGAGGATCACTGTCACCTAATTTGATTAGCATGATAGATCAATTTCGATTACGAATTTTCATACGTGACCTATTAGAACGGCATTTTTCACAATCCTGTAGACTAATAACAAGTCCCGCTGGGACACGGACAGCTTCACGTATATTTGTAGAAAGATTATTCGAAGATGTCCAATTTTCATCAACTGTACTCCCATTTTTCAATTGAATGATATCACTGCTTAATCCATGTGATGGTCGACCGATTAAACGAAGGTGACAAAAGTAACCCGTTACATCATCTAGTTCAAGTGCACATTGTGTATTATACATATATTTACTGAGTAGAATAAAACACATCGGAGAAACATCCACAAGTTTTGAAAGACTTCTTTTTTAGATAGATCATCTAATCCCATTGAATAGGTTAAGTGAAGATGGTTGCATTTTTGGAGTTTTGGCTTTAGTAAATATATTCCAGAAGCGAAGTATTTCATCTCCTGCACCATTTACTATTTTCTTACTATCTGAACTGATTGCTAGGCACAGCACATGATATGAATGCCCAACCAATTTGGCTCATTGTGTTAGACTAGGATATATCCAAACAAGAATTTGATTCTATGATTAACCATGTGTACTGACCAATTCGTTACTATGTATGGACCAGGCAATATTACAAACCTGACTTCCAGTATCCACGCTACGTAAAGCCTGACCAGTTAATCTATTCCAAAATCGAATACAACGATCAACTGTACCACCTCCATTTGCGAGTAATCCATGTTGTTTCATAGAATATAGTAGGATTAATCAAGAGTAAAAGTTTGTTTATGATTGAAAAGATTATTCAATTGTTTCTATGCTTATTTCAATGATTACAATCTCTATGAATGCTATTTGAAATAAATATTTGAATTAAATTTCAGGTCTCATTTGGATATGTATATTCTACAAAATATGATGAAATGAACTATATTACTTAACATACCAGAAGAAGAATATGAATTGGCAAGTATTTTGTTTGCTTATCTATTCATGTAATACATTCATAATTCTAAACAATCTTACTTAAACCTCATGCTAACAGATATACATATATATTTTCTCAAAAGATAACAATCTCAGTATGCTATTTATATGTAAAGCCATTATAAAATTTCCCAGTGGTTTCTTAAATATTATTAAAGACATCACACTTAGAAACTGTATAATCTTGATTTGCATATATACCTAACTGTAAATAACAATACAAATAAGACATTGAAACTTTCGTTATTCATATATTTCCCATGTACATGGTTTTTTTTTGTAATTTTCTTATAATTACCTTTAAAAAATACATCATATTTCCTCCATTATGTATGTTTCTTTTTAACTAAAATTATGAGGTTGTAAGGCCTAAAGGTAGTTTTCAACAATTGTATTATGGGTAGTAGATTATTGTTTCCTTTATAAGAACCTTAGATTAAAGATGATCATAAGACAAAAGTGAACTTGAATTTTCTTAATAAGTGTTCGAATTAGAACTAAATCCTTCAGTAGTTTAAATGATATTTCTTTATGAATTCCAATATCATTAGCGATAACATACTTGAATTAAATTTTATCTTAGAACTGAGAATAAAATTCATTCAATAAACCATTGTTCATTTCATCTGACCACTGTGATTTCCTGTGTTCAGATGTAAGTACAACCAACAGAATTTAACATTAAAGTTCTTTTAAGTGTTTAGTAACAGAATGTTCTAAGGAAATACATTCAGTAGAAAATCGGACAATACTGAGGAGAAAGAAGTGCATGTATATGCAAAAACGTTAGATCGAGAACATAATTATAATCAACCAAGTATTTAAAGTTATAAACTGAATTCAAAGCTAATGAAAATGTATTTGGATATTTATCTATAAGCGATTAACTATCATGACTAACCTTATATTGAGTAAAATATCTTCATAAGAAAGCTCAATACTAAATAATAAGTGGAGATATTTTTATGTAGAATAAAGCATATTTCAGGAATATTAAAAAAGAACGTTTTCTTAGAATAGATGCGTGCAAAAAGAAGATTAAGATTTCCTATGCACGTTATACTACAACATACTAATTATTCATGCAAACGTGAGGGAAGTTTTTCTAGTGAATCATTCGCATATAAAGTAGTTAAAATGTAAATGATATAAGAAATTTATAATGTTCAGTATTTCACAACTTATATTTCATTAAGAGTAAAAGTATGTATTATCCGAATATACATTTATGTATATGTTCACTCATAAATGTTTAAGCTCAGCAATAAACATTGATCAGTTTAGCGGTTGTGAAGATTGTTAAGTTTTTGATTAAGATCGTGAACCGATTGATGTTAGACCATCACTGAAAAGCTGGAAGCACTGGACGGCCGTTTCGTCGTATTGTGGTACTCCTCAGCAGTGCGCATCCACAGCCGTCCAGTACTTCCAAGTTTTCAATGGTGGTCCAACATCAATCGATTTATAATCTCAATAATAAACTTTGACTTAGATAGATGTTTTGTTACATAGTCAACAAGAACATCTTGAAGTGCAAAGTTACAGTATGCTTTCATGAAATATGAAAACCAAACATTAACTACATAATTTACACATTTTTTCATCAATTGTTCATTAAATGCTTCATGATTCTATCTGTTTTTTCTCTTCGATTGAATCTTCTCAATTTTCTGTTGTTATACATACAACTTAGATCTGTCAATCAACATAAGTCGAATATACTACAGTCAGAACTGGTATCAAGAAATATTTAAGCATTTTAAAGTATTTCACATCAACATCCTGAAACTGTCTAATATTATATTCATGTTAACATATAAATAAAGTCAATGTATATTTTACCTCATATTGTATATCAATTTGATGACGTGAAATAAAAGAATGAACAACAGCAACAACAACAACAACAATAACAACAATAGGACGAAACGGCCGTCCAGTGCTTCCAGATTTCCAAAGGTGGTGGTCTAACATCAATCGGTTCATGATCTCAATGAAAAACGTAATAATCTCCACAACCTCACATACTAGTTTTTTCTAACAATAACTAAGTTTTGTCGAATTTTACATGAAATTACAAACTACATTTTATAATACGTGTAAAAATGTCAATTTCTTTCATTAGATACAAACATAATTGTTTTTTTTCTAAAACAAACCAGAAAAACAAAAAAAATTGTCAAACAATCCAAATTGTCAAACTTATTTAAAAGTTTACTTTTTTAAAATGTATGACGCTGGTGAAATTCCAATCCATTGATTATTGAATAGTCATTCAAGTGGTATAAAGTGAATATATATATATATATATTGTTAATTTAATTTTCACATAATGTTATATGAGTTCTAACAGGAAAGATCTGTTCACAAAGACAACTTAAGTGTTTAAGTTATAATAAGAAAATTTAATTGTATAAAGGTTTTGATTGAAATCATGAACTACTATTGAATAATTGGAAGCACTGGATTACCGGTTTGTCCTATTGTGGGACTCCTCAGCAATGCAAATCTATGATCTTACTCATAGGATTCAAACCAAGGGTCTTCGATCTTGCTCGCGAGCGCTTATCCTCTAGACTAGTGAGCTGGTATCCTAGCTTACCGAATTAAATGAAAGATGCATATACTTTTATGATAGACTATCATGATAAAAGCAATTTAGGAGTTACTTTGTCATCCCTTTTTATATTTGACGTAGATTAATTTTGAAATGATAAAAGGTAAAACGAAATTTGTGAATTAAAGAATCATGTTTGTTTTTTTCGTTTATTGAAACACTGATACATATGGGTTACGCATAAATAAACGTGGGACATATAAACGGTTCATATATTATTTTCTTTGTTTTTAGGAAACAAATCTTTGAATACCTTATCTATTCAGTATCAGCGTTTCAATTCAAATATTATCACTATCAAGTTTTTGTTGTAGATCACCAACGTAGATGATCTATGTCGAAATGATTGGAGGTCTACTCGAGTTAGACGTGAATGGTGTGACAAACTAGCTAATGTCGAAGTCACACCTTGTGGTCAGCACCTTACGTGGACTACTCCATTGACGTATCAAGGTACCATAGATGCTTTGAAGACTGTACAACACAGAGGACGTTATTACAGAAATATTTTAGTTAAGGTAGATACAAGGAAAGTAAGACCACTGCCGCCTGGGCCAGTCCATGGCATATGATTAACTAATGCGCGTTGGTTGTACATGACCTTGGCAGGGAGTGATGGTCTGTTCGAGATTCAGTGATCCAACTGCCGGATGATTTGGCTAGGGCTCAGTGACATTTCACTTGCCCTACATTGTATTAAAAATTGTAATTTAAAAATCGATTTATTCTAGTTTACTTACTTTTCATAACAAACCTATATTAGTGTGGGTTTTTTTGTACTTGAGTATTAGCCTCATGAAACATTTTTAGCGGTTACTATCATATGTAGACAAAGATTATGAATGAATATGAAAGAATAAAAAAAGCAGTGAATTATCTTTGAATGTTGGGAGTTATACAATGATTTAGTTGAATAGATATAAATACGCTTACCAGAAGGCAAAATGTGTGCTTCTGGTAATATTTGATGTCAGTTTAGAATCTCATATGGTTCAAAAGTACAGAACAAATAAATAAGTTGTAGTATTCACGAATTACTATCTTTTTCAGTTAAAGTCATAGAATATTGACCCTCCTGATGTATATATATGGATCAAACCATATCGCAGGTCATGTACAGTTATGGATAATTTACACGAAATCTTTCGACTGAAATCTAATCACGTATTCACTAACAACTTGTTTCGGGATGAATTTTCATAATTCTAAAAGCAATTCATATCTGATGCGATTCAGCCCTATTAGGAATAAAAATGTCACTATTAGTAGAATGATATACTACAAACCCCGGTTAGATTATAACCTGTTCAGTAACAACTGGTGAGTAAGAAGCTCAAGTGTGGAAGTATTTAGTTCGACCAAACGGATTAATTTATCTGAATGGCTGCCAAATTATCCACTTCTGGGTAAGATCAATATTATATGTTCTCATAATTTGTATTTACATTGACTTATTCATTAGAAATGAAACTTTCTGTTCCAAATTAGCTTTAATATTCAGCAACGCTGGTTAAGCCAGTGTTTAAAAATGTATTTCATGATTGAATCGAACTGTTATACCATTGAATGATCTAAATTTGTACTGTTTTTAAAATGTTAACCATTGAACTTTAAATCTTATATTCAGTTCTTTCTTCATCTTTTTCTACAAACTATAACATATTGATGGATAGTGACTAGCAGTGGAATCCAGGACGCGAGTTTCGTCCTATTTGTGACTCGTCAGCTGGATGTACCTACATCTCAGAGTTGATGTTCATTCTGTGACTCGAACCCAGTATCATTCACTTCAAACGCTATCCATCATTGCTTACAAAAACTCGTGAATTAAGGGAATGTCGAGGCATACGCATAGTATGCACATATGCTAATAACAGACTGATCAATTGCAGTCTTTAACCTCAATGGGAAGATACAAGCCAAAACAATACCAAGTGAATTTATAACATATTGATTTTAGATTAAAAAAAAACAATAAATTACAATCAATACAACTAATCATCTTCTTTCATCAATGAGGTAACACTTGATAATGGAATACGTTTTTTTCTAATCTAGCGCAAACCCATGTTACAAACATATTCTAGTCATAATATTCCGGAAAAAGATTTAGTGACCTTACAATTGACTTGCTCGAGAGAGAGAGAGAGAGACAAGGAAGGGAGAGGGGAAAGAAAACAAACAAGCGTCAAGTGATTTCTGTTGTATTCATTCATTTGTTTACAGTTAATGCACTTCTTTTGAAAAAAATCTTTTTTTTTGTTATTACTAAGGTGACATGTAATTCAATTAGTAATAACAAAAGAGTCTTTTTTTCTTCAATTTTGAAAAGATTTTTCTTAGAAAAGAGAAAACAAGGTCAGTTTTAGGACGAAGTATTATCATCATCATTATTATTATTATTAATAGGAAACAAGAATAGAATTCATTTTATGAACGATACTTTATTTAATGTAGGAAGAGAGTGGGAGAACGAATAATAAATCGGATCGGAACTTTGGACTGTATATTTTAATGAGTTGTGAGTAATTGCAACTTCCGTCACAAAATTTATATTTGTAGTATTCATTAAAACTTATTTTTGATAACAACGTTTTAGACTATAGTCATTTTGTTAGTTTTTACAGTAGTGTAATGATAGGCTGTTATGAATATAGATAAGAGAAATTATCTGTAGCCTATTTTGAATTTATCAAGTTAAACCCCCTGAAGTAGTACGAGCACGTAAAAATGTAAGTCGACAACCTAGTAAGTAAATAGAATCTAGTTATATACAAGCGTATGATCAATACAATCTGACAGATTTAACTAAGAAGTGATAGAATGAGATTTTGAATGTTCCATGGGAATAATGTTGAAATAGTAGTGCTTTAGGTTTTTTGCTCTTTTTAGTTTTTATCAATGATATTCGCGATTGCTTCTGTATGGGTAAGACACTTCTATATGCAGATGACCTTAAGATAGTGTAGTATTTGCGTAGACAACTGTTCATAAACACTTGTATTTTCTGGATGATGGCTTTCGTAGTTCTCCAGGTTTCCACCTCATACAGTCGAACTGTCTTGACATTTGTATTGAAAAACCTGATCTTGGTGTTGGTTGACAATTGTTTTGATTTCCAGATGTTCTTCAGTTGTAAATATGTTGTTCTTGCTTTACCGATCCGCGCCTTCACATCTGCATCAGATCCACCCTGTTCATCAATGATGCCGCCCAAATATGTAAAGGTTTTTACATCTTCCAAATCTTCTCCGTCAATTGTGATTGGATTGTTGCATGCTGTATTGTATCGGAGAATCTTGCTTTACCCATTGGGTATATTGAGAACAACTGCTGCTGAGGCTGCTGCCACACTGTTTGTCTTCTCCTGCATCTGTTGTTGCGTTTGGGATAGAAGGGCCAGATCGTCTGCGAAGTCTAGATCATCCAACTGCATCTTAGATGTCCATTGTATCCCGCGCTTTCCTTCGGACGTTGACGTTTTCATGATCCAGTCGATCACCAGGAGAAAGAGAAAGGGTGAGAGTAAGCAGCCTTGCCTAACACCGGTCTTCACTTTGAACGACTTTGTCAACTGTCCTCCATGCACGATTTTGCAGTGTAATCCATCATATGAACTCTGTATGATATTGACTATCTTCTGAGGCACGCCGTAGTGTCGAAGAAGTTTCCATAGTGTTGTTCTGTCCACGCTATCAAATGCCTTTTCGTAGTCAATGAAGTTGATGTAGAGTGATGAATTCCATTCAATTGATTGTTCCACAATTATCCGTAGAGTTGCGATTTGGTCTGTACACGATCTATCCTTACGGAATCCTGCCTGTTGGTCACGAAGTTGGGCGTCTACGCAGTCCTTCATCCTGTTTAACAATACCCTGTTGAAGACTTTTTTGAGAGAAGAGTGATGCCCCTGTAGTTATCACACTTGCTGAGATCGCCTTTCTTCGGTATTTTGATCAGTAGTCCTTCTTTCCAGTCTGTTGGTACTTGTTCCTCATCCCAAATCTTATTGAAGAGAATGTGGAGTATCCTTGCAGTTGCCGCTACGTCTGCTTTTAGTGCCTCTGCTGGGATGTTGTGCGGTCCTGCTGCTTTGCCACTCTTGATTTGTCTGATAGCCATGCTGATTTCTTCAATTGTTGGTGGGCCAACATTGATTGGGAGGTCCGTGGGTGCTGATACGATGTTGGGTGGGTTCAGTGGAGCTGGTCGATTCAACAGTTCTTTGAAGTGTTCTACCCACCTGTTTCGTTGTTCTTCAATGTTGGTGATTACCTTGCCTTCTTTGCTTTTCACTGGTCGCTCTGATTTACGGTGTTTAACAGAGAGTTTCTTTGTTGTGTGATATAGTTCTCTCATGTTTCCTTCTCTTGCAGCCTTTTCCGCCGTCATTGCTAGATCTTCCACATATTTACGTTTGTTGGTTCTGATGCTCCTCTTAACCTGCTCGTTAACTTCTGTGTATTCAGCTTGTGCCTTGGCTTTTTCTGCTCTTGTTCGACTGGTATTGATTGCTGCCCTCTTGTTCCTTCTTTCTTGAATCTTATCCGGTGTATCAAGAGTGATCCATTCCTTGTGGTGGTGCTTTTTGTGACCCAGGACCTCATGACATGTTGAAGTGATTGCCTCTTTGATCCCCTTCCAGTTGCTCTCCACAGTAGTTCCCTCTCCATTTAGTAGATCATGAAAGGCCTGGAACTTGTTGCTGAGGACTATCTTGAATTTGTTGAGATTGTCAGTATCCCGAAGAAAAGCCGTATTGAATTCCATGTGGTTTTGTGAATGCGTTTATGTGGGAATATAGTACCGCCTATGACCAGTTTATTGAAGGCACATAGGTTTACAAATCCCTCAACATTTTCGTTTCTTTCTCCCAGTCCGTGTCGTCAAATGATGTCTTCATATCCAGTGTTGTCCGTTCCAACCTTGGCATTGAAATCTCCCATCAGAATAGTCAGGTCCTTTTTGGGCACTTCTCTATGATTGACTGCAGTCTCTCGTAGAATTGATCTTTAGCGTCTTCATTGTAGTCGTTGGTAGGCGCATAGCATTGGATGGTGTTCATTGACATACCTTCTTTCTTTGTTTTGAATGAGGCTTTGATGATCCTTGGTCCATGAGATTCCCATCCTATAAGTGGATTTTGTGCTTGTTTGGACAGCATCAATGCAACTCCTTGTGTATGTGGGGCATTTTCTTCATCATGGCCGGAGTATAACAGAAGCTTTCCTGTAGTTGATCGTTGTTGCACAACTTGCGTCCAATGTGTTTCACTGATCCCAAGCACCTCTAGGTTGTATCTCCTCATTTCCGCAGCAATTTGGAAGACTCTCCTGGTCTCCCATATCATACGAACATTCCATGTACCTAAATAAATGATTGCTTCGGTTGTCAGAAGAGGCATCGGCCTCGTGACTTCCGAAGGAACTGGGCTTTCATCATGATGCGTGATAACTCTTCTAAATGAAGACCTTCTGATACGGATTTCAACCTTTTCAAGACTCACTAACTGTATAGGCTTGCATTCCAATGTTGATATTCACATTGAAACCGTAACCCAGCAAGTTAACTTGAAGCTCACACCACGTTGATGTACTAAGACTTGTGATACAGTATCTTATAACAAATGTACAGCTGAAACGACTGATAAATTGTATTTATAAGTATTAACAACTGAAAGTTACATGACCTATACCCAATGAAGAATTTGGTAACTGTTTGGATTTTGTAGCTAAACAGATAATGAAATTTGAAATTTAGAGTGTATATCAGGCTTGAATCTCAGTATCAACATCAACTTTGAGATACAGATACATCCATATGACATAGCTTGAATGAAACAAAATACTTCATAAAAATCTAATTTATGATTTATTATTTGATTGAAGTACTAATCGAAAAATTCACTTGAATGCTGTCAAATTCGATTAAAACCATTTTCTTTTCATTAATCAATGACTTCATATAAAGCTAATGCTTCAATTACTGATCAGATGACTAACATAAACCCATCTTAATTGTTTCTATTTCGCGTTTATAAAAGTGTAGAAAAACTGCGTTTTTTACTTAATTGCTACCTACCATTCCAATAAAGTTGAAAACAATTTAATTATAGTCAATTAAACAACATAATGGAAAGAAATTTAGTACAAATGAATCGAATAATTCTTAGACAAAAAAAGACGTGGAAGAATCGCAAAATACAGGATAAATATTTTGAAATAAATGAATTTATGACTTTCAAAATTATTGAATAGATAAACTTATCAGTATAGAGTTGTGGAGATTGTTGAGTTATAATTGAGATCATGAACAATCTGCATCATCATGTGCTCAATAGTGATTAGCTTCGATAGGTCATTCTTGTAGTTCCAATGAGAAGCCGTGATAGATAGAATTCAACCGTGTCGCATTTGAGTCAGTTACCCACCGAAGACAATGGAAGATGATCACTCAATATTGTGGGTTGATTGAAGTCAGATATTAACACCATTTGGACCCGGCTCAATAGCCTAGAGACTAGGCGACCGCGCGCGTGACCGAAGGTCTTGGGATTCGAATCCCACATGCGAGATCGTGGATGGTAGTGGTCTAACATTGATTGGTACATGATCTCAAGATAAAGTTATCTTAAAATTAACATTATCTACAAATATCCATAGTCGGTCATTTTCTTCTGGTTAGCGTTTTGTAGCGAGTTAGTTTTCTACGGGATGGGGTCGCTAACTCCATGCCCAACCGTCCTTTTTTCCGGGCTTTGGACTGGCAGAAGCCCAAGAGGGGCTTCAGGAGGAGTTGTGTAGGAGTTCCAAAATAAATTCGATTCCTGGTCGACGGTTCTTACCATGCAACAAATCACAAGAGTAAAAGCGCGACTGTCAACCAGAATTCTCATTACAAATGTCAAGGCAGTTCCACTGTATGGAGCGGAATCATCCAGAAGATATAAATGTTTATCAACAGATGTTTACACCGAATACTTCGAGTCGGTTGGTCAGAGAGCACCAGCAACAACCTATTGTGGGAGAGAACAAACCAGATCTTAGCGGAGGAAGAAATCAGGAAGAAGTACTGGTAGTGGATAGAACACATATTGAGGAGAACACCTAACTGCCCCACAGGGCAAGCCCTCACATGGAATTCTCAAGGTCAGCAAGGAGAAGAGGAAGATCAAGAACACATTACGCTTAGAAATGAGGACAGACATGAAAAGAGTGAACATTAATTGGATAGAACTAGAAAGGAAGATCCCAGGACAGAGTGGGTCGGAGAATGCTGGTCAGTGGCCTATGGTCCATTCGGAGTAAGTAAGTAAGTAAGTATGTACGTATGTATGTATAATCGGTAACAAGGATCACCTTTTAGAATGCTTAACAAAGTTTTTTGTGTTCTGAAACAATTCTGAAACATTTTGTTACTTCAACATTAAAAATAATTAAAACGAACTATCTATTTTACTTCTCACATTATTACAATAAAATAAGTAGTATATACATTATATGTTATCATATGATGACATTTTAAAATGTGAACATCTATATCAAAAAATTTTTCTAATGGATATAAAACAAATCTAGAACAAAACGATTGTATTACATAATGGAAATTTAGTTAAAACGAACAGCCTATGTATAAACATATGGATTTTATGGAAATTTGAGTAAACTTTGTACTAAAGCAACTCTCCTACAATCAGTTTTATGTTATGTCCTTTTATTAACTTAATATATAATGCTACTTGAATAGTAATAATTTATATATTTCTTTCTATTACTATGATTACTATCTTGTCTGTATAAGTGTGTAGTCTTGATCTCTTTAGCTTAAATGTTGAAAGGTTAAGAATGCTATCGACGTAGAGGATGTCTTACTAGCGAGTCACTTACTGAAATCGGATGGGAATGTATTCTGAACGCAATCTCATCCGGAACATCCCCAAAGAAATTAGCGATCAGTTTTTCCGCGGGAGGAATATAATCGTGCAAGGTAAACCGGAAAATACGGACCCTACTCAATCAAACTCTGACATCAGGGAATGGAAATTCATCAAACAGTCCTTGAGGCTCAAAAACATACTGACTCAGCATGTGACGAGACTAGCCAAGAAGGATGGTGATTCTAGACCCCGTCTAATGAAGATAACCTTCCCATCTTACCATATGGCGGCTGCAACTCTGTAAGCATTTCGTGCCAACAGACGTCGACTGCCACCTGGAATCCACATGCACCCGGATAGGCCATACGAAGCTAGGACCAAACACAAAGGCAAGTTGGAGCTGACCATTCCATTTGTGGACTGTCTAGACGATAAAAAAATGTGTGAAGGACAGGGCCTACCACTTCGGCAAACGTCATATATGTGGGCTACCTGTCCATTCACGTAAAGCTCATACAGACAAACAGGAAGAAGCTCACGTGTTCCAAATTGAAAGCATACACTGCTTATATATGAACGCCGCGAGTCTACCAAACAAACTGGATGAATTACGTGAACTTAGCAACTCTAATAAGGCCCATCTGATAGGAATATCTGAAAGCTGGATATCTTCTCAGTTCTCGGACCATGAGCTAGCATTACCTCGGATGTCTTTGTTCCGCAACGACATAAAATCAGGATATGGGGGCGGAGTAGCTGTTCACATACGTTCTTGCTTGGAGGTGCATCAAGTTCACAACCACGAGTTTAACAATCTTGAGGAATCTATATGGTGCTCTGTAAGATTGTCAAGTACTTCGAGATGTCTAGTCGGAGTCATTTACAGGAAGCCAACTGCCGACATCGAGTACGACAGTCGTATGCTGGAAGGACTATCCCGCTCTACTCGTCTCGGTTTCACACACATCCTGATTCTAGGGGACTTTATTCTCCCTAGAGTCAACTTCGCGGAAAACACGTATACTGGAAGCGACAACTCAATTGAAGCTCGGTTCTTCAACCTCATTGACGACTTGTGATTGTACGAAAATGTGAGGTCGGCAACTCGTTGAAGAAACAGTCAGACACCATCGCGCTTAGACTGTGTATTCACTAACGAAGAATTCCTAGTCGACAACCTCTCAATCCAGGCTCCTCTGGGAAAGAGCGATCACGCCGTCATAACCTTCAGTTTTGTCAGCAAAACTAAGCTAAGATACCCCTTCAATACTTGCGTTGGAATTTTAAACGGTTAAATGTGCCAGCTCTACACGATTATCTACAACAGGTGGGTTGGGATGTTCACCTCCAACTCGATGTGGACGGTCATTGGGACTTCTTACTGCACACGCTTTTACGCGCTACAAACCATTCAGTTCCTCAAACTGTTCCCAAAAGCTGCAAGCCACCTACAATAATCAAGAACCGTACCCTTCACCTGCTAAGCCGCAAAAGGCACTGTTGGGCGGAATACAAACCAACTGACAACGACGGAGCGTACAGGCAATATAAACATATAAGGAACATACGCACGAAGGCTATAAGAGAAGATAGGCTTCACTACCAGACAAAGCTTATGGATAAATTTGCCGCTAATCCTAAAAGCTTATTCCGTTATGCAGCCTCTCTTCGTCAGGCCAAAACTGGAGTTTCCTGACTGGCATGTTTTAACGGCCCGACCAACAACGATGGCGACGCCGCTAACCTTCTGGCTGAACATTACTCCCAGACATTTCAACCGACCGACATTAACTTTACTGATGACAGTTTCGTTTGCAATTCCACAGGACTTTCCGAAGTGAACCTAAGCGCTGACTTGGTGTTCCGGAAATTGCAGCACTTAAGATTAAACACTTCTCCTGACCCGAATATGGTCCATTCCGCCAAACTGAGGGAAGCATCCTCAATCTTGGCAACGCCGCTTAGCGTGATGTTCTCACACTCGCCAAGTCGAGGAAAACTACCGGAAAATTGGAGGCTGGCTCACATCACACCAATTTTCAAACGAGGTCGACGCAGCGAACCTTCAAGTTACCGACTGGTGTATCTTCTCTCCATACCCTCAAAAATCATGGAGTCCCTGATATGCGATGGTATAAATGACTATTTCCTGTCCTTAAAATTCTTCTCACTCCAACATCATGGTTTCAGGAAGGGTTACTCTTGTATTACCAACCTGCTGACTGCGGTGAACAGATGGACAAGCATACTTGATCACGACGTGAGACTTTGGAGAGAGATACGCAACCAAGACGATATACAGGCACTTCAGGAGGATTTGACTCGACTTCAAAGTTGGGCAGACGATAACGGACTTACCTTTAACACTTCAAAGTGTGAAGTAGTCCATCTGCGACATGTCGCAGACTACAGTTTTAACTTAGGTAACTCGTCTCTAGTAGTATCTCAAGTCGAAAAAGATTTAGGAGTCCTGGTGCCCTACGATTTGAAGTCTTACGCTAACTGTGACAAAAATGCCTTCCGAGCAAACCTTGCACTGGTAACATCGAAGCACATTTTTGGCCAGTTTGACGGAAGAACTTTCCATAAAATTTTCAATATTTTATCCGTCCCCATTTAGAGTACGGAAACATAGCATTTCTCCCTCACTCCAAAAGGATAAGGATACTGTTAGGATAGTCGGAAAAATATACCAATAATTATCGTGTTAAGTCTGTGGTGGCCTTGGACGTTAAATGGACATTTTCTATTGGCTATTATTTAATTCATTCGTTACATATTGTGTAAATGTTGTTCTCTATTTTATGGTACGATGTGGTTTGTTTGTTTGGTATATAAATAGAGTATGTCTGAAATAAAATGATTCATAAGTCAGAGGCTGTGACTTTTATTTTTGACTCAACTGGCTAGGACAGACAGAGAAGCAGGGCCAATCAGAGCACTAGGTCGTTCGCTTCGTGTTAACCGTGTCACCGAATCGATCGATATAAACGCTGCTTATCAAAACCTGCAGTCGCCCGTTACAACAGACACCCTGGAGCGTATCCAACGGCGAGCCACGAAATCAGTTCGAGGACTCAAATTTAAACCTTACGAAGAGCCCCTCCATTCACTTAACCTTCACCCATTAGAGTATAGACGTCTTAGAGGTGACCTTCTGATGGCTTATAGTATCCTTAACATTTCTGGATATCCTCTCAAACACCAACTTAAGCTTAGTTCCAACACTAACCTAAGAGGTTACACTCAAAAACTGGAGACACAACATAGCAGAACGGACTGTAGACACAACTTCTACACTCCTTAAGAGTTGTCAAATGCTGGAATTCGCTGCCGGCCGAGCTAGTCCAAGCGACTTCCCAGGAGTCCTTTAAGAGACAACTTGATCTATTCTTAAGGACTAAGGATAGTATCGCACTATGATTTACTAATATCTTTTCCTGTTTTATTGTTAATATGCCTAGGTTCCTGCCTGGAGGATTTGGTGATCCCTTGCTACTAGACACGGAAGCCTGTTAAGCGAAAGCTTCTTCTATTCTGTCCACAACCATTTGAACCATTTTGAATCATTGAATAATTTATTCTCTTCCCAATGTATATATGTACTCAAATCCTATTATTAGCTTTTGCTTTGCCTTGCTGCGCCGTTATGCAATTCGACTATAAATTTGCCTCAGTATTTGCTTGCATACATACATATTCACCTCTCTTCTACAAATTCGCTCGATGTTATTATAACTTTTTTGACTGTACTATCTCAAATAAACTGGAGTCGTCGCTTCCTGTTGCCTTATGGTTTCAAACATGGTTGGGATTTATATAATAACAGTTATCAAGTTAATTGATTAACGAAGCTAAGGTACTACAGTATTGTAAATAAGCATTTTAACTTTTTTTTATAAAGAAATAAGTGGGTTTCAAGAGTTTCTTACATTTTCATAATTGTACATAAATATATAGAGCTCATTCTTAAAGGTCTTTTTAAATGTGATCAGTTTGATTATTTATAGTTTTCACTGCATAAATCAACATTATCACAGAATTAAGTAAACGATGATATCAGAATAAAAATTATATATTTGTAATATCCCAATGAGTAGAAAATTAGATTTTCTGACGTTTCGTGACTTAGTGTAAGTCACTTCTTCAGAGAATAAATAACCAAATTAAAATTAATCCAAGTTTAAATAGTACAACGGAACAATGGATTAATTTTAATTTGGTTATTTATTCTCTGAATAAGTGACTTACACTAAGTCACGAAACGTCAGAAAATCCAATTTTCTACTCATTGGGATATTACAAATATATTATTTTTATTTATAACAATCAACCCAATGCTCAATTTATTCGAAATTATCAAATCAAACCTTGGTAATGACACCTACAAGATGATATCAGAAGTTCATTGATAGACGTAAATTAGATGAACTACTTTAACCAATCAGACTAAAGTAGCAACTATTGGATTTTAGCATGGAATTCAATACAATGATGATTAGCTTATAAATCGTATGGCAATATGTAGAAACACAGATAAATTTGTCAATATTTTGTTAGTTAAACTCCAGATACTGACAAATATGATAAAACTATAAACTAGGAGTGAATATGAACCTTTCTTTAAAATATGATGGTTAGTTTATTATATTTCCGGCAAAAAATATAAAACTGAACGTTTGGATTCTCAAGGTACATTTGGTATAACTGAGGTGACATTGTAACGTAGACAGATTTAAGAAAGTGTCCCATGATTACTAACTAACTTACGCTTGTTACCCCTCATGGAGGAGCATTGGTCACCCACCAGCATTCTCCATCCAACACTGTCCCAAGCAATACTTTCCAACTCTTTCCAGTTGTTATTCAGCCTTTTCATGGCTGTTTCCAGTTTCCGACGTAATGTGTTATTCGGCCTTCCGCTTTTCCATTCTCATTCAGGATTCCAAGTTAGGGCATGTCTCGTGATGCAGTTTGGTGATTTCCTCAATGTATGTCCTATCAAGTTCCAACGACTTTTCCTAACTTCCTCTTCAATTGGAAGCCGATTTTTTGTCTCCCACAGAAGGTCGTTGCTTATGATATCCAGCCAACGATCACTGAGTATCTTGCAAAGATAATTGATGATAAATACTTGTACATTTTTGATAATGGTTGTAGTAGTTCTGTAAGTTTCATCTCCGTACAATAGAACTGTCTTGACGTTCGTATTGAAGATATTAGTTGACAGTTGCTTTGAATTCCATATGTTATTCAACTGTATGAATTCTGTCTCACATGAAAGTGTTAATTATTGAATTTAAAATCTCATGTTTTGTAATTCTTTTCTTCATGATAAACGGCTTCACCACCATATATCATAAGCTAGATAATGTCAATCAAAATCATTTGAAATATCCAAGATCGTTCATAAACCTTACATCCGTCGATTAATCGATAACTTTAATTCAATTGAAAAATAAAACCTAAACGACTCTTAGCAATGCAATGCTTTTTACCTATCTTTATTTAAGGTTCTGAAGTATAATAGGCTGTAAGCAGATGACGAGAAAACAACAAAATTAAATGAATTTATGTTCTTACTATCTTCCAAGAGAGAACTATGTTTATAAAATCCCCCTGAATTGATCATCTAGTCTCAAAAACAGAATCTAACAATTACTATCAACACTAATGATGCTACATTTTTTTCGTCTGCAAAGTACTTAATTAAATACAATCTTAATCTGAGTCAGTGAGACAAATTTTAGTTTTATAAAGGGTACAGGTTGGTTAACGTAGAACACATATATACGGATATTTTAATGAATGAACGTCCACTCAAGAAAAGACAGTTAATATGTCTCAAAAAAGTAGTCTAAATACCTCATTTCAGTGAAACTTTATGACAAAAATATGATCATCATACACTTGATCATTTGCTCAATTTATTGAATTATGTCATTTTAGTGGTTATAACCTCATTACACTGTGTTAAATAAAGTTGTATAGGACAACAATCACTTCTAAAATTCCACTATTGATCATTATTCAATTTTTATTCGAACTCCCAAACAAGATGAATATCAAGGCAATCTAAACAGGATGTGTTCAAGCCAAAAAAAAAGACTAATCAATCTCAATCCTTAAAACTAACAACGGGAAAATGCAACATTTACGATGTACTTTTACAAAGCATGACAACTATCATAATCCATATTATTTCTAGTCAATTTTTAAACATGTATGCGGTAAGAATTAAATTTCACTTTTATCTTTAATAAAGAAACCTAAAACAAAATCTCATAGTTGTCCATTTCTTTGTATTCTATATTTAGTCTAAATTTATCTCTATATAAACATGACTTTTAAATTTTGTCGAACATGTAAAGACTTGTACATTGATTTTACATTCCAAATTCAGTCAAATATCTATGTATGTAGTAATCTTATGAACAGATATAAAAACAGCATTATGTTGTTGTTTGAGTAATTCTCTTATTCCATTATTTAATTTTAATGTTATCTTTTTGAGTTAATTACTTACTTATGCCTGTTACTCCTCGTGGAGGAGCACAGGCCGCCCACCAGCATTCTCCATTTAATCCTGACACAAGCAATAATTTCCAACTCCTTCTAGTAGTTATTCAGCCTTTTCATATTTGCTTTTATTTCGCAGCGTAATGTGTTATTCGGCCTTCGGCTTTTCCGTTACCTTCCAGGATTCCAATTTAGAGCTTGCTTCGTAATGCAGTTTGGTGATTTGCGTAATGTATGTCCTACCAACTTCCATAGTCTTTACTTAATTTCCTCCTCAGTTGTAACCTGGTTTGTCGTCTCCCACAGAAGGCTAATAGTATCCAACCAACGGACATTGAGTATCTTGCGTAGACGATTGTTTGTAAATACTTGTATCTCCTTGATGGTGGTTATTGTAGTTCTCTAGGTTTCAGCTCCGTACAATAGAACTGCCTTGACTTTGATATTGAAAATTCTGACTTTGATATTGGTTGAAAGTTTTTTTCGAGTTCCATATGTTCTTCAATTGTAGGAATGCGGCCCTTACCTTACCAATTCTCGACTTTACGTCTGCATCCAATTCTCCATGTTCATCGATGATACTTCCCATGTACAGAAAAGATAAATTGTAAATTCTTTTCTCATAGTAACAGATCTTTAATTTGTTTTCTGCAACAACAAAAAATCTTAAAAAATAAATTTCTTTAAAAGATTCATAATATTTTTTGATCGCTTGAATCAGATAACGCGTTCAAATTATCTCAGTGAGTTTTTCTAATATTAAACCAAAAAAACATTTTTTCGGAATTAAGGATAAAACACAAACTTCTTTGTGAACTTGTATAGAAGATATACAATTAAGTAATTTAATACTTGACGAAACAGTAATTACTTTAACTATGACGTGTTTAATAATAAATTAACTTTAAAAAACAATCATGATAATGCATAGTAACTATAAGGGGTTGCCATTTTTTCTCAACAAAAAAACGTGAACTGAAAATAATTTGAAAGTAGTTGTGTATCGTAAAATTTCATTTTGTCAATTACTATCTACACAAATGAATCCATAATAATAATAATAAATTATGGTATGATTAATTGGTGTTAAAATAGTCTTGTGGTGGTCGCGTTATTCAATATAAACCTTAAACTTCGTATACAGTTCTTCTTGATAACCGTCACTACATAACGCACGAACGGTGTATTGATCAGGTGTTGAAAACGTTTATTATTGGACCACACACAGATATTCAAATTTACAAGTACGTTAAGCAAGCTTGAAAGTGTAGTTCCGAAAAGCTAACAGGTAATCGGATGAGTATGCAAGCGAGTCAGCGAGACGAATCGAATCAATGAACATGGTTGAAATGTACATATATACATAATGAAATGAATGAATCATCGAATCAATTAATAGGCTAATAGTAAGGCTAGCAGAATGAATATATGCGTATACAGTAGGCAATGCTCAAGCGTACATATTCTTACATGTGTAACAATAAATAAGATACAATGATATAGATAAGTTGTTATTGTACGAATGACTCTATCTGTTAAATAAGTTAACAAAAGGGCTTAACCAAATTAAATATGAGCAAACTAAATTGCATGTGAGCTGTTGTATTCTACATATCTTAAAACTAATGAAATCAGAGTGTCAACGAGAGTAGTTATGGTTTACTTCACCATTGGGTACGTCAAGTTTTCCCATACTTTAAACTTTCAATCATAGAAACAAACAGGATAACTTATTGGTAGTGCTGTGTTTCAAAATTATTTTGTAACTGTTATTAGTAGTATATAAGCTGATTGTTAACCATACTTTTAAAAATCTCTTCTTTATTACTTTCAAAATTTAGGAATAAATACTCTATATGAGCACAAATGTGTAACATAGTTTCGGTAATATGAGGTTTTCTAAAATTTACTTGAAGAGGAAATTTGTTTTGATTGTAATAAGTAAAAGCGTGGGTAATAGTATTAACTCTTTTATTTCAGGAATATAAAGTTTTATTGTGTCGAACAAAATCACGTCAGAATAAAAATGGTTCATTATTATCGTTCATGTCACTAACAGATCAGACAACCGCTGAAAACCAGGAAGCGTCGAAAAGCGACTTCGTCTCAGTACAGAACTTTTCAAAAGTGCGAAGCCGTAATCCAACAAGCGATCAACTGTAGAATCTTCGCGTTTCATAGTAAGTACTTGAAATTCAAACTAATGTACAGTAAATATCTCGAGCTGATTAAATTGAGAAGTTTAAATCATTCGACTGATAGAAAATATGAAGTCTAACAATCTCCACAAGCATATTTTAGTAAAATGAATTCGTAATATACGATTTTAGTGATCGTAATATTCTAAATAATGTGAAGAGATAAGAAAAGAACATAACTACTTGAGGAAAGTATAAATAATTTTTCAAAAAGATATTTACTAGATTAGGTAAACAACTGTTTATGCACTTCATGTTTCAAACCGCTAGCTGCATTACTTACATTCTTAATTACTTACTTTCGCCTGTTACTCCCAATGGACCATAGGCCACCGACCAGAATTCTCCATCTCATTCTGTTCTGAGTCTTCCTATCTAGTTCTATCCAACCATTGTTCATCCTCCATTTAAAGCAATTAATCCCTTTGATAAATTTCGACAATATAATAAGAAGACGAAGATCATCAGAATTATGTGATTTATTAGCGTAATACATTTCGAACAATCTGATCACACATATTCTTGTTAAGAGCATTCATATATAAAAATAAAAGGTCAACTTAGACTGGAAATGGGGTAATCGGCGTAATGTGTTCTTTGGTTTTCTTCTCCTTTAGCCTTGAGGATTCGAAGTGAGGGCTTGCCTTGCGACGCAGTTGGGTGCTTTCCCTATCCACTTTCAGCACTTCTTTCTGATTTCTTCTTCCGCTGGGATCTAGTTAGTCCTCTCCCACAGTAGGTTGTTGCAACATCCAAAAATTACGGATGTGAATTTATTAACCAAGAAAATCTTATTTTCGTCAGAATGTGGGTTTGTGGAAATTGTAGTAATTTAATGGTTGAATTCATCATTCAATTTAAGTTAAACTCTCTTGGGGTTCCATACTAGGACGAAACAGACGTCAAGTGCTCCCAGGTATTCCAGCGTGGCCTAGCTTAAATCGACTCATGAAAATCATATTTCTTTTATTTGAAAAAAAAACGGATTTTGGTTTTCATAAATTTTTACATTCACTGAGTGGAAGATGCAGATAGTTCTCCAAAATAAAAGGAAAATACTACTTCACGTAGATTTGAGTGTTTCAATTAGATAAACTATGGTTTGTAATATGACGTAGTACAATAACCAAGTAAACTGAAAGGACTTCTATCTAACTTATTTTTAAACTAAAGCATATAAAAGAGTACATAGCGTAAATATATTCTTTTAATATTACAGTTTGTTTAACTAGACAAAGAATAATTATATCCAGTTATTGAGATGGTGGATAAAGCTCAAGGACCAAACCATCCAGCTCAGAGAACAAAGCTCCATTAAAAATATCCAGTTAGTTACAAAAGTATATTCAAAACAGTGGTTTGAAACAAAATTGTCTTATCATTATATCTTTGATCGTTACACTATTTTGTTCCACAACTAATTTGATTCTTGCAAAGTATATTACAAGTACTTTGAGTTCGTTTGTTTTCGTTGTAAATCTACGTTTATAAAACATGGTTACTTTTAATATAATAATGATTGAAATTCGTTCTGAAGAAGATATCCGTAAACAAACTATGATGATACTTGTATTGAAAAACATGTGGAAATTCAATTGTCTCTTCTTATCTTGTATCATTGTTAAACCAAAAACAACTAACGCAGAATTGTATTTTAATACCTACGCTATTTCTATCCTTTGAAGATAACATATTATATTTAAACGTACGGATACAATTCACAAGCATTATAAAAAAAAGATGTATGGTGGCTATCAGTGGAATCCAGAACACGCGTTTCATCCTGTTTGGTACTCGTCAGTTGGATGTACCTACATCTCAGAGTTGATGTTCACTCTGGGACTCGTTTGCTTCAAACGATACTGAATTGTCCACTTAGCTACGGAGTCCTGATAGCCATTTGCTTGTGCAATGCAGGTACATCCAGCTGACGATTCCCAGATAGGACGAAACACGCGTCCTATATTCCACTAATAGCCACTTTCCATCTTTGTCCTTGCAACTTAGTTTACATAAATATATTCTCTAAGATGAAGTGCTAATATAATAAAGTAGGCAAACACTAAATATGGTGAATTAACTTTGACATATAAATCATCACAACTGTATCATGCCTTTTTTTGTCAAAAACATAATCAATGAATACAAAGTCTGACAAAACCCATAGTGAAAGAATTTAGTTATTATATAGCTTATGTTTACATGGTTATCATATTCTTAATGACAATAAGACACTTCAATTTTCATTTTAAGACATGTCAGTATTGTGGTATTTGTTTATGTATTTATGCAACCACTTCAATATATCTGTTTTCTATGCACAATTCATTTGTATACTTTATTAAATGAAGGGAAAATTCAATTAACATTAACATTTTAGTCATTTTAAACAAGTAAGATTTCTTGTTTTATTGCTTCATTTAGATAATTTGAAGAAGTTTGGTAAATTGTGTAGCAAAAATCACTATAGACAGTAAAAGAGAATAGTGAGTCATTTAAAGGAAACTTGAAGATTTGATTTTCATTTTTATTTTTTGATACTAAAGAATGTAGTTTATCGGTGGCTATTAGTTTATAGGTTACCTAAGTGGATCTTCCCTGTTATCCTTTTAATTAATACTTTTCATGACTTTAATTAAGAATCCAATTGTCGTGTTTTACTTGTCTCAGTTTAAATTCCAGTATAATTATCAACACTTAGATTGAGATACAACCAGCTGACCAATAGCAATTAAGATGAAAGGTTCATCTTTGATTCCACTTCTAATTACAATATGACTCTACTAAATACTTTATTCGATTTTGTGTCATGCTTAATTTATTATTGTTATGTCCCGATGAACATAATGAATAATAACTTTTGGGATCCATTTATGGACCAATACTATGCGTATATTTTGATTGTATAATCGTTAATTAAGTGAACTGTTCATATTCATGACCCTCTTATTATGAGCTTTATTTCGACCCATGAACTATTATTAGACGATTTACCATTCTTGAATTATGCACTGTCTATTAACCACTACCTCCCACATTCACAGCCACATTTGGCTAAATCTTGTACAAATGTTATTTTCCATTTGATGGTACGTTGTGGTCTGTCTGGTTGGTATATAAACCGAGTATGTTTGAAATAAATGATTCATATTGCAGAGGCTGAGATTGGTGTTCTGGACTTAACTGTCTGGTTTAGGCAGGAAGACGGACCGATAAGTACTCTAGACTGCTCGTACGAATTTTACGCGTCACTGATTCGATCGACAATTCACTGCTCTCTAATTGGCGATATCATTGCGTTATACATTAACAGGGCACCGATATGATGTAAAGAAAAGTCAATTTTCGATTGATTTGCTCATTATAAGTTTTGTTTTAGATTACTTCCGTTTTGATTCAACGTAATGATTATTCAATGTAGTATTTGTTTTATTTTCTCGCATGATATTTTATTGTGTATAATATGAGATATTCTTGTATTCCATTGACATGAACTATGCTCTGTATGTGATTTGTTATAACTCTAAGTATTTTTCATATATGTGAATTACATCCTAATTTTAGTCAAAATGGGTGAGCAATCAATATATAATTGAGTGTATTTTCTACTAGAATCGTCGCCGTCGTACTTTTGGGTTAATAAATCATCACTTATACCAGTCTCTGTGTTCTTACTTTCGCGTCGTGGGAATTGCAGAGGTCCCTCGTTCCGAGTACAAGTGATAAGCGTTTCCGACATAACAATCAGCGACGACCAGATACAAAAATTAGCATTAAAAGAGCCAAGACAATAAGCATTCAAAAGACAAATTATAACACGCACACAGGCCACAAGTTATAACAATTATGTGGTGTCAGTATGTTTGATCATAAAAAATGCTGCTGTTTTGCTGTCATTCAAAAATTCTATTCCATAAATATTCAAAAAAGACTAACACTTCTTGAAGAAATAATAGAAAGCCTAGAACAACCAGACCAATATCACTTTGTAAAATCTTCAACCTCACTAGTCAAAGTTAAGTATTTATTAGACTGACAAAGTTAGATTTATCACATTACAGCTAATATGCCATACTGAACTTTATGCAACAATATGCGAGTTTCCTCTATCTGATAGCAATAGACTAATTTAGTAAATAGAGACCAAGATTTAATGAAAGATCGCTTTAGGACTATGAAACTGTAAACGAGAGTAGAAAAACATTTGTATTAAACTCAGAGTTTTAAAGGGATCTGATGGCACAATTTAGAAATCATGGTACATATTCTGATAAGTATTTCACTTGCTTACCTCTACAATATAAAATAACCTAAGTTTAAATAGCTAGAAATGTAAGGAAGGAGAACACGGTTGAGGACAACCGATTATATATAGCACAAAATTGTCCCTGCATTTCCATACCGATTGCTTTCTGTTCGTGTTCTTCCCTCCTCGATCTTCTCAACCTTCTGCTGCCAGACATTCTTTTCCTGACTACCGTTGTATGCTACTACTTAAGTAACAGACACCACAGAAGTACTACACATTTCCAGTATACACGATCATCATAGCTAACAAATACAGTAAATCAGATTGCCTGATAACACACTAAATAATGACAATCAATTAATAAGTTGTGATCTCTTACCATTGATTAATTCACACAGAATATACGAATCACGCTATTTTTGGTAATACTACTTCTAGAAGATTAACGAACAAACAGATATCATCATTCCAATTTCACTAACACAAATTTAAAATACATGACTGCATGCAATACTAATGATTACATCTTTTCAAGTTTTAATTTCACTTAAATATGTACATTATTGTTACTTTATAGTAAGCTCTCTATGGGACCCAACTATGGAAATTAGTGTACTGTCCATTCCAAGTCGGTTTTTTATATATAGATCGCTGTGAAAAACCATCAGGCATTCTTTTTAATCGCACACCAAGAAAGTGAAAATCATTATTTGCCTCTGCTTCTTAGATAAATTGAATTGAGAGGTGACAATTATTGAAACTTTTCAAAATTTCATTTAGGTCCATTTCTTCTTCATAAGTAATGAAAGTATCATCCATATATCTCTCATATAAATAAAGTTTACCTTAGAAGCAGAGGCAAATAATGAATTTCACTTTCATGATGTCCGATTAAAAAGAATGCCTGATGGTTTTTCACAGCGATCTATATATAAAAAACCTACTTGAAATGGGCAGTAGACCAATTTCCATAGTTGGGTCCCATTGAGTAGAAAGAGGAACTGAATTCACTCTTTATCCTCTATGATCAAGCGAATCTGTTCCTCTGACACAATAGATGAGGAACTAATTCAACTTCGACAAACTCTCATCAGAAACGGTTATCCACCTAGGTTCGTCGATAGTAAATTAACACCTAGAATTCATCATGAGAGAGTATCGACAGTACAGAAGAAAATCCTGTTCACGAATATGGAATTTAAAGGAGACATGGCTGCTGAAATCTTAATAAACGGATTTCAGTATCATTAAATAAAACTTCCTACACAGCCAAGCTCCGAATTGTTTTCTCAAGCCGGCCTACCATTCCTGGATATGTGAAAGATAAACTTTCGCTTTGGGCCACATCTGTGCATTTATAAATTTACGTACTCATGTGGGGCTCGTTATATCGGCCGAACAAAGCGATCACTTTCCAAACGCATCTCAAAATGCTATCCGGCTTGGCTTGTAAAAGGAGAACGTAAGACAATCACTAGTTCTATACAGGACCATCTAATCAATTTTGAACACACCGCTCTCAAGTATTCTTCTTTTAAAGTGATCTATAGAGTCAAAGGAATTGGATTGAAGGGGTGTCGAATCAATATTCTATGCACTGCTGAGGCATTGGCAATTCACGAACTCAAGCCCGAACATTGCGTGCAGAAACGATTTGTCCAATCTCATCCTTCCTTGGCCCTAATTCCCTAAATAGGTATGTTTCTGTTTTTTTTCTCGTTTTTCTGCACTTTTATTTGATTATTGTCGAATTTAAAAATTACTATTTTGCATTTTAAACTCTGATCGGTTATTATTATTATTATTATTACCTTATACAAGTTTTCTTGATTATTATTCAGTCTATTATTATGACATTTGTATTTGTCACTTTTCTTGATATTTGTCAAATGGATTATTATCTGACCCACAAACGATTTTCTTCATTACCCATTGATTAGTACGTAACCTCATTTGTTATTTATCCAAGAATCCATTTTGGTAATGTAATTTTTTCTATCATCCTATAGACATACATTTTCCATATAACTATATATACGGATGTATAGCTTAAGTAAATGATTTCGTCGAAAAGAAAATTTTCTTCTCTGAATTCTCTTTTTTATTATTGATTTATTATCAGAAAAGGATTTTATGGAGATTGGTTTAAATTAAACGTTAACAACGTTGGATACCAACTTAATGGTATAGTGGTTAGTCGTTCGCGCGTGAGCAGGATGGTGGATGTGCACTGCTGAAGAGTCCTATACTAGGACGAAACGTCTATCCAGTGCTTCTAGGTTTACCATGGTAGTCTAGCTTTAATTGATTAATGAACTCAATTATTAAATTATTGATTTGTGTATTCTCTTCCATTTAGATAAGAGTGTATTTACTTTTTAATTATTAAGCTGAGTCATTATATTTATTGAAGAATTAGACATCAATAGAAATGAATTTAATAATTAATTGAATTTACTTGATTTATCTACTTGATCAACTGAAACAAACAATGAAATAACAGCAAATAGTTGATTAACCTAAATGCATAGATATTTGAAATGAAAATCAATTATGGAAACATTATGCATTTATTACCTAACCATGTTTTGTTACTTTTTCAAAAGAGGTTCCTTCTAATTTATCCTCAGATTTTCGTCTGAAACTGTCATTAATAGATAATTCATTTGAAAGTTGTTTTCTGCTTATAATTATTTTACATACATTTAAGTAATCAATGGGATTAACAATAAAAATCGAATTATTTATTTGAACACATATATTGGTACAATGGGGCATTGAATACATACGCGCCACACAAGTCACTTGATTTGTGTGTAAGCTATGATATTGTCCAGGTGCCCAGAACGAAAAAGATGGTTTACTTAAGGGGTAACACTTGGAGATTTCGACCTAAATGTCTAATCCACAAGGTAGTGGAGCAACGTCAGGAGATGCAGTTCCCTGGTAGTCGGTGATCAACGATTCGTTCATACGCCATTTGTTCCCTCAGGATACTGGAGCCCATGTACACCATTGATTTGGAATCAGAGTTTTCCAACTGCTCTAGGTAGATCCTCTATACGCACCGACCCGTTTAAAGTGCCGGACATTCGCTTTTCTTCCTCTCAATTTCGTAAACAACATCGAATTATTTCAAGTAAGAGATAAATATACACAACAAATATACCACATCAAAAAAACTTAGTATTTATAACCGTTTTATAAACCAAACTTTTTAACTTTTATCGGTTGAATGTACATAACAAACCACTGTTTAATACTTATTAAATAACTGGTGTGATACTATTGAGTTATAGATCTCGCGAGTGAGGAGTCACATAATAGGACGAAATGATCGTCCAGTGCCGCCGGCTACTCAATAGTGGTCTAGTATCAGTCAATTCATGATCTCAATCAAAAACATAATGAGATCGATTGAACTAAGAACTTTTTCTCACACTTATGTGTACAACAATTTTGGAGATTTCCAAGTTTATAAAAAAAGTACAGTATTAGTAGTAGTAATATTAACAATAACAGACAAGTAAGTCCATTTTCGCTTTGACTTACACTTGAATTGAATGAATTTGACTATTAAATTGCTATAATATTCACAAAACCCCTTTCTGATTCTACGATTAAGCTGAATTATATCATTATTCATCAGAAGATAATTTTTTTTCTCGACTGATTCAAATGCTTTATATCCATTATGAACCAAGATTGGTAATAAATGCCAGAACTACCTTTTAGTGCTAGAATTCCTCACTTATGATTGATAAAATTATCAGAAAACTGATTTTGTACCACGAGATTTCCTTACAATACCATCGAAAATCATATTCAATAAATCTATTATGGTCGATTTGCAAATACATAGTATTAGCTATCACATTTTTCAAACTGTCATTTATTCAAACACTATATATGCCTATGACTTCGCCTGTATCTCTTCTCAAGTTACTGCCAGTTTATGGTTGGCAACTCCATCCCGTAGAACAAAACCTTGTTAAAAATTCACTAACCAGATATATGTACATAATATTTTATTCGTCAGTCAGTCAATCAGTTACAACGTAGGATCAGGCACATATATGCATAAGTCCAAATTGCCATACTTCATTAACACAACAAGATAAACATCGGATTCATAGAAGTAGATAATTCAATAGTGATGGTAATATAACATTTTATTAGCTTAGTTTGTACAAAACTATCATACAAAATCCATACTCCATTATATAAACATCAATTATAAATACTACTTATAACAAGTTATTTTAAAACTATTGACGTAATTTTTTTATTACTCTTACTAATATCAACAAATGAATGATTAGGATTATTCTCAAGATCATTTAAAAAGAAAAAAAAAGAAGAACGTAATCGAAATTCAGAAACAGGATAAATAAATGAAGCAAACCACCACCACCAACAACAACAACAACAAAGTAGAGAAAAAAGTAATTCCTATTTTATATCCTAATAATCTTTTTTTCTTTATTCTGAAACGTTTCCTCTCTTTCTACCTTTATTTAATCATTTTATTCTTTTTCTACGGGAAAGAAACAACCAAAAAAAAAGAAAAAGAAAAACACACACAAGAAAAACCGGGTTTTTCTCTTTGTCGATTTATAAGTGTTTATTTTTATTTGTCCAAGTGGATCTGAATAGTAAGAACATTTAAACAACAAATAAAACAAATAAAGCACATCATTCTTCTTATCTCTGTTGTTTAGAAGTTTAAGAGAAATCAACAACATTAATAAACAACATTTCTATTTGATGAATAAAGCAAAGATAATAAAAATAGAGAAAGTTAGTAAATATTGAGGGAAAGAAATATATCTATATTTGTTGACTCAAAACGAATATAGTGAACTATTCAAAACGAATTCAACATAGTTGTAATGACTAAGAAATTATCAAGTGGAAGGTTACATTGATTTGATCATTTTCTTTATTGCTTTTGATTTTTCTTTGGGTAAATATTGGTTATTGAACGTTTATTGTTTGTCGGGTGTATTAACAACCTACTTTTAGGTGAATGGAATGTTCAAAGATGCACACATTATCCGATAACATTTATGGTTTATTGAAATCATTGAAATCTTACTCAATGTTTGCTTCTATGAGGTTAAAAGAGAACATTTTCAGAAGGATTTTTGACTACGGATTTGAAAATGTTTTCCCTCATTGAATAGAAAACTATCAGATAAGTTTAGAGTGGGACTGAAAAACTGGAATATTTAACATAAGAATTTGGCGAAACACTCTCCCCGAGATCTGTCAAACTGAAATGCTAGTCTTGGCACTCACACGCTAATTGACTACTCAAATACATTATGTTATGTCATCATTATTTAATTACTTGTTTATCAGATATATCACCTGTTGTGATGGGTGAAACAGTATTAAGTAAATGGCTCGCGAACTTGATAAGGGAGTGCATTTTATAGTTAGTACTCCATGTCAAGTGTTTCTTCTTCTTCGACAAGGTAACATACATTTAGATAAATTACGTTCTTTGGTTTTGAATGATGATAATGAAATGTTGAATAGGGAATCACAAGGTCAGTTAGCGGAAATATATTGCCGCCTCCCAACACACATTATTTCGAACAATAAAATATCTCTCTCGCAGCAGCGAATAAATTATATTTCAATGTGTTTTTTTCACTTACTGGTACTGTCTACAGTTACAACTTTATTTGAAAGTCTATTGAGAATAATATAATACACTAATTGACATAAGGTCACACCAACAATAACTTTCTTAAGTGAACTTTTCACCCACCTACACAACTATTAAAATCACGTTAAATTAAACATACGCCATTCTTTACAAAACATTCATTAAGATGTTTATAGCTATTCTCATAATATGTGTTCTTTTAAACTACATTGGTAAAAAATAAGGTTCACACAAAGATTTAAACCATTTTACCGCTGTTAGTTTCTAGTATCAAGAAACCATACCAGAATATGAGAAGAGTTTTCTATTAATTGACCAAAGAGTCAACAGATTGACGATTGTTTACTAATGAAGATTATGTTTGTCTGTTACTTATAGCGAATAGCAATATATTGAATGAACTGCCATGAAGATGAATGCATCTTAACATAAGGTTCTCTGAAATAACGAATACAATTTATTTTGTGATTTCTTCTCTCCTGCTTCCAACCACACGTGTATTAAAATAGAATATAATGTTAAATGATATATACTGATGACTGAAAAAGTTAGAGTGATAACAGTTATCAGTGATATATATATATATATATATATATATATATATATATATATATATATATTGCCATGCATAAGTTCATTTAAAGATAGACATCGAAGACATTAAAGAGATGAGGTACCAACTATGTGGAACCCTAAAACTGATATGATGAAATTCATAATTGTTCTAGATGACTGGTAAAGTTCATATAAATTCGAGAATTCGATGAATAAACATCACAATTGTGTGAAGACTTATTCTTGGAGTGGATGAAATCAAATTTAACTAGGTAAAGACTCTAATAAAATACAAACATTATTGATACCAATATTTGAATATTGTTTCAAACAAAATTATGAGTTTAAAATGATAATGATAAACTTGCAACTGGTCTATTCCTGAATACATAAATTCGGTTTGAGTTTTTTAATGGCAACTGTTTCAGCGATGCGTAGTAGTAATGAAACAGGTATGTATTCGTCACGGTATCCTTACAAAGTGTCCGCAGTTAACAGTATTGAGAAGAGAGGATTTGTCAATTTTGGTCTGTTTAAGGTAGTTTTACCTTGCACAACCTTGCAGCTGAATAAGCAATCATAAGTACTGAATTTAGTCTAAGATTACTAATTCAACAATTTCATTTCGCTTGAAGTTATAACAGCGACGGTCAAAAATGATACAGTCCCCCTCTAATAACTCATTAAATAAAAAAATGTTCATTATTGTTGCCTTTCCATGTTTTTTCCCAGTCACCAATATCTACTATTTAACAATATTTTGTCCTGACTTTAATCATAGCAAAGCACCTTATGTTCTTGTTATTATCCAATTCAATTTTAAATATGTAAATATAATTAATTCAAAATAATTAGATTACACAAACATTTCTGTAGAAATCACCATAGTGCTCTAGTAAAAATATAAGCCGTCTTTACATCAAATACACACAAATGCAATTACTAGACATTCAATGAATAGTAGATATGACCAGGTAATAAATGCTAATCAGTCCTGTTTGTTTTTGAATATATTGTTTTCTCTTCTAATTTCTAATGTCATTTCGAACTAAACGTCAATGAAGATGACATGTATCAAAATGGGGTTTTGTGGAGATTTTAGTAATTTCAATAGTTGGAATCATGAGTCAATTGAAGCTAGACCACCATAGAAAACCGGGAAACACTGGACAGTCAACTCGTCCAATTGTGGGACTCCTCGACAGTGCGCACCCACGACCTCGCCTCGTGAGATTCGAACCCCGGACCTATCAGTCTAGCGCACGAGCGCTTAGCCACTGGCATTCAACGGTGTTAATGTCTAACTTCAACTATGTGACAACTGTTTTTTTGGAATAATATTACTAATACACATTCAAACTGTTTACAGCTGATAAAAAATATTAAAAACGGCAAGACTCTAATTTATGGACGATCTTTGAACGAATCCTATGTGACCTTGATAATCAGCAAACGGTAAGTATAGAGTAAAAATATATTATACAAAACCAAGGAAATATAGTGGATACACTTCTTATACATGGTTCAAAAAATTGTCAAGGTTAGAAAGAGGTTCAGATGTTCTAAAATCGTAATACATGCAGTAGAGGAAATCATCCATACAGCTATAGAATAGTAGGCCTCTGGAGCCATGATAAAGTCTCAAAAATTCTTTCAGCTTCGACCACATATCTTCGATATTGTTTACGGGCACTCCGGTTGTTGAGTGCACAAAATGCTACTTGTGGATAACTACACAATGCACATAACCAAGCCTATATAGGAGTCTGTACACTCTCCAAACATCCGTATACATTGTAGTACCTTGCTGCAGCCAGTGTTACTGGTACTTTTATTATCCAGTTCGCGATAATTGTCATAATTTGCCTTAGTTAGGAATTATATATGGGGTTTTCATCACGAACAGGCATCAACTATAATGCCAGAAATTTAATTAGCCAAATGGATGAAAGGTTTTCGCGTTAAAATCCGAGATTTGTTATTTTATGTAAGATTTTCAATGTTTTCAAGTCATATGTTAATCTTTTCATCAAAATTCTTTGACCATGTATATTATTGTTGGATAGTTTTAGAGAAAAATGAAAGATGTTTATAGGTCACTTAATCTAAATCAAAACAAGGTCATCTAATATTTCGGTAATATTTATTTAAAATTATCCCTAAAAAATCTACACAAGAGGTTAGTAACAATGACATTAAACATCTGACTAAATTTCTGTATATGTATATTTTTCTCACATTTACTTTTGAAACAACTATTTAACTCAATAGTGAATGAAGTATGAATGATCTATGTTTAAATCAAGGACGACTAGTGATGCAGAAAATGTTTATCTTTAAATCTAAACGTTTCTAAACAATTCATGATCATCTTAAATTTTAAAAAGTTTGATAAAGCATAGTTTAATTTCTGTTCATATTAAACTAAGATTACAAGAATGCTCATCAGTGAGTATCCAAGATCCCGCTCGCAGGATTCGGACCCAGGGACTTCAATCTCGCTCGCGAACGATTAACCTACTGGACCACTGAGTCAGTATCCTACGATGTTAATGTCTAACCTCAACCGATTCACGAAATTGCGCGACCATCTCCCATTGTACTGAGGTGGATACCTGTCTTTACTCGACATGGAATAGCTCCATTGGTCACGGCTTTTTACTAGAACTCCGAGAATTCTATCACGAAGTTAGTCACTAGTGAGCACATGGTGATTATCAGTATAGGGGTTGTGGAGATCATTAAGATATTGATTGAGATCATGAACCGATTGATGTTAGACCACAATTGAAAACCTGGAAGCACTGGACTGCTGTTTCGTCCTATTGTGGGACTTCCCAGAAATGCGCATGCACGATCTCGCTCGCAGAATTCGAACCCAGGGACTTCAGTCTCGCGTGCGAACGCTTAACTTACTGGACCACTGAGTCGGCATCCAATGGTGTTAGTGCCTAATATCAGTCGGTTCATGATCTCAATCAAAAACTTAGTAATCTCCACAACCCCTATGCTGATAATTACAAGAATAGTTGGATATGGAAAACACCGTTTGACAACACCACATGACAAATTGTGTAGATTTCTGATTGAATGAAAAGAACACTAAAAACAATGAAGAAATTGTTAAGTTGTTTCAAAAGATTTTTAACTTGAAGAAGCTTGGACCAGATTGTCAGATAAAACATTGGATTTACTTCAAATTCTTTCACTGAGATTTTGCAAATACATATTCTTTCTCTTTAATGATTCTTATCTTAGTTAAACGATCAGATGTTTGAGGAATATTTTATTCCATACAAAAAAAACAGTGAAGCAGAATAGTGTTAGATTACAGTGAATACACTTATTACATAGTGTAGATCTAATTAAAATTACTGCACTTACACCGATATAAATGTTACTTTGATTAAAGAAGATGAAAAGACTCAGATAATAATGTTTACTCTTAAAAGGGTTTACTTTTAAAAAAAAGTAACCAAAATAATATCAACTTTCCTCTATATTGCCATTATGACACAAGTTTATGAGTAATGGATAGAGTTTGTTTTGCAAAGTAAAGCGCTTATTCCTATTTAGGATTTGTTAGCTTGTATTATAATGGATAAATCTAATCAGTCCACAAAAGATCCACATTTTTCAACTAATACTGATCGAATTTCAATTGAAAAGATCATTAACTTGATAATGTAGACCATTACAAATAAAATTAAAATTCATACTCGATTCACATGCAAGTGACGATCTGAACTTAGTGGTAAGTAGATAGTGATGTGGAGTTTTAAATGAGTGGTATTTGGTTCACATTGTTGAGTAAACATCAATTCTAGGATCTCAGAACTTCCTTATGGTGAGTCTCAAACAGGACGAAACTTATGCTTTGAAATTGATTGTTATTTATATTTTGTTCTGTTAAGTTTTACTGGTAGTCTGACAGTTAATATGCATAAGATTTATGTTTTCTTATACATGCTGACATTGATATTAATAGTGTATTATCATGAATGTAGTAAAACACCTAACAGACATTGTATTCACATATACAGTCATTTTAAAAGATTATAATTTATGCTATGCTTTAAAGAGAGGGGAAAAGTCATAAACATCCCCAATCTCTTTGGATGAAACTTTGATAACACCTTGTAAAGGAGGTTGAATTTTCTTTGATAACATTCGTTAATTGGTTGTTTGCGTGTTGCTACATCTTTTTGATTTATCTCATTATAGCAATAACAAGAAATACAAAATGAGGGAGATTTATATACACTGAAAATTATCCCAAATGTCAATAAGGCTTTTCAACAGTTTAATATGTTGATTCTTGATTTACAACATAAACATTTATGAAACCTTCTCAATATAAATTTAGTTATTCCGTGTAGATTTTTTTGTAATTTCTTCCATATTTTTGGTTTAATATGAGGTTGTAAATAAAGTAGGGATACTCCCCCTAACTCAAGGTCTGAAAAGTCGGAAAAATGAAAATTTCTCAAATGCGATAAAAATGATCTTAGTGGCCCAGTTATAGTATTGCGACACCAGACAGTGGGTTTTAAGCGTTATCTCGGCCCTAACGCTTCAGGCTGGGCTATTTCGCTTACTACCCTACATATGTGTTGTATGTAGTATAAACTATATGGCTATACCGAACTGAAGGTCTCATATGAGACTGGAGGTTCGCCATTGCGATTGTGGATGTTTCGGCATTGCTTTGACAAGTTTTGCCGACTGTTCATGCAAAACATTGATTTGCTAGTTAAACGATTTCATTCATACTGGTAGTTGCTTTTCAGTGTTCCCAAGGGCCATTGTCATTGGGATATTGTAAGGCATGTCGCCATTGCTAACATTAACGAGTTTGAATGTCGTGTAAGTAGAATAGGTCAGCTTTGGCCTGTTCGTGCTGTGTATAATTGATTCACGCGATCATTGATCGGAATAACTATACATGTGATGCGAATGTGTAGATGAATGGTGCGAATGGTCCACTAGGGTGTTCAGTACCTTTGTGGTTGAGCCACAGGATTGAGCTGTACTATTCAGATTGTAGAGTTCAAGCCTATACGGTGTCTGGTTCTCCTGTGAGGCGAGATTGAGCTGTACTGCTCGGTTTATAAAGTTTAAGCCTGGGTGGTTTCTGGCTCTCCTGTTAAACGGGGTTGAGCCGTACTGTTTTGGTTGTCACGTGAAAGTCCGGATGGTGTCTGATTCTCCTGAAAACCAATGTAAACTTACCCTGGCCCACAAGGGTATATTTTATAACCGTAAATAAAGTGAATAATATATGTATCGTTAAATGATAGTTCTATAGTCGATTACAGTAATATAAATATCCATTCACAGCTAAAGTACACTATTATTAATATTGAAAACTTCAAATCTTCTGCTTATTGAATCGTTGTATATTATTCAGACTCCGTAAATAACAAGGGATTCAATAATAAATAGTCGAATAAACGACCGTCCCATCTCACCAATTAGATTGAAAATCCTTCATTGATAATATCATTTTCTGAGGTTTTCCAGGGTTAAAAGTAATAACATAAACATGGATAAAGTTTGACATATATTTCCCATACAGAGAATAGTCATTATTAAAGAAGACTTTTCGGTTATTTTACTCTTGTAGCTAGTAACTAAGCCTATTTACTATTGTGCTATTCCCAATGTGATATTCTTTCATGTTATAAAGGAAATTGGTAAATTCCTCACATTGTAAAATTTTGAACTGGTATAAAGAAACTAAGTATATTGACATGTTAAACAAAAGTATTTTCAATGTTGGTTTTTATCAGTGTGCGGCATTGGTAGGAGAAACGCAAAAAAATCAGATAGCACTAAACAGTTGGATCACACAGAAAATAAACTAACTTAATATAAAAGACTTAAAACTTAAATTTTTAACCTTGATTAATTCACGTTGTGATACACCATTTGATATCATTAATTTTTTTGAGCTAAAGTCACTGCGACATCTACCAGAACCTTAAGAAGGTGTCAACATGCCAGTCATTAGTAAGTACGTGATGAAATTATTTAAGATGTATTGATATGTTTATTTTGAAACTGAGTCCATACCTTCGAAGAAGCTATAGAAACTATCCTACAATCAATTTCGATTATGGTTTATTTTGGTGAACCCTTTTATTAATTTACTTAACAGACGATGTTGTTCGAACAGTACCAATTCACATGCTTCTTTGTACCGTAATGATAATTATCATATCTGTATAAACATGTACGCTTGATCACATGACCGACCATAGCTAAAATTTTGATTGCTTAAATATCACCCGATGATTCATTATCTTCCCATATGTATATATGTACACGAATCCTATTATTAGTTTTTGCTTTGCCTTGCTTTGCCCTTAATAGATTGAACTATAAATTTACCTCCGTATTTGCTCGCATACATATACATTCTCCTCTTTGCTTCAAACTCACTTGATGTGCTTATAGCTTTATTGTCTGTGGGATTCGTTAATAAATTGTAGTTGCCGCTTCTTATTGCCTTCTGATTTCAAACATCGTTGAGATTTATATAATAACGGTTATCTAGGTGATTGATTAACGAAGCAAAGCCACTACAAACCTTAAACTTTGATCAAACAATCGCTCAATATTCTGTGGATTTTAAGGGTTCGAAACTGTTCTTAGTCTCTAACCAGCAACCAATTTCGACTTGTCTCGAGATACCTCACACAGTCAAATATTATTATGGTCAACGTTTACTGAATAACCAGCAACACATCTGAATTTGTATTTTCATGTATGGAAGACTTTTTCATTTCAAATAAACCAGTCCTTTTGATGTACATAATTGATGTTTATCATAGATTTATTCCAAGAAATAGTGGATTAAACTGTCACAAATTGTAGTATTTTAGATGATTTATTCATCTGTACTTAATCATATCTACTTATAGCCCAAAATGAGTGATTGGGAAAGTCTACATAGTTTATTAATTATAAGAACCTTTTGTTTGTAGTTGCTACTTATAAAGTTTAATGTAGAAAAAGTAACCAAACTTTGTATGATTATGATGTATTCTGAACATATTTATTGATAAAATTAAACAATTAAAACGAAAGTTTGTGAAGATTGTATACATTGTATAGTTGGATTCATGAGTCAATCTAATCTAGACCATCATTGAAAACCTGGAAGCACTGAACATCCGTTTTGTCCTAATAATCGGACACCTTAGCAGTGAGCATACTCGATCCTATTTGAGAGACTCGAAACCAGAATATTCGATCTCGCATACTAACACTTAACCTTTAGACCACTGTTGATGAGTTTTACGCATCCAGATTTTCAATGATAGTCTAGCTTAGATTGACTCATGAATCCAACTATTGAAAAATATTAGATCTATATTAAAAAGGATTTACTTTCTCCTTATGATAACCGTATTTGTAAAACTTGTAATTATGATATATGTCATCTACATCGACTCACAAAAAACCTCAAGCATAATAACATTTATTTCATATTTCCTTTCCTATTTTAGGTTAATTAATTTATTACATTCAATAAGCGAAACATAAAAGTGATCTAATTCTATGAACACTTTACCATTCATGACAGTATATCATTACATTTACTTTTCTTGGGGGGGGACTAATAAATCATGAATATTTAAATAACTATTTGATATAGACTAGGTTATTTTATTAAAATGAATATAACTAAACTATACTAATGGTACAATACTTTGAGAAATAGGTGGTAACAAAAAGTGACTGATTACGTCATTAAAGAAGAAAAGAGGTTAATAAAGGGGAAGAAAATGTTCTTTTCAACAGTTCTATATACTTAAGTTGTACAATAGTAATTATAGTTAATTTTATTTGCTAAAATAGAACGTTGACGTGGTAAATTGTCACAATTTGAGAATAAGATATTGGAAGGAAATTATGTAATAATCGGCTAGTTTAAGAGTGTTAAGACGAAATAATTGTCTATTTGATAACTATTAGAAACTGAATTATTAAACGTTGTAACAATTACTAATTAATACTTGTGAAAATAACTGGAAATGAGCAAGAATGATAAAATACATAAAAATGATAGATTATGAAAGAGAATAGTAAGGGAGGTTAGAGTCATGGAGGAATGATGCATTGAACATACTGTTAAGCTTAAACTGGTGAATAACAACAGCCTCTGCTGTATATATATATATATTTTTTCATTTGCATGACTATTAAGTCGACTTTTCTAACTGTATATATCATTCATAATAGAGGTGTCTGGTGAGGTGGAGTAGCTCAAATTGACTAGATACTCCAAGATTGAGTTATTGATTGGCTTCTGAAATATTTTGAAGAGCAAGGCAATGGTTCACTGGCGACGGTTTCTCAATAGAACTCCGAAAATTTCATCACGAAGCTAGTCACTCGTGAGCACATGGTAATTATCAGTATGGGGGTTGTGGATAATATCAAGATTTTGATTGAGATCATGAATCGATCGATGTTAGACCACCATTGAAAATCTGGAAGCACTGAACGGCCGTTTCGTCTTATTTTGGGACTCCTCGGCAGTGGGCATCCATGATGTGCCAGGCGCCAGGTTAAAATCCTGCAGGTGAGATCGTGGATGCAAATCCAATTATATTTGTGTTTGTTTGGAACACTTAAATGAGAATTATCTTTTAGTCGGCGATACGCGCTACAAAATGATGATATGTCTGATCTGTTTGAAATCTAAACTTAAATCGAGTAGAGTAATTGTAGTTAAATGGTTAACAAAATAACATTTGAAGCGAACGGCATTGAGTTCAAGTCACGAAGTGAATATCAACTCTACGCAGGTATATTCAGCTAATAAGTCCCAGGCAGGACAAAACGTACGTTCTGGATTCCACTACTGGCCACCATCTACTTTGGATAATAAAATGATGTTATTTTTTTTAATGACAAAATGATATGTTATAGCAAATGCTATAGTTGTGTTAACAGTGTCAAAAAAGAAACTTTATTTATATATCTTGACACTGACATGTTTATTATGTTATTACTGAAAGTTCAGAGAAATCTAGGTACCAAAAGTTGTGAATACTGTTTTTAAAAAATTTGCAAACAAACATTAGAATACATTTTGTTTAATCTCCTGAGAATCAAGCTACAGTTTGTAAATTACTTTTGAACACTTTTTTTATATTTAAATCTATGTGAACGAGATATTTGACATTTCCATAGAAGCAAACCATGATACTAAACATTATAAAAGTGCCTTGTTTTACGTAAAATAACATATTTTATGTATATCGACAGTTAATTGTTTTCTTTATTTATTAGTAATATTTCACTAATGTAAAACTCTTGATATATGTGAATTTTACAATTGATTGATTACTGGGTGATGACGAAACCTAAATCCAGTATTTCCTGTTGACTACCTTCAACCACCATCATATATCAACACAGTGCACGTAATGTTGAGTCACCTAGACTGATGGCCAAATTGTAACTTGGTTGATAGGATTCGACCTGCACTAAGAAGGACTTGACATACATAACATTGATCACCACCTGGTGATCAATCAATTGTAAATACATCTCAGTCCTACAGGAGGTCTGTCACCACTCGGATAGCTCAGTGGTAACGCCTCTGACCATGAAACTGGGTGACACGGGATAGGATCCATCAGGGAACATCAGTTCACTCAAGATTACATGTACACTCTGCTGACGAGTGCCTAGTAGCACGAAACCTTGGTCAAGGGTTTCCTGTTGACTACCTCCAACCATCATCTTATATGTGAATTTCCTGAAACATTTAAAAGAACACTAAATGTTTCAGGTTACGAACTTTGAAATTTTTATTTATTGATTACATAATAAGTTAGATAGTCGTAAACAAAACTTAATGTTTACCTAATAAGTCAACATATTCAACATAGTTGGTACTATATGTTACATACAATCTTATTAATAAACTTTTAGTTTAACTAATTTTAATTTGTGAAATTTCGTACTATATTTGACATGTTAACCAGTAAGATGACGATTCATTTTGATAGCTGTTAACGCTTAATGTCAATGGATTTAATGCTTTTCAAAAGAAATTGTAAAGTTTTCACCACAACATATCTAATGCTAATCATTAATCAATGTCACTCCATACAAATTGTTTAAAGGCATATGCAAGACATGTTCAAAAACAATATTAATATGAAAACTACTTATAATTATATAGAAAAATGATGAATTCTAGATAATTTGTAATTCAAATTGTTAGATTAATAGAAATTCTAGATAAAGATAAGGTGTCAGAACGGGTTTTGTGGAGATTTTAGAAATTTCACTGATTGAAATCATGAGTCAATTGAAGCTAGACCACCATGGGAAATCTGGAAGCACTGGATGGCCGTTTCATCCTAGTATGGGACTCCGCAGCAGTGCGCCTCCACGATCCCGCACCCCTCGAGATTCGAGCCCAGGATCTGTCAGTCTCGCTCCAGGCGCTTAACGAACTAGATCACTAAGCCTGCTGGCATCCAACGGTGTTAATGTCTAACTTCAACCAATCCACGAAGTTGCGCCACCGTACACCATTGTCTTCAGTGAGTTGATATCTCACAACAGACCTGGTTGAACCCCACTGGTAACGGCTTTTCACTGCTCAGAAGTCCTGTACTAGGATGAAACGGCCATCCATGGCTTCCAAGTTTTACATGATGGTCTAGCTTCAATTGACTCATGATTTCAATCAGTGAAAGATAAGGTGTGTTTAAACTGTTCTATAATCAATGCCAATCTTTAAACACTATAAATATTAAAGAAACACTACTTAACAGTTGATAATGACTAGAATATACAGCAATTAACCATCATTTTTCAAACATTTTCACCTATAAATCACTCCATTGTATTTATCCAATGTATGATCAAAGCAGATACGTTCAAAAAAATTTAGAGCGTATATAACTATCTACTCTGTAGGTTTGATACAATGAGATGCTCAGCATACAATAATCAAAAACAGAAAACTTTTATTCATAAACTTAGTCATTCACTTTAAATACAATTAGTTGTATTATCATAGTTCGTTTCCTCTTACAGGCCATAATAATCTCAAGATGATTATCAATTTATTAACTATTTCATTACGAATGTCAGATTCATACTTATCAACACAATTGTATTATACATCAATAAACATAAAGATGATCTTCAAATACAATCTTAATGATAAAACAAAATGTAAGCTAATGCGGTAAGTATTAAGGATTCATAATGTTTAACTGAATTAAGATATTCGGTTTGAAAACACAATTACAAATCATATATTCCTATAGTTGAGAGCCATTTCCAAATTTAAGGTTATTGACAACGTATGTACACTGAATATGTTAGTTTTAAGAGAAAATTTCATATTGTAAGTATTCAGAACAATGGTCTAATATCGATAATACATATACTCATATTCTATTTGAAGATGAACGGTAGTTTCACTTAAAATCTACACTACAACCACGTACAATATTGTGTATAAAATTTATATTCTAGTTTAGATATTTCAACAGTGACTAATATAAATTAAGTTAAACTCATAGAAACTTCAGTATCTGACTCATTGAATGGATATACAATGTTAGCGTCGGTGATTTTACTCATCATAATAATTACTATTTCAACTTCTATTATTCATGCAACTGCTAAGCTCAATCTTTTACCTATAAGAAGTACAGTAAAGAAAAATCTTTAAATAAATCCTAATGATAAATACTCACTGAATTTCATGCTTTCAAATTTATATACATATATACATAAACTTAGGTTATAAATAAATAACCATTCACTGACATTAAATAAACATTCTACCTGAATTTTGTGCTGATGATGTTATTCAGAAGAACAATGAAAGCTCCACGACCAAATCATCCAGATCAAAGAACAGAATCCATCAAAGGAAATATTTTCATTTCATTTTGGTTTCGAACGCTGCGAGCAGGATCGCGGATGCGCACTATTGAGGAGGTCGATATTAAGACGAAACAGTCGTCCAATGCCTCCAGGTTTCCAACGGTGGTCTAACATCAATCGTTTTACGATCACAATCAAAAACATAATAATCTCCACAATCCTATATTGATAATTACCATGTGTTCACTAGTGACTAACTTCGTGAGGGAATTCTCGGAGTTCTAGTGAAAAGCCGTGACCAGTGGAGCTAATCCATGTCGAGTAAAGACAGGTATCCACCTCAGTACAATAAGAGATGGTCGCGCAATTTCGTGAATTGGTTGAGGTTAGACATTAACATCGTAGGATACTGGCTCAGTGGTCCAGTAGGTTAATTGTTCGCGCGCGATACTGAAGTCCCTCGGTTCGAATCCTGCGAGTGGGATCGTAGATGCGCACTATTGAGGAGGTCGATATTAAGACGAAACAGTCGTCCAATGCCTCCAGATTTTCAATGTTGATCTAACATCAATCGTTTCATAATTTTAATCATAAACTTAATAATCCCCACAACCCTGTACTGATAAAAATTCCATTTTCTTTTTCTCAAATCACTTTCATAAATTGAGATAAAAAGCTTTATTTATTATTTTCTTTTCTTTCTTAGTAATTTCACTTGGATAATACATTAATTACTTTACATGGAAAACTAGATCCCTTATCTTAAAAATAGAAAAAAAACAAGAACACTATCATTCTTTTTCTTTTTGTATTTCTATTAGTTCTAAATGAAAAAAAAGAAACTGATCCACAGAATCTCACATTATCACACATGATCCAATTGCAAATCATAATAAATTCTTGTTTCAACTTAACCACCATTTTATTTTTCATTCCCTTCCTAGTATAGGCAAGCATTATTATGTAATTTCTTATCCCAATAAGTAATCAAGTAAATTGTTCTATTTTCTTCTAATGATATAGTTTCGTTTTGTTTTTCTTTTTTTTTCTTTTTCTTAGGTGTGTGTGTGTGTCTACATATATAGATATATCTTAAATAATGATAAGAAGATTTGGAATTAGAATGAGAATTTGATAATAATTATTCTTGGTGTATTTAGTTAGGTAAAATTCAATTTGTTATTTAAATAGTTGCTAACATGGTAATTATTTTATTCAATTGATAATAATCAAAAAAGGATTTATGGGGAAAAATAGATTTGGTTTTAATATTTGTGTCGACTTTTTATCCTTTATTTTATAGAATTTGTTAATTATTATCGATTCCAGTGTTTGAAATCATTAGTCCATTAAAGCTAGACCAACATGGAAAACCTGGAAGCACTAGATGGCCAACTCGTTCTATTGTCAGATTCCTTAGCAGTACGCATCTACGAGCCGGCCTCGTGAGATTCTAAACCAGGACATATGAGTATCGCGCTCGAGCGCTTAACCATTAGATCACTGAGCCGGCTGGCATCCAACGGCGTTATTGTCTAACTTCAACCAATTCACGAAATTGCGTCACCGTCCACCATTGTCATCAGTGAGCTGATATCTCACAACAGGCATGTTTGAACTCCACTGGTCACGGCTTCTCACCAGAACTCTAGAAAGGTCCTGGATTCAAATCTCGCGAGGGGCTGGATCGTAAATGTGCACTTCCGAAGAGTCCCATAACAACACGAAACAGCCATCCAGGGTTTTCATTTTTTCCATTTTGGCCTAGCTTCATTTGACTCATGATTTCAACTATTGAAATTACTAAAATCTCCACAAAACCCCTTCTGATATTATCTGCTTATTAGATTTACTTTTTCCTGATGAGAGCATAATTTTTGGATGGATGAGCCAATCAAATTTACGATAATAGTTCTTGAATTTTCAGCGATATCATTCATTAAAAATTGTTTTGACATTTCAACTTATGTCAGTTCATGTTATGAACCGTAAATCTAAGTTCTAATTCTAATCAACTATAAATTATAATTGTTATTTTTTTCATACAGGTTTATAACCCTCATTTAGACTCAGTAAGTAGGTGGACACTTCAGAGTCGCTCAAAAAAATCGTTCGTAAATTATAGTCTTGCCATTTTTCTAAACATACATTATTGTATAACAAATGAGAAAGATGATATTGACTAACTTCAAAAAGTAAAAATTAAAATGATTTCAATCTGTGAAAACTTCTAAAATTTCCACAAGCCCCTTCTGATAAAATAGAAGTTTAACCAATTATTAGAAAGCTTAATCAAAAGCATGAACGACAACAAAAGAAGTTAAAAGACTGATGCCAACTGATTTTCAAATGGCAACTTCAAGAGTTATGATGCTTAAATTTTGTACATAATATCACTCAGTAGACAAGCTGTACATTTATTACATTGCGTCAAAGTGAAGGAGGTTATCATTGAGTTTTCAGAAGCGTAAGATCAACACATTATCTAATCAACCATCTGATCATAGACTGTGAAGAGATTATCGAATTGTATTTATCAATTTGGCTTGATTAATCCTACATCAGTAAGGCACACTATAATGTCTGGTAAATCAACTATATGATCCATCGAGAAACTAAAATATTTTAAAAACATTTTATGTACTACACGTCGAACATGGTAGATCACTATATGCATCTCTCTATTTCATTTACATTTAAGGTTAACTAAAAGTGGTATCCAACTTTGTATCTGGGGACCATATAGTAAATAATCCGTTTACAAAATATTAATTAATCGTTTCAGATTATATCTTTTCTTCATTTCTACACCAATCATTCTATGTTCTCATTCTCTTTTCTTCCATCTCAACGTTCTGGCTTCAAACATTTCACTTTCAATTGATGATACGTTCTAGTTATGTCTGTCGACATCAGTAGGACATACCATAGTAAAACTTAAATGAAACAGTAATATTTACAATACTTTACCATTAATATGTATTTTTAATTAGTGTTTGAATCAGCTTCTTTATTGTAAACGTATCTAATCAAGCTATAGATATATAAACAGGACACATTAACTTTTCAACCCCGTTAAAACGTGAATAAATAATTGTCACGACAACTTAGTCATAGAGATTATTATAGTAAGTCATATAAAATAAATGATGATAAGAGGTATTTGAGTAAAAAAAAAGTGAAATGTAAAACAAGTTAAATAAGAACTCGTTATAGTGTAAATGAAGTGTACGAATTGCAAATTGAAGATAATATGTAAATTAGGTAAGATGTTACTAAAACAACAAATAATGGAGAAAAAAAGACGAATTAATATAGATATGTACACCATTACAATAAATTGATTACAAATGATGACTGAATTCGCTATCTAGGGTATTTCAATAAGAACGCTGAATTGAATTCATTCATGAAACTATCTTAAATACTTTTTAAATGTTTATTTAGTGAAATTGTAATGGTATTGAATGTCAACCCTACAATCGTTGAAGCCGAAAATATGATAATCGAGAAGATTTATAATTAACATTTGACACAGAGGTCAGAAGTTGTGATTGATGGAACACTTAATGGAAACTCTATAACTGAGCCGTTTTAAATATAATATTCCCTCCCCAGATCTAATGTATTCCTCATACGTCCTCAGCAGCAACTAATGTCTGTCACGACAGAACGAGTCAGCATAAATAATCATGTGACTTCTACGTAAGGTCTGATGGATTAGGTAGTTATATCATAGCAAATCTATAATTGCGGTATAGGCCCACTGTTCTAGTACCATAGATAGATGCACATACACCGACTAAGATATTAATCTAACAAAAATGTGTTTCGTAACGAGATTTCATGAATCAAACTTAAAGATACTTCATTGATAAAGACGACGATGGTATGGTACACATATAACCCCTTATCATAGTAATTCATATGTGAAACGTGATCAGATAACCAAATATTCAATTTTCTATGGTTACATTCAAGATAATATAAATAATTCAACTGAAGAAGCTTCCAAAATATGCTTGTTTGATTGGAATTTTCATATTGCTTCACAGCCTGCTAACGTGATTACTTAAGAAGGAAATAGGTTGTCGATATAAGTTGAGAATGGCGGAGAATTTCGACTAAGAGGTTATCAGCAGATGGAAGAAGTCAAGTTAAAAATCTGCGAAGAAATATTCAGAAATTTTGCACTGTTTTGTTTCGTTCTGCCCCAAATCATATTTTTTTAACGAATAGTGATAAATGTAAACTGTGACTTAAGTTTTTTTATTAATAGTTGAGTGTTCACAAGTGGAAAAGCATGTTTTTAACTTGAACGTGGGATGACATTTCTTGTGTTATCTTTAATATTCAATTAAAAATCTCTACAAATCTGTCACAGAATTGGAAGTTGTTAAATTACATCCTCTAAGAAAACATCGGTTTGTATTTGTTTAAGACAGATAGACTAGTTAGAATACCAATCAACTACATGGTGGTTCAGTAGTGGTTCAAACATCTTTGCTTGTTGTCTATAAAATCCAATAATATAGTTCTAAAGCAAAAAGAAAAGTATTTTGAATTTTGACTGTATGACAGATCACATTTGCATAAATCATTTATATGTCTGATTCCATGAAATGTGCACTGAATTTTCTCATTCATCTTTCAACTAATCACTAAGGGTTTACTTAGAAAACAAATAGTGTAAGTATAAATAAAGTCTGATTGTCGATAATAAACATACCAAAGTTATTTACCTTCACTAGAAAATGTTTGCACTTACTTTAGTTATTAGAAAACATTCAAATTTGGCTGAAGAGTCTCACGATAAGACGAAACGGCCGTCCAGTGTTTCCAGGTTTTCCATAGGGGTCTAGCTTCAACTGATTCATGATCTCAACTATTAAAATTACTATAAAATTCACACAACTCTTTTCTGTTTATACAATAAGTAATTTTCTTTAGAATAAGAGTGATGCAAATTCATAAGATGACTTAAAATATGTGCAATTAAACATGACTCAATTTCGTATACATGGCGGTCTACTTAGCGACCAATCAGAATGAAGCGGGAACTATTATACCCGCCATCTTTGTAAGCAATGGTGGTCAATTATTAAAATTAAAATAGTAAATTTGTTCATTATATAACTTTGAAAATGAAAATTACATTGAAAATGATACCAAAATAATACCTTTAATTATAATTATTATCTATAACCCTTGCGTTCACACGCCGGACTGATGGTCCTGGGTACAAATCTCAAGAGCGGGATCGTGGATGCTTACTGCTGAGGAGTCTCACAATAGGAGCAAACAGTAGTCCAGTGCTTTAGTGGTTGTCTATCATCCATCGGTTATGATCTCAATCAAAAACTTAATAATCTCCACAACCGCATACAATAATTGATCACTGAATCGTAATCGCTATTGTAATTGTCTTGTTCTTAATACCGATTGATCAATTTGAATTTGATTATTAGCCTAACTCGATATTGTGTACACAGATATTTTTCAAATAATTTGCGGCATTGTAAATAAACAATGGTTATATCTTTTTTGATGTAATCCAAAATGTAAGACTTTGCTGCCTGGAGTTGTTTTATCCAAATAATCCTGGTAGTTGATGAATCTACATTTTTAGCTTTATGTTTATATATACCAGACGTCTGCAGAAGCCGGTTAAATGCCGCTTTACCAAAGTTACATACAGATACAAAACGGTCGTGGGTGACGTAGGATTTCAGTTGTTTTCATAAACAGTTCACATTAAAAATAAAATTTGTGTATCAACATCTCTAAAACGTAGTGAGGTTCCTCAGCATTTTTGATGATTGTGAAGCTAAAGTCGCTCCGTGACTATGACTGTAATAAGCGCTTGTTCTTGAAAACGTTTTAAGAAATATATTTTAGTGATGTTGAATTCTATAATTTGTATGGTTTGATTAGGAAACTCCCGTTGTCGATCTAAGCGACAAGACCAGACCCTAACTCCAAGAGTGAAGAACTCTTTTGAAGATTGTGTTTGTTTTTAATTTACTGATGTCAGCTAGTTCAGTACTCACATGTTTTGATACAATGTGTAAAAACGCATTTGTACAAGCTTTTAGTATCGAAATTAAGGTAGTACCATTTAGGTACATTTGTTACAATTAGCCATCCATGATTATTGATCGACGGTAATATTATAATTCCTGGTATTCTTGGTAACATTTTGATTTTGAGCACAAAGCCTAGGATATAAGACTAATTCATGTAATTATTCAGCATTATGTCGATAATTCAATAAAATATCTGAAATAATCAATATGTTTAATATGTCTTAATTAACTATTTGTAGTAAATTATTCTACCAGTAAGCAACCTATTAACCATTGGAGTCTTAAAATTTACTTTAGTTGTCCATAGAATTCTTTTATGTAACAATATTCTAAACCAGTCAGTCATTAAACAATTTACTATCATGTTATATAATAACAACAAACACAAGACAAAATATTCTGTATGACATTTGATCTTCTTTGTAATCGATTGTATCTAAGAATAAGTTACATTATTATTCATTTAATTTCTTCATTTTAATCAAAAGATAAACCTTATGGTTACTATGACTAAAACTACCAAAAAACAAATCTATTGGAGGTTATAAATTTATGAATATACCCGAATTTACACAAATTTTTACCTATGACTGGATTAAATTTCATCTGTTTGGTAGTATATTCTACCTGAAGTTTGTGCTGATGATGTCGTTCAGAAGAACGGTGAATACTTCACGACCAAACCATCCATCTTAGAAAACAAAACTCCATCAAGTGTATTACCTTACCTAACCACTTATTTTACTTACGATCCATTTAATTATAAGTGATTCCTAAAACAGAGAAGAAATGTTATTAAAAGGATAACTAAACAACTAATATGAAGATCGAATTCGTATGCTTACTTTTCAAAATGAAACTTAATACTGTATTATCGGTTTTATTATCTGTCTTTGCAGTTCTCAAATCAAACACGAATGTTGTGATAAAATTTTCTTAAAAATGTTTCGTAACATACTGAAGAGTCCCTCAAACTTTCTTCAAAACAACTGACTAAACTACAAAATCAAGTTAGATAAATAATGACTGATAACTGTTCTGTATTTGGTTGAGATCATGAATCGATTGATGTCAGATCATCAGTGAAAACCTGGACGCATTGGACGGCCTATTTCTCCTAGTACGGAACTCCTCAAAAGTGTGTATCCATGATCCCGCGAATGAGATTCGAACCCAAGACATATGGTCCTGACCAATCGATTCATGATCTTAGTCATAAACCTAACGATCTCCACAACCCCATACTGATAATAACCATGTGCTCACCAGTGAGGGAATTTCTAGTGAGAAGCCGTGACCAGTGCAGTCCGATCTGTGTTGGGTAGAGACAGGTGCCTACAAAAGACAATGGAAGACGGTCGTGAAATTTCGTGGATTGTTTATGGTTAGACTTCAACACCGTTAGATACCGACTCAGTAGTCTAGAGGTTAAGCGTTCGCGTAAGAGACCGAAGGTCTTGCGTTCTAATCCCACAAGCGAAATTGTGGATGCGCACTACTGAGGAGTTCAATTTCAGGACGAAAGGGCCGTCGAGTGCTTCCAGATTTCCAATATTTGTCTAACATCAATCGATTCATGATCTCAATCAAAAACTTAACAATCTCCACAACTCCATACTGATGATAACTATTCTATCTTATGAAAAAACTATTCATCCGTACATATTCATGATACCTCTAAAACCACAAAGCTATCGACAAATTCAAATATTTATGATCAACAGTTTACTCAAATCTTTTTAATGTTTAGTTATCATGAAAACAAGATATTAATTAGTCAATTTCTAATACAAACACCAAACCAAATCACTAATTACTTCCAATGAATATATGAATAATCTATTAAGAAGATAATTGTTATTATTTTATATTATTCGTTAGAGATTTTGATAGAAATTAATTATTTTTAATGATAAACCACTGCAAGTAGAAGAAAGAAGTTGATTAAATACAACGAGGGAACAATGAATTCTAGTTAATTAATTTAATGAAATAAATTGATGTCTTAACAAATTCACTAACTCGTAAGTAAATACATGATTTACTGTTTTTCCATTAGTTTTTTTCTACTTACGAAAAAGAATAAGTGAGCGAGCGAACTGTCAAATTAATAATGATTATCAAAATGAAAATGAAAATTATTGGAAGGGGTTTATGTGGATATTATAGTAGTTTCGACAGTTGAAATCATGAGTCAGTTGGAGCTAGAACACCATGGAAAACCTGAAAGCACTGCATGGCCGTTTCGACCTGTTGTGGGACTCCTTAGAAGTGAGATTTCACGATCCCACTTACAGAGATCCGAACCCACGGCCAGTAAGTCTCGCGAACGAACGCTTAATCTCTAAACCGCTGAACCGGCCGGCATCTAATGGTGTAAATATCTAACTTCAGCTAATTCACAAAATTGATCAACTCATCTTCAGTTAGTTACTATTTCACAACAGACTTGATTGGCCTACACTGGTCACTGCTTCTCACTAGAACTCCAGGAAATACCTCTTGAAGCCAGTCACTAGTGAACATAGGCTGATAAATATCACTAAATTAGGTGGATTAGTTGAAGTTAGACACTAACAACGTTGGATGCTGGCTCAGTGGTTTATTGGTTGAGCGTCCGCGCGCGAGATCGACAGATCTTGTGTTCAAATTTCGCGAGGGTTATCCTGGATATGCACTGCTGAGGAGTCACACAATAGAACGAAACCGCCGTCCAGTGCTTCCAGGTTTTCCATGGTGGTTTGGCTTCAAATGATTCATGATCTCAACTATTGAGATTAAAATTATGTTTAAAAAATGTAAATATTGAATTGTTGAATACTTATAATTTCTATGAATCGTTATTAGATGTTTTTTAAATGATTTCTCATAATATTTTCATAGTAATGGGAAGATACAAGTAAACAACACCAAGTGAATTTAAAATTTCAGCTTATTGCACAAGTCAGTGGCTATCAGGACTCAGTAGCTAGGTTGATAACACGATGGCGTTTGAAGCGAATGTTACTGGGTTCGAGTCCCAGGATGAACATCAACTCTGCGATGCAGGTACATCTAGCTGACGAGTCCCAGATAGGACGAAACGCGGGTACTGGATTTCACTTCTAGTCACTATCCATCTTTACCTAGAATGTTTGTGAGTCATAGCAATATCGAGGTAGTCCGTACAGGATGCACATATACCAATAAGAGACTGGTCAATTGCAGTACAAAATAACAATGGGAAGATTCAAGTAAACTACACCCAGTAAATTTAAAATTTTCATGTTTTGTCGGCATAACCTATTTTATTTTTCTTCAAATTCTATTATTTTATGCAATAAAATGGTATAACATCCATTAAAATTTATTTAAATTATAAGAGTTCCATTGTGTTATTGAAGAAGAGAGGAGGAAATTCGGCGAAGAAAATCTTCATTTTGACAGCATCATTTACTTAAGTTGTACAGTCGTACTTCTAATTAAACTTATTTGTCAAAATAGTGTTCTATAATTTGATAGAATGGTGTTAACTATTTAAATACCTTAAAATAGTATCTTGTCATAAATTGAAAATCAGATATTGTGAGGAAGTTAAACGATGACCGGCTAATGAAAAAGTGGTAGATATCTGATTTTTCATTTATGACAAGATCCCATTCCAAGTTTTTTTTTTATATTCAGCACTATTCTCTCTTACTATAGAGTACTATTTTAACAAATAAAATTAACTAGAAGTAGGACTGTATAGCTTAAGTAGATGGAAATGTTAAAAAGGAAATTTTCTTCGCTAAATTCTCTTTTTTCTTTAAATTTATTTAAGATTAAGCTACAAAACATACTTAAAGAACTTAACTGTTAAGTAAGCTATTACCACTTTTTGATTATTAGAAAGGGTTTAGATTACCCAGTTGTCGATTTTATTGATCAAATTGTTTCTAAAAGTAATATAAATATCGTACCCATCGAATACGTTAGTGTCAGTCTGAGTTCAATGGCTCAAAGTATAATGCATTCGTAGTTTAGAAAAGAAGCCACTGAACTCGAGTCCCACTGTGAAGACCAACACTTGACTACGAGTAAATTCGTCTAACGAGTCCCGGATGAGACAAAATATCAAACGTGGATTCCTTAAACACAAAACTTCCATTCTATGCATTAGCATTGTCCTTTAAACTGAACCGTGGAGACAATGTATAAATTTTAGCAGAAAATTTAGACTGCTCAAAAAGTGATTGAGTCCGTAATAACCACTGATAAATCTTTATTATCAGTATCTTTTAGTTATCTAGTGAGTAGGGATTTTAACTTACAAAATACACAAATGTATTTAGAGTAGGAATGAGAAAATCAATGAAATCTTTATTCAGTTATTAAAAACATAACTTGCCTGACGTTGAAGACTTGTCACTTGTTCTAACGAGAATTCTTAATTCTACCGACTTGATAATACGCCACATTAATTTAGCATCAAGTTAAATTTGATTTCATAACGCTTATTAACCATATTATAGTATTCATGTTGCTTAGTAACATAAAGCTTTTGAAGTTATCAGCCTCTATCCCATGATGATGTACATCAAAATCTCAGTTACTTGCATAAGGTTCCCAATAACATTACTTATTCAATCAATACCTCTGGGATCTCTGTATTACAAAATCTGAGGATATCGCTTTAACAATTACATACGCACATCAGGTAATACTTATTTTATTTATACACACTGTTATTTGTTAACTCATTGACAAAACATATTCAGTTTAATATTACGAGTTTTTATAATTTCGTAGCTTTCTTTTAATAAACAGCATTAATTAACTAAACCTTTAACAGAAAATACTAAATCTGATGAGAAACCAACTACCACCATTTAGACGTCAAAGATTTAGTTATGTTATCTTCTTAATGGAGTTTTGTTCTGTGAAATAGATGAACTGGAGCTTTCATCATTTTTCTGAATGACATCATCAGCACAAACTTTAAGTAGAAGTGATCTTCATTCTCGTTTAGTCAAAAAAACCCACCATTTTAATTCTAAGCATCTATATGTTAAAAAACAAAAACAAATAATCAAGATTGAGATGAAATTCCCAAGTCAGCTGATATCTTTCTCAAATCTATTCCATGTTTAATGGTGATTTATTTAGTAAACCAGAAAAGATTAGACTATTTAATGAGACTATAATAAACGTTTAAATCATTAGTGATTTTTTAATTGCTTCTTAAATAACTTTAATTTTCATCTCACATCACATTAATCTGTAACCGAAGAAAACATATATCATTCGTTTAAACGCAATACCATGAAATGTAAAGTACATATTTGAGTTTATTCAAGCAAACAGTTAACTTTCATCAAATAGGTCGTTTGCAAAAGAAACACGCAAATCAAAATGGTCTAATAGATTATTCTAATAAAATTACAACCCAACTCCTTAGATAAGATGTAATAGTAAATGCAAATATAACAGATGATAGAAGAGAAAATAAAATTCTAACTTTATTTATAGTATTCTTTATAAATTTAGTATGTATCCAAGCAACTTTATAAACGCTTTACAGAAATCTTCATTCCATAAATCTTCAACTAATATTACTAGAATAATATAAAGTTATATCGGAGATATCTGTTGGACTTACTTACTTACGCCTGTTACTCCTCGTGAAAGAGCATAGGCCACTCACCAGCATTCTCCATCCAACCCTTTCCTGAGCAATCCTTTCCAGCTCCTTCCAGTTGTTATTCATCTTTTTCATATCTGCTTCTATTTCCCGACGTAATGTGTTCATTGGCCTTCCTCTTTTACGCTTCCCTTCAGGATTTCAAGTGAGAGCTTGCCTTGTGATGCAGTTTGACTTAGTCAGTCTTAAAATAAACTAAACAACGATACCTGTCACAAGTGCGTAGTTATCTGAACTCAATAGCTTGGTAAACCAATCATAAAACAACTGAAGCAAAATGTACTGAATTCAAGTCCTAATGTGAACATCAACTCTGGGATGCAGGTATATATTGTGTATAAATCCCAGTTAGGATAAGATCCACGTCTTAGATTCCACTGTTGGCCACAATCCATCTACTCTAAATATGCTTTTACTTTACTTTTACTTACTCCTGTTATTCCCAATGGAGCATAGGCAACTGACCAGCATTCTCCAACCCACTCTGTCCTGGACCTTCCTTTCCAATTCTCTAAATATGACTTGTGTAGAACAGCTAAATCGAGGAAATTCTCAAAGGATCCATGTATACTGATCAAGACTGAGTAAAATCTAGTTATAAATATAGAGAACAAGGAAATCTAATGACGATATAGATGTAAATTAACTTTCTGAAAATGCACATAGTTTAAAGACTTTGTACCTTTGTGTGTTCAATAACAAATATACTTAATATGATAATTAAAGCAATATCAAATAAAATGGCTTATATACTGATGATTGAAAATGAATTTCTGTTGGTATAGTGAATCTATTTAATTCACAAGAAACCATCACAATTTTCAATTCTGTTCAAATACTTAACACATTCAGTTATTTATCCACTAAATACTTGGTTTTCTTTAAAACATTATTCATAAATGAAGTATTTGTTGGAAGATGAAAACGATGCCAATGTTCACTCTACAGATTTTAGTCATTACTTGAATACATTGAGAAATAGCAATAATGAGATAATTAGGTATAAACAGTTAATTTCTTGTTATTTATAATGAATTCTATGGATAAATTGAAATGATCTTCAGAAAGAAATATAAAAATTAATTGAAGAAATTGATCAATTCATATGAGTTATGATGAAAATCTGATTGATAGAGTCATCTGACAGTGATACATTCAACACAACTTACCGGAGAAATAAGTCATATAAGAAAAAGATTAAGTTACTATTATTGGCATAAAGTCATTTGAAAGAATGAGGAAATATGATGCAACCGCAGTTATCAAACAAAAGTCGTAAATATACAAAAATTTCATTGATATTTTATTGAGTTGTAATACATTTTAAGATAAACTGATATGACAACACTTGGTCTTGTTTAGTTTATATCTTCCCATTGAGGTTTAAGACTGCAATTGATCAGTCTGTTATTGGCATGTATGCATACTGTGCGTATGCCTCGATATTGCCTTAATTCACAAGCTTTTTGTAAGTAATGATGGATAGTGGCTACCAGTGAAATCCAGGACGCGCGTTTCGTCCTAAATTCACCCCAGTGCACAAGCAATTGGCTGTCAGGACTCAGTAGCTGAGTGGATAACGCAGTGGCGTTCGAAGCGAATGTTACTGGGTTCGAGTCCCAGAGTGAACATCAACTCTGAGATGCAGGTACATCCAGCTGACGAGTCCCAAATAGGACGAAACGCGCGTCCTGAATTTCACTGCTAGCCATTGTCCATCATTGCTTATAAAAATATGATAACAGTTTATGAATACGTTCTCTAAATCTTTTGCTTGGATTATTCAAACGATGATTTTATTTTCATAGAAAATGTGGTATTATACATTACAATATGAAAGACATAAATGTTCTTTTTTTTCATCAAGGACACTGTACAGAACCACAATATTCTGGGGATTTTCAGACGACAAATTTACACAATATCTAGTATTGTAGTGAATGAAAACATAAGTGGAGACAATCATTTGCATTTGAACACATAAATTACGGAACATCGTAGTAAAATCTGGGGACCATATAGTAAATACTTCATTTACAAAATAGTAATCAGTCGTCTCAGACTTTATTGTTTCTTCATTTCCACACCAACCATTTTCTGTTCTCGTTCTCATTTCTTGGATCTTTTTAACCTTCTGGCTCCAGAAATTTCACTTTCGATTGATGATACATACTAGTTATATCTATCAACATCAGTAGCATACACCACAGTACGACTTAAATGAAACAGTAAAATTTAAAATATTTTATATTGAATTTTATATTATTTTTAACTTTGAAGCACAATTGTAGAGCATTTTTTAGTGGAATTTAACAACCATACATAAATCTTATTGATTTGTTTTCTATATTATTGTATACTCTTCATTAAGAGTACTTTAGTGGGGCACATCATTTTGACGCCAGTTAGATCTGAGGATGTTGTCGACGGGCTGACCACTTAAGTGGTCTGACTCCAATTAGAATGTATGAATGATTGTTGTCAAAATATACATTCTGGTTATCCTCATATATAATTATTGACTTAGATCGTGTTAGTGAATAACGGAATTAGGTAACTCAAATTCGAGAGTGGATGTTTAAATACGTATATTTTTTGCACTCGTTGGTCAGAACAGTGAATCAGAACATCGCAGAGAATGAAGAGGAGAATAGGAAGAGAAACGAAAGGACGCTCAATAGTGAAGGTATGGGAATCAACTCCATTTATCCAAACGCTAGTCGATATTTCAAGTCACACAAAAATATGCCACAGACATGTGATGAGTAAGATAAGATTTACATACACATACGCTCACATAAAAACAACCAGGGTTGATAAGTGAATAATTACCAAGGTCAAAACGTGACTCATGTATAATGGATAAATTGGCCTATCCAGAAGCTAGAATTAGGTGTGTGGGCTTGACATAGTAACCGAAACCAAGATACCGAAAATATCAAAATGTATATGAGTACCGAAATCAAAATATTTCTGTAAATGGATAGCTATAATATTTGTGTAGTAAACAGATTTCCCACTGTAGTTCTAGTTAATTCACCAAAACTACAAAGCACAAATATACTGTTCCCAATTGAAATTTTCTAATTATTTAGCTGAGGTGATTTGGAAGGTTCGATTGGATCAAGAAACTCCAGTTCACATAAGATCAAAGTAATGCTTAGTTAATGAATTTCTATGTCCAAGGTATTCTACCGGTTAATTCTAACTGCCTAATATCTCAATATAGTGTACGCCATGTCAAGGTACTTAAACTAGTGGGAAGATTTAAAAATTGATCAATAGAATTTGGTCAATGCCAAAGGACTAAGTAAATATAACATTTGTCACTACCTAGTGATCGATCACCATTAAGTCTCAATTCACCTAAAACTAATGTAGTTTAGCTTACACACTGACAAGCATTTAATTAAGAGATAGGAGTATTATTATTATCAATGGCTTTATTCAATATTATATTTTAATACAATATAGAAATTCTCAGCACAGGGTATTTCAACAAGTTACTTACACAAAAACAAAACAGAAACAAAGACAGAAAAAAGTAAGAAAGTTTTTAAAAAATCTGAAAAAACTGTACAACTTTTCAAATTAGGGACATGTTAAGAATGCAGGTTATTGACTAGGTTCACTCTAACAACCTGTTCGTCACAGAGTATATTTGCTAGGTAAGGTATTATAGAACTTTTATACTTTTGCTTGCGTGCATGGATTTTAATGTAATTACGTCTCATTCTACCAGAAGATATACAATGAGAAAGTTATGAGGGAAGGGGATGGTTAGTATCTGATAAAATAACACCTGCCAGGAGTTTGCATGACTTCATATGTCTGTCCACAATCATAATAATTATGACCTCGGAAGATTCACCACACATCTTGCTAACTGCCTTCAGCACTCTCCGCGATACAGCAAAGTCTTTTCTCAAAAGCCCGGGAAAGAATAATGGAGAACAGTAAAGAATAATAGGTAATATGCAAGAATTGACAAATTGTAAGAGTAAATGACGAGTAATCCCAAGAGCATGCAATCTCTTTATGTAGTAGGTCAGACGGAAAACCTTCTTCGATAACGATAAAACGTGGGAAGACACCAAGATAATTGACCTTCGACACTGTGTTTATCAAAGAGTCTCCAATGGTACAAGCACTATGGGATCCTAAAGTGGTGTTTAGATGCCGTTCATGTCTCATGCTAAAGTTAACAGCTCGACATTTCGACGGATTAAGTATAAGACCATTACCAACAGACCAACAATCAATACGAGACAAAAACTCATTCATTTCTATAGGATGTAAAGAGGAAGAGATAGGCAAACATACAGTGAGATCATGCTCATATTTCACAAAAGTGTTTTCTGTGGAAGATGGCAGATCATGCAGAAAAAAAAAGAGAAAAGAAGAGATGGAAGAACAGCTCCTTGTGGTACACCTTCATGAGACAGTAGAGAGTCTGAACACTTTCATCCAAATACAGTGTACCGTTCCCTTCCAGAGAGATAGGAACATAGCCAGTTGTTTATCCAGCTGTCAATGCTGACGCTGATTAACTTGTTAATGAAACGTTGTCTTAGTATAGAATCAAAAACTGAATCAATTGATTATATTCCCTCTTTTAAATGAATATTTATTCAATTGTTTCTGACCGAACACAATAATGCATACAGGTAGATTTCACTGTAGAATAATAGATTTTATTACATCTTATGACGATTTATTTCTTGATAAGAATAAACAGTCTTTAATTTTCTATACTTAACTAATGGTTATTGAGGAAAGAAAACATCTTAGATACAATGAGGTTTAGAAATGGTGGGTAAATATAAACATCTCATTCTTTTATATTTCAGATGATATGAAAGGTAACCCATGTGAAAGAAAAAAGAAAGAAAGAAGTAAAGAAAGCGGAAATAAACAAAAAACAAACAATAAAATTCGAGTAATTCGCAAAGTCAATCATATAAATCACAACAAATACGTTTTAACTTTGAATAGAAAGTCTTTTACTTATCCACATACAAATTGATGATTTATTATTGTTACGTTCACAATAGAAGTATCATTAGAAATCTTCAGTTGAATTAAGTCCATTATATAATTTGTTTATGATATGAATTAGTTAATGATTGATTGAAATAAAACTTTATATAAGAAAAAACATACCTTGCAATCCTTTAAGGTGATTAGTAAGCAACCGAACTCTTCAGTCATCTGAAGTTTGCCGCTGACGTTGTCATCAGGTATCAAAAACCTGACTTATGTGTTCAAAAGGAGGCGTTTAATGATTTTTCTTTGCCTTGGTAACAAATACTCTTTCGCTGCATTGTAATTTTTTCCTTTTTCGTTAAACTCTTTGTTGCTTTTATTACATTATTGAGTTTTATTTCTACTATCTTCCAAATAAATAATCGTATTTTATCAGCTGAGATCTAATCACTATATTCCTATCAATATTTATTCATTATGTAATCACTTGTTTCTAGCCGTTTGAACTGTTATCCCAATCAATGTTGTAGAATGTTCCTTCATACAAGGTATATATTTACAATATTTCAGTCTATTAATTTTATTTGTGGAAAAAGACTTAACAAACCTATTTTGTAAATAGTTTTTGATATCTTTTGCATTTATTTTACCAATTCTCACCATCTATACATTTATCATTAAGCGATTGCAGTTGTTGTTTAAGTATATGACCTTGAATACTTACATCCTTCCTTCCGTCTTTAAATCCCACATAGCATGACATTGTTAACTGCTCATAATTAAATACACTTTTGTACATACGTCTCTCGTTCTATCATGTTTATGGATATGATAACGGAACGATTAATTAACTATCATCTATATTTATAGACTGTTGTAACATTCACATTACCTTCTACGTTCGGATATACTACTGGAGCCATATCGTCTCTTTGGAATTATTATTTACCTATAATTGTGGATCCTGTTACTATAAACAAGAAGACACGCGCCAACTTGTTGATTTAAGTAACGTCCCTAAACTTTTACTTGTGTTATTATCTTATGCGTTGTTTATTGCTACACTAACTTTTGGACGTAATAACTTTATTGCTGTTTTTCGGTTATTATACTTTTTGGTCCACCACATATTTACACCCTCGCTATACTATACGAATATGTCTTCAATATAACTTCCAGCCAAACCTCTCATGTAAGTAATTTAAACCCTTTATGTAATTATGATCTTTCATATGGCAGGTTGTAAGCAGTTGACGAGAACCTACGAAATAAAATGAATTCATGCTATTCTGCTAAAATGTTTGTTCTTGCTCTTTTAAAAATGATAAAGGAAACTATGTGTATACAAAATTATACAGTAAATTTAGCCGTTTATATAATCTAACTAACTTTATGTTAATCGTTTATTTTTGTAATAATTAATTAAAGAAGTATATAGTTTGATTTTGAAAACATTATTTAACTTCTGACAGTTTGTTTCACTTCGAAAGAAAACCAAACGGAAAAATCTAAGGGACATCTCATAATTTACATAATCATTCATTGACCGGATAATATCAGCAAAGAGCCTATTGTGAGAGAGTACAAATCAGCTTCCATCTCAGTAGGAAATTAGAAAAAGACGAAGGAAGTGATGGGTGTGATACACATTACAGAAATCATCAAACTGTATCACAAAGCAAGTACTAACTTGAAATCGTGAAGGAAAATGGAAAAGAGGAAGACTAAAGAACACACTGCATCGAGAACTGAAAGTAGACATGAAAAGAATGAGCACCAACTGGAAACAACTGGAAAAGATTACTCGGTGCAGAGTCGGATGGAGAATTCTGGTTGATTGCTTATGCTCCTCGAGGAAGGGTAACAGACGTAAGTATGTAAGTAAAATGGATATATAATAAATTTTATTTTATAAGAACAAACGTCTAATACTTCTCATTAAAAATTGTGATCTCGATATCAGTGTTATTTGATTACGTATGGTAGGCTTTTTTGAAAAATATACGATATTTCATTTACTATCTAGAGATTCCATGGTACAATGAAGTCAATTTTATGATTTGCAAGATCCAATTAAAATAATGTGTAATTATTACAGATATTCTTTATTCAAAGTAAAAACTATGAAAATATATTATCAAGAATATTTTCATCAAATCGACAACAACATTAAAGAGTTACATCATGAATCGATTGAAGTTAGACATCAGCACCATTAGATATTGGCTTACTGGTTTATAAGGTTTTGCTTTCTCTTACAGTATGCTCTTTGTTGATGGTATACAATGACCGGACAATGTGTATCTTAAGTAGACAACTATTTACAAATACTTGTACATTTTCGATGATGATTGTGGTAGTTCTGGAAGTTTCATCTCGACGTTCGTATTGAAGATTCTGACTTCAATACTGGCTTGCAGATAGATATTTTAAGCTTCATATATTTCTCCTGATGTAGGAATACTGCCCTCGCTTTGGCAATTCTTGCCTCCATGTTTACTTCAGATCCTTCTCGTTCATCGATCCATCTTAGACCTTGACTTTAAATTTTATTTTATCAACATACATAAAAATGAAAACTAGAAATTTCAATCTAGAAATGCATAAATCATATTACATAATACAATTCATTACATCATTCTACATCCCAAATGATTTATATTATAAAAGCATTTACAGTTATTCTATTCATTCTAAACTATTTTAGATGTTATCTTATGCACAAAATAATGAGGTGAATAAATGGAGTTTACTTTGTTATATATATACAACTATACTTCCATACCGTATTATACACTTTCACTCCGATTCACATTTCCTAACTTTATATCCGAACTATTTGATGCCTTTTAACATGTTGTCGTCGTCTACCACAGGAAATTATGTCAAATAACTAGTACAAATGTCATTTAAAAATGAATTAATTATCATGATAATACTAAAATGTATTTAACTAATATGAAGTGTATATTAATAAAACTAAACAAAATGACTAACTATTATTCAATTAGTATTCATTTAATTATAATAGATAATCATAAATGTATTACACAAATGTAATTTGTTAATTAAACATGACATATTTGTCAAAATCTATATAATTTAAACTAAGTAACTAACTAACTAATTTTAAGTAAAGATGATTAGTGGCTAGCAGTGGAATCCAAGACGCGTGTTTCGTCCTATTTGGGACTCGTTAACTAGTTGTACTTGCTAACTAATTTCAATAATTCACATGTGTTATAAATCTCTTTCTTACGGTTATGACCCAGCTATTCCTATTGCTTAGTATTCTCGGACACCGATTCACTCGACAAGTCCCCAAATCAGAACACGGTTGAACAGGAAAGAGATTGTATTCCAAATAACAAGGTTAGATGGAAGCAAGAAGCCATTAAGAAGCACAATAGAGAAAACGTCAGTGTATTTATAGTTTTTACATGAGAAGATTCTAGAGTATTCTCCAACTATCGACTAGTGCTGATTGGATAAGAATTAGCCGATCAGCGTGCACCAAAGCAATCATGCATTGAGCATGCTTTAATCTAGTCTATGTCCCGCTAACAACATGACAGTCTGTTTAAAGCTTCGTTAGAGTAATGAAAATTTTCAAAAAAAGTAGTTGTACGGTAAAATGTAAGTTATTTGGTAATGAATATATGTCCGAATTGGAGTAAATAGAGATATTTATGTATTCACTAGAAATTCTCACTTATAAGCAAATGATCAAGAGTTCTGATTAGAATCATGTTCTTAGATAAATTTCCAGATCTTCATAAATAGATAATTATGCTTGAATTTGTAGTTTTACGTTATTCAGGAAGACTGTCGTAGTCATAACCAAATGTTTTGATAAATATTAGGAAATGTTTCAGTGCATTTAAAAATACCTATTATGAATCTTATACCTTCTTTGTCCTTTGTTTTCTTTTAATTGAATGCAGGTTGTCGTACTTACATAGACCTGTTACTTTTCATGGAAGAACATAGGTCGCCGATCAGTATTCCTCATTGAACTCTGTCATGGGCAATTCTTTCAAGTTTTTTTTAGTTGCCATTGTTTCTATTCATGTATTCCTCTTTCCCTTTTCTCTTCAAGATTCCGAGTTAGGGCTTGCCTCGTAATGCAGTTTGGTGATTTCATCAGTGTGTTTCCTATCTGTATTCAACATCTTTTCCCGATTTCTTATTCAGGTGGAAGCTAGATTATTCTCTTTCACAGTAGGCTGTTCCTGATAGTATGCGGCCAACAGATCTGGTTCATCTTATGCAGACAATTGATTATAAATACATGTATCTTTTTCACGATGGTTGTAGTAGTTCTCCAAGTTTCAGCTCCGTACGGTAGAACTGTCTTGACGTACGTATTGAAGATTCTGATTTTGATATTGGTTGAAAGTTGTTTTGAGTTTCATATGTCCTTCAATTGTAGGAATTCTGTCCTTACTTTGCTAATCCTCACATTTACGTCTGCATCAGATCCTCCTAGTTTGTCGATGACGCTGCCCATATATGTGAAAGTTTCCATCATGTGCGATTGGGTTGGTGTTCTCCGTGTTGTATTTCAGGATCTCGCTTTTTCCCTTGTGTATGTGGAGTCCTACTGCTACAGAGGCTTCCGCTACACTGACTGCTTTCACCTGCATGTGGGACAGAAGGGTTCGGTCAACCTCATAGTCAAAATCGTCTAGTTGCATGCGGGCTATCCATTGTATTCTGCGCTTTCCCCCAAACGTCGAGGTCTTCATTCTCCAATCAACCACTAGAAGAAAGAGAAAAAACGAGAGTAAGCAGCCTTGTCTGACACCGGTCTTTAGCTGGAATGTATCTGTCAGCTGTCCTCTATGCACCACTTTGCACTTTAGTCCGATGTATGAATTCCGGATGACGTTGACGATCTTCTCAGGAACACCATCTTGCCAAAGAATCTACTTTAAGATTCTGTCCATGCTGTCGAACGCTTTCTTATAGTCAAGGACGTTGATGTATACTGATTTATTCCATTCAATTGATTTCTCAGCAATGATTCATTGTCACGATTTGGTCTGTGCAGCTGATGGAATGCAGCGTGTTGATCTCGAAGTTGAGCGTCTACTGAATATTTCGTCAGGACCAGTAACACTCTGGTTGAAACATTACTTGGTACTGACAGTTTTGTGACACCTCTGTGGTTCTCATGTTTTTTTCAGATCTCGTCTCTTTCGTATCTTGATAAGTTATCCTTCTTACCAGTCTGTCGGCATTTATTCTTCCTCCCAAATCTTTCCAAATAGAACATGGAGCATCTTTGAAGTTATCTCTTTATCTGAATTCAGTGCTTTAACTGATATACTGTCAGGTCCTGCTGCTTTCCCACTCTTGATCTGTTTGATGACCATGCTGATATCTTTGGTCACTGGTGAAGTGACAGATATTTTGTTGTTCTTCTTTTCTTGCATCCTGCTCAGGGCTTTGATAGAGATCCATTCCTAAAGTCAGTGTTCCTTGCGGTTTAGTCCCTCATGTTGATATGTTGAAGTTAGTGCTTCGTTGATTCATTTACAATAGTACGATTCAACATGTTTTCTCAAGATTTATATTACTGAAGACCTAAAATGATTAGTTAAATAAAAAAAACCAAACTAATTAAGAACTGCTGATTAAAGAAATAAAGTTATTACACACAATATGGCACTTAAAATTATTGTACTATTATTATGATAAAGTTAAAGTCAAACCGACGATTTCTGAGTTCATAGAGAAAGCTTTTATAAAAATGATAATACTTTCTATTAATAAATAAGAACTTTATATATAACTTCTAGGGCAATCATCGTCAAACATGAATTGTTGCTATTAAGAAAAAAAATAGTTGACCTCAAGTTTAATACGGATGAATGAAACGTTACATTGTAAGCGAACTAAAAGCAACAACTCAGAGAGAGAAAGGGAGGAAGGGAGAGGGGAGGGGGAATAGATAAATTGATATTCAACTACTTATATGACATATTCAATATTCATTTCGTTCTTAACTATAGTATGTAATGAATTCCTGAAGATTGTCTGATACTCTTGAAACATTTTCAAATCCAATTGAACCTTCTTACCATTGACAATATATTTACCAATATATATTTTAATAAATAAGATAGTTTTCATTGTTGGTTTACATAATAAACAACAACAAAAATTGAATATTCGAAATAAATTAGTTTTTATAATGTAATAAAAAAAAGATGAAGACTATCAAAGGGACAAATTGCTTTAAATGAGTCTCATCAATAGAATAAAAGATGTAAAACATAGCAAACTTGTCAATTACAATCTATTCATAGACAATACTCATTTATTTAAGTGTATTCAAGGACACGTTTCTTTGAAATAAACTATATATCCATATAATTTATACACAGGATTGCATTAAACTGAATAATCATTTCAAACGATATAACATTGTTTGTTTAGAAAAAGTGTAGTGCACAGAACACGGGTGGGGACAAACGGATGTATTTAGCATAAACTTCCAGGAATTGTTAATAAATTCTAACAATCATAAAGTAAATGCTCAATTTGCAAAATGTCCACCAATTGTCTCAAAATAACTCAGATTTCATTCTTCTAACATTTTCATACAAATTGCATTCTATTTCCATTCTTTACTGTTCGATCCACTTGTCTCTCTGCTGTCAAACCTTCTGTTCACGACTAACATCATATACTACTAATGTCAATATAAGTAGCACACACCACAAAAGGAGACTAAAGAAAAGACAAGTAGATAGACTCTTTAGTAAATTAAATGGTTTACAGATCGTTATCATAATTTCTTTTACCATTTAAATCTATTTCGATATAGTTTATAAAGAAAATTAATGCTAAAGTAATGCTAATAATAATGATAATAATGTTACATTATGTTAGTGTGTACACTATACAAGAATGGTTAATGTATTCATTTCGTTTGGACGCCGTCTAGACATTTTAACTGTATGAATAGATGTATATATATATATATTTCTCTTTAAGGAATCTATTAATTAGTATTATCATTGCAATTTGTTTCTTCGGTGTTCGTTTTCTCCCCCCTCTCTCTCTGTTTTTTTCGTCGAAAATCTTTTATTAAGGTTTTAACAAAACAAATTCTTTTTCCTGTTTTTCTTTTTTCATATTTTTTTTTTAATTCAACATCCATGATTGTAAAACTCTTTGGAAAATTGCCGACTAACAAAAAAAAACAAACAAACAAGCTATTATCTTAACACAAATAAAATTTTAATTTAAATAGTATCTAAGATGTTAGATTATTTGTAAATTTTGGAAAGTGAATTATAGTGAATAAATGTAACAGTTAATAGTAGGGTGGTGTGTGTACCACTTATATCGATATGAGTAGTATATATAACAATAATCAGGATTAGAATGTCTGAGTAGCAGAAGATCGAAAATGAAAGAACGGGAATAGAAAGCCATTGATATGAAAATGCAGGAACAGTCAAAATTGAGAAAATTGATTGATATATTGCAAATAAAGTATTTACTGTATGGTTATTCGATTTTAGTAAGGTGTTCTATAAATTTGTTTCCAAATACATTCGATTGCCTCTATATGTATACTGGTTCACTATAGTAGCATAAAGGTTGTATTGAAAACTGGAATATTCAGCTAAAAGAAATTTCTCCAATTGTAATCTATCGTGTATTCACTTCTGACTTAAATACTATTAACTTTTAGCTTGAATATGTAAAACGAAGTTGAAGTTCATAAAATGAAACCCCAGACGTTTGACTCTGAATTATAATTTAATAACGCTTTACTATGAATAATTGTAATGATTTATATACAGTGTATATTATTGCAATAATGTTGCTAGATAATTTCATAATAATACTGTAGTGCGTGCTACTTATATTGATATAAGTAGTATATAACGCGAGTCAGGAATGTAATGTCTGGCAGCAGAAGATATGGAAGATCAAGAAAGGAAGAGCGGTAATAGAAAGCAATTAGTGTGGAAATGCGAGTACAATGAATTTCGAGACAATTATCGAACATTCTGTAAATTAAGTATTTTAGTATGGTTATTCTATTTTGCCATGTAACTCTGTAATTTTGTACTAAATATAATTCGGTTGTCCTCACCTGTGTTCTTCTTCACCATTAAATAATCAATATGACTTTCATTGGAAATTGATTTTCAGTTCAAATGTTGATCAATGTTTAGATGATTTATACTATATTTGCCTATATTTTAGTATGCTTTTTAGTGTGACTTAATGTAATCACGTTAAGTAATTTTTAAAATCATTACCATATTTCGAAATTTCATTAAATAAATACAAACGTTCTTGAACGGACGTTTAAGATAGTTACCGTTGAACTTGACAGTTCTGTTTTTACTTCAACTTTTTTGATGTACACAATTTGAGTTTAAATAAAAATTGTCAAGAAAATGAAAGCTGAGATATCAGATATTTCAAGGAATTTTTTCAGATCTGTAGTTTCTATATCTTTGTTTATTAGGTTTTATCCTTCATATACATTTCCTGTCCAAAAAGACCGTTTTTAAAACTGTAAATCAGTTAACTCCGTCTGGAGGCCCTCTGAGGCTACTGTCGGTCCCAAGCGCGGATAAAGGAGGATAGGACATGGGGTTAGCAACCTCGACCCGTAGAAAACTAACTCATTAAATAAAACTCTAATCAGAAAAACAATGAAAAACAGTTACTGCTTTCAAATTATATTCATTTTTATAATCAAAACATTTAAACTTCCAACATCCTTCAACTCCTATTACATAAGATTGTAAGTAATATTAGTTATAATTCTGGAGACACTGTATATGATTACTTTTAAGGAGTGCATAGTGATTATATAGATGGATATGAATGTTGAATTCGTTTTCTTTTTCAAATAATATAATCTTTTTCTGATAGATATCTAGAAAACCCAAACTGTATAATGTGTTTACATCATACCAACAGTCATGCTTCTGTTCCAATTCCATGATGAGTTTTTTGAGAATATTTTTTTTCTTGAACGATCCGAGAAGGATTACTGACTAGACATCTGAAAATATATTCTCTTGCTAAACAGCATATTTCAGTGGATGTAGTGAATACATTAAATTAATTGCTTAGAAATCTTTTTTCAAGAGACATGCTACTCAAACACATAGACTGAGTTAAGTCAATAAGAATAATGTCAAAGCATTTCTATTTCTTGAACAGACCTTAGATTTTTACAAGCCACTTGGTATAACATTGGTTTAAAAAAGATGGATTAGCCAACTGAAAATCATCCATGTCACATAGTCATAAGTTACACTAAATCAAATGTTATTTTACACAGACTTGAAGGACTTTCAACTATAAAAGGATATCAAATATTAGTCTTCAATAACTTTCTTCACTATTTGTGTCATAACAAAAGTGTTAAGAATCAGTATATGATCATGTATTTGAATTCGTTATTTAGAAAGTTCTCTGATAAACGTTCTAGTGTTCAGGAATGATGAGAATGATAGCACGGTTACAAAAAAGATGTCGAAAGTTACTGAAACATAGTTTATTCATATAATTCAAATATCTTCCTCAGAGCACATGTCATTAATGATATATGTACATATTTCTAGATATAACAAGCAATTAACTACTATTTCTACTATATACATTGAGACATTCTGAAAATTATATAAATAGTATTATTGTAGAGAAATGAACAATGAATGTTCACTGAAGATTTGATAATTGTTTGAAACTTATAGTTGATCAAATTATGTAACAAAATTTCCTCTTAAGAACCCTGAAACATGAATAACTGTTTATTTCATCCATTACAAGTTTATATAAGATATAACTGAAATATCATCAACGGAAGCTCGATTTGAATGCTATAAATATATAGCTGATTGGTAAATTCTTGTAGCTGGTAATTCAACTATTCTGTTTTATAAATGTCGATATTCAGTAATTAAGTATATGAATGATGGAACATTAAATATATGATTTACGAATGTTTAGAAATAGAAGTTTGCATATATGAACGAATTAAATTAACACTAACTGAAGAAACAGAATGAACCATTGAAACTGTTAATCGACAGATACATACAAAGACCTTAAACTTCCACTATTTAAGGATTGATACCAACATCATTTGACGCTTTTTCATTCAGTCATTGATTTTTATTTATTTATGATTATGAACAAATATGAATGAATTTCAACATCGAAATCAACTATGTCAATGATCTGATTCAACGTATATTTCAACTGCTTTATTACACTCAAATATACATTCAGACATATTAAACATAGACAATTAATTGTTCTTGGACGTAGACAAAGATGTCTGTTACTTACTGTTCTCTAATACTATACAGATACACGCACAAAAAACAGACACGTTTTCACATCATGAACAATATTACACATTAAATTACATCTTGACTGAACAAATTTTAGATGTGATTTTGTATATCACCTTTAAAAAAAATTTATTTCGAGCAGATTCCCCTCGGGGAAAATTTGAAGCCGTTTGTCGGATGAAACGTTGGAATTATTTAGATCACTGAGACTATTCAAAAACGGTTTTTGGTGAGACAATAATTTATGGATGACCATTAAGCGACGCCGAAGTGACCTTGAGAATATTCATCTACTGACTAGGGCTAAATGACGGAAGAATAAGGATTGCGATTTCCAGTTGATGATCAGGGATAAGGATTAGATTTAGGGTTTTCATCACAAACTGATATCATCCAAAATTTCAAGACATTATTTAGCTAAATAGATAAAGAATTTCTCGCCGAAATCCAAGAACTTTTATCGTATGTTTGATCGATTCGTTCATAAATTATAGCCTCGCCATTTATCAATGATAATAACAATATACCAGTCAGATGGTATGTTAAATCTAATGTTACCAATTTGAATATTTCCGAAAATGATTAACATGGAGGTTGGTAAACATAGTGAATAATGACAGAAATATTCATAGGTATTAATCTATAAATGAATACATTTAAATATGTGGATAGAAAATAGTAGAGCTGAAAAAGTGTTTGACATAAAAATAAGAAACTGAAGGCCCTAGGTTCGAATCTCGTGAGCGTGATCGTGGATGAGCACTGCTGAGGAGTCCCACAATAGGACGAAATGGCTGTACAGTGCTTCCAGGTTTTCAATGATGGTCTAACATCAGTCGGTTCATGATCTCAATCAATAAATAAATAAATAGATAAAAATAAGAGTTGAACAATCATAGAGAGAATATTACAATTAAACAAAAATAAGAGGACAGAAATTAGGCGATAAAAACAATGAGAGAAAAAATACTCATTGACAAGTCACTTTTAACACTAACTCAAATATTGGTTACAACAAATGTCAAGATAAAGAGAATAGACAGAAAGGCTAGGTTCATTGAATATGATACCGATCGCTTTCAATCTATACAAAAGATGTATATACAGATCATGATGTAGGATCTGCTGAATAATTTGTTTATATTTCTTTGACGTGTTATACGAATTAATTGAGGCAGTGTATATCTCTTGATTTACCTTATTTATCCTTTACTTAGCGGGGCAGGATGATATTCAGAAGTACATTGATGGATTCGCATGCTCATTCACTCAATGTAATTAACTTGATTAAAGCAGTTTGAATGGTAATTATGCACAGATGAGACGACTTCGAACAGTTTAATCTTATTCTTATTATATTCTAATTATCGGTTAAATGCAAAAAAATAAAGGGTATACAATTTTTCCTTTATATTGTTTGCTTTAAAAAACTAGTTTCAATGGTGAAAAGTAATTTTTTTATTCCCAATAAAAAATATCAGAAAGGGTTTTGCGGAGATCGTAGTAAATTCAATAGTTCAGATCATGAGTCAATTGAATCTAGACCACCATGGAAAACCTGGATGCACTGGACCGTTAACTCATCCGATTGTACGACTCCTCACCAGTGCGCATCCACGACGCCGTCTCACGTGTTTCGAACCCAGGACCAACCAATCTCGCGCGTGAACACCTAACCACTGGACCACTGAGCCAGTATCCAAAATAAATACTTTCATACTTGTTACACAACTAGTATTACATGAATATAAAGACTTATTTTTTCATTTATATAAATGCGCCTGTTTCTTTTTTCTAAACACATTTAATCTTATTAACATGACAAATATTCAGTTGTATTCATTTTAATAAAACCCAAACAAAAACAGTCAATTCCATTAGCAGAACTTAACAACAACAACAACAGGAACAACAACGACAAAAAATTGTAAACGGAAACAAACAAAAGTTAAAATTTACAAAATAAAAAAAAACCAACCTTTTGCCTATTTTTTTATATTTTTAAACCTAATAGAAACATAATAATAATAATTTCATTATTTTTAACTAGGCGTAACTAATTAATCAACCAAAACTGATTAGTAACAATTACCTAAATGCCAAGTCATACAAATTCCGGTGTATATTTGCCTTTATTTCTTTTTACCCTTTTTTATGCACACAGTTCATAGAATTATAATTTTTGAAAATGAAAAAAAGAAACAAAAAAAAAAAAATAAAGAGAAATATGATAGTTATGCCCGAAGTAGTATGAAAAGATCAAAGTTATCTTGTTATTAACTATTTGACTAATTATTATTATTATTATTATTAGAGAATACCATACTTATGCTTCATTAGTAATTTATTTTTATGCTTAAATATATAAATAATTTATATTTTAAAAAAATTTAAATTTCAAAATGTTCCGCGTTTTGTTTTTTCTTGTTCAATGTTCAATGTTGTTGAAAATTAAATAAAACTAAACATTTTAATTATTGAATTCATTTTTGTGAATAGAAAAATAGTTAATTAATCAAATAATTACGTATCATTAAATTCATTGGTTATATTTATGGATTGTATCTATGTATTCACTAAAAATTAATTTCTAATCATTACTGTAATACATGTACAATTGATTATCAGTGTTCATGTTTCTTAGTTTCCTTTATTGCTGGAAGCTGGTTTGTTTTATGTCAAGGTAGATTGTTGCTGGTGGTATCTGATGAATATATCTAGGATATCCTACGTAAACATTAGTTTTGAAATAATTATACTTTTTTTTAATAATGGTTTTAATAGTTATCTATGTTTTAACTTTGTAAAACAGATTGTATAGCTTAGAAGAAACATCGAGACATCGGATTAAGGTTTAAATAAATCATTATCTTCCTTATCAACAATCGGTAAAAACACAAATCAACTTCATTTCATTCCATTTTAACATGATCTAAACTAAAATATTAGCATTTTTTGTACAGTCTAATTTTCAGTGGTCTAGTGGTTAAGCGCTCGAGCGCGAGACTGGTTGGTCCTGGGCTGGAGTCTCGTGAGGCGGCGTCGTGGATGCGCATTGGTGAGGAGTCGTACAATGGGATGAGTTGGCCGTCCAGTGCATCCAGGTTTTCCATGGTGGTCTAGATTCAATTGACTCATGATCAGAACTATTGAAATTACTAAAATCTCCACAAAACCCCTTCTGTTATTAAAGTATTTTAAAAGAGGTAGAACCATAAAGCTTAATACTAATTGTATTACATATTTTTAACTCCAGGGTTTAGATAGTATCACAATACGTTTTATTGTACTACGTCAAAACATTTACTGTCCTACAAATGATGACATCAAAATAATTATAACTTAATTAACTACTAATTCAGTAATAAGTAGTATGATAATAATCGTAACAATTTAGTATAAGTTTTTTTTATTTTTGAAAGATAAAATCTTTTCAAAAAAGTGTTTGCAAAACATTTAACTATTAAACTATATGCTTATTTAATGTTGAAAACTTCGGCTTTTTCTAAAATAAACGTGATTTGCATCTATTCAAATTGAAGAAAATGATTTCCCTATTGCCTCAAGTCTGAAAGTATATCATGTTCTTATCAAAAACAATTTCGTAAATTAAAAAAAAACAATAAAAATGTAATTAATTAACGTTGTAAGTTCACTTGGTGTTGTTTAACTTGTCTCTTCCCATTGTTATTTAGGACTGCAATTGATCAGTCTCATGTTGGCATAAGTGTATACTGTGCGGATGCCCCGATATAGCATTAAATCATAAGCTTTTTAAACATAGATGAAAAGTGGCTAACAATGGAAACCGGGACTCGCGTTTCATCCTATTTGGGACTCGTCTTCCGGATCTAATTGTACCCCAGGTACTTGACATTGTATTTATTCCTTCTTTTCTATTTATTGAATCAATAATTTACAAAATTTCAAGAGTGTTATATTTAAAATGATTTAATGTAAATAGTTTTATTGAGAATATATTGAATGAACAACCTCTACTTACAGTATTTTAAATGCCATTATAGTATTATCATGATAATTGACCGTAATGATATTTAAAAACGTTCTAAGGGATCTATATCCAATTATACATACTTCAAATATGATTGTTTGTATACTTTAGAAAAACTCTCGTTCAAAGATGGTATTGATGGGTTTCAGTCCTGTTTATGTTTATAGTTTGTGTATATATATGCACTAGAAAGGTTTATTTTACTTTATATGGTTTGCTAGAATGTTAAGTGTTCAACTTGAAATTGATTGATGATAGTATCCAGTGAATAGATAGTAGTATGATTATCATTGTTATTATTAAGAACAATATGTAAGGATCCATGAAAACAATTACATCAATATATCAAAATACTTACATTTGAGGCTAAGTTATTCTATGATTCTAAATTCTCAGTTATGGTATAGATCCAGTGTCAGTCAATCATCGCACAATTTATTCTACATAATTAAAATTTATTTATGTATTTTATATTCTGAAATAAATACAGTTGACACGTATGGAAGATGGCTGGGAAGCCAACTCCATCTTTGTCAAGCGTTAAAGGCACACACATATACGCTCATATAAAAACAGTCTAGATTGATAAGCGAATAAATAACAAGGTCAATTATGGCTCAAGTAAAATGAATAGAATGGGATGTCCGAAAGCTAGAATAAGGTATATGGGCTTGGCATAATAACTGACACTACAACAGCTATTAAAATGGTAATTTGTGGAGAATTATATATATAAGATGGGTTTTGTGGATAATATAGTAATTTCAATGGTTAAGATCATGAGTCAGTTGAAACTAGACCACCATGGAAAACCTGGAAGCACTAGACGGCCGTTTCGTCCTGTCGTGGGACTCCTCACCAGTGCGCATCTACGACCTCGCCCCCTGCGAGATTTGAACCCAGGACCTACTGGTTTCACGCTCGAGTGCTTAACCACTAGACCATTGAGCCGACATCCAACGGTAACAATGTCTAAGTCCAACCAATCATACATCAGTTTGTAGAAGGCTTATGATCTGATAAGACTGATCTTGATCGTTAAACATTAATTTCACTGGAGAGTAACTGACATATAGTCATCTAACCAATCAATCGTTTATGTGTTATTTACTCCTAATCACGTTTATTTTCGTTTTTAATATTTTCTATAAAAGTGCATTGTTTTGTGAAAAGAAGAAACCTATTTTGTTGTTAAGTATCCTGTCTCCTGATATCAGTTCATTTTAAAGTTACTATCGATAATTTGATCTATTTAACAGTATTCATTTGGCTGTATTCTATCAATCTGTATTATCAATGACTGCGTACTTCATCCATCAAAATTAACAGTACCGAAACATCTTTCCATCGCACTCATTAAAGGATCATTCATAAATAAGTCGACTGGCATCGTATGTTGTCTCTGTTACTTCAATCCATACGGGTAACTAAAAAACTAATATAACTTGGGGAAACGCCAAAGTTTTGAATCACGTGAGCTCTAAAAATACTTAATATTATGACAGTAAGATCAAAACTCTCACCAATAAATACATTAACACTAATTCAATCTATCAACACATAGTCAGAAGTCAGTTTAAGACATCTGCAGAAGCATATAAACTTGCGAAGGATTACTCTATTATCATTTAAATCATATACATGTGGCCATCATATAAAACTGATTGAAAAAGAATATTTCTTTACTCTATCCATTTTTGACTAAAATTCTGAAAGGAAATGTCCACTTCACAGAAATTCGATAATGTTGTTCATTGATCCTTTGTTGGGGCAAATGGAAATAATGAATCTTTTACATAAGTTTCGTCTGTATAATGAGAATACGGGGTTGATCTAAAAAAATGCGATGCATTAGTGCTATACATTTCGAGAAATCAAGTTACACATATAATTGTCAAGACATTTTTATATAGGACTAATGATGGTCAATTGAATAAAAGTTCAATGAATGCAAAGTGATCATTAGAAATAAAGGATGGATGTCCAATACTTTTTTGTTTTCATTGATGTCTTAAGCTCAATCCACAAATGCAAACTATGAGAATTCTACGATCTCTACGGAACCTCATACTAATAAAAATATTGCAATATGTAAATAATAAGAGTTTATCCCATCACCCTAAGCTATAAAATGCATTCAAGGTGATCAAGTTATTTTATTTACATAATAAAACTTTGAGTTTTACATCGAGTAAGGTTTCCAGAAACCTGAGCATGTGATTTGAAAAATTCCCCTACAAGATGTTCAGAGTTATTTTAAGGTCAGCCTTGTGATCTGCTTATGTTCAGCATAGTTTTCTGCTCCCTGCTTTTATTGGGACATTCGAAAACAACTGATTACAAAACCGTCTAAGCACATTTCTTATCACTTTTTAGTTTATTGGTAAAATACACTTTCGTATTTATATGTATCCACACACATACGAAATGGCAAATGTAATGAGATGTGACTCAATGTTATATTGTCTGATTCTTCTCTATACGGTAATGTTACATAAATACCTTCACTTCAAAATAGAGTTAGGATGAAGTTTTAATGTCTAATAACTTTTGCATCGGTTTGTAAATTTTAATGAATATCCATTCAATATTCATGTTTCAGCTGTCAGTTTCATATCCTCTTCAATGACATCGGTATTTTCAATCCCTTAAATTTTGTTAAAAATTTATCTTACTAACCTTCATTTGTATTACAGTAAACAAGATCTATGAGATTTTAATACTGACCAATGGGCTTGATGGGCTCCCTATTAGTTAACCGTTCCATAATTCCATCAATCCTTCAACTCAAGATTATATCTAAAAAAGAAATAAAGATAATTGTTATTTCCATACAAACAATGTAATAAGAACTTATTCTGTACTTCGTGAAGTTTCATTTACTAATTAATGGCAAAATTTAAGTAAGAAGTAAGCCTAATCTTATTTTCAGTTGTAGAACAATATCAAAAGAAAGAACACAGTAGATATTTAACAAAGAAATTACTTACTTACGCCTGTTACTCCTAATGGAGCATAGGCCGCCGACCAGCATTCTCCAACTCACTCTGTCCTGGGCCTTCTTTTCTAGTTCCATCCAATTCTTGTTCATTTTTCTCATGTCTATTTCCATTTCTCGGCGTAATGTGTTCTCTCGTATTCCTCTTTTCCTTTGGCCTTGAGGATTCCATGTGAGGGCTTGTCTTGTGACGTAGGTGGGTGCCTTCCTCAATGTGTGTCCTACCCACTTCCAGTGCTTCTTCCTAATTTCTTCCTCCGCAACAAAGAAATTAGATTCATTGTATTCCATTCAGTATTCCCATTTTTCGACCGACAACTAATGTCAAAAATTAAAGTCAATTAATAAATATCATCATATCTCTATATACATGTATACACTTCATGTATCCGTTCAAATGGGAATTTTCAAAAGTGATATTCATGCATGAAATACAATTGAATGATCAAAGTGAAAATATTAATAACATCATTTTTTTTACTTACTAAATGCTTACTAGTCAGTAGAAAATAATATCATAATCATTTTATGCTTCAGTAGTAAGTTACTTTCAGACTAATGTATGAAATATATTTTCAAATTCATCGATAACAAATTCCTTTGAAGAAAAACATTTTGAGAAAGTTTACAACACTTATAATTGGAAACTAGTCCAATAAAATGTGAATTATCAGTATAAAGTTGTGAAGATGGTTAAGTTTAATTGAGATCTTGAACTGATCAATGTTAGACCACTATAGAAAACCTGGAAACACTGAACGGTTGTTCCGTTGTAATATAGTATTCCTCAACAGTACTCCTCCACGGTACTGCACTCTAGATTCGAACACAGGACCTACGGTATCGCGATCTAACACTTAACCTTTAAATCATACTAGGACGAAATAGTTGTTCAGTACCTCCAGGTTTCAATGGTGACTTAACATTGATCGAATGTCTGGATCTCAAACAATTTTATTAAAGTGGGACAAACATCATAGCAAGAATAATGGAGAGTGAAATCTCTAGACTCTACGGTAGGCCGAAAATACACAAACAAACATCCTAATACGTCCAACCGTATATTTCCTGGAACCCCAACATAAAATATATTTCGGGAGAAATTTGAAGAACATTGAAAGATTTAGCGGATTCATTCAATCACTCCATAGAATTTTCCATAAAATTCTTGGATAAGTATAAGTTTATTCAAATCAACAACGACGAACTGATGATGTTCATCAATGTAACAGCCTTATTCAGCTCAACTGAACCAACCTCAACGAAGGAAACTCTATGTCTGCTACTCGTCGATGACACACACATACGAAGCTTCAAGTCAAAGCTCAACAATCGAAAATGAATCAGACAACAAACTATCATTCTTGGATGTATTAATCACCAGAACCGGCACAGGAACTCTAAAGACTCGAGTATATCAGAAACCGACCCACACAGTTCAAATTCTCAGTTACGGTAGCAACGATCAAAGAACTCACAAAATCAACTGCGTACAGAGAGCGAGAGCACACTGCTGCACACTTGCAGCTCGCGAAAAATGAAGAAAAATATCTAATGACTGTGCTTCAAAAGAACGGCTAACCACACAACTTCATCAAGAAATATTAACTCAACACACCAGCAAAAGTAATTCAAGTATAAGAACCAACAAACAGATCATCCGACCACATATAAAAGACAAATCAGAAATTACATAGAGAATCAGAAAAATCACTTCAATCAATCCTATACAAACCGTAGGATGAAATGACAAAAGAAAAGAAACCCAAAACCATTTACAGAATAAACCGTTCCACTAGCGAAAAACACTACATCGGACAGATTAGACGCCTTCTTTATCTTTGCCTGTATGAACATCAATTAGAAGTCGAACACCATGACATATCTTCACTTATATGAATGCATGTTGAAACTGTGGGTACACGTTCGACTCAAAAAATTTTAAGGTTTCAGATATGGAGAATACTAAAATCACCGAAAAATCTTTAGAAAATTGGTACTGAGGCAATCAGCAATGAACACATCAGAACCAATCCAATCTATCGATTAATTAAAAAAATCATAGACAAATATAGGACTAAGAATCAAGTTAAAGAGAGACAAAATGAAAATGAAGAGGTAGACAATGACAGGTTAAAGGTCGACAATAACCAGTCAAAATTCAGGCCAAAAGGATAAGCTGTGAGTCGTTTGTAGAAAAATTTGAACACTTCTACCTGAAGTTTGTGCTAATGATGTTGTCCAGGAGGACAATGAAAACTCCACGACCAAATCACAGGACAAAACTCCACCTAAACCGTCTACCTGTGATACAATTCATGATAAAATCGACTTACGTTTTACACCAACAGGTAAACAAATGGATGTAGACACTATCTAGTACATAATGATAGAACGAAAAATAAGTGGAATTTTAAAAGTCAGACAACATAATGATATGCAAACAGTGGTAGTGCACGTCTGTGTTAACAATCAGCCCCTAGTCTATATCACTTGTTAACAATGTGATGTAAGGCGATCAAAATGTCACCTAAACTGAGATCGTAAAGTAAAGCGCTTTCGCAAACATTTTAATATAAATTACAAGTCACGTACACGTTATCAAGCGATTCTCTTCTCACTAACACACGACTATAGTACTAAACGTTTGATAACACCTGTATACTTCTGTAAATGATAATGATTCAGTGATTCAAATGAGACTGGTTTTGAAGATTTTTCACCACTACAGGTAGTTGAGGAATATATATATATATAGATTGTGCTATATCAATTACACTTACCTCTTGTGTTAGATTAGAATAACATCATTAAATATTTCATCTATGCCTTTTTATTGAAAATAGTATTTGTGACACTGACTTTTCTTGGATCAAAATACTTATTTAGACTACGAAACGTGAATACATGATAACTTTGACACTAAATCCCATGTTTCATTATAATGCACTTATATGTAAATCTATGTTGTATGTACCAAAATGTTAAATTTGTTGTTTAGTAGTTGTTCATCCCTAATGAATGAGATAAACCAAAAACTGATATAAAATTCATTATTTTTTGAATAACATTATTAACAGATACTTTAGGTAAAATAAGTCATTTGAAAAATACTCCAAAAGTATTTGTCCAATCGATTTTGTAATTACTTATCTTAATTATCTTACTTACGCCTGTTACTCCTAATGGAGTATAGGCTGCTGACCAGCATTCTCCAACTCACTCTGTTCTGGCCTTCCTTTCCAGTTCTATCCAATTTTTGTTCATTTTTCTCATGTCTGCCTTCATTTCTCGACGTAATGTGTTCTTTGGTATTCCTTTTCTCCTTTGGCCTTGAGGATTCCATGTGGGGGCTTGTCTTGTGACGCAGTTGGGTGCTTTCCTCATAGTTCAGTTATTAATTTATTTTTGTACGTACGTCAATGATCTCGTTATCTCTTTACTGAATACATAAAATTATCAATCAGTTACCATAAAGTGTTTTTAAATGTCCACATCAATTTTGAATTTTCTGTTTCTAACTTTTTATTCTTCACAAGTTTGCAAACTGATTATAAAGCCTTTACACTACAGTGATTTAGTTAGAAATAAAAATCCTATCACACAGTTCACAACTGCTATATCTAGAAGGTTGTTCTTGATATGCCGTGTATAACGTTAGCACTAGAACGCCAGAATCCTTCCAAGTCTCAATGAAAAGACAGAAGACTAATGTAAGGAATATTATTCCCAGACAGTGTCCATTATAGTACAAAGTTGTCAGGTATTTATATTTTTTAGTAAGAACGAAATCATTACAGTCCTCCAATCCGCATACAGGGGGTTATTAACCTTGTTCAATCAGGAAGCTACACGAAGGGATTCTAGAATATCCTTCTAAAAGGTGATTGGATGGAATATCTTCGGCTCCTTCTGAGCCTCCTACAGTATCCTCGAGTTCACCCGCGGTCCTTCGTCACAAGAACAAAAATCGCTGTCTATTTTATACAATATCTGAAGATCAATAATTAGAGAATTTTGTTCGAAAAAATAGTAAGCAGTCAAACTTATGATCTTAATGAAATTACGTTTCCATCACCATACTGAACATAATATATTATACCAAATGAAGTTAATATAATCCCGTTTGATAAGCAATACCTAAAACGTATTGTTAAACAGATCTCAACAGAAGCGCCCAACTTAAAATCACCTTTTAAATACACGGAGTTAAATGTTTCCCAGATAACGTGAAAACAGTCTGTCCATGAAATTTGATAACTATCAATTTTTGTATTTATTTAAATGATTTGTTTTTTTAAAATATCATGGTAGTTACTAAACGATGTGATTAGACAAAAAATACTGATTAATCAGAACTACCCATTGAAAACCAAGACTTTTTCATCTAGTATCAAACTTCAAAATAATAATTACTCAAAACCTCACCTCTAGTATGACATGAGGCCTTCAGGCGTCTAAGTCGGGATCCATCACTATAGATTCCTAACTTCAATTACGTCGCTATACTTTACTTACGCCTGTTACTTCTCGTGAAGGAGCATAGGCCGCTCACCAGCATTCTCCATCCAAACCTGTCCTGAGCAATCCTTTTTAGTTGTCTCTAGTTGCTATTCATCCTCTTCATATCTCCTTTTATTTCCCAACATAATGTGTTCATTGACCTTCCTCTTTTCCACTTCCCTTCAGGATTCGAAGTTAGGGCTTGCCTCGTGATGCAATTCGACGAACCTTTGTAGTGCTGTCTGTCCAGTTGTCCAGTTCTTCTTTAGCTTCAGTTTTAAATTAGCCACAACTAGGTGGTGATCTGAAGCTATGTCAGCTCCTCTCCTGATTCTCACATCTTCCATTGTCCTTCGGGACTTTTTATTAATGCAAATGTGATCTATCTGGTTCTCTGTGGTACGTCGCTATACTGCATAATCATTAATAATTCCCACTGATATCTGCTTCACTACCGACATATATTTTAATAAATAAAATTTGGCTATATCTTTGTGAATTTAAAATATATGAAACTCACAAGTAACGATATTAGTTAGGGGTAAAATATTTATTTGTACCGATGGTGATAAATCTTCATTATTTATTCATCAATTTTAAGCTACTTGCAAGTAGCACAAATAGAAATTTGTAAATGAAGAAAACTCTCCGCAGTAATTTGTCAGCATATTCCACAGTAGCTTGTTTAATAAAATGATAAAAAATATAACCAAGTCTAAAGCAAATACTTACTTTGAAATTAGAGCATTTAGATTTATGATCGCTAGTAAAGTAGAATTACTAATATCGAAATAACTATTATACAATATTAATTCGGACTTGATAAATAAGAAACGTCCGAAGTTTGAGTAATTTACCTTTTACTTTCTATATCATCATAGGATGCTTTGAAAATGTATTGATAGTACTTTGTCAGCACAGAATATTCTCTGAGCTGTCCCGCGTAATCTATAATTTACAAGTTAACTGAGTTCATCACATTTACACTGCATACGCATTAACAGTGAGGATGCGTGGTTCCAAGAAGGGAATAGAAGAAACCATGGAGCACACAATAATTCGCACTAAATAATTGTCGAAAAGGGTTCTTCTTTTCATCAGTTAGTTTCAAAACCTATTTCACTCCAAAATATTTTTTCTGTACTATACTACTTACTAGTAGTCAGAAGTTATTTAGAGGTGAAATAGCCAACTGCCGGTAAAATTTGATTAAGTTAATAAATGATAACAATACTGAATTGATGGTACTTAAATTATACCAATTGTCTTTAAAATGAGTTAGCGAATATATAACAACTTGAGAAGAAAATTATAACAGTGGATAAAAGTACAGAAGCTACGTTCGACATTAATCTAGAATAATATATGTGGCTTGGTTAACAGGTATCGGTCTTAGTAATTCACTACACGTCCAGTTATTTTTTTCAATTGCTGTCAAACTAGAGCCTAAATATTTAAGCCGACGTCAAACTTGGCATAACAGGATTTTAGATGTTTCACCTAGAAGTAAGATTTGTAAATGTATATTGACAATTTATTAATATTGAATGTAATGATCAATATTTTCTCCATGTTAAAACAATGGTGAATTGTCATCATGTCATTTCGAATGATACCTGACAAATCTTCTAAATGAACACTAAATTTAGTTTCCTAAGCTCTTCTAATAACTTCCAGGTTAAATCTACACAGAAACTTGAACACGAGAGAAAAGGCGCGAAATATGGATGAAACACTTTACACCAAGGTTCATTGATGTACAGAAAGCCTAGGATATTTATAAAATTTTAGATGACCTTGTGCTTCCGGAAAATTCTGAGACGCTACTAAACATAGTAGCAGTATAGGTAATCATCTAATCAGAAACGTGTTATGTGACTTTTCACTTCTTAGATATTTCTGGCATAACTTCTGTTGAATGCTGATTGGATAAGATGCTTCTCAGCGTTTTCATAGCCTTTTTATGGGTGTTTTTCGAGAAATTTTCTAAAATTCCGCAACAATACAGTTAAATTCTAAAAATAGTAAGTTTATTTTCACTCCAAAAACTTATAAGATAACTGTTTCTTGCTATTTAATGAAGTTGGATAAAAAAATAAAAAAAATTTTAGAATTCCGATTCATAACTACGTTTAATAATTGTTATATCCGAGTGAAGATTAAATTACGGGTAACTTCTGAAGACTATTAATAGACCAATAAGGATGCTAGACTGCACACACCGGTTGAAAGTCATTGGTTTGGCATAGTGTGAAGATTTGTATAAGTCGTATCCTGATTGGTGGATAAGTCACGTGATAAAAAGCCGAACTTAAAATCATAACAGTAATTACACTAGAAAATTCTCTAAACTTTTTAATTAAACATTAAAGACAGTATAAGCAAAGATGGATAGTGGCTCAGTACTGTTCGCTTCAAACGCCATCGCGTTATCCACTTAGCTACTGAGTCCTGATAGCCACTTGCTTGTGCAATGGGTTGAAGTTTAATTCACTTGATATTGTTTTACTTGAATCTTTCCATTGATGTGTCTGAGATGCAGGTACATCCAGCTGACGAGTCCCAAATAGGACGAAACGCGCGTTCTGGATTCCACTGCTAGCCACTATCCATCTTTGCTTATAATGCTTGTAAATTAAGGCAATATCGAGGCATACGCACAGTATGCACATATGCCAATAAGAGACTGATCAATTTCAGTCCAAAAACATCAATGGGAAGATTCAAGTAAAACAATATCAAGTGAATTAAAGACAGTAGTTAATAAAATGAATTTATTGATTTATATTTTGATATTGTTCTTACATAGAATTTGATCTCAATTCAAAATGTTGCTACCTTCATTATCACATATTACTGTAGCCAATTAACCAAACCAATCAATAATAACAATAATACGCATTGAATAATTTTCAGACTGTACTAATATTCGCTAACTTTTTACAAACATATTCTTCTTCTTTCATGTCTCATATCAACTAGGCGTTCAAATACTGCGAAACTATTTGATCAAATTGAGATAAAAGTTCTGATATATTGTGCTCATATCTGAATCTTTAGCAAATACGTCAAAGTCTCATTTACTACAAAATTTAACCAGTTCATCTTATGTGTTTACATACTTACTTATTTACTTACTTACTTACGCCTGTTACCCCTCAATGGAGTACAGACCGTCCACCAGCATTCTTCAACCCACTCTATCTTTGACCTTCCTTTCTAGTTCTATCCAATTGTTGATAGATGTTTTCACTAACTTAATCTAAATCAATCAATTCAATACTTAAATGAGATATTTTATAGAACTTTGGAAAAAACAATACTATACTAATATATCTTAAAACAAAAAGAATAACTCTCATGAGTATACTCAATTGATCTTTATTACTTTAATTACTACTTAGTAACAACCAGTTTATAAAAAAAAAAGAATGTTGAAAGTGATATACATAATAGAATCGATTTATTTCAATGCATGATAATGTATTTTTATTTATTTATAAAAAGTGTATAGAAAATTCTTGAAAAACAGTATTTTATAAGCCAAGATATGACCTTAAATACCCTTTAATGAATATTTATTCTTTTATACGAAATGTATTTAATTAAAATAGCCTTATATAATTAATTGTATTCAAGATACATATTGGATGTTAGTTTAATCTCTCTAATTATCTTTGGTTTTTAAAAGTACTTTAATATAGGCCAATCTATGACACATACTTCTTAAAAATTAAAATAACCTCCATTGCATATCTCTAAAGTGATTTAATTTTTTGTTAAGTTCCTAAAGCCCCAATATGTAGTTATCACCAATAAAATCTAGATATGTCAAGAGTTAAATATTCGTCATCAGCGGTATAGAGTGATCATTGCACTATACCATGTTCAAGCTGGTAATGTATATCATTGGGTCCAAGACAATCAGTTTGATGGTTAAACTAAAAAGTTCGTTGTTTGATGTTTGATGATTTCACAGGTGAGCAATTTCGATAAATTTTTACAATAGATAGAAACGTTTGTCGTGAGATCCTAGCGCTGCTAAGGTTTTTTATCGATTCGTAACAAATAGTATCTAAAGACGATCAAACGGATAAACAATCTTTGTGGGGCAAACAGCAATAATTCTTTTAAAACTGTTATCATTGTTCCATTATTCTCCATTAGTATGATACAAAGCGTGTACCTCGGTTGTATATAGTTATTACTAGTATTTATAGGTTTTAAGCAGTCGGCAAGAATACACAGAATAAATGGATTCATTAAATTCTGACTTAGTTAAAAGTCAAGTCTGTCCTAAATACTACTGAAATGGAATATCAGTAGAGTGATGATTAATTACATACCTTAACCCCTCGTGGAGGTGCATAGGCCGCCTACCAGCATTTCCCATATAACTCTGTTCTGGACAATCCTTTCCATTTGTTTCCGACTGCTATTCTTATGGTGTCCACCTCCAATTCTCGACGCAATATGTTCCTTGATCTAACTCTTTCTCTTTTCTTTTCAAGATTTCAAGTTAGCTCTTGCCTCGTGATGCAGTCTGGTGATTTCCGCAATACACAACCTATGCACCTCCAACGTCATTTCCTAATTTCCTCTACAACTGGAAGCTGATTTGTTCTCTCCCACAATAAATTGGGCTATTTTGTATTGGCAATTGTTTATAAATACTTGGTTGTAGTAGCTCTGCAAGTTTCATCCCCGTACAATGGAGCTGCCTTGATATTCGTATTGGAGATTCTAAATTTGATATTGATGAATAGTTGTTATAACTTATGGCCTATGTGTCCTGTTAACGTATACCGTATGATACCACCAATTAGAGAACAGTGAATTATCGATCGAACCAATGACGCGTAAAACTCGTACGAGCAGTCTAGAGTACTTATCGGTCCTGCTTACTGCCTAGACCAACCAGTTAAGTTCAGAACACAAGTCTCAGCCTCTACAATATGAATGATTTGTTTCAAGCATACTGGGTTTATATACCAACCAGACCGACCACATCATACCATAAAATGGAAAATAACATTTGTACAAGATTTAGCCAAATGTGGTTGTGAGTGTAGGAGGTTGTGATTAATGGACAGGGCATAATTCAAGAATGGTAAATCGTATAATAATAGTTCATAGATCAAAATAAAGCTCATAATAAGAGGAACACAGATATGTATAGTTTAGTTACTTAAAAATTATACAATAAAAATATACGCATAGTATTGATCTATAAATGGATCCCAAAAGTTACTATTCATTATGCTTATCGGGACATAACAATAGTTGATTTGAATTCTATATATTCTCTAGTTGTAAGAATACTGCCTTAACTTTGCCAATCATGTCAGTAATATTAACAAGAAAGATAATACATGAAACAATGTAAGCAGATCATATTTGTTGTTATATATGTATTTTCTAATATTGATTTGTTGACAAAAAAACTTAAAAAAAAAATAAAATTCAAGATGAGGTTATACATAAAACTGCTCAACAATTATTTGTACTCATATGTATATACATACAAATTGTTACATTTGAGTAAGTATAAATTATATAAACTTAGAAAGTATTTCAAAAGGAATTTACTGAGAGTGATATAATAATCGATTTTTCAATTTATTATTGATAAAAAAACTTTATTGAATTTGAGATTTATTGACTTATGAAAGATTCATGTGTTTAGTTGTTAACTAGATTAAGCCGTATGGTCAAAAATTCGGTCAATGATATTTTGTTGTTGTTGATATTGTAGTGTTTTATGTGATTTTTTTTTGTATGTGATTAAGATCATGAATTGATCAATGTTAGATCATCATTGAAAACTTGGAAGTTCTAGTAGGAGACTATTCACCAGTAAGTATCCATGATCCCGTATGTAAGACTCGTGCAACCACTGATCCGGTATCTAAACGTGTTAATGTCTAACTTCAACCAATTTACGAAATTACATGATCATCTTATATTGTGTTTGGTGGGTAAATGCCTCACACCTGACACAGATTAACTTCACTGGTCACGACTTTTCACTGAAATTCCGAGGATTACCTCGTGAAGCTAGTTCTAAGTGAATACATGGTAATTATCAGTATGGAGTTGTGGAAATTGTTGAGGTTTTGATTGAGATCATGAGTTGATCAATGTTAGATCATCATTAAAAACATGAAAGCAATAGACGGCCGTTTCGTCCTGGTATGGAATTGTGTTTGTTGAGTTAATGATTGTGATGAAGATCACAGAAGATTTTGTAAGCAGCATTCTACTTATCATAAATCCATGTTAAAATAATTTTCAAGGTTGATTAAAATCCGTTGAAATCAAGGCTAAAGGAATAAATGTTTTAGTACTAGTGTGAGAAAAAGTTAATCACGTGAACATTTTCAATTCCCTTCCAATAAACCTTATATAAAGCATTTTAATGCTGAACATCGATTGATGAAACGCTTTCTAAGACTGTTCTTCACTTTAAATAGTGATGATTTATTTCTTCCGCAAAGTAAATTATCCTATGAAGCAAATTTCTGTTAAACTCTTGAATGGTGTACATTTTTATGAAAGCGATCGTTAAACTCACCAAGAATAAATCATATTACTTCCGTGAAAATCGAATTCATGGGTGCAAAATCTCAACAGCTTCAATCGGAATGTAATGACTAGTCAAATTTTGATACTTAGCTATTATTGCAATTCAAGACACACTGAATACACTTGTAATTTAGTTGAACAGGTTGGTGCACCTAGTGACACAGTAGCCTAATATTCCCAAGTACAAACTCTTAAGATCTACTAATTAGGCCTGATCTTAAGTATCATCAACAAATGTTGACTTTAAAGTGCCATTACAAAGACAGTGTATTCAAAAGTTGAGTTTGGTGTGATTCTTCTAAACAAGTTTCACACTTTTGTCTCAATCGTTACAAATGTCCCAGTTCGCTTTACGGGCGGTTTTTAATAACATTAGATTAAGTCACATTACATTTTAACGCACGAGATAATATTCTTGATTATGAATAGCTAGAAGCAACTGAGGAATAACCATGTTAGAGATTAACGGAACTCAACTACTTAAAGATAAATTATGCTTGTTTAAATCTCTACCTTACATCAGTAGATATTCCAGTCAAAGAGTGATTAACCAAGATGTTTAGCATTTGAAAGACTTCTCATGTAAATAAATTTATTCGATTTTATGTTATGTTCAAGTTTATTTTATTTAATTCATACTCCTGTAAGTATATAATTATAAATTAACACTGGACTTTATACGTAGATTACACTGTGCACTACTGTATACACCAACTAAGTCAAGTTTTAAACAACAAATCGTATTCACCAGTTATTAATATTGAGCAATACGTATGACTTTTCATAAGTGAGATGTATGTGTTCTGTAGGGATACTTTGGCATTGCTATATATTTTGGTTGTGGCTAGAAGCGCAAAAAATGTACCACCGATGAACATGTTAGTCGCTATTTGTATATGATAGATTAGCTGATAGCGCTTTGCTTGAAGTGATAGATATTGGGTCCAAGTTTCAGTATGAAAATCAACACTAGAATGGAGGCACATTTAATAAATAAGCCTTAAATAGAACAAAATCAGCTTAATAAACTCAACTAGTATTCAAAATCGAAATATAACAAAAATAAATTTTATTCAGGCTACTTGTTAGTACATATATGGTCAGTTTCAAGACCGTTTTCATCATGAATTGATGTTATCTAAGGGAATGTTGAAAGCCAACGAGTACTTGACATCTATTCATTTTGGACTCTTGAGTGTTAGTCATCCATTTCTCTGAAATAAAATAGTGTAGTTTCAGGTTTTATTGAAGCATCAATGTTTGTTCTTGCTCTATTTTAGGAATTTATTAGATGTATAGTTCATAATTAGTTGCCCTCACAAAGGAACTACACTACTTTCTGTTGTTATTATACCAATAGATTTCAACTTCCAACTCTTGATTGTCTATCCATATAAACAAGCTTACCTAAACTCTCAAATGTTTCATTACTTTAAAGATGAATCTCGTTGTAAAATCACATCAGTTGAGAAACAAATAAAAATAATGAAACTATGATAATTAAGAGTATCTGAATTATAGTATGAACTAATTATCTCAGAAATAAAGCAATTGGATCAACAGGTACAAGGTAAGCACGAACAAATGTACTGTGTTTAAAATTCGAAATCAAGCATTCAACAAGTACAAATGGATCATTAATTCATTCAAACACCACATCCGCCACAGCCTAACTTGGAGTCCAATTGTCTGTAATCGACTATACGTCTTCTTCTTAAGTTAATCCTATGTCTATCCGACAGTGTATTGGATAAAGACTCTGTATTATCCAGAATATACTCATTAGCATTAGAATTAACAACTGAAATAGGAACAGACTCACCTGGTTCCTGGAATTGTATTTGATCAACTTGTCGGATGTGTACTTAAGTCATTGATAGTGAGAATTCGCAACATAGATATTCCAACACCATTCCCCGCCCACGAAATAATGTTGCATCTTTATATCTTCAAGTTCGAAATAATGTGGCTTCATTTAAAACATATTTCTCACACTGATTAGAGTAAACATTAGAAGTGTTTTTGTGATAAGGATGAACAGCAGTTGATATGAAATCATCTGGATTGTAATTAAAATCGAGCTCATTTAGTATTTGTGCTTCGCATTGAACAAGTTTCCCACAAGAAACAAATGCATTATGAGGACAAATAATATTTGATAGGACATCAAGATTTGATTCTTCTGAAAAAGTTTCCTCAAATTTACTAAGAATGTCACTACCGAGTAAAGGATCATCAGAAAAATCAGCATCTATCAAGACTACATCAGGTTGTCGATCATGCTTAGGTTCACTCAACATATTTTCCTGAGATCTGTAAGACATTTCATCAGAAATTTGTGAATCACTAGGAAAAACCATATCTTGTACAATAACATGAGAAATCTGATAAGTTGATTGATTATAAACTGTTTTCTCGCAAGGATTCTGAGTTTCATTTAACTCCGAACCGCTATATGACTCTACACTGTCTTTTGAAATCATTGATAAAGATAAATGATCATTATAAATACTCATCTTAATAGATTAAGAATTACAAGACTTAATATTAGTTGCAGCAAAATGAACAGTAGTATTACAAACTGACTGAATATGTCCAATATCACCACGCTCACTTCTAGTACGATAGTTGGATAGTCGGATTCCACAATCCATTTTAATTAATGATTAAGAGTAACTTTAAACTAATAACAAAACAATAGTCTTTTCACTTTCGAAATTTTCAGTTAGTTTCTATGCCAAAATATTTTATAATTTTTAAGCAAAAGTATGAACATATTGAGATTATAACAACAGTCAATTTATTTCGAAAAGATATCGGCTAAAATCACAAATATCTTGATGCTTAAAAATGACAGATAATACGTACTGAAACTGTTTTTCTATCTCTAAATTAAAACAAAAGAATCTATTAACTGAAGTTGAAATTCTTATCTACACCTTTAACAACTTAGATTTATAATTTGTAAAGGAGTAATTAATTAAAATGTGGATTTTCAGGTTTTTAAATCTTCAGAATAGAATTCATTCATCTAAAATAGTAGCTACATAAGTAACAAGAACTTTAGTGAACCAGAAGGTTCATCTCAGTCAATAATCAGTCACTAAAATAATTCAGTGATGATATTTTTCATTGTAACACTGAATGAAGTAAGTTTGAATCTTGTTACGAGTTCTAGTTTTTGTAATTGAATAGATACACTATTCTGATAAGTCTCATGGGGTACGAAATTCAGATTCATGGATTTCAGATAACCACTTCAATTAATCCAACAGTTACAACAAATAAAGGCATAGGATTTATCGTATATTTGGACTAAGTGCTGGTAAGTTCTACAGAAAATTCGCTAAAATGATAAAATAAAACGAACACATATCCTTTATGAAATCCTGGAACATATGTATACAAATATTAATAGCTGAGATCATGAGTCAGTTGAAGCCCCCAAATGCCCTGGTATGGCCGAGAGCGGGATGGGTTCGCCCTTCCTCTCGAAATACTCTCACACGGCCACGCGTATACAGCCTCTGTTAGGGAAGTCCTACGCACTGCCTTATCTTGGCGGGGGTGTTGTTTACGAAAATGAGAGGACGAAAAGCGAATGTCCGGCGCTTTAACCGGATCCCAAACCAATGGTGCACATGGGCTCTAGTATCCTGCGGGAGAAAATGGCGTATGAACCAATTTTCGATCACTGGCTGCCATGGGACTGCATCTCCTTACAATGCTCCACTGCCTTCTGAGTTAGACCTTTAGGTCAAAGGCTCGGGGTGTGGCTCCCTAAGATAACTACCTGCTTCGGTCTGGGCACCCGTGCAGTATCACAGACCGCACACAAATGATGAAGTTTGTACATTTATGGAAACTACTTTTCTTGCTTTGACTACCAATCAAATGATTCAAATTATTATTATTTACTACGTGATTATCTGCCCTCTTTTATTCCTACTCTGTCTATACTTATTTTTTCGACTTGTACAGCAGCTCGTCTATGGTGGAAATTCGACTCTATCTAAAAGTTCTCGAGTCACTGTCCGGTTGAACCGAGAGATAGTGCTACACAGTGGCTAGAGACGTTATCAGATGTGGCTCAGAATAGAAGCCAGTGGCGATCCTGATGTAACCCTCTTTTATTTTCTTCGTAAAGAGTGGTTGTATCTTCCTTAACTGAAAGATTTCTTCTGATTTTACTTTTCCGTTCCCCCATTTTTGCCATTATTATTACACCACCTTACATCAATCTCTTCGTTATTGTTCTCTTTTCTTTTTTTACGCCCCTTACCTTTTTTCTTTTTCCTTCTCTTAAAATTCTCATTGTTTTGTGTGGTGCACTCTTGTACCAATATTTATGTGTTCAAATAAATAAATAAAATAATAAATAAATAGACCATCATGGAAAACCTAGAAGCATGGACGGCCGTTGCGTCCTATTTTGAGACTTCTCTTGAGGAGGGAAGAAAAGAGGAGTCACAAAATAGGACGCGACGGCCGTCCAGTGCTTCCAGGTTTTCCATGGTGGTCTAGCTTCAAATGATTCATGATCTCAAACATTAAAATTTCCATAATATCCACCAAATCCCTTCTGATAATATATATATTGAATAAAATAATATTTTGTAAATGTAATATCACTTGATTAAAAGAAGTAACAGACATTTTATGATTTTTCCAGAGAAAAAACTATATTGGCAACCCTTAATCTGAAGTCATCCTAAGTAAAATTATATAAATTATAGTTCATTTTGACAAAAATGATCGATCATTAGAGCTTCACAGGTTTGAATATAATTCCTATCATTAAGTCTCATCTGAAAGTAGTTCTGTAAACTAAGAACATACAGTCCAGTAGATAATCGATATTGTTTGTTTAAATGTTAGAAATTTATCATACCATAGAATAGTATATTCTCACACCTTGATTTATGTACTTTATCTTGTTCTGTAAAATGTCAATCCATCTACTATATGTACATATTCTTCATGATGAAACAAAAACACTTCAATGAACAAATTAGAAGACTATTTTCTGTTTATATAGTGCAAGATTCTTCATATATTTGAAAAGATCACATCTTTGAAATAAAAATGACAGGGTATCACTCATAATATAAAATCTATTTAATAATTGAGATAAACTGAAAGGTATTGATTCTTAAAAAATTAATCTGAATAAATTCGTCGATTCTAAATGTATATAAAACTGTTTTAAAGATTTTAAAAGGTTTACCTGAATTACTTGGAAATTATGTGATATATCTTTGAACGTATTCAATACTACACATTAATATATCTTCATTCCACGAAGAAGTTTTTGATGACACTAAGACATTTTAATTCACTTAGTATTATTTGGCTTGTATCTTTCCATTGAGGTTTAAGACTGCAATTGATCAGTCTCTTATCGGCATATGTGCATACTGCGCGTATGCCTCGATATTGCCTTAATTAACAAGCTTTTTGTAAGCAATGATGGATATGCCGATAACAGACTGATCAATTGCAGTCTTAAACCTCAATGGGAAGATACAAGCCAAATAATACCAAATGAATTGAAATTCACCCTATTGCACAACCAAGTGGCTATCAGGACTGAGTAGCTAAGTGGATAAAGCGATGGCGTTTGAAGAGAATGGTAATGGGTTCGAAACCCACAGTGAACATCAACTCTGAGATTCAGGTGCATTCAGCTGACGAGTCCCATATAGGACGAAACGTGCATACTGGATTTCACTGCTAGCCACTATCCATCATTGCTTACTAAGATATTTTTCTCAACTTACTAAAGCTTAACGTTAACACGCTGTGAAGCAACTTACATCTGAGATTGATTTCAGATATAATTTAGTATCATTCAATGTATACATAAGTTCTTCATGGTAGCATAACAGTAAGCGTTTATACGAGGTAGTAATCCCGTTGTCGTTAAATATAAGTCATGCAGTAATCAATTTTATAGATTGAAGACTTTGAAAATGTTCGTTTCCTGTGGATTATAGAACACAGCTTGAAATCACACAAGCTATAAGATTGAAATCTTAGGTTTCTGAAATTTTGAAATGGATTCTTTGATTAAGTTTCGCATACTGTATAAAAGTATGTCTTACATTTACAAGATGCATTATTCATTCATACATCTATTTTATCCCCTTTAGGAATCGATCTAATTATTCAATAAGACGATCTCAGATGATGACTTCACTCAAAAGCTAAATACATTAATGAGATAAGTAGTTTTATTAATGAAAGATATCATGCCGATGAGAGCTGACAATTTAAGTAATGTTTGTTTGTTTATAAAACTCCTCTAAATTTTATCCATAACAATTTAAGATTCTTCCGAATTCTAGAGTATGAAAATACATTTTGAAATGTTATATTTGCGAGCTTTATTAACTGTATTATTGGATCATTAGCTTATTTAGTAAAATAATCTGTTGAAATTGATTCTCCTCATTAATAAGTTTGAAATTCCGTTAGTTAGACCAACTAATTGATAACTGATTTATAACCAATATCGTATTCGTCTATTCCTTTGATTCTGATGAATGTTATCGATCAAGTTGGTATGAAGTCACTAGTCTAAGAAACTAAACATCTTGTCCCCATGTTGAGAAATTTGGTGGTCAAAGATAGTTGACAGGAATCCTTGGACCAGTGTTTCCTGCTATTTTGTACTTGTCAGTAAAAACACCCGTAATCTTATGGTAATTGGTGGACGAAATCTACGTCAGTGAGTAGCTCAATGGAAAAGCTTTATAGTGTGAAGCTAGGTGATGTGATTTTAAATACCACATGAAGCACGGTTCCATTCACGATTACAAGTACACCTCATATACAAATACCAAATACCATGAAACCTTGGTTAGATGTTTTATGTAGACTGCTTCTAACCACTTAACATATTGTTTAGACTAATAACTTAATGTTAAAGCAACAGGTTTTATTGCGAAATTGAGTTTTACCAAATTAAATTGGCTCAAGTGCATAACATGATCACCCTACACACACCGTAAATCTAATTACATGAAAGTTTATTTCACTAGTTATTTGAAAGAAAACTAATTTCTCTGATATAATGAAAATACCATAAATCTCATGTGGTCAGCTTTGGATCATAAATTTTGTTCAGCTACGCAAATGATAACAAGTAGGGTCGGTTATATAAAGGTTACTACTCAGCGTAGAGAACGACATCACCAGTAAGTCAACCAAGTATATTTAAGTACAAAATTACAGAATCTCTTAGTAAAATCTGAGAATCATACAGTAAATAATTCATTTACAAAATGTCTATCAACTGTCTTAGACATTGTTGTCCCTTCATTTCTATATCAATCACTCTCTGTCTTTGTTCTCTTCTCTTCTTTTCCCAACCTTCTGCTTCCAGGTATTTCACTTTCGATTGGTGATACACATTACTTGTATCTGTCGACATCAGTAGCACACACCACACCAGTAGTTAAAATCACAGTTTTTCCACTACGAAACAATCGAATATTAATAGTTTCTGATGTGAGGATAATAATTTATTATACTATGGCTCAGTATTTTCTCTCAACTTAATATACATTATGTATATCAATTTGCTACATAAAATACCAACCCATAAATGTACTTTTTATTACTATCGTATTTTGCGTTATGGAACTTATAAATTTCAGTGAACTAATTAAAAGGACACCGCTTTCCTTGTGCATATGCGTGTTTGTTTGGTTGCGTTTTAATACGTAAATATGAAATTTCAAATCTCATTAAAATCCATTAGTAATGATTGAAATAAGGTAAAGACATGAGCATAGAATAAGAGTATTAGTATATTAGTATTAGTCGTAGTAACAGTAATAACGACAAAAAATAATGGCAGTAATCAGGTAGACTTCGGTTAATATTATGAACAGTTAACGCCCTTATTAAAAAAAAACAATAAGGTGAGTACAGAAATATTCAATTAATATCTCATAATCATGTGACTTGTTTACATGTGTTCAACTTGTGAATGAGTGGGTGAGTGTGTGTACATATGTACTGTTTCACTTGTGTAGAAATGCATGTGTTCCTATACAGAAATCGTGTAAAACTCAATATGTATATATGTGCTGACATATAATTCAATAAAAAGGGTATCAATAGAAGCACTAAAAGTGTAATAAAATATTGAAATGAGAAAAATCTTCTAATCTAAATCATGTGGTTTAATGATATATGTTATACAAATAATAAAAAAAGTATATGAAAGAAACTAATTGGTTCAGTGTTCATGTTCGATATACACATAGACAGACATACATGTACTTACAAAATAGATAGACTCATTCATACATGTGTACAAGATTGGAACTAATTGAGAAGTACTTCAGTTTACAAATTTACTTTTATTTACTAACGTCAACTACTTTTTTGTCTTCTTCTTCAATATACTCAAGTTTAATTCATAAATTAACATTTTCTTCATTATTTTTTTTCGTGCATAATTTAAATTTTACCACCATTGAACTATTTATTTCATTTAAACAAACGAATTTCCTTGTTTACTTTTGAAGTTACTGATTTTAAAAAAAAATAAATAAATAACAGTTTAATGTTTCCTTTTTCTTTGTTAAATATGGAGGATTTCACTTTCAATATTCAATCCATTCCAATATATTGGACATTGATTAATTATTGATAATTTGGTTCATTATCATCATCATCATCAAAATAAACAAACAATCAAACTCAAGGTCAGATTTCAATTTTAATAATAATAAAACAAAATCAGTAAAATGTCTATGAATAAATCGAATAAAATGGCTTGTATACCAGCGAATAGTAAGTTACAAATTGTATTATTACATTTATAAATAAATATTCACAACAATAATAATCCAATTTTTCATATACTTCTTCCTATGATCAGTGAATAACAAACATAGATATTTTATAGTTGAATTCATGAGTTAATCGAAGCTAGACCATCATAGAAAATCTGGAATCACTGGACGGCCGTTTCGTCCTAGTATAGGATTCCTCACTAGTGACTGGCTTCAAGAGATATTTCTTGGAGTTCTAGTGAATAGCAGTGACCAATGGAGTTCAACCGAGTCTGTTGTGAGATAGTAATTCACTGAAGACAAAGGTGAACGGTGGCTCAGTTTCACGGATTAGTTGAAGTTAGACATTAACACCGATGGATGCCAGCCGGCTACGTGGTCTAGAGGTTGAGCGTTCGCGCTCGAGACCGACAGGTCCTGGGTTCGAATCTCGCGAGTCGGGACCTTGAGTGAGCACCGCCCAGGAGTCGCAAAATAGGACAAGTTGGCTGTCCAGTGCTTCCATGTTTTCCAAAGTGGTCCAGCTTCTATTGACTAATGATCTCAGCCATTAAAATTACCATAATATCCACAAAGCCACTTCTGTTAATAAACATATATATGATTGCGTACAGTGGTAAACAAATGAGTTTTTTCTCTCAAACATTTAGTCAAACTTCAGTTCGATCTCTGTCTCTCCAGTGTATGATATTTTATTAAACGATAATTGAAACATTTTTTACAGAAGTAATACTTATTATTAAGACTAATAGATTGACAGGGTTCAAACAGAGTTTATTTATTGATTTATAAATTGGATTAGTATCACTGTAGAGTAATACGTTTGCAGATATCTTGTAGAGCAGTTAAGTGTGTCAACTGGGACAGTGAATAAAATGAATCAGGTTCAAGATTCAATAATTGTTAAGTAATGCTGTTTTTTCTTAGTCTGTAACTATGAGATGACATCGATCAATAATAGATTATTCTGTTGTTGACGTAAATATTTTATTTCTCTCCTTTCATTTTACTGTTTTGATTAGTCAAGTTTCCATTTTATTTTATATTATTATTGAAAATTTGATATGTTAAGAAGTTGAATATTTACATGTTTATTGACATAATAATGAATAGATTCTACTTGAAGTTCGGGCTGATAATGTCGTTCGGAAGAACGGTGAAAGCTCCATGATCAAATCATCCAGCTCAGAGAAGAAAAAAATTCCATCAAAATCATCCACCTGAGCTACAAATCTTCTCGACCATCTCAATGAATAGCTTTACTGAAAGGATTTTATGAAGATTGGTTTAATCTTTAGTCCGTGTTCATCCCATAGGTTTAATACTCGATTAAGTAATTTATATATACCGTTGAATGATCCTATTGTAGGACAAGGCTATTGTTTAATGCTCCCTAGTTTTAAATGGTGCACCAAATGAGATCAATCTGCAGTGTATACAACCTACAATTTTTTAAAAACAAATTTATATAATAAGGTCTTTCGACTTAGTCTTTTTCTGTGTTTGAACTATTGTGTAAAATATTAATATCGGTAAAACACTACACATCATAAACCAGATTAATAGTTACACCACTGAATAACTTAAATTTAAGATACAAATAGATCTCAGTCAAGATTCACTTTCTTTTAATATAAAGAAAGATTGAATCATGAAAATCTGTCATTCATTCAACTACTCAGAACTTAAAACCACAATGGAAAAGAATAATAGGTTGTTAAACTATTTGGTCTAAGAGATGTGTTATTTATTTCTAATTTCTGTATCCTCATCTATTACAACGATCTTTTTCGTTAAACAAAGTCTTTAAGGCGACGTTTTATAAGTTTATGTTAAAAGCCTTTTAATATCACAATGCATATAAAAGTGTTGCTAGAACTGGAGAGCAACATTTTCCTCATGTCAAATTATACAAAATTTGCATCAAGATATGTTATTAAATTGTACCTAGACATCCGAAAACATATTATACTATACGTCAATAAAGCTCAACCCTTGTTAGTTAACAGTCTTATTTAACAAATATGTAAACGTCAGAATGAGGATTTGTGTAGATTGTAGTAATTTTAATTGTTGACTTTGTGATTCAATCTAAGCTAGGCCACCACTGGAAACTTGAAAGCACTGTATGGCTGTTTCGTCCTAATACAAGACTCTTCAACAGTGCATATTCACGATCCCGCAAGCAGAACTCGAACTCAGGACATTCGGTCTCGCGCGCGATCACCTAAATTCTAAACCACTGAAGCGGCATCCATTTGTTTTAATGTTTAACTTTAATCGATCCATGATCTTGCACAACCCTCTATCCATTGCGTGAGGTGAATAACTGTCTCACATCCGATACGAATTGGATTTCACATGCTCACTGGGGACTAGGTTCGGGAGGTAGTTCTCGAATTGACTTATGAATTCGACTATTAAAATCCGTCAATGGTTTGCGAATCACATAAGAAGCTTATGATTTCAAAAAAACATTCTGCAATGTGTAACCTGACTGTTCTGAATATCAGGAATAAAAATCGTTATCAATAACTCCCTATTATCTAAACAATTAATTTCCCTATTCAATACTAGATTGAAAAACAATTTCATTTATTGATTCGTAATTGAAGTATAATATGCTAAAATAGGAAGGTCAAAAAACAATACAAATTCTAATGTTCAATAGTTCATTCAATTCAATTTCGTTTAATGGATGAGTATTGTTTTATTTTAGTTACTATGTCCATGATCTCTTTATACTACTCCATCGATAAAGAAAAAAAAAAGAAACCCTATGCTTTAATTTAGACGCTTTGTAAATCTAAAACGAAGTCTATTTATAAAGTAATTTATCAGATGATTAAAGAAATGAAGAGAAAATGTTTAGTACACAGTAAACCACGAATTGAACACGTTTTTAATTTCTCTTTTTTTAGTATGAGTGTTTTCTTTGGAAAGATACGTTGTTTTTCAGTGCAAATTCTGAACCATTATGATCTAAGAAAAAAAAGAGGTTGCTAGGCTAAATACTACTTAAAACATGTGGTTGATATTCATAATCGTAATGCGAACAAGTTGATAAGGTATCTAAAGATAATATCCATCAACCTACATGAATTGGTAATCAATCTTTTTCGACTGTGCAAACAGTGGAATACATGTTTTCTAAGATGAATCAACATTTTAAAAAGCTAATTTAATCTAGTAATCATATTATTTACTTACTTACTTACTTACTTACGCCTGTCACCCCTCATGGAGGAGTATAGGCCAAACACCGGAATTCTCCATCCAACTCTTTCCTGGGCAATCCTTTCCAGTTATTTCCAGTTGCTACTCATCATTTTCATGTCTGGTTCCAATTCTCGGTTCAGTGTGTTTTTTGGTCTTCCTCTTTTTCGTTCCCCTTCAGGATCCCAAGTCAGTGCTTACTTCGTGATACAGTTTCGTGACTTCACTAATGTATCTTTTATCCCATTCCATCATCTTTTCCTAATTTGGTTTGTTCTCTCTCACAGTAATTTGTTTCTGACGGTATCCGGACAACAGACATTGAGCATCTTGCATAAACAATTGTTAATTGTATATTTAGTTACCTGAAAAAGATATATTCTGTACATCTCAAGTCTGTGCATCATACTGAATGATTTTTTTCATCCCATTTATTTTTCTTTAGAATACTATGTAAACACTATGAAATTAATGCAATTTGTGTTAGTTTTATGATGCAAGACAATGCAAAGATAAGACCAACTGTAAAGCTTGATAAATAAAGATAAATACTTATTACTCTGGTTAAAATCATGAGTCAGTTAAAGCTAGACCACCATGGAAAATCTGGAAACACTGAACGGCCATTGCGTCCTAGTACGGGACTCCTCAGCAGCGCGAAACCAGTAGGTCCTGGATTCGAATCTCACAGGGGGCGAGGTGGTGGATGCGAAATTTCTAAAATCTCCAAAAAACCCCTTCTGAAAATTTTTATTAGTGTGAAAATGTATTTATTATGTATTTTCCGAATCTTTACAATCCAACTGAAATTCAATGAAGAATGTTTTAGTATGAATTTCGTAGCAAAAAGATTTGCTATATCCAGTTATTTGGTATCGATACTAAAAGACACTTAAATTTATTTTAAAAAATTCTAATTCAGGAAAACCCCAGAACTTCCTTTTAATTACTCAGTGTTTTAAAAAAAAAGCTTCCTGGAAAAATCTGAAGACCAAATCACTACATTTCTGTTCTAAATTGACTGATTAATTACCATGTGAATTCAATGTTTCAAAATCTTTTATAAGAAAATTATAATGTCTAAAACTCATTTCCAAACAATCGTGGAATACATCATCTTGTATGTTATAGTTGTCTTTTATTTATTTTCAAGACTATTCAATTAATATGGGAATCAAAGTGAGCAAACACCAAAGATTGTTCTGGAATTCTTTGTATGTAATGTGGGAGTCTTAGAGTGAACCAAAAGTTTTTTTTTGAGAATTCTGTTCACCTAACTTGTCAAAGTTATACAAAATTATAAAAAAAAACTTTCTAATAGCATTTAAATTATTTTTTATCATCTGTACTATATAAAAGCGCAGATTGTGTTGCGAAACACAGTGCTAAATATCCATTATTTTGAAGTGATAAGTCAGTTCCTAAGCTCTTCTAGTAAGCCCCAGGTTAAATCTACACAGCAACTTGAACACAAGAGAAAAGGTAAGAAATATAAAACAAACGCTTAATCTAAAGGTTTGTTTGCGTATAGAAAATCTAGGGTTTTCATAGTATTTAAATGGCCTTGAGTTTCCGGAAAACTCTAGGACGCTACTAAACATAGTGGCAGTATAGGTTTTCATCCAATGGGAAACGTGATATGTCACTTTTCACTTCCTAGATGTTTCTGGCATAACTTCTGTTGAATGCTGATTAGATAAGGTGTTTCTCAGAGTTTTCAGAGCCTTTGTTGAACTTTTTTGAGAAGCTTCCTGGATCTCCCTAATGTGAAAAATACCCAGTAAGATTAAAATTTGTGTAAATTACAGGCGAAACATTTAAGTTGAGGTCCAACTATGTGGCTGTTATCGTCGTCTAACAACAAGAGCAGAATTCATTCAGGCGACGAAAAAGATTTTATGGTTTAAGAGGACGTTTTTTAAGCAGTATACTTTAAATGTAAAGCTTTCAAAACAGCTCTACGCAATTAAAGAACAATGTATTTGTAAAATCTCAGTGAAACCAACGTTTTGCCTAGTAATCTGGTTCAAGCTTTTCTAAGAAATTATAGTCAAACATCAAAATTATAGAATATAAACTTGACAAATAAGTTATTATGAAGAATAACAATGAATTTTTTAACAAATTAAGAAATTAGTTCACCGATAACCTGTTCATTTTGATATTTGCAGTTGATTTTAATCGTAAGAACCCTAAATTCACTTGGTGTTGTTTACTTTAATCTTTCGATTGACGATTAGGACTGAAATTGATCAGTCTCTTGTTGGCTTATGTGCATCCTGTACGCATTGCCTCGATATTGCCTTAATTCACAAGCACTCTAAGCAAATATGGATAGTGTCTAGCAGTGGAATCCAGGACGCACGTTTCGTCCTATTTGGGACTCGTCAGCTCGATGCACCTGCATCTCAAAGTTCATATTCACTCTGGGACCCGAACCCAGTACACTTCGCTTCAAACGCCATCGCATTTTCCGCTTAGCTGCTGAGTCCTGATAGCTACTTGCCTGTACTAACGAGTCCCACCTAGGACGAAACAAGCGTGGTGGATTCTACTGCCAGCCGCTATCCATCTTTGCTGAAAAATAACTCTAGTTATATTATCATATCTACATTATCTTTAAGTCAATGTCTCAAAAGATATAGTCATCTATTTGACGATTACTTTCAGAGTTTATACACTTAATGAAAAAAATAATAATAAATTTACTTTGTATTAATATTGTTTTGTTGAACTTCTTCTTTCGAAGTGCATGATCAAGTTGACGTTTTTATTTTAAAAATGTTTCATCATAAGGTAGTTAAAATCAGAAGATTTTATGTTTAAAACTAGGGAAATAGAATCGTATGATTTAAATACCCAACTTTACTCGATATAAACGCAACGGAAATTGGTTGTCAATGGTTCTGAAAGCTTTTTTCTTATAACAGTCAACTTTATCTGTTGTGAATTCTGGTTAGAACTTAGGAAATCATTCCTGATGTTAGTCAACGGTTAGCATACAATCAAACTATGAAGAAAAAAATCTTGACACCTTGATTTAGTCAACACAAACTTCTCAATTTTATATGATACATGTATATGAACTGTAAACTCAACAATACCCACAACCTCATTATACAAATAACAACTATCTGTTCATTAGTGATTAACTTTGAGAGGTAGTTTTGAATGTTCTAGCGAGAGGCTATGATCATGTAAGTCCAACCATATGAAGCGTATGGCAGATATAAATAGTCTTAATAAGTACTGGTCACACAATACCAGATATTTAAAGACTCAGCTATCTGCCCACTACAAAGCCTGAGGATCTCATGTCTGGGTAGCATTGTGAATGCGCATCACTGAAGTATATGTTAAAACAAGGGATAATACTTTTAACGTGAATCGTTTGTCACATATAAGCTCGTGCACCCAAATATGGACCGCAGGATTTGTCTAAGCTTTGATAATACTAAATAACACTCTGAATTTAAGCAGATAGACTGTAGCTCAAAACTCGAGGTGCCATCACAAAAAACAGTAATTCTAGTTTTAAATAAAAAGCTAATACTTGAAATACTCACTGAAGGCGATGAAGGATGTGTTGCTCGATTTCGTGGATTAGTTGAATTTAAACATTAACACCGTTAAATGCCGGCTCATTGGTCTGGATGTTAAGCGTCCGTGCGCGAGACCGTGAGGAGGGGTCGTGGATGCGCACTGATGAGGAGCCCCGAAATGGGACGAAACGGCCGCCCACTTCTTCCATGTTTTCTATGGTAGTCTAGCTTCAATTGACTCATAATCTCAACTATTAAAATTACTCCATATCTGTTCGTAACCCAGTTTTATTAGGGCTGACAAAATCAAATTAAAATATCCCATTACAATTCTTTTTATTTCAGTGTATATGCATCTACTTTCTTTTTTTCGTTTTTGTTTTCCTCAGTTTACTGTGAGTATACACATGATCGATATCAAGATGAAGGACTTCGTCTATTAGAAAAATATTTACCATATTTAAATCCAGAGACTGGTTTAAGAAATCGAAGTTAGTTATTTGTTTAATACATATTACTTATTTATTTCAGTCATATTTGTTCTGTCATTTCTTTTTTGACGCGTTCAGTTATAATACTATCTATAGTTACTTACTCATGCATATTACAATTCCAACTAGTTGCATAACACCTTCTTCGAACTTTAATGGAAACATGAAATGAGTTGTACGTTGTTGTTGTTTTACACAAATTAGATAGGATGTTTAAATTACTGAGTATATATGTTTGTTGCTAATATACTATGTTACAAATGTGTATTAACAAACCTACATCAATATATACGGTCATGTGGGTACAAATATATATACATATGTATACATATATTCATAAGAGAGAAAATTTCTTGAGCTTATTAGACAGTTGAGTGAGTATATTAGAGATTTATTATTAGAGTAAATGATTTAGTCACATGTGACATACAAGTACATATACATATGTAATTTTTCATTATATTGACTGTATTCTCTAAACACTGCCATTGATCAATCTGATATTAATAGATAGTTTACTTCCATTAATGATTATTATAAAATTTCTCAAGTCAGCTGAAACATAAATCATTCGAATATTGGTGAAGGTAAATGCATTTTTATAATCTATTGCTTTGAGTAATGAATTTTACTTTTCATAAGAGTAAATGAAACACCATATGAAATGGATTCAATATTGTTACTAATAATATCACTTTTAATCAATAATAAAATCGTTTACTTAAAATAATATACAATTTGATCAATATAGGGTTGTGGAGATTATTAAGTTTTTAATTAAGATCATAACTAGTGCAATGGAAGATGGTTGCTTAATTTCATGGATTGGTTGAGATTAGATAGTAACGCCGTTGGGTGCCGGCTAAGTGGTCTGGAGGTTAAGCGTTCGCACGAGAAACTGAAGGCCATGGGTTTGAATCCTGTGAGAGGGATTGCGGATTCGCACTACTGAGGAGTCCCACAATATAGGACGAAATAGCTGTCCAGTTCTTATAGGTTTTCAGTGGTGGTCTAACATCAATCAATTCATGATCTCAATCAAAAACTTAATGATCTCCATAACCTTATATTGATAAAATTGTATATTATTTTAAGTAAACAATTTTATTATTGATTAAAAGTGATATGATTAGCAACAATATTGAATTCATTTCATATGGTATTTCATTTACTCTAACATCAATCAGTTTATGATCTCAATCAAAAATATACAATTTTGTCTTAAAAAGGTGTTTGATTAATGAAACAAATTGTTCACTCAATGTTTATATGTGTTACTGGTCTGTTTTACTCTAAATAGGAATTATTCAATCGCATTAAATTGTCGATAATAACTGTAACTAAAAAGAAGCGTAGTTGTGTTACATTTAATATTGTTATTCTTTGGAGGTTTTCAAGTATACGTCGGAAATTATCACTGATCAATAATGTAATATAGGTTCAGTACCTACTGATAAGTGTCTGAAACGTGTAACCTTGAAACAATATAGCATGATACAAAAACACTCAGGTTTGTAAGACTATTATACTACAATATAAATAGACGATGTTCAAAAATATAATTAAAGCTTCATGATCAAAGCATTCAGCTCAGAGAACAAAACTCTTTACCATCATTTCAGATTTACTACAACCATAAAATCGTTCCATGTAAAATCACACTTATTAGTCTAGATATTACTTTGGGATAAACTTAAAATGGTGATAACCAAACGGGAACGAATTGTCTTAATTTTGCTTTAAACAACAACCCTTAAGAATGTGTATACTACCATAAAGAAAGGTTTATGTATATTTTGGAGAACTGAACTGATGAGATAGAACCCAGGAATTTAATGTTATCTTTCGAACTGTACCTCAGCGAAACAATAATCGACTTTGAAAGTAATTCTGTACAGTTGATATGTTAACTGAGCTATTTCACATAACTAAATAAATAATTGATCATACCATACAAAAATGTCTTCTTGATTTATTGACGGAGACGATTTGGAAGATGTAAAAACCTTTACATATTTGGGCAGCATCATTGATGAACAGGGTGGATCTGATGCAGATGTGAAGGCGCGGATCGAAAAAGCAAGAGCAGCGTATTTACAACTGATGAACATCTGGAACTCAAAGCAACTGTCAACCAACACCAAGGTCAGGATTTTCAATACAAATGTCAAGACAGTTCTACTGTATGGGGCGGAAACCTGGAGAACTACGAAAGTCATCATCCAGAAAATACAGGTGTTTATTAACAGTTGTCTACGTAAAATACTTCGGATCCGTTGGCCGGACACTATTAGCAACAACCTACTGTGAGAGAGAACAAACCAGATCTCAGTGGAGGAAGAAATTAGGAAGAAGCGCTGGAAGTGGATAGGACACACATTGAGGAAAGCACCCAACTGTGTCACAAGACAAGCCCTCACATGGAATCCTGAAGGCCAAAGGAAAAGAGGAAGACCAAAGAACAAATTACGCCGGGAAATGGAGATAGACATGAGAAAAATGAACAAGAATTGGATGGAACTAGAAAAGAAGGCCCAGGACAGAGTGGGTTGGAGAATGCTGTCGGCGGCTATGCTCATTAGGGAACAGGGTAAGTAAGTAATAATGCTGGCCCTAAGCCCGGGTAAAGGAGGAGGATTGCGCATAAGATCAGCTTCCTAATTGTTTAGAAGGCAACCTTGCTTTAAAAAAATGTGATTACGTTTAGTGTTTGCATAATGGAGGAAAGAAATAAAATAATACATTTTGGAGACAATATAACGTAAATTGATTACGAAGCTTAATAAAAGTACAATTTCAAAGGATCATATCTTTTGTGCCAAATATACTTTTGTAAGGAATTAAAGGCTTGCAAGTCAATCCCATATATATGAGTTTAAAAATAGTAGTCATTCCAATTTCAAAGAGGCAGAAGTGTGAAAAATACAAATGTTAAGCGTTATGGTTCTTCAAGAAAGCGAAAGTATAAAAGCAACAAACAACTGGATTGATTTTCCCAATACTACAGGTGACCTATTCAAGAAAATTATTCAGTTTCTCCGGATTTTTCAAGTTAAACAAACACTACTCATTTTTGGTTGATTGTCAGTAACTCAAGGCAATTATGACTGCTGTATGCAAATGATTTCAAATACTTCTGATAGATGAATCTGTAAATTCAGCAGAACAGTTTTATCAATAAATACCCATAATGTTTCCAGATACTAGCAATCTTCATTATAAGTAGATTAGCAATATGAATCAGTCATTACATGTTCCGATGCTGAACACTAAAATAAACTCATCAATTTATTATGATATTTCATTTATCTGAAGAAAGCCTAATACGCCATACTTAATGACGAAACGTTGAAGGCTTTTAAAATAAACAATAAAAAATTACCTTTCCTAAGTAGCTAGCGACTAAAGAAATGTATCCAGGGTTGTGACGGAACACTCACTTTACTATAGATCGCAAATGCAGCAGTTATTCACAAACGATAATCTACACTGTTATTTCAATGTTTAACCGTTCTAGTTTCGTAGTATTTAATCCAGAATAATTAGTACTCCAAATGTTGATGACTATTCTCAGTCGAAGATATTTTTGAACTTGAAGTAAATGATGCTGTTCATTGGAATCTCTGATTATTATATCAAACTTCAACTCAATATCCTAGACCTAAATTATTATTCCATTATTTGTTTTTCACCTTCAAGTGATTACTCGTGATCCCGTAACTGGTTTGGGTGATCTAGAAGCTGAATGGAATCCTCTTAACGGATGTCATTTACGTAGAAGACGTAAGTTTGGAAATTTTGACAGATACCCATATCACCTTGAATGCTCAAAATTTGTCAATATCTTTTGTTGATGATTCATATAAGATGTTAAAGCACTCAATTCAGCTATTCAAGGGTACCTTTTACTAATCTAATGATTTAAAACAGTTACTTCGTTAATTAGTGATTCTCATCGAATTTGTAAATAGCTAACTGCACAAAACAACATTGATTGTAGAATCTGTTGGAAGTCAAGAAGTACCAGTCATCAGTATTTATATTCACCAAATATGACTCAATAAATTTGTATACTTCCGATTTTAATTTCACTTCAAAACATTGAAAATAATTTGTTAAAATGACAATTGTAGGCTGTTTTATAGTCTGTAGCTTTTTTACACCTATCCTTTGTGGTGTAACAAACTTATGCTGGGTATAAATAAAGCCTCTTACAAATAGTCCTAGATTTCTTGCGTAAAAACATCCTCACCTTTATCAAATCGTTTCAAGATTATATCACTGTTTCCTCTGAGAAGCTTAAGACTATTCAATAAGAAACCTATCTGTCGATAACAGAAATAGATGTTTATTAGATTTGAGATGACGAAATTGCTGTAATGACACTGAGTTAGACTAACTAAATTTTCATATTACAGTTGAATATGAGGTCCCTGGAGTTAAGAAATGCTATAAAAGAACGGCTAGACTATAATTTATGGACGAGCCAATCAGAAGCGTTTCAGGGATTTCAAGGTCGCGGCGCCAGTTTCAGTACCTGATGCTCACATACGATCGGTTCACAGCGAATTTTAGGGAAAGCGTGATAATTTAGCGACTACAATAAATGGTACTACTAAAAAGTTCCTTTATTTGTGATCAAGGTAATCAAATGACTTGTGGACCTTGTACAGACTACCGTGATGATGTTGCTTTCGTTGTAATATGTGTTGGAGGAAGAGGTCTCGTAGAATAGAACTTTTCCGCTCAACCCAGATTGAGACTAAGGAAAATTATGGCAGTTGTTGCCAACTGGATAATAAAAGCACCATTACCACTGGCTGCTACCGGGCACTACAATATATACGGTTGACTGAAAAGCGTACAGATGGCTACATAGACTTGTTTATGTGCATCGTATAGCTATCCACAAGTGGCATATTGTGGACACAATGAAGCTATGTGGTCGAGGCTGGAAGCGTTTTTGCGACTTTATCATGTCTCCAGAGGCCGACTATTATGGAGCCATATGGATGATTTCCCCTATTTAATTCATTACGATTTTAGAGCCTATTGAACCATGTAAAAGAAGTGTATCCACTTTAATTCTTTGATTTTGTATTATATTTTTTTACTCTTTGCTAACTGTCTTCTGATTGGCTAATATTTCTCAAGGTCACATAGGATTCGTTCAAAAGTCGTTCATAAATTATAATCTCACCAAAAGAACTTTTAACAAATTGATTAAGCCGGAATTCGAAATGAAGGAAGCGTGATTAACGAATTATCAAATATACCTTTCGATAAGTATTATTTGATTTCCTACTTTCCAGAAGTAAACGTAACATTACATATTGAGTAATAGCTTATATATTTCGCTAAAAGATAGTGAACCGATAATCGTCGAACTGTAGAACAGTCTACATGTTTGCCTTAATTCATATATATGTTTTTATCAAAAAAGGAAATACATGATTTCTCACTAATATTAAACTATAGGAAACCATTAACTGTCATTGCTTGTGAATGAAAGACTGATTATATCACGAAATATAAATGACTGTGATCGATAAGATGATCATTCAACTCACATAAACAGAGTTTCTTGACATTATTTTAGACTTTATCTTTAGTCCTTCTAAACAAATAAATCATCTACTTTATTCTACAGAATTCTGGGTTCACTTTCCTTTCACTTCCTTTCATCAGGAAGACTAAATTAAACACAACATTTTAATTAAGGAGAGACGACTGTTTTATACAAATGAAACAACAACTTTTGAATGCAAAAGGGTTAGTTCTTTGACAAACTGGAAAGTTAGTTTAAAAAACAAACCAATCACCTTATAGCTATACCCTTTTGTAGCATCATTTCAGTGCAAGAAGACAGAAATATGATATTTTGTCTGATCAACAGTTCAGAAATCGATCGAAATCCAAACATAAATATAATCATAACGCAAACACTTAAGACCAATTTTTATACTGGTTGCACAAGTTAGCAACCATTTGAATTTAGTAGCCTAGTGGATAATGTGTTGGTGCTAGATACTGTTTTTGTGTGTTAGTATAAACACTAATAATGCCATTAATAATTATTATTAATAACAAACACTGGGATGCGAGTACATTCAACTGACTAATCCGAAATAGGAGAACACAAGCTGCCAGGACTGCACCGTTAGCCGCGGACCATAAGTAAATTGAAACTAGTAACTACAAAGTATATTGATGAATTCTCTCATAATGCATCTAGGCTGGTAGAGGTTTATCAAATACCGTTCCCGAAACTAAACAAGGGGGAATAACAAACAACAATATTTCTCTCAATATTGGTCTTACTGCTTTTATCAAATAAACTATCTGAAATAAATTGCACAAAATAATTTAATAACTATTACCCTTAGGTATGTTTTTGTGGTTCACACGTAAAGCAAACCGTTAGTATGACTTAAGTGTTCTGTCTCCGTCTTACATGAATATAATTTGTAGAGTATTGATTTTCATCGAATTAAAATGTGATAATTCGACCGAAACACAAACGGCTTTACGATAAGAGGAAGAGCAAGTTAAAATATTTTAATATTGACCATCCTGAATTATATGACATGGCTACAATCACATGAACAGAGTATTTTTGTTCTGGCAGGTTTATCTCACCCTGTAGTTGAAAATATATTTCATTGAGCTATGAAGTTCCATCTATAAAATGTAATTATTTGAAGTGATGGATATTACCATCTGCAAACTATTAGAGACTACTTCTCACTTATCTACACAAGTACCGTTGCTCTTACATTCCTACTATTTTTATGATTAATAGAGTACCAAATGTTAAGTTTGGATATTTTCCTTAAGGAGCTACAATTGTTCATCAAAACAATAGTGAGAACTTTCCAAACCACAAAAAACAGTACATAATCTAATTTTTCACATTATAAATAAAATATTTTATGAATGGGAAAGAAATATTTAGGCTTAGTATAATTGAACCTAATATTACATAATGTATCACAGGTTGATATAAAGTCATATACCCTCCTTGTAGCTTTGCAGTCGACACCATTAAAAGAAGATTTCAATCTAGATCAAACTCTATAAACTTAGTTATATAACACGGAAATGACCTTTTATTTAATAAGTATCTACTAAGGTATAAGACCATTATTGATAGGGATCACTTACTCATGAGTTTAAATTCATTCACGTTATTCGAATGCATACAAAATGTTTCCATGCTGACGCAAACTAACAATAATTAGCGACTAAATTCTAGCTTCAATTCTTGTTTATTTGGAAGCATTATCGATAGTTTCAAATTAGTAGAACTATAGGGATCACGACGAGATTCACATATTACAGTAAATAAAGTTGATGATAAATTCAACTGAAAATCATATCTGAACAAAGTGATTTATAACTGATCATTTCATTGGATCATAATATTTTCAAGCAAAAAATCCAATTTCACTTTAGTTGTTTAGTCGGCAACCCATTGTTATATAAGTACAAAACCCACAGATACTAGCTCTTAGAGATTACGCTGCATATGATTAAATGACTCATATTGGTCTAACGCAACCCATTCCGTTTTATTACTAGATAACATTTGTCCACATACACCTAAATTACTAATCCATAGTACATTGAAAAGTAAGTGAAGTCAACATTTACAATTAATTGATCACCGAGTAGTGATCAATGTCATAGTTGCCTATTCATTTAGTGCTGATAGAAATCTGTCGATCAAGTTGTAACTTGACTACTAAGATAAGTAACTCGATATTATGTGCACCTTTTTTCAAAACATACTATACCTCTAAAAATATATTAAATCAACATTGAATTGATTTGTTGAAACATTTACACTACATTTAAAAGGAACTTTATTAAAAAGTCATTGGAAACTATGCGAATGGAAAACATTTTAATACTTAACATCAGGATTCAAATGGTTAACCTGTAGCGTACGTTCTCTGATAAAAAAGTTCGTTTCCAGATAATGAAACTCATTTTAATAGCCAATCTAATTATTGATGACGGTGAAATTATTACACACATAAAATTTCGGAAAAGACCAATTAGTTAGAAATCTTGATTTGCAAATTCATGTCTGGAGAAAATATTTAAGAGATATAACAAAGATATTAAACTTCAAATCTCACTTTATTCATTAGTCAATTGTCAAATCCATTGACAGAAAGGGGGTTTTGACGGTATTGTAATAATCTAACAGTTGAATTCATGAGTTCATTAAAGCTAGACCATTATAGAAAACCTTCCAGGTTTTTCATTCACGTTTTCTAGCCTTAATAATAATTGGTCAGAAAAATACCTTGGTGTAGTATAGAACAGATGGTTTGAAGGTAATGATTAGTGCAACAATGTATAACAATTCTATCATTAAATACTATCGTTTTTTTTAATATTTATACTATCTACATATCTCTCAAACATTAATACAGACTTTCCTCATCGTGATCCAATTAGAATGGAAGGTGATATGGGTACTGAATACAATTGTTTGTATACTACTAAAGAGCTCACATGTAAAGATCGTGTTAGTGAGTTCAAACAAGTATTCTACTGTTTATTTTCATATGTGTATAATAGTATTATGTAATGGATATAAAGTAATATCTAATTTTTAATATTATTCAATGTTTGACTATGTTGTTCTACTTAATTAGTTCATTTAATTCTTAGTAACAAATAAAGTCATATAAATGATTGCCATCACCACATATACTCTGTAATCAGTTATTGATAATAATAGTAACAAAATAACTAATTCACTTCACTGGTTAGCGTTTTTATTAGCGAGTTAGTTTTCTACGGGATGGGGTCACCAAACTCATGCTCAACCCTCCTCCTTTATCCGGGCTTTGGACCTGCAGAAGCGCCAGAAGGGCTCCGGGCGGCGTTTAATAATTTTATATTTGGATATTAAGCTATAAAGAATATAATTGATTTTCTATAATTTTCTAGAAAACAATAAACTATTTAATCAAATTACAACTTGCTCGATAAAATTCAATAAGATATTGATTATCGAGTCTTGAACAATTAGTTCAAATCATTTCAATGGACGAACCAATCACGTATAAGATAACAGGTCTAGGATTTCGGCACGAAATCCACTCATCCATTTAGATAAATAGAGTTTTGGCATTATAGCTGATATTAGTTCGTGATGAAAACCGGAAATTTAATTCCTTAGCTTAATCATCAACTGTAAATTATAATTATAATTCCTCACACAGGTTCATAACACTCATTTGGTTCTAGTTATCAGGTGGACACTATCAAAGTCAGTCAAGCGCCTCTCAAAAGTCTATAAATTATAGTCTCACCGCAAAATCAATGACAGCTTCAATAGCTCAATATTAACGCTGGATAAATTGAATTCAAACGACACGAGGAATATCAATTTACTCATAACAATGTAGTAAACTAGAACACAAGTGGGTACAATCAAATGTATTTAATGACAAAATTACAGAACATGTTAGTAAAATCTAAGAATCATACAGTAAATACTTCATTTACAAAATTTCAATTGACCATCTCATACTTTATTGTTCCTGCATTTTCATATCAATTGCTTTTTGTTGCCATTCTTTCCTTCTCGATCTTCTGCTTCCAGACATTCTAATGTTGACTATCGTTATATACTACTCATGTCGATATAAGTAGCATAAACCACAACAATAGATACACCATAATAATGATCGCTACTTTTCTACTACCTCCAATCATCTAATACTCAAATCATTACATTAGTTCTTGTGTATAATTTTTTGATTGAAATCATGAGTCAATTGAAGCTAGACGAACATGGAAAACCTGGAAGAACTGGACGGCCGTTTCGTCATAGTATGGGACTCCTCAGCAGTTCGCATCCACGATCCTGCATCACGCGAGATTCGAACCCAGGACCTATCAGTCTCGTACCAAGCGCTTAACCAACTAAACCACTGACTCATGACTTCAATCAAAAACTTAACAATCTCCACAACCCTTAAACTGATATATAATTTCTGTTATTTATTTCAAATACAGAATGTTCTCTTAGTTATGAATAAGTATGAGAATAAATCTGAAAAAATATAAACAAACAATGAAACATTATGAATAATCATAATAAAGAACAACTGACAGAAAAGTTTTACTATGAATTTTCTTCATTAAAATATTGATCATAAAATGTTAAAACACATGTCTAAAACAAGATATTATAGCTAGTATTCAAATCCTTCGTAATCAATAAGGTGATTGAGCAAATCAATACTTACCTGACAACATCAATTACATTAAAATCGATTATTATCATAATTATCAATTTATTTATTCATCATATATATATGTTCCCAGTATTGATTATTTTTACTTATCCTTAGCATAAATAATAATACTTTTTTAGATACTACAGATACAAACTATTCAAATGGGTACTTTTATGTGGATCATTTGAATAACAAAAATGAAAATAAACACAGTGATGTTAATTATGATAATAATAATAATGATCATAATCATAATCATGAAGATTATACTCAAGGTAATGAATACCTATGAAAAGCTATGAATTAGTTCAACCAACCATATGTATATGATTTTTTTAATAAAAAAAGGGATCTGTATATCAAATATAACCTTGAAAATAATTGTACTTGTTAAGGAAAAAACTGGATAAAATTTCACAAAATACATTAGGTTCTAACGTTTACAGAATATTACGATTCTATACTCTAATGTAATCCTCAATCGATATTATCATTTAATGTGTTACATTCAGTTTGGTTGACTTGATTAGGATTTCGAGAAATTTATGTCGACGGCGTTTAATAATTATTTACTTATTTACTTACTTACGCCTATTACTCCTAGAGGAGCATTGGCCGCCGACTAGCATTCTCCAGCCCACTCTGTCCTGGGTCTTCTTTTCTAATTTCATCCAAGTCTTGTTCATTTTTCTCATGTCTATCTCCACTTCCCGGCGTAATGTGTTCTTTGGTCTTCCTCTTTTCCTTTGGCCTTGAGGATTCCATGTGAGGGCTTGTCTTATGACGCAGTTGGGTGCTTTCCTCAATGTGTGTCCTATCCACTTCCAGTGCTTCTTCCTAATTTCTTTCTACGCGCGTTTAATAAATAGCGTACAGTTATTATGTATTTAGGTGTTTTATTGAAATCTGTATTGTTTTAAGATGATTTCTGATAATAGATTGAAATTAGAAGAAGATCTTACAATATTACGAATGAGATGAATTTGCAGAAGTGTATCACTTGATTCTGGCCTAGTATCGTCTAGTTGTCATCATTAACACAAATCTTCAATATTTCGATAGGGATTACATATATTTACAGTTACGATGTCAGAGGAATTATCCTGTAACATGTCATTTAGCTATAAAAAGCTATCCTTGGACTGAACTAATCTCAACAAAGTTCATAGTAAATTGTAATCTAACTTTAAACAATCATGCTAAAACTACTTGCTATTTACTTAACATTGACAATTCAATAAACCCAGAAAGTCATAACAATTTATTTGGTTGATACTTCTTTTTTGGCCAAACACGTTAATGCTTGATTATTTCCCTTGAAGAAACTTGAACTGGAATTCTTAGAGAAATTTTTGATTCATTTTAATTCTAATCTCTGAGTGTTTTACAAACATTTTTCTATGTGTTTTTACTATGTAAAGAATGTTCTCTGCAATGTTGACTTTTTTCTAAGCACTGACAATAATCTAACATCTAACTAGGTCGTCGGAAAATTCATATACAAAGTTTTACATTGTAGATTTAATCACAATTGATTGATCGCTGGGTGGCGATTAATGCCATGTGTGTCTAGTCCTTATTAGCGCGGACCGAATGCTATCGACCATGTTGCAATGTGGCCACCAGTCTAGGTGACTCGACATTGCGGGCACTATATATTGAGATTAGATGGTGGTTGGAGGTAGTCGACAGAAAACCCTGGACTCGGGTTTCGTGCTACTTGGCACCCGTCAGCAAGGTGTACCTGTAATCTTGAGGGAACTGGTGCTCTCATCTCAGTCTTACAGGAGGTCGGTCGCGGCTCGGATAGCTCAGTGTTAACATCTCTGACTGTGAAGCTGGGTGACACGAGATCGAATCCGCCTGAGAGCACCAGTTCCCTCAAGATTACAGGTACACCTTGTTTGACTTCATTAGCATTGACACAGAGATATAGATTTATACTTCAAATAGTCAAGATTTTGCTACTACATAATTATCAATGAAAAACTCAATTAGTTATCGTAATGAACATTAAAACAAAAGTGAAATATTTTAAAGCATAGACGAAATAATCAGGCAACCATCAGTGATCACATATAAATCATACAAGATAAAACATTGAATTAAATTAGTATTTTATTTAGTAGATGTATGTATATAAATAGAACCATCGGTATTGTAACGTTAACTTCTACTTAATTACTTGGTCTTTCTAATTATCTCCATTAAATGCATTGTGAAATATAAAAAAAAATCATCCAATTAGTTTAGCTGATTAAATTAATGACAAACATTTATAATTTACTATTCTTTTTTTCTATGTTACACTATATTTTCATTCTTCTTTCATTGCCCAATTGATAGACCGTGATCCAATAACACTTCAAGGAGATTTAGGTGAGGAAGTAGACATGTTAAGACCACATGGTGGTAGGCCAAGAAATAAAATTGATCATAACATACATGTTTGTAAGTCCATAGTTTCCACCATAATTTTCCAAAAATACTTTAAACATATATATATATATATATATATATATATATATATATATATATATATATTACAGAATAATATATGTAGCATAATGGTACATACGTTTGCTTCATTTCATCTTGGTAATCTAAACATTCCACGACTATATACTTACAACTATCCTTCTTCATGAACTATTTTATTTAAACCTTCTGAATTCATTTAGTTCATCTGAAAAGATTAACAGATTATTCACAGTTTTAAAATTACCAGTATCTAAGAAATCTCACAATTAAGTACTTTTACACAAAATCAATTTGAGTGATCATAGTAAAACTTGCTCATTCACATTGTTCAACAACATTTCATACTGTGATTGAGTCTATTTTTCCGATCAGTTATGTACTGTTCAATAAATAAATGAAAAAAATTGATTTTGTTTTATTATTCAACAATCATAAGTGAGTACAATTGTTATCAATGAATACGAGGATACAAAACGCATTTCTTTTAATCAATACAGAGAAATTATAATCAGTTTATGTGACAAGTAATTGAAGATTCCTGAAATTTGATGACCTTAATTATGTAACAGAACTGATCAGTGTAAACTATAATTTTTAGATATATCAGTCAATGGTTCAAATGGATGTGACAAAATGATTTTTCACAACATCTCAAATATATCTTAATGAAGAGTCCCAGTTAATATGAAGTCTAGGTTCATGGTTCTTTGATGAATGCTTTTAACGACATCAGACAAAGCCTATGCTCGAGTTTTCTAGTGCAAACACATACTTTCTATAATATTTTGAAAGTTGTAATTGAAAAATGAATCTTGTTATTTGTCTTTTGTTTTTCTTCAGCAAGGTCTGATTCTATCAGTGGTCGATGCGAATATAATGTAGAAAACAATTCAGTAAATCAGTATAATGAAAGACAATGTAACGAAGAAAATTCAAAAAGATATTCTTATCGTAAGTTAATTTTTAAAAAACAGACCTAAAAATTTGAAATTTCAATACACTGAAAACAACAACTTGGTAAAATCTGAGAACCATACAGTAAATACTTCATTTGCAAAATATCCATTTATTGTCTCAAAGTTTATTGTTCCCTCATTTCTATATTAATCACTCTCTGTCTTTGTTCTCTTCTCTTCAATTCTCTCAAATCTTCTGCCTCCAGGCACTCCAATTTCAATTGGTGATACATATTACTTATATCTGTCGAAATCAGTAGTACACACCATACTACCAATTAAGTTAATGAAAAAAACTACAAATGTGAAGAATAATTAAAAAGACTAAAAATGTAAACAAACTTATATGAAATAACACAACATATTTTGTTTCGTATCCTTATTTTCACTTTTTCCACTCAACTAATTAAATTTAGCTTTGTGGTTAACAGTAACCAAATCCATATCATTGATTTCTCACTACTAAAAACTCCATTTACTCTTTGACTTCCTCTCTTTCCATTCATTAATCTGACAAATCATATACCTGATTAGTGCTTCCTTTACCTTTCAAGTATTCTTTGTTTATTTCATTATTTCAATTAACTAATATAATGTTTATGCTTACAAATTTCTTATGAATTGAAACTCATTAACTTTATCAGTCAAGTTCGTACTTCTTCAAGTAAATAGTTCAAATTAAAATCATCACAGATAAATAAAATCTGTATGAAACGATCATTCAGTCATGTTCAAATACTATTGTTGTCTGAATCATTTATCTAATGTCTTTTATACAATGAACCATATATTTCTGTGGAATTTATAGTAGTGTAAAAATAATCTCTTATTCAAATAGACAAAACAGCTAAAAATAATAATAATCCATAAGATAAATGAATAACATATGTTATTCCTATCAAAAGGGTTTTATTTGGAGGTTGTAGTAATTTCAATAGTTCAGATCATGAGTCAATTAAAGCTAAACCACCATGGAAAACCTTACTGTACTGGACGGCCGTTTCGTCCTATTGTGTGACTCCTCAGAAGTGCGCATCCACGATCCCGCCTCGCAAGATTTGAACCCAGGACATATCAGTCTCGAGCGCGAACTCTCAACCACTAGACGACTGAGCCGGCATCCAACGGTGTTAACGTCTAACTTCAACCAATCCACGAAATTGAGAGACACATTCATTGAGTTACTATACCACAACAGACCCGGTTTAAATTCCGCCAAAATTTAAAAGATCTTTAAAAATTGAACTATTAATCATACAAATACATTTATATATCCTGAAAATTCGCATTAACTTGACTTAAGACAGAATACATTGTGAATTTCAGCATGTTTAAAGTTATAGGTTCATAAATAGGACAAGATATCTATTCACTCTCCTCTAAATTTGTTTACGGATACTTAATTATTCAATATCTAAATGACAATATCCAGGTTCTCAGAAAATGCAAAATGATAATAATGGTGACCAACCTATAAGCATTAATATAGCAGTCACAAACTAGAAGTTTGCAAGGCATATATTTCGTTTTACAAAAAGTTTGTTAAATGAAATAACGTGAATTTATCGATACTGGAAGAATTTTTACAATCCGAAACCAAAATGCCGTTATTTGACCATACTACTTACTAATCAAAAAGTAGTATAGTTATATCTCTAAATGTAAATCAATTATTTTCCTTTGATAATTTTCATTCACTAGAACACTACACATATTTCACTTTTGTCCCTATTGGGATAGGTTTTAAATCATTTTGTTTATCGGTAATTGTCCTGTAAAATCCTGTCTTTTACTTTGTTTCATTAAAATTTCATAAATGAATGATACTTATTTTTTTTTATTCATAGTTGCTACAGATCCGATAACTCATTCACTGCCAGAAACAAAACTAGTTCGATCTCAATCAGTACGACATTATAAAGAAGCATGGGGTAAGGTTTACAAATTAAGATAGGACATTTTAATTAATTTTATATGGATGCTTTATTAATGAACTATATAAAATATGCCGGATTACGAAATGATTAACTGACTACTGATATCAATTCGGTTACAGTATTTTGAGTCATTTTCATACATCATTTTACTTTTAATGAATAATTTATGATTTTGCCCAGGATTCAAGTTATAAGTGAACAAATATAGTATTCACTGCCACAAATGCCTCGGTATTTAGATAAGTAAACGCCTTAAGCAATGCGTAGTGTCCAAAGGACCTTTTAGATTTAGTTTCAGATCGTTTTCAATCCATAGTTGATAATATCTACATGTTTTGCAGATGCATTAATGAGCTTATGAACAAAATATTGCACATTAACTTCCGCTTACTAAATAATGTTTTAAGTCGTCCTAAATAAACTATGCCATTTTATCCTACCATATTGTTTGAGTCCTTCTCACATAGTAGAGTTGTTTTCGTAACAATCTTTGATAAAAATCATTGATACAGTCTATGTTCACCAAAAACAAAAAAGGCAATCAGAAATTATATCCTATTTCATTAATATACACCCACATCATGAGACCATGTAATTACAGTATCTTAGAAGTGAATTTGATTTCTTTCTACACATTACGTGATAAAAACCCACCATGTCCTAATTCTCCTCTCCCAAATCGTTTTGATCAAAACCAATAAGCCTACATTACAGTAAATTGATTTTAATTTCTAATAGATGACATTTGGTCTCATTTTATACTTGACCCGTTAAATAAAAAAGTACACATTGAGTCAATATCCCAAATTTATTTGATTATCCAAAATACAAGTCCTATTATGATTACTTACTTACTTACTTACGCCTGTTACTCCTCGTAAAGGAGCATAGGCCAATCACCAGCATTCTCCATCCAACCCTGTCCTGGGCAATCCTTTCCAGCTCCTACCAGTTCCTATTCATCCTTTTCATATCTGCTTCTATTTCCCGACGTAATGTGTTCTTTGGCCTTCCTCTTTTCCGCTTCCCTTCAGGATTCCAAGTGAGAGCTTGCCTCGTGATGCAGTTTGACGATTTGCGTAATGTATGTCCTATCCGTTTACATCGTATTTTCCTAATTTCTTCTTCAGCTGGAAGCTGGTTTGTTCTCTCACACAAAAAGCTGTTGCTGATGGTATCCGGCCAATGGATGTTGAGTATCTTGTGAAGACAGCTATTTATAAATACTTGTATCTTCTTGATTGTGGTTGTTGTAGTTCTCCAAGTTTCAGCTCCATATAGTAGAACTGCCTTGACGTTGGTGTTGAAGATTCTCACTTTGATATTGGTTGAAAGTTGTTTTGAGTTCCATATGTTCTTCAATTGTAGGAATGCGGCTCTTGATTTGCCAATCCTTGCCTTTACGTCTGCATCGGATCCTCCTTGTTCATCGATGATGCTTCCCAGGTATGTGAAGGATTCTACATCTTCCAGAGTTTCGCCATCAAGAGTGATTGGATTGCTGTTCTCCGCTTTGAATTAGAGGACCTTTGTTTTCCCCTTGTGTATGCCGAGGTCTACCGATGCAGAGACTGCTGCTACATTGGCTGTCTTTATCTGCATCTGTTCGTGTGTACGAGATAGGAGAACTAGGTCATTTGCGAAGTCCAAATCGTCTAATTGGTTCTGAGCTGTCCATTTTATTCCGCGTTTTCCTTCAGATGTCGAGGTCCTCATAATCCAGTCGACCACCAGAAGAAAAAGGAAGGGAGAGAGTAAACAGCCTTGTCTTACTCCGGTCGTACTTAGAATGCATCTGTCAGCTGTCCTCCATGCACGTCCTAATATGATGGAAATATATAACATAACTTAGAGAAAGATGACACGCATTTATGTTTGTCAATAAAATTTTCTTTCAGTTTAGAATTAGTTGATCGACAATCCACAAGATGAATCAATGAAAATATGAACTTTCTTCTGCCTTAAATTTCTCATTGATATTACTATAACTCTAAGAAGGATCTTTTACGAGCATTCTGTCGTTATTACTTGAAATGAAGTAGAAGAAAATCCCAGAATACTTCACTTTATTTACTGACTTACTCTTTTTCGCTACTTTGCCAGTACATTTCACTTCCAATTCACTAATTGGTATACTATGTTTCGTTGATTTCTCTTCAATTACATACAATCTAATATTTTTAGTTATCTTCATCTAGTAATATAATGTTAAAATTCAATTGATAATGCATAAGTTGTATGGAGTGTAACAGAAGTTGAGTTTTAAAACAAGGTTTTTTATAACTACTTCAAATACAATGAATTCATTGTATTTTGCAAATACTGTCGTTTTTACTTCGTTTCTCAGTAGAGTGCCCTAGATAGATGTGGTGTAGTAAATAATAGACGCTTAGGTAATAAACAAGACGAAGTATGATGAAAAGTACTCTACCCATAAGTAGGAGTCGTACATAGTTTCCAAACATTAGTGAATACATTTATTGAATACAACCACAAGTTATAAGGTATAAGTCCAGTTTGTTCTCTTATATTCTTTATTAATCTTTCTGGTATGAAGATTCAAAAACGTAGCGTGATATAGTTTAAATTAATCATTAATCTTAAACAGTTTGAGAATAAGGTTCAAAGACATTTGACAACTCCCCTCATACACTTAGCGACTGAAGTAATCCATTGTGATATACCATAACATAACTTCATATGAGTTCTTTGATGCAAGGATCTATGGTTAACTCTTAATACCAAATAAACACACCAGTTATCACTCGTTAGTTGCTTCCTTTACGTAATCTAGGTGTTGAACACTTACTATTGAGACAGAAGAAATAATTAATGATAAACAGGTATAGAAGTCAGTTACCAGTTGTTAATTATTTTACATTAAGAAAAATAACCCCTCTATAATATTAGCTAAGTTACACTAGCTGAGTTGATCTTTGGTAAATGACGAATATTAATTTCCTGTATAATGTTTTTATGTTTGTTCTTTCATCTTAATATGATAAATGTTTAAATATATTTCAGCTACTCATGATCCAATTGGTTATATGCACAGAACTGGTACATCATATAAGACGGATAAAGTTCGAGGAATGAAACATTTTCCAAGCAATAAAAGTATGTTTTATGTAAAATTTCATTATTACGTAACCATTTGTTACAACTTGTTTATCTTCAAAAAGAATCATTGCCAATCTATTTAAATGTAAGTAATAATAATAAGTAGGGAAATTTCTATATAACCAAACAGTATTAAACTCATATCAATGATTGACTTTAAGCTCATAAAAAGTGGTTGATTTTTCTGCTCTTTTTGCTAACCGAAAGAAAATATCTCGATATTTGACAGTTAAAATCAATCGACAGGAAAATGTAAAATTAGATTTTGGAGTAAACAACACCGATCCGAAAGGTATATTTGCAAGGTGAATAGTTTAATATTATCAACGCTGTCTAAAACACTCGATAACACTAGTATAGATACATCAGAGGTGGCTTAATCTCTTCAAGATTATTGATACACCTTGCTAAAATTTGTCAACTAGCTTGGTATACAACCCCTGAGGATTCTTTCATTTGTCTTCAAGCACCTACAATTAAATAAGGAGAATCTTGATGAAAAATTATTCCTTCAAAATTCTTTGAAACCTGATGTCGTGTAAACCAATTTTATTGATATTGATGATTCAGAGGTCATTTGAGAAAAGCTTTAATTGTAGGTTTCGTGTTGGTTTGCACTCGTCATCAATGTGTAACTGCACTCTAGAGGAAACTGATGTTCACCAGTAGAGTTTGAGTTCAATCCACTCCCATAGTTATAATCAGAGATGTTATCGCTGAACTATTTGAGTACATCAAAGTGTATATACATTATGAAGAAAGTTAGTTCTCAGGTGATTGTGTGTATCTAAAACTTATTTTCAAATAAAAGAAACTAGCTTGTATTTTATTAATACTGAAAGCTTGTAACGTTAAACTGTCTAAAATAGACAACTTTTAATTATAACTCGATTGGATATCACGATCACTATTTCTGTATATTTTTAAGCAATATGCTTAACGAACTATCAGGTTATCTTCAAGTATTACATTGATTATAAACAGTTATATAAACTACAATTTACTATTTTCTATAGATCCCGTGACTCATCGATTATCAACTAATCATCATCGGCAGCAGCATCGTCCCCAACCGACATGCACTGCCTCAATATCTAAATTCAATACCCTTAGAGGTTTGTTTAAGAAATTCAATTCAGAGCTAGAGCTAACCAAAAAGCCAATGTCAGTATTTAATCTTTGCCTTGTAAAAGCTCTCATGTTTAGTTAACCAGTTCTGTTTAAAATCCGAATGTTTACTTGAATAAATGTTCAATTCAATCACTTGACTATGATATTCACCCTTGAAAAATAGTGAAAATCACCACTAAGTACTTCCAGCATATATATATATACATTTTTTTCCTGTTATATACTCCAAGTAAAAATAAATTTGGTTTTTGGTGCATTTCCTAATCGTCATTTATAATAATTATTTTAATAGACATCATAAGAAGTTTGTAAAACAAGCCAACTTTCTCATCGTTTCCTACAGAATCAGAAAAGTGTCACTAGTGACATCAAACTTATGTAGAAAGATTATTTATTTCTAACTTGATCTAACATTTAAACCTCGTCAGTTGATCATTTTCCGAGTTGTTCTTCTTATCTTTTGAGAAACTGTTGTCAATTAACAAATATGCTAATTTTCCATTATGAGTAGTATGAATTTAAATAATTCCAACGATCATACATAAACAATTAGCTTAAATTAAAATCTCCATAAAAATTAAACTAACAGTTGTTATGTGGAACATTCATATATCTTAGGAGTAATCTAAAAATTATTTTAAGATGCTTCTGTTATGTCGATAAAAAGGCACTTTTTTGAAAAATAGTTCGTTTGTTGATTCATCAATCGGATTTCTTTTAGTGAATAAAATCATTAACTCAACCTTCTGTTTACTCTTTACTATTACAATATCAATTGATAGCTGTTGACTAGTGTATTATTCCCAGGATTACCCCAGGTGTAATAGTTCCTAGGTTCGAATCTCGCGGGGTGCGGGATCGTGGACGCTCACTGCCGAGGAGTTTCATACTAGGACGAAACAGCCATCCAATGCTTCCAGGTTTTCCATGTTCGTCAAGCTTCAAATGACTCATGATTTCAACTAATGAAATTTCTAAAAAATCTCCACAAAACCCCTTCTGATATATATATATATAAATATACGCTACTACTCAAGCTTTGTTCTACCTTTCATAAGTCAGTTAACTGAAATAACATTACGTGAAGATCATTATATTCCTTAGAACAAGATTTCATTAACGACCAGGTTTATACACTAAAGTTGACGTAAGATCTAATTAACAACCACGTATGGTGGGTCATCTAGAAAAGGAGACCAGAGGATTGTAGTTCAAAACATTTTTAAAGTTGTCTTCCATTACAGACTAACATAAGCTTGGGGACCAGAGAAAACTAGACAGCAGTGAACTGCTTTGTCATCTTGGTTTTGAATTTCTTATGAATGTGCATTCATCAATTAACAAGTGATCCAAAAAAGAATCATCACTAACTCTGAGTTAGAACTCAGTGGTATATACTTTTTAACTGCATTTAACTAGTGATATAACAAATATCACATATTTACTGCTTCTGTATCCATAGAAAATCGAACAACTAAGTAAGAATGCTAAATCACAATCACCAAGAGACATTAAGGTCCTTATCATTTTATCATTTAAAACATTTTAAGCGATACATCTCGACAATTTGTAATGATTATAATGACTAGAGATCAATTTAATTTTGGTTAGTATAAAAATAAAAAATTGTAATCAAACGAATGATTATCACCATAGTTATCATTAAAATTCTTTACCAGAAAACAGAAGAGTGACCTCAAAGATAACAGAAAGATTTATTCTTACAAACTGTAAATCAATAAAAAGTCAGAAAACTAATCCACAAATGATTAGTTATAAAGTTATTATACAATTCAATTAGATCATTAATAGGTGTACCATATACAAAACTAATTTAGTTTCAGTAAAACTTTTATCATCCTGAAGTGCATTACGTAGACAAATTGATTTTCAATGTAATTCATTTATAAAGTACACTTTTGTGTATTCAGATTTCAATTGTAACTTTATGTAAAGTCACAAATGGAAGTAAGAAATGAATAAATAAATGTATATAAAGAAACTCTTAGGTTATTTCTTACTAAATGGTGTATTTCTTGGTAGAAATTTAAACTATCAAACACTAAGTATGGAATAATGACGTGTCAACCCAACTGAAAACCAGAAAACACTAAACATTTATTTCATTCCAATATGAAACCCACCAATGCACATGCACGACCGCACCACGAACTAGACACAGGACCTTCAGGTCTCACAATAATGTCCGGAATTGATTGCAGCTAGATATGAAAACTATTGGATCCCGGTTCAGTGATCCTAATTTTAAGCTCTCCCCACGAGACCTGAAGGTTCCGGGTTTATTGCTTGATAGAGTCATGGATGAACACTTCAGAAGAGTCCTACACCAGGTCTTTCTTGTTTTTAATAGCTATCTAAATTTAATCGGTTTGCGGTCTCAATTATCGACAAACGGTTCACTACTTTCAGTGATGGACTGTGTAGATTGTATATCTAGTGACTGCATAACCATAAATTTATGTATGAATGTAAATGTTAATTAAACACATACGTTCAATAATCAAGAACTACCTATTTTTTTTAACGATGACACTTTAGTGAAAAAGGTGTTTAATTCAGTTTACGTGACTTGTCCGAAATCATAAGTTCGAAAACCAAGTAAACGTGAATTACAAAAAAAAGGTATTACTCTAGAAAACAAATAGATTCTTATGGTCACCTTAATTCCTAACTGACTAAAACGATAAGTGGAGAACTACCAACTACCTCTAATTAGAGAAAAATATAATCTGTTAATGCCTTAACCCTTGTGATATATATATATATATATATATATATATATCTGTAATTGTACATACACGCCTTTGTATTTTATCCCACCTTATCTTAATTATATTAATATATTGTATTAACCAAGTCATTTTAGTATAAATATACACTTAAAACACTAACTTTTGTTTATCTATTAACAAACATTTTAAACCATGATAACCCAACAAAAATGGGTTAAACTAAAATGTTCACATATCATATTATTTAAATCAATCTTTATAATATTTCATTCTACCATTCTTATTCCCTGATCCTTAAATGGTGACTTAGTGATGATCGAATTCTATCGACGAAGTCCCAATGTGACCATTGCTTAAACAGATTAGATATCATACTGATTATACTTTGTTTAAAGGTAATTATTATAAATCTGTAGATGTAGATTCACTGGCAGTTAGTACTACTGACTATAACCACTGTATGAGTTTATTATTATATGTCAAGACTATTCATAGCCATTATGTATAATAATATCAAATTTAAATTGAATCAGTTATGGACTGACTTAGTCTTCTTTTTTCGCACTATTCGTTAAACAGGCATACAAAGAATACATCGGTTGAATTGTAAATAATTCTTTAAATCTCATTATTAACAGATATTTTAGCTCATTTATCAAGTACAGATACTGTTTACTCAGTTGTCTATGCAACAAATAGCGGTGCCACTAGAGAGTGGTTCAACCCTAATACCTGTTAAATGAAAATCGGGTGATTTAACCACTAGCTCACGGCTTCATACTATGAACAAATATCTACTGAGAAATTTAAATAGAACGTCAGTATCGACAAAATTTACCACTTTAATTTTATTAACATTTAAAACCGTTAATCATTGACGACTCAAACGTTTGAATGCTAAGAGTTCGATGCAAATTTGAAAAGTTTCAGCTAGATACCCGGTGGAGTCGTAGATGTGCATCGCTAAGGAGTTCCATACTAAGACAAAGTAGCTTTCCAGTGTTCCATGCTTTTCAATGGTTATTTAATTAAGATCAATCTGTGTTGTATACTATGAAATCTAATCGATCAGTTCAAACCAAGTAGGCATAACGAACTAATTTTAAAAAATACAGTCTAGAGAAGTAAACATAAAATATGAAAAACCATTTATTGATGATCATTTGTATGGTGAATGTGAAAAACATAGTTGGCTGGAATTATCACATTATATTGAAAACGAAATAAAATGAATTTGTAAACAATGGTATCTTGGTAAATCGATCTGTATACTCTGACTAACCTTGAACTAATATTGGCTTCAATAACATGAACTATAATCAAGACATAGAAACAAATATCAATAAGAACTATATTTTATCTCGTATAAATAAATTAGCTGTTCATTTTGATGATTTTATCCTTATCCAGTAAATAATTATTTTGTGTGAAAAAAAAGAAAAGAAAAGAACTCAATGAATGCTTGATTTGTTAACTGAACTTAGAATATGAACAATTACTTAGTCAAAATAAGATCATCAGAAGGGGTTTTGTGGAGAATTTAGAAATTTCACTGACCGAAATCATGAGTCAATGAAGCTAGACCACCATGGAAAACCTGGAAGCACTGGACGGCCAACTCTTCCTAGTATTGGACTCCTCAGCAGTGCGCATCCACGATCCCGCACCCCGCGAGATCCGAACCCAGGACCTATCAGTCTCGCGCCAAGCGCTTAACCAACTAGACCACTGAGCCGGCATCCAACGGTGTTAATGTCTAACTTCAACCAATCCACGAAGTTGCGCCACCTTACACCATTGTCTTCAGTGAGTTGATATCTCACAACAGACCTGGTTGAACTCCACTGGTAACGGCTTCCCACTAGAACTCCAGGAGTATCTCATGAAGTTAGTCACGAAACTGCCGTCCACTGCTTCCAGGTTTTCCATGGTGGTCTAGCTTCAATTGACTCATGATTTCAATCAGTGGAATTTATTTCATGGATGAAATCAATGATAATTCAATAGTTAGATGACTGTTAATTTGTCACTGTTTTATTAATGTCTTATAGTCTAGTTTATAAATAGCCTGTTTAGAAATATGAGGTCTATAAATTTGAACTTACATGGATTGGTATGAGAAAAACCGTGGTTGAAAATCCTATTTTTGTGTTTCAATATAGTAAAGACTTACATATAAAATTTCATTTAAGTAATCCTGAATATTTTCTTTCTGCTTCAGTTATCATTCATTGATGGTAATGCTTTATGAATAATTTTGCTAGTAACTAACAAACCGTAGAAAGTTTATCAGACAAAAATTAAAATAACTATAGTAATTTACATTGTTCAGTCAGGTGGTTCCTGGAAGTATGTTCAGTTTTTATTATTGAAGTGGCATCCGTTAAATTGGAATCAAAACAAATACCTTCATGGTTGATGTTGAACACGGCATAACATTTTCAACTTTAAACAATTCGTTTATATGTTTCCTAACTTGTGAATGAGTTAATTCCATAGGTCGCAAATTCTCACAAGATAAATCCATCTAGAGGCTGTTAATCGTGAAACAGTCAGTCGGTCAGTCAGTAACAATGTGAAACACAAATACAAATAATAGTCCGTTAGGTGGTCTACGGACACCTTATCTATTTGAAGTTATATATGTGTATTGATTAGGAGTCCTAGACTATAGTGAAACAGCTTATCAGTGTTTATCGATTACCTGTGATTCGGGTATTTTAAGTCATTGACGATTGAAAGTAAGGTTAGAAAAGTGAATAACATTATGAAATGAGAAGACAAGCGTAAGTTATAAATATTCGAACATAGGGAGTTTTCATAGCACTGATCATCTATGGTTACTTACTTACTTACGCCTGTCACTCGCAATAGAGCATAGGCCGCCGGCCAGCATTTTCCAACCCCATTCTGTCCGCAGCCTTCCTTTCCAGTTCTGTCCAATTTTTGTACATTTTTCTTATGTTTGTCTCCATTTCTCGGCGTAATGTGTGATCTCGTATTCCTCTTTTCCTTCGGCCATGAGGATTCCATGTGAGGGCTTGTCTTGTGACGTAGTTGGGTGCTTTCCTCAATGTGTGTCATATCCACTTCCAGTGCTTCTTCCTAATTTCTTCCTCCACTGGGATCTGGTTCGTTCTTTCCCACAATTGGTTGTTGCTAATAGTGTCCGGCCAACGGATCCGAAGTATTTTGCGTAGACAACTGTTAATAAACACCTGTATTTTCTGAATGATGGCTTTTGTAGTTCTCCAGGTTTCCGCCCCATATAGTAGAACTGTCTTGACATTTGTATTGAAAATCCTGGCCTTGATTACAGTAAGCATAAAATTCCAGGTTGAAATGTCAATCTAGTTAATAAATTCTAAAATTTTACTTGAATTATATGGTTTTAACACATGTATTCTATTCCAAGCCGCCGCTTAATCCAAGGTTTTGCCACTTTTCTGTGCTCTATTGATACCTAACATTGTATAACGACTAATTCAAAATAATATAACAATTGTCTGAAATAAAATGAATATTTTCCGTATTCGAATTTATCGATTCAGCGAATACTAATCCAATTACACATCAACAGAAAAATATATCTTCTGATCAATCATCAATTGGACTGAACGATGAAACATCGACAATCGGAGATTTCAATGAAGTGACTATAGGCAATGTGTCTGCAGTTTCAGAGAGTAGAAAGTTACGAAAGGGTATGTTAATTGCAATTGCAAAACTATGTTATTAGAAGTATTTTAAGTAAACTAACACAATTTTTCTACTTTGTGAGGGCTTGAACTATCCCATTGTTGTCGCAGATACATCTAGGTGACCAGTCACTACAACAACAGGATAATTCAAACCCCTAAAAGTAAAGTTTATACCCATTGGACAAACTAGGGCTTAGTACCTCAGTAGATTATACGTTCGAAATTCGAGGCGAGTCCTAGTGTGAAAGTCACTACTATGGTACAGGTAAATTGTTAGCTGACGAGTTCCAAATAGAACAAAATATAATTCCTGTGTTTCAATTCAAGCCACAATCTATCTATTCTATAACACGATTGAGTTTTCTTTCATATGAAACTAAGGAATTTTGCTTATTTCTAGTTAGTTATTTTCACTTGATGTCAGTGTCTCGATACAATAGGAAACATTTTAAGCAAATGATTTATAATCTATCTATCAAATAATAACATTTGACTAATAAATGGTTAAATCTAAAGTCTCAGAACGACGTATAATAACATTCTGCACACCTAAATACTTGAAATATTGTGGAAGTTGGTTACATGAATGAATTATAAAATATTCGTACATAAACAGAATTAGTGGTACTCTTTCTACTTATCATCAGACATGTTTATTAGTGAAATCAGTTTTGTAAAGTTACGGTGTATGAAGTAAATATTTTCTTTAGTTTTGAAAGCATTTTTGGCATTAATATTTAAAAAGAGTTCATAGTCTGGGTTTTCGGTACATTAAAATTAGTCAGCGAGTTTCAACAATTTGTGTTTGATTGTAGTACAATTAGTCTTAAAATACCACTGACAACGTTACTTCTGAAAATGATATTGTGAAATTTAATAAACGACTTCATATCTACAATAAATTTAACCAAATCTCATTCATATATTTAAAACAATGTAAATCATCAGTGGTGTGCTAAGGGTTTGTACTTTCTCATAATTGATGTGATGAAGTCACAGCGTGGACAGCAACACTGGGATGCAGATACATTCGGCTGATAAATCTCAAATAGGACCAAATACTTTTCCTGAACCTCACTGCTAGTCACCATCCTACTTTGTTAAATATTTGTAACTAAATGATAATATCAGGGAAATCCGCTCAAGATGCACATATCTCAATAGGAACCAATAAGATTGTAGTTCCTAACACCAACAGACGAGAAAATACAAATCCTAGCAAAGTCACACACGTCACACAAGCTAGTGGTCACTTGAATTCAGCAGCTGAAAGAATAACACATTAGTGTTTGAAAATAATGGTTCTGGGTTTAAGTCTCAATATGTTACCAAAACTCAAATCTAGATACATCCAGCGGATGAGTCTCGGATAGAACGAAATGCTTGTCCTTGACTCCCCAGCTAGTCGCTATTTAACTTTACCAATAGACGAAGTATTATGCTTGACACAAAAAATCCATTATGGAAATAACCTACAGTATATATATATATATATATATATATATATATATATATATATATCGTAAAATCTTTAACGAAATATTTTAACAATCATCTAGGTTTATTATAGATGAGATAAAATAATTAACTATGCTAATTCAACAAAAAATATAAAGAGTATAAATTCGTTGTTCATGACACATATAATATTCGCTATTTCAACTTGGTTAATTAAACTATGGAACTAATTTTATTTTTTTAGTTATTCGAAATCCCATTACTGGTGAAGGAATGTGTGACAGTGATTATATTGACCTACTTAAATTACCAAGTGAATATTATTTCCGTAGAAATCGAGACACTTTGTCATCGACATTAAATATCCATTCACATTCACCACCCGTACAACCATCGTCAACAACTACACCTTCAACTAATACTGCTGTTGCTGTTAAAAAAGCGCCTGCTCAGAAAGATGCAAATCCAACGAGCAAACTAACTGCGAATAAGCCAAGACATCAAACACCGCCGCCACCATCACAACTAGCTTCTACACAACAACCATTGAAACTGGAGCCAAAAGTTGAAAAAAGCACCCCACAACCTATAGGTAAGTACACATAGTCAAACATATTTCAAGTACTGTTTACTATTTTAAAGGATAATAATAATAAATAAATGATTTCCAGAATTTGAATAACTATTCTGTATTGTACTCTTAAATTAGATATTAATTAATGGAGATGGTGGAGAAGATTTGTAGCTCAGGTGGATGATTTTGGTGGAGTTTTGTTCTCTGACCAAACCATCCAGCTCAGAGAACAAAACTCCACCGAAATTAATTAATGGAATTTTCAATATGTTTATCACCACTAGTGTGATTTTACTACCCTGATTGATATTATAGATCAGTAGTCAGATGTCCGATCACAAATCCACATCAATTATTTTTGCCTAAAGCAGGTATCTCATGGTAATGCACGAATTTCTAAACAATTACAAATTAATGTTTCATTGCATGCCACTGAACAATCAGGTCATTAATTCATTTATATTTCATGGAAATTTGATGTCATGATAATTCACAGTTAGCTATATTAATTAGAATCTGTTCTATATGACCTGTCTACTTGAAATATCAATTTTTTCAAGGAATTGTGATGGCATAAGTTATTTTATTTATTTGTTTGAACGCATAAATATTGGTACATTGGGGCACTAAATACATATGCGCCACACAAGTCACTTGATTTGTGTGTAGGCTATGCTACTGCCCGGGTGTCCAGACCGAAGCAGGTTTTCTTATGGAACAACACTTGAAACCTTCGATGCACCCATAGTTTGGAATCAATATTTTCCAACTCCCCTAGGTAAATCCATTATATCCACCAACCCGGTTAAAGCGCCGGACATTCACTTTTCTCCCTCACAACCTCGTAAACAACAGCTCCGCCACGAGAAAGTAGTGAGTAGGACTTGCATAAATTAATCTAATCATTTCTGCTCCTGTTATGGCCCAAAGCCGCCAATCAGAAACAGCGAATTATCGATCGAACCAAGGACGCGTAAAACACCTGCGAGCAGCCTAGAGTCCTGATTGGTCCTGCTTTCCGCCTAGATCAGCCACTCAAGTCCAGAACATCAGTCTCAGCCTCTGCAATATGAATCCTCATATTTCAAACATACTGAGTTTATATACCAATCAAACAGACCACAACGTACCATAAAAAAGAAAATAACATTTGTACAAAATTTGGCCAAATGTAGCTGTGAATGTGGGAGGCAGTGACTAATAGACAGGGCATAATTCAAGAATGGTTAAACGTATAATAATGGTTCATAGGTCAAAATAAAGTTTACAATAAGAGGAATATGAATAGTTTAGTTATTTAACAATTATACGATAAAAATATACGTTTAATATTGGTCCATAAAAGGATTCTAAAGTTACCATTCATTATGCTTATCGGGACCTAACAGCTCTACATACTCAATCAAAAACACAATTTTTACTTAGAAGTTCTTTGGGAAAAAAGCCTTTATCAAACTGAAAACTCTATTTTTCTTATATTTCACTTTAATACTAGGTAAAATATGACATCTAAAAAACAATTAAGACAAACTTTAAATAACTCAAGAATTTCAACATTTAACTAGTATATTACGTACGAATATATGAATGAATTTCTAATCTTATAATATGCAAATAATGTCATTTGATTTGATTATAAATGCCACAGACTCATGTGTATTTAGATGATTTTAATTTTGATGGAGTTTTGTTCACTGAGCTGGATAGTTTGGTCGTGTTTAGGGTGTTTCTTCTTTGCTCTCTGTGCCGTTTGTATGATATTTCTATGGCTGTTGTCAAGATTTTCAAGTGTTATGACGTAAGTGTCCTTTGTAGCTTCATCTTTTGGTCCTCTATGACGTGTTGGTATTTAGGGATCCTGTAATGTGTATCCGTTATCATTAGGTGTACCATTTTTCTTTCACTTTGCTCAGTTATTATCCATCCCCATGGGCAGTTGATTGGAGGTCTATATCTTACACTTGTTGGTAGAACATGCTGACGAAGACACTCGTGGAGAAAATACAGTTGTTCTCCAGTGGAAGCCTACCTTTCGGCAAAATTCTCTCATTTTCGAACAACCAGAAGCGTACTACGCTCATATGATTTTGAGATGGTGAAGATTTGTAGCTCAGGTGGATGATTTTGATGGAGTTTTGTTCTCTGAGCTGGATGGTCACGACCTAGTCATCGAGCTCAGAGAACAAACCTCCATCAAAATCATCCACGTGAGCTACAAATCTTCTCAATGATTTTAATTAAATAACGTTATTATGAACATAATTCCAACTTAAACAGAGTGAAAATTTATAGAATCTTGTATATAAACTACATATATTCAATTTTCCATACATTCTTTAATACTGAGAATAAAACAATGACAAGAGACTAACTAATAAGGTGTCCATAATTTACATGATAAATACTGAATGGGATATTCGACAATATACTATTTACGTTATCTGACAATTAGTTTCTACCATCTTACAGGCTTAATTAATTCAGAGTGCGAACCTACCTAGTAAGATTAGCAATCATCAACAGAATAAATAAGTATAGGGACTGAAATTAATTACCGTTATCAAAGTCAATTAGTAATAGTAGATTGTACTGTAAACGAATGCTTTTTTGTTGTTGTATAATTTGACATTAATTTTTGTGTATTTTCTAACACATGACGACCAGTTCTCATAAAACCTGAAATAAATATGCAATGACCTTAGTTACTGTACTATATCAGAACATGACGAATTTAACAGAATGAATCGCGAATCAAGGAAAACAATAAAACCATCATAATAGTAGAAAAGATTAGATGTAAAGAATATGGTTTCAAAAACAAAAAATTGAAATGGGAGAATAAAAATTATGAAACGAGATTTTGGTAAAGATGAACAATGAATCGATTTGGGTCAATCCGGTCGATTTTGAGAAATTACTATGCGTATTTCCAAAATAAACAAAATGTCCACCTGTAAAACTATTTATCTATATAAATTAATGCAAATAAATCTAATGGCAGTTAGGTAGAAATAATGCATAGATCAACATTGAATTATTGTAAGAATATGATTTAAAGTAATCTAACTTCTAGAGGGTATCATGTCCGGATAAAGGAGGAGGGTTGAGGATGGGGTCAGCAACCCCATCTCGTGGAAAACAACCTTGCCAGAATATACACTAACCAGAATGAACAAATTTACCCATTTAAACTCTATCCTCCGAGTTGAAGGATTTTCATTCAGACGAATAATGACGCTTCATGGTGAAGGCCGAAATTCTTCGGAAGTCACAAGACCGATACCCCTTCTAGCAATCACAGAAACAATTAATATAGGAGCACGGAGTGTCCAGACGATGTGGGGGACCGGGAGGAGATACAATTTGACAGTTTTCGGAATCAGTGAAACCCATTAGACCCGAGCTGGACAACAAAGGTTAGGTTCGGGAGAGATGCTGCTGTACTTTGGTCACAAAGAAGAAAATGCTCCAACACTCAGAGAGTTGCTCTCATGCTGACAAAAGAAGCACGTAATGCACTTGTAGGATAGGAATCACAATGAATGTTATCCAATATTATACACCCACCAATGATGGCAACGACGACGATAAAGATCCATCTTACGAGATACTGTAGCCAAGCGTAGAGACGTTCCCAGTAAAGGACCTGACCATCCTGATAGGTCACCTAGATGCCACGGTCGAAATGTACAACACCGGGTATGGAGATGTCATGGAACTATATGGACTAGGAGAAAGAAACGAGAGTGGTGGAAGATTCGCAAATCTATGTGCATTCAACAAACTGGTTATAAGTTGCAAAATATTACCCCACAAACGCACACACAAAGCTTCATTTGTCTTACTAGATTACACTACAGAGAACCAGACCGATCATATCTGTATCACTAAAGAATTCAGGACTATGAGAGATGTGAGAACCAGGAGAGGAGCTTATATAACTTCAGATCACCACCTGGTTGTGACCAAGATGAAACTGAAGCTAAAGAAACACTGGAAACACTGGTGAGACAGTATTATAAAGGCTCAGTACAGACTTCCTTCGAGATACTGACAAACAACTAATTCAAGGTAGCCCTCAACAACAGGTTCCAAGCCTTACATGGTGTACTAAAAGAAGAAGAAATTACTATGAAGGGAAATTGGATAGGGATCAAAGAAGCACTAATTTCAACGTGTCAGGAGGTGTTGGGACTCTACAAGCATCATCAAAAGGAATGGGTCTCTACCAGAACCCTGGACAAGATTCAAGAAAGTAAGTACAAGAAGACAGAAATTAACAACAGCCGAACAATGCTAGAGAAATTCAAGCCACACGCTGAATACATTGAAGCAAACAAGCAAGTGAAGTGGAGCATTAAAGCCGACAACCAGAAATACGCAGAAGAGCTAGCAACGACAGAAAAGAAGCTTCAAGAGAAGGAAATATGAGACAACTACATGACACAACGAAGAAACTGACAAGGAATTATGGTAAACCAAAGAAACCAGTCAATGAAAAAGGAGGCAAGACAAACACCGAGATTCAAGAACAGAGGTACAGATGGGCAGAACACTTTGAGGAACTCTTGAAAAAACCAGCCCCAGCAAACCCACAACACATCAAAGCAGCACACGCAGACCTTCTTATAGATATCACACGATTGCAGAAATCAAGATAGCCATCGGAAAAATCAAGAGTGGGAAAGCATCAGGACTTGACAACATGGAATTCAGGCAGAGAAGTAACTGCAAACATGCTCCACATTATTCAGGAAAAGTTAGGAGGAAAAATAAATGCCGATGGACTGGAAAGAAGGACAACTCATCAATATACAGGTGAAAGGAGATCATACATCGGATTAAAGTGCAAAGGACAGTTGACAGATACATTCCAACTGAAAATCGGTGTTAGACAAGGCTGCTTATTCTCTTCCTTTCTTTTTCTTCTAGTGGTAGACTGGATTATGAGAAAGCACGGAATACAATGGAAAGCCCGCATGCAACTAGACGATTTTGACTAGGAGGTTGACCGAACCCTTCTGTCCCATGCACACGAACAAATGCAGGTGAAAGCAGTCAGTGTAGCAGAAGCCTCTGCGTCAGTAGGACTCCCCACATACACAAGGGAAAAAGCAATATCCTGAAATACAACACGGAGAACACCAACCCAATCACACTTGATGGAGAAACGCTGGAAGAGATGGAAAATTCCAAAAATCTGGGCCGCAATATCGACAAACTAAGAGGATCTGATGCAAGCGTAAATGTGAGGATTAGAAAAGTAAGGACAGCATCCATTGAAGAACGCATGAAACTCAAAACAACTGTCAACCAATATCAAAGTCACAACCTTCAATATGAACTTCAAGACAGAACTATTACAACCATCATCAAAAAGATAAAAGTATTTATAAGCAATTGTCTACATAAGATAAACCAGATCCGTTGACCGGATACTATCAGCAACAGCCTACTGTGGGAGAGAACAAACCAGCTTCCAGCTAAATGGGAAATTAGAAAAAGACGTTAGAAGTGCGTAAGACACACATTGCGGAAATCATAAAACTGCATCACGAGGCAAGCTCTAACTTGGAATCCTGAAGAGAAAAGGGGAAGAGGAAGACAAAGGAACACAATGCGTCAAGAATTGGAGGCAGACATCAAAAGAATAGCAGTCGGAAACAAATGGAAAAGATTCCCCAGGACAAAGTTTGACGGAGAATGCTGGTGGGTGACCTATGCCCTTCCACGAAATGTAACAGTAAGTAATAACAGTGGAAAACAGAACAACACATATGAGAGGAAAATATAGTTCATATTCAGATCGTCACCAGGTTTACTTTGATATGCATAAATATACATACGGAAGTATTAAACCTGTTAGGCCAATTTATAGGTCAATGAATACTATGAAATAGATCGGATAACTGCACATAATAGGTCAAAAGTACAAATCGATAGCAAGATGTCAGGTGTACTAGCAGTGATTTTTATAAATTTATGGAAGTTTTAGTCAATAGTTCGATATAGGAAGCAGGCCAAACTTGGATAAATAGATAAAATAACCAAGAACACAGATTATGTAGTTTGTAAATAATTAAATAGTGGAGAACATAAACAGGAAGGTGAGAAATAACAGAAAAACATGGGGTGAGGACAAATGAATGAAACCACTTATTATGTCATATCCAGCCAAGGAAACGACTGGGGCAGTGTGAATTTCTTCTGAGCACATGGGGTTATGGGTTCACCATAACTTCCGCTTTATGTAGGAGACAATATCGAACACCGTCAAAAATGACGGAGGCATACGACAGAACACTTGAAATTATATGACCGCCGCCAAACAGGTGTGCCATGATAGAACTGTGTATTGTCCTTGTCTTGCCGTTTCCAAAACAAGCTGGGAGATGTTCATTCATTTGTTGGTCAAGTTGCCTGATAGTATCCCCAATATATCGATCTCCGCAAAAGTAGCTGAATTTGTAGTTGTACGTAGAAGAGACAAACTCAGGTAACTTATACTTCGTTTCAGAAGACATTACTCGCCTACTAGAAAATTATTTGATTTGCGTTATCCGAAACTTGACAGTAATACACGATATGCTACGCGCCAACCCCCTCCCAACTGATAATGTAAGATTAGCTCAGTAGAATATCATATTAACTGCCCTCGCCAATCTATCAATAACATCCCCGTTGAATTGTATCTTTACAAGGAGTTCCAACTTATTTTTCCTCCCATATATGCACTTCTTTGTAAAGCTTCTCCAGTACCTTTTTTCCGTCAGTGTGCCATTGATGAACTTTTCCCTTACTGTACTCTCTGAATAAATATTTTTTCGTCTGCTTGTAAGACATCTAACCGGATTTCTTTAGCAACGGATGAGTGCGAAACGATAGAAGTGTACATACCAACGGGTGGAGGAGCTCTTCCTATCTTCGCTTCTGCTTAACGAGCCGTTACTCCGTCTGCGTTATGAGATGTCAATGAAATTTAGTTTACTGTCGTACTCGTCAGTAAAATCGATTCCCAGGTATACACTGTTAGACTAATTCAATGGTAATTTTCTATTAATATTCTGGTCTACTAAAATGAATATCCCATTGATGTGACGGCAGTATACAGCTGGTTTATCAGTAGCCCTGAACGAGGGAGAGCAGCAGGCCCTGACAGGTTTACTCCTGAGATTTTTAAGGATGGTGGTCCAGTATTAGCAGCAAGATTAACTGAGGTCTTAGGTAGAATTTGGGAACTGGACGTAATCCCATCTGACTGGTCTCAATCACTGATTGTGCCAGTTTTTAAGAAAGGACAAAAGTCCTCTTGTGACAATCACAGAGGAATCAGTTTAACAAATATAGTATCTAAAATATTAGCCTCAATCATACTTCGACGCCTAACTAAAGCTCGTGAAGAGCAGACTAGAGAAAACCAGGCCGGTTTTCGACCTGGACGTGGTTGTATAGATCAGATATTCACACTACGTCAGGTTCTAGAACACAGACACACATTCAGACGCCCCACAATGGTAGTATTTCTCGACCTTAGGGCGGCATTCGACTCCGTTGATCGTGAGGTTCTATGGCAGTGTTTGTCACTGAAAGGAGTACCAAAGAAGTACATTAACCTTATAAAGGCTCTCTACTCGAACACAACTGGTAGAGTGAGAGCTTATGGCGAACTGTCATCAGAATTGATCACCTCAAGTGGTGTTCGTCAGGGCTGTCCACTCTCCCCATTCTTGTTCAACTTTGTCATTGACGTACCTTTAGAGATAACACTCTCCTCATCTAAATTTACAGGGGTTGAACTTCTACCAGGAGGTTCACTTGTTGACTTAGAATATGCTGATGACATAGTTTTATTTGGTGAAGACGCTGACAAAATGCAGAGTCTTCTGACCACTCTAAGCAACAATGCAAGCATGTTCGGGATGCGATTCTCTCCCTCGAAATGCAAAATGTTGCTTCAGGATTGGGTTACATCGACACCCGAACTAGTGATAGGGAGTGAAGTAGTTGAGTGTGTAGACCGCTTCACTTATCTTGGAAGTCTCATCAGCCCTTGTGGTTTGGTGTGTGACGAAATCTCAGCACGGATACAGAAGGCTCGACTAGCTTTTGCCAACTTGCGTCATTTATGGCGTAGGCGAGATATCCGTCTATCAACCAAAGGACGTGTTTACTGCGCAGCAGTTCGTTCCGTCCTTCTTTATGGCAGTGAAACATGGCCGGTAAGAGTAGAGGATATCCGTAGGTTACTAGTATTCGATCATAGGTGTCTTCGAAACATTGCTCGTATATCATGGGACCATCGAGTAAGTAACACAGTTGTTAGGAAACGGGTACTAGGTAAGGATGGCAAATCAATTGATGACGTAGTGAAACTTGATCAGTTGAGATGGCTGGGACACGTGTTACGTATGGCCAACGACCGACTGCCTCGACGTGCTATGTTCAGTGGTATAGGAGTAGGTTGGAAGAAAGCTAGGGGCGGCCAAACCAAAACATGGCTCAAGTCCATGAAGTCACTGACAAGTGAACTGAGTCATGTCGGTAGGTGTAGACTACCTGGTTGGGGACCGCGAGATGACAGCAACCGATGGTTAGAGACCCTGAATGACATGGCTCAAAATCGTTCGCAATGGCGCAGGTGCATCCACTCTCTGTGTTCTCCCAAACTCTAATCTTCTGAATTCTTCATGTCCCTTTTTCCCTCTTTCCAAATTTCTTTCACTGGATTATACTCTTTAAATAACATCTCCAAACCCTAATCTTCCCGATTACTGCTTATACTCTTGCTACCTCTACCACTACGGGATTTGAATCGACCACTGCATCTCTGTGCTAATGTGGTGTGGCAACTCGAACTGATGTACGTACGTACGATGTTCTACGTTGTTACTGACTGACTGACTGAGCCTCATTGCGGGGTCCGTCCCTTAGTTTTGCTAGGAAATTAGTTGGAGTCGGACCTCAAGGTGAGACTATAGCTATTCCATTAATCTGTCTATTACTGAAGATAAAACGGACACTCATAGTACACTTTAAGAGAAATTCTTGAAGACTATCATCAGCAAAATTAATGATCTGTTTTTACTTATAATTGACGCGTAAACTCAGTTGTCTTGACCAGTGGTACATTGGTGAATGAAAATGACATTTATACCTCTGAAATACAACTTTTCTTATTTTTTCAGAAAAGAAGGTTATTCGCCCAAAAAAAATCGAGGTGCCAACCGAGAAACCAGTTAAAGAAAGCAAACAGCCGGCCACTAGTGTCACACAGTCACAACCAATTACTGAGACACAGGCGTCTACAAAAAAAGCAGAACCACAAGCACCGAAAGCGGTTGCAGGACCACAAACACTAGAGACTGAGAAGCAGCAAACGCCGACAGAAGTAGCTAAGCCAAAGACACCAAAAACCGAGAAACCAGAGATACCAAAAGAAACTGTAAAACCACAGACACCAGAAACTAAGGAACCACAAACCCTGAAGGAAGCCACAAATTTACAGACACTAAGTGAAATACCACAAGCACTGAAAGAAGTGGCTAAGACGCAAACACCAAAAATCGAGGAGCTAAAAACACCAATTCCACAGACACCAGAAGAAACCGTGGAACTACACACACCAGTAGAAACTCCGATAACTCTCGCTAGTCACGCTTTAGCAGAGACAACTGTAGAAACAAAGTCGACCGGGAAGCCTCTACCACAATCGTTGAGTGAAGAACTGAAGTCGGCCATCGATGAATTCGAACCCCCACAACCCGCAACATTCTCAGCAAACGACAAACTACCGGACGAGGTGAGCGAGGACAAACGCAGCCCCGCTGTCCAGTCCCCGCCAATTAGTGAAGCATGGTTATCTGTAGACAACAAGATGCCCCAACTACCTGACGCACAAACTTCGAAGGACGATCTTACACCCAAACCATCTACAGAATTGCCGGAGACGGGACAGGTATAAGTAGCCCCGTGGAATACATGTTCAGCTGGCTTACTAAATCTGATGGTTGCTGATTGGATTATTCTCAAGTATTTAGTGGAAGAGAACTGTGCTTCTTTTAGCGCATTTTGTTCTCAATTTTCTTTTTAAGCTTAACCCCGGGTGATGGATAGTATTTTCGTTTATTATTTAATTCAGAAAATTTTAACTTTCGGCATAATGAGAATGGATCATGACTTTCGTGTAATGTTTCCGATATTTCGATATAATGATCAAACAAATCAGCAAGCCATATATATTTTGATATTTTTCAACAGTATATTCACTTACTGTTCCTTAACAGATACGCTACACCACTTTAAAACTGTCCCGTACTGGATCTATAGTTTGATATCAAGCACCGCCAAGCCAAACAAATTATAGACCAGGAAAAGCACTTTTTATTGAGAGTATAGGATAATAAAACTGGGATAGCACTTCAGTGCTGAGATTTACAGATATTAAATCTTCACAAAAGAAGAACTGAACCGTAAACAACCTATCGAAGTTAAGTAATCGGTCTTGTACAGAAACGCCAGGGAGTGACTGGCCCTAGCCTGCTATTGACGATTAGACATTAATTAAAATTTGAATGTAAACATCAGGCCGCAGCTGATGCAGAACTCCGGTCGTTGCCAACGGTTAGATTTTGCAAACCATGAAATTAAAGGACGATTATGGACTAGGTTGTGTGGCGCTTTTGACCGAAAAAAACGCTCAACAGGTATCCATGATCCTCAAATGTCTACTAAAACTAGTAAGACAGATAAACTGGCGGAAATTATGGTTATTCAGGTAGCATGACCGAATTTGTGGATTCCCCTTACCAATTTGCACATGACAATTGAAGCATGTTTTGCATGTTGAAATCCTTATAATTTACATTATTTGCTTGCACTGCTCTAGTGTACGGTTTGTAAAGTGAAAGGGAATCACATTTGGACTTTTGGTGACCCTTGGGAAAAACTTGAATACCAAGTCATACAATTCAGCTTTGAAATTATGCTAGTGTAAATTAAGCAAAAAGAACATTTTGTGAAATAGTTTTATTCTAAATGCATGCATGACAATGATAAAAATAGTCGTCTACTAAATATTTATGAATGCTGTTACATATGATCCAACTTCCCTCAACTACGCAATGCACAACCCGTACATCTAAAAAAAATGAAATAGAAGTCGGATTGAGGCCATAATATTTGACACATAATACACATAACAGCTTTAATTAAACGTAATATTAATTGGCCATTACATATATTACCTTATACTCGCTACCAAGTGTTGAACACCGAAAACTAGCAACCCCATAATCATTGGGAATCCACCGGCCATGGAAATAGCACCTTTATGACGCTTTGCTGGGTCTATCAAAGTAAAAAAAGAAATGAGTGCATATATACTTTTCAATAAGTTGACGAATAATAAGCATATCATACCACCAACTCGTGTAACATGAAAGAACTATACAGGAGAGTACTATTAACCAAGCCGCTCATCGTTCACATTATGATTGACTAAAATAACCCTTCTGATCCTGACTGCAATATATTTTTTATCAGAGAGACTTGTTTTGAGAGTTAAAACTCAAACCCTACCTTCGGTCCTTATCAGCCTCGATTAACTTCAATGAGTCATTAGTTATTTATTTGAACACATAAATATTGGTACAAGAGGGCACCAAATATATATGCGCCACAACATATCTTTGTGTATAGGCTGTGATACTGCCCGGGTGCCCAGATCGAAGCAGGTGGTTTTCTTAGGGGGCCACACCCCGAGCCTTTGACCTAAAGGTCTGGTCCACAAGGCAGTGGAGCATCGTATGGAGATGCAGTCCCATGGTAGCCTGTGACCAACGACTGATTCATACGCCATCTGTCCCTTCAGGATACAGAAGCCCATGTGGACCATTGGTTTGGGATCCGGTTAAAGCGCCAGACATACGCTTTTCGTCCTCTCATTTTCGCATCCTCGGCACGAGAAGGCAGTGAGTAGGACTTCCCTGGCAGAGGCTGTATACGCGTGGCCGTGTGAGAGCATTTCGAGAGGGAGGGAGGGCCCAACCCGCTCTCGGCCATACCAGGGCATTGCATGAACTAGAAGCTTGTGTTCAAATTAAATCCCTATCCAGAACGAGCAAGTTTACGGTGTATAAATTAACCGAAATGTTGTCTACCGGTTGTTTTGTGAATGATCTCACTCATGAAAGAATGTTAAGTAGTTTCGACAGCAGAGGACTGTGAAGACTAGCATTTAGGACTAGGGTTCAGGTTAACATTGGAACTTAAGATTCAGGGTTAGAGTGAACGTTTAGGATTATGGGACATATGGTAAGCGTAAGACCTAGTCTAAACTATAACTTTATATCTAAATCATAACCGTGAGTCCGAGACCGCAATTCCAACCCTAACCGTAAACTGCGCAACCTAATCTTAATACTAGAGTTTAAATACAATATTAGGACTATAAGCCATGCATTTGTAGTGTGCTAAAGTGGTTAAATAGAGTTCAGGGGTTTTCAGTGTTACCCAACAAGTCGCTCGAGTTCGTCATAAGAATAGAACTTAATCCGATATGTATATACTGTCTTACATCACACTAAACCAGGGATAGTAATCCGATCTCCCGATTTTGGGGTCCCACCCAAAGTTCAATGACAATTGGCAGTTTCTGTGCCGTTCCCCTAAATTAGGGAGACTGGATTTCTGATCGATATACAGAATTTAAGGCGTACAAACTCTCAAGTTGAAATTGTAACCCACAATAGAACACTTTAAATGTAGCATCACTTACCTCCGGTTGCATATCCCTGAAAATATAATAGGCGACCGAGGAGAAATACTACACCACATGCAGTATACGTCCGCTAAGTTTTAAATTATGAGAGAAATGGCGACCTACAGGGTAACGCAAACCACCCAGAAACAACGCCATGAGGAAAAAGGGGAGAACCTCTAGACTAGAAAAGCAACATAAAACAATGTTCGACATACTAGTTTTGATGACCTCTTTGGATGCAGTTAAATACTTTGTTTGTGGGGTGGTACATAATAGGCAACTCAACGCTGTGTTCTTTGCGAGCTTGCATGACTCGGCGGGCGAAGTAAATGTTTAACCCGAATGCACTCACACCCACTAGAATCACACCGCCATAATAACGGGGTAAGCACAGTGGGAGGGAAGCCAAGGGAGGGGAAATATACTTTGACAACGACATTCTCACGAGTAACTCCGCGCCGCCAGATGTCCGCAGTTTCAATATCCAATATGCATTTAACGTTCAGGCTAAACTAAGTAATTACTTTACACTTTTGATACAGTGTTAAGAAACAATTTCCTGAATTTAGAAACATGTGGTGAAGGGTCAAAGCTATTAGTTAAAGCATAAATCAGAAAATGTTGTAGTATGTGAAAAAAGTGAGTGCAGTTAATGTTTCCAGTAAATGGTTCAAATGGTTCTGCCTGGAATTAAAAAAAGTGCTTTTGCTGAACGAGCTTCCATATTTATCAGTAGTGGATCACTGATGCTTCTAGGCAGGAGCCTAGGTACACTTAACGACAAAAAAAGAAATGTTAGTAAATTATGGTAAGGTACTGTCATAAGTCCTTAAAAATATGTCAAGTTTTCTCTTAAAGGACTCCTAAGGAGTCGCTCAGATTACCTCAGATGGCAGTGAATTCCAGAAGTTGACTACTCGTAAGGAGTAAAAGGGAGGTCCATTGTCAATTCTGCTATGTTGTGTCTCTGATTTCTGAGTGTTAACTCTAAAGTTTGTGTTTTCGCACTATGCTTAAGTAGATAATAAAGAGGATGCTTGGGAGTGTTTAAGATGCTGTAGTCAGTAGAAGGTCACTTCTGAGACACCTTTACTCTGATAGGTAGGGATTCAGTGATTTGAGCCGCTCTTCATAAGACTTGAATTTGAGTCGCCGAACTCATTTCTTGGCTCACCTTTGGGTACGTTCCAGTATATTCTTGTCCTTTTGGAGCACGGGCGTAGACACCACATTTCTATACTCCAAATGCGGTCAAACAAAACTACTGAAGATTGAATAAAAAGTTCCACCGTCACAATGGCCAGAAACGCACTTCAACGTTACCAGCTCAATGTTTGCTCGAAAATCACATTTGTCTCAGTTAGCTTAAGACATGGATTGTATGGTACTAAGACTCCTATTTCTTCATCTTGGTATGCCTCTGGAGCGGAGTTAATTTAGTTGTATGAGTGGTCTGCAACGTATCTCAGATGGACTACCATACACTTTGAAGTGTTGAGAGTAATTTCGTCGGTATGTGCCCAGCTATAAAGTTAATACCAACTCATCATCTTGGTTGCACACTCCTCTTCAAAATCGCACGTCATCAGTGAAAAGTAACAAATAAGATGACACTTGCTGAAGAAGGTTACTTGTATATTTAGAAAAGAATAGGTCATAGTACTGAACCATGGGAGACCCCATTAATACACTCCGTCAACTAGGAAAAAGTGAAGTTGACCCTTACCCCAAAAAGTCAGTTACTTAGATATGAAGTAAATCAATCAATCAATGGTGATGTGATACCTAGCCGTTTGAGCTTAAAACTGACTCTATAGAAAGATCTTGAGAAGTAATGGATACTTTTCTATCTGTTCACCGCGGTCAGCAGGTTGATCATACAAGAGTGACCATTCCTAAGACCATTCTGTTGAGGTGAGTGGAAGTTTATGAATAATAACTAGCCGAAATGACCGTCGTATGTCAAGAATTCTGTAATTTTTAAGACTATTGGTAAAAGTGCTTCCGCCCGGTAGCTTGAACGTTCTCTGCATCAGCCTCCTTTGAAAATTGATGTGATATGAGCCAGCTTCCAAATTTTTGGCATCGAGCTTCGGTCTACTGAATATGAAAACATCACACTAAATGGTTTCTCCAAGATTAAAGTCCCTCCTCTCTCCCATTTCCGAGTCAGGAGAGATATCCTTGTTTAGGTGCTTCAGTTACCGATACACCAAGTCAGTGCTCAGGATCACTTCTTAGAGACTTGTTTAATTGCATGAAAAGCTTTTATTGATACAATTTGCATAAGACGGTTGAAATGATTGAGAAACGCTGTTCCACCAAAAGAACTATCAAGACCTAACAACTGGGAAACTCAGGTTTTCACTGGTCGAAGAGAGGTTGCATGACGGAATAAACTTTTCAGATTGGAGACAAATACATTGGTTAGCTTTAGCTGATAATGAAGCTTATCTTCTCTTATTGCTTTTGTGCATTGCTCTCTTGCTAGTTTGAACTGTCTATATTTGTTCGTTTGTATTTCACCCAGTAGTCTTTTTTGTGTATTAGCATTCAAAAGGTGAAATGTTTTATGACTGTATGTTGCTTGTCATTTTTGTGGACCGTTTTGGAGACAGACTATTTTGTAGCACACATGATCGTGTGCAGTAAGTGCACATCAAGTTGAGGGTGGACTTACCCGTCCACTTCCTGTAGGTCAATCTGTAAAGCTAACACTTCCAGACGTTTGAAATTTCGAAGCCTGTCGATAGTAGGATACTTTAACCCGAAATGAAGGCTATGACAGAGTGACCATTTTTTTCATGAGTAGCAGAGATTAATAGGTTGCCAATTAGAAATTCTTTACTTGCAAATATGTAGTGACTCACATTTATCACGAGAACGCGACTGGTTTAAAAAAAACAATTATTATTATAACCAACTGTACCAGTGCTTGTTTTAATGTGCTTTTGTTTGACTGTGCTAATGACAGCTATATTGTGCTTCCATTCTTATTCTTACACTTTGATTGTAACTTCGCGCGAATTCGGTTACGTTCTGTAACCAAGCCTGTATTCTGGCACGATCTCGGTATCCTTTCGATACCACGAGATCGCCAGCGAATATATCTCGATTTGGTCCATTAACTGCCTTCTAATATTTGGCTTATCGGGGATTTTATGGATCTATTTGGTTACGTTCGACCTTCGCCTTCTGATTCATTTGGCACGTGTTTCTTTGTAGCGGTGTTCATAGTCAACTGCGACCCGACGGCACGCTACAAATATACAGTCGTAGCGCAAGGTGTCTGATTGTTTCTTCACCGACTTGTTGATCTCAGTTTTTCGGATGTTTAACCGAGCTGCAATAGTGATATGACATTCAATGTACGTGTGGTCAGTGAAATTATCTTATGTAAGTTTGAAGTCTCCTACAATCAGAGTATGAGTATATCCAAGTGAGATAATCCCTCCAACATACGATTGTCGTCCCCAATGTACGCAGTGGGCTTCCTGTAGATGACTCCAGCTAGACACCTCAAGATTTTAGGCAACCTTACTGAACACGGCATAGATTTATCAAGATTGATAAACTCTGGAGTGTACGCCTAATGTGCTACCAAGCAAGATCCTAGGCACAGGGCCACCCCGCCCCCAATCCATGTTTTTTGTCGTTGCGAAACGAAGACAACCGGATATCGCTGGCTCCTGATCCGTTATTTGAAATTTCCATGTTTCAAATGGGTATCATTGGCGTTACTTAGTTCACGCAACTCATCCGTTTTTGTTCAGTAAACTCGTAGAGTTCGTTTGTAGGCAGTTAATACTGTTAATCTGAAACGCTTGAGCCTCTTCATCCCGTTTATGCGAGTGAGCTTCATGCGAATGGATGGGCAACCTACCCACACCGCTTTTCCCTTCCACACTGTCCCCTGGTCTTTACTATCCACAAGTAAAATAGTCAGTTAAAATTTGCTTCTGTGCTTGATCCTTGTGTGGTGTGTGCTACTCATATTGATATAAGTAGTGTATGATGCGAGTTAGAAACGTAATTCCTGGCAGCAGAAGATGGAGGAAGATCAAGAAAGGAAGAGCTGAACACAATGCGATTTTTAAGAAAACCCTTGAATAATGAAATGTGAGAAAGTGGATTGATGTTTGCAATAGGAACAGTCCGGTTTGATATGAGGGATTGCTACTTTGCAAATAAGCGATTTGCTATATGGTTTTTCTATTATACCGAGTAACTCTGTAATTTTGTGCTAAATACATTCGATTGTCCCCACCCGTGTTCTGTTCACTACACTTGTACCATATGTCCGTCCGGTTGCATGTAGATTTCAGCCGGTCACGGGCATCTGTCGACACTAAGTACTTTGAGGGTGGCGGCCGCGATCTGGGAGGATGGGAGGATTATTTCTGTTGATCGGGATCTAGAATCTTCCTTCTTCAGTAACCAAACAACTTGTTAGGTCAATATGTTCTTCATCTCCAAAGACTGATCTATGAACTTCATCTCTATAGTATCGTAGTCTGCATGGTTAGTGTTTATGGTTTCTGGCACTCCTTGCACAATGATGTTTCTTCCGCAAAAGAACGTCACGCGAGATTCCTTAAAGATGTTCCTGGTGGGACATGTCTCAGAATATGGTACATCAAGCAGTGTTCTCACATACCCCTCTGAATTCACGAAGTGGCTAGCCAGCAGAACATTAATAGTGTTGACGAACGTTGCATAAAGGAGTCTCGGATAATTTTGTTGCTAGGAGTCCTCCTCCGGTAAAAGGTGTGTGACGTTGGGTGGTTCAATTTTGGGAAGTCTGTGCTTCTTGTTAAAGTCTTCCCTAAACATCCGGTCACTTTTGTCTTGTGGATTGATAGGGAAGTCAGAGCTGTTTCTAACGTTAGTGATTATGGGAGGATCATCGCATGTTTTCCATCACGTTGAGGTTGGGGTTCTTCTTATTTGGCAGTTAGATTACGGTCCGGAACCCCGTACAATCTGTTAACAGACTGGACAATCTTAAGAAAAGATGGCGCGGCCGATTCGTTAACTAGTTTTCTTACGAAATCTGGGCTGTTCAGTAATTTCCACGATGAATGATTCCTCTTTACCCCGTCGATAGGATTTGGGTCATCTACAGTAGACGTTTTACAGACCACAGTTGCATTAGAAGTTTCTGAAAAAATCTGACACCGTCGATGTTATGGCGGTGCTGAGTTTCAGCATGGCTTCCCAAGTGTCGATGTGTGTTCCATCAGTACTAATGTTATCGAAGGCCATCTATGTTATCGCTCAGAGCACCTTTCTCTACTTATCCGTTTCAAGAGTGCCTTTTCAGGGCTGCCGATAACTTTCCACAGACCTGTCAAGGAATGATGATATGGCTCAGCAAAACGTCAGCACTCATGTTGGATGTGTCACATGCCCACTTGTGATCTGATTTAACTAGTTTTTGAATGACTCGCATTAAAGTATACTGCAGATCACTGACGCAGATGATCTTTGTCGAATGATCGGGGACCTACTAGAGTTAGACGGGAACGGTGTGATCAACCAGCCGATGATGAAGTCACACCTCACGGTAAGTATCTAACATGGATTACCCTCTCGTCTTATTCGGGGACGACGGCTGCTTTGAAGACCCTATAACGTAAAAAGAGTTATTCTAGTAAGAGTGGTTGCAAGGAAGAGATTGTGACGACCACCATATTGGCCAGTCCTTAGCGAGCGATTAATTATTGCGCGTTGGTTATCTTTGAACTTGATGAGGATGGGTGAACTGTCCGGCATTCATTGACCGAACAGTTGGATGATTTAGCTAAAGTCCAGTGACACTTCAATGGACGTACAATATCAAAGCAAAGACTGTCCTTAACTTAAACGGTCCTAATTTAAGGAAGAAGATAAGTCATATTAAGGCAGAAATAACTTAAACGGTTCATAACGTGCTGAACAAAGTTCTACCCAGCACAAAATAAAGTGATAAACAGCAATAAAAATAGTTAATAGTTATCACTTTGTAGGGACAGTGAAATGTCAGCGCCCATCAGTTAATCGAACTCTGTTTCTTGTACTTACCCTTACAAATATATCTGAAATAACGTCGTTTGTGCTATACGGTCATAAAAGTAGCCATATGACGGTGGGTTAATCCACGTTCGATACTTACTGTGAGGTGTGACTTCGTCATCGGCTGGTTGGTCACACTATCTCCGTCTAACTCGAGTAGGCCCCCAATCATTCGACACAAACCATCTACATTGGTGATCTACATGTCCGGTATCTGAGAATCAATAAAAATATTTCCGCTACGGGATCAGATATCCATCTACAAGGATTACAGTAACTTCTCTAAGTAGACGGCCAAAGGTTAATACTCATGCACCGAACCACGTTGTAACCCTGATTTTAGTAAAACACGGCCCTGTCGTTCATAGTCCGGCAACGTGCGACGGTAAAAATAAGTGACAAAAGGTAAATCTTTAGACAAAGTCAAATAATAAAGGCCAAGACAGGGAAGGTTGAGGAACATAACATGTAGTTAAGAGGGACCTGTATAAAAGTTAGGACACAAGACAAGGAACAAATAAATAACAAAAAAGTTTAAAAAATGCTTTGGACCGATTTTCAGCGTGTTACAAAAGGTAGTAAGTTTATGTAAACGTGGTGCCTTACTTCAATGATTGAACTGAAAATGTACCTTCTCCTTTGGTTCCTAAAGGATTGAAGAAAAAAATTGTAGAGTTTTATACATGCGGATCATCTATGGACCAGATGATCACTGAGGAAAACTATCTGTTCGCTGGTTCTGCCAGACAGTCCCGAAACATGTAAAGTCACTCCGTTATATAGAAAAACGATCCTTCTGCACATAAAACAATGTAACATTTGAGCGCATCTATAAATCAAAGGGGAAAGACGAAAGTTTAGAGAGGTTTTTCAAGTTTGTTTGTTTTGTTTTAACTCATCAATAAAACCTACGTGATTGCCAGCTTGTAAGTGCACTTACTGTGAATCATTTTTGTCTGGTTAGTTTATGTAGTTCTCTCCTAATCTAGACCGATATTTCAGTTTCAGTTGACACTCATCAGCCAATTACCTCTTATCGTTGAAATTGTTAAATGTAAGTACGTTTTCAGTTTAGTGATTCAGTAGCGTAGGTGCGTATATACGTAGAAATTTGCTACCAGAGTAACAATCTGACACTCCAGAAGTGTACGACTGGGCTTTAAAGTTAGCCGGACAACTATAGACTTACTTTCAACTCCTTAAAATGTGTGCATCGTTACGCGACTTGTTTAAAATTACATATACAACTAGGGTCGTTTTCCCCTACATGTGTCACCAGTTAAAAAAGATCTAGGGATCTTGATACACTGTGGTCTAAAACCATATGTTGTCAGACAAAACTGCTTTGGGAACGAAACCTCCTCTGTTAACCTCAATGCCACTTTTGTTTACAAAATCGGGGCCAGGATCTATAGAGTAATAATACTGCTACTTAGCATCACTAACATCTCTAACCGGCGAGACTAATTTATGGGCGAACCAGTAAGATTTAGGATAACAGATCTAGGGTTTTTGGAGCGAATTCCATCTATCCACTTGGCTAAGTAGCGTTTTGGCATTTTCGTTGATGTCATTTCGTGATGAAAAACGCTAACCATTAACAGTAAATTATAATCCTTACTCCTCCCGCCGGTTTACAACCCTCATTAAGCCCTAGTAAGTAGATAAACGTTCTCAAGGTCCCTTTGGCGTCGCTCAAACGTCGTTCATAAATTATAATCTCACCCGCTAACTGTACACTTAGTCGCGCCAAATACTTAGACACTGTCTGAAACAGGAGCATGTATTTCTTCTGATTCCGCTTACTAACTTTTCTGTACTCACCACTTGGTTATACAGTAAATTTTTTTATTAGTTTCAAACTTTAGGAACCGAATCTCGTTAATTTTCACGTAGTAATAAAATATATGTTATATAAGAGTGTACCGGTTCACCTCAGTCAAGTGGTACTTTGTTTGCGAGAGGAGCTTGTAGAGTAGTGTGAACGAGGGGAGCTGGAAGAAAATAAAAGAAAAGGTGAGTTGACGGCTTAGCAAGTGCATATAATTCATTTACGTTTGCTAAAGAAAGCAGTAGACAACAGTCAGCAATAACAAGCCTCAGGTTAAGACTGTCTCCAAATTGGGACTAAGGGCAGATAGTTTAACCCATCGTAAGCAACACTCTTGATTTCACGCAAAATATCTACGAGGTGCAATGTCAACGTTGACTGGTTCACTCAAAGCTGTCGGTGCAGCATCCTTTTACCTCTTATTTACTACTGACTAAACTGGTCAAGCGAATTCCCTTGAGTGCTTAAATGGCGAAGTTCATATGGTCTTGGTTACCTATAATAGTGTACCATACTAGTTTACTAACGATTCTTTTGCTTCTGTTTGCTTCATATACATGGATCTCTATCCAAAGGAATCAGTGAACCATTACTACTATACGTAAGCTTTTGCTATTCTGTTCACAGTCATTTGAACTATTTTGACTCGTCCTCAGTTTTAATTACTGTATTCACTCGGATTCATACATCAATCATTCGTGGGTCCTTTGCCTATTTAATTACAAGTGCTTTTTTCAGTTACGTGCATGTACTAAATCTTTAGTTCAAGTTTTTTTCTCTTCCAGATTCCTGTGCTTGGTGAGTAAATTGTCACCACCAAACTTACGTGTCTTCGTGCTTTTTTTACAACTCATCCACCCTTTCCACGAGAGTCTGTCAACGGATGGACATCACATTCTCGAGGATGTTCTTCCTCTTTGTTTATTTATCCTTGCTTGCTTTTGGAAATGGAATTTCAGTTGAAGAGGTAGGGTCAAAATCTTCATGTTATTGTCGTTCAGATATTAGAAAAAAAAATTAGGAAAATGAATCAGCTTACTACCAGTCAATCATATATCAGTCTTGATACTGATCAGTTTAATCTTCTAATAAAATCACAGCCTAGGAATTACTCAGTTATATTACTTCTGACTGCCTTAAGTTCTAATAGGAACTGTGCGCCCTGCAGGTTGGTATCACTTTGATATCCTCACAAGTGTTATTCAGACAAGCATTTGAAGAGTTTCAAGTTGTATCGAACTCTTGGAAGTACTCTAAGCAGCGTGATGATCGGTTGTTCTTCGCGATTGCAGACTTTGACAAGGCACCTGGTGTCTTTGAGTTTGTAAGTTATAAAAATCTAGTCACCACTTTAGCTACATCAAGAAACTGCGCCTGCGATTGTGTTTGTATCACCTAAAGGAAATATAAAGCAATCGGACTACATGGATATTACGGTTAATGGATTTTCTGCTGAGGCGATCATGCGATGGATAACTGGAATTACCCAAATCCAGGTAAATATGTTTCGCTTTTAGATTTCTCAGATTCGTTTATTCCGACCTCCAAATTATACTGGAACCATGATACTTGCCCTTTTTATGTCCCTTGGGGCTGCGGTTTTGTATTTCCGTCGAATCAACTTGGACTGTCTATATAATCGTTCATTATGGAGTGCAATATCGTTGGTAAGCAATAGATTTTTGTCAGTTGTAAAGTTAGTAAAATAGAGTAATACCTCAATCCAGATTGTTTTGGGTATTCGACAGTTTAACCGTTAAGGATTCGTGAGATTAACTATCTTCTGAAGCTTATAGAATTCGATAGCGTAGTTAATTTTTGTAGTATACTTATTCTCATGTTAGTAATTTTGCCTTAAGTACCCTCAATAACGTGATGTTTTTTTATGCATTTTATGTTGCAAGATGCTGTTAATAGTCATAAGAACCATTCCCTTCAAATGACTAGTTTGTCCTTTAAATACTCGCATATTTTGATTTAAAAGTGTCAAAAAAATAATGGAATACCGTTAAAACGGTTAGCTATTTGCATACTAAAATATAACAACCAGAATAAATAATTTTTATGGTGAAAACAAAAGTTGATGTTTATTACAAACGTTCCACTCAACTGTTTCATTCTCCTGATATCCATCTTTGTGTGCAAAATACTTATGAAATTTAGTCATTTTTGAACTCAACTCAGTTTCTCTGAGCTTTATTATTATTAGTGGGTTTATTTAATATTATACTTTAGATACGATATGAAATTCTCAGCACAAAGTGTTTCAGCAAGTTTCTTACACAAAAAAACAAAGACAAACAACTGCGTACATGTGTACATAGTCAGTCAGTCAGTCAGCTACAACGTAGGACCAAGCACATATATGCATCGGTCCAAGTTGCCATACCTCATTAACACAACAGGATAAACACCGGATTCATAAAAGTAGTTAATTCAGTTGTGGTAATATATAAAAGAAAGATAGCATATAATGATATAGTACAAGAAGAAAGAATTACTACGTAGAAAGAAAGATATGAAGTGATTTTAATCTCTTAGTTTAAGGGAAGACAGGGAGTGTATACACCTACGCCATTGTGATCGATTCTGAGCCATGTCACCAAGTCTCCAACCATTGGTTACGATAGTCACACGGACCTCAACCAAGTAGTCTGCATCTACCAACATGGCTCAGACAAGAAGTTAGTGACTTCAAGCACTAATGCCACGTTTTGGTTTGGCCGCCCCTAACTTTCTTCCAACCATCCCCAACATCAGTTGGCATTGGGCGTCATGGTAATCGGTGTTCAGGCATACGCAACGCGTAGCCCAACCATCTCAGTCGATGAAGATTCACAACCTCATCAACTGATTTACCATCATTCCCTAATACCTTGTGTCTAACCTCACTATTACTTACCCGGTGATCCCAGCAGACGCCAGCAATATTTCTAAGGCATCTGTGGTCAAATATTAGTAGCTTACAAGTATCTTCCCTTAATGGCCACGTTCCGTATCCGTAAAGTAAAACAGAACGAACTGCCGTGCAGTATACTCGTCCTTTTATTGATAGACGGATATCTCGCCTTTTTCATAGGTGGTGATACTTGGGGAGGGAGCCTAAGGAGGAAGTTTAGTGTTGAAAGTCGACGTAGGAGGAATAATAGGGACTGAAGAAAGAGGTTGATTATGAATGTAGTATTCTTGAGTGCTGTTAGAGGTATGAGGGCGGTTGTCACTTCCCGGTTGCCCACACCGTGGACGGGTTCTTCTGGAGGTACCTGAAAAGGAAATTGGATTAGAGGTGGTCTTAATGACCTGAGAGCGTGACCGCAGTGCCCAAGGGACAACTGCTTGAGGTCAGTCACACACGACACTTGTGAGTAATCTTCGTGTTGGCTCCGTACCTGTTAAAACCTTACCGCCGGAGACGGATATCCCTGGGATGAGGTGAGGTGTGCATTTTTAGGGTGGACCTTTTCTAACCCCAACCCTCCTTATGGGAACGTAGCATCGCTGTCATGCTGATTTTCCAAGGGAAACACCTTACTGCCGTCACATCTCTGTATAGTCAGCAGTACGACTTCGCCTTCGGACCTTGGGTTTGTTGCTTTTAGTCTTACCGCTCTTCAACCGACCTGCCTGGCATGGTGTGGCCCTGAGGAACGATGGTTTCAGCCAATATAGCTCGGTTGCTTCATCACGATAGACAAGTCCAACCACCACGTCAAGGTGACAACAACGTTCGGGGTGTGCATAAGCTACCTGGAATTAAGTAAAATGTTTTTATAAAGAAGATTTGAATCCGTACTAGTTTGTAATTAGAATTTTATTAAAGAAAACTAGTTATTGACCAGGTCAGCTCTAACAACCTGTTCGTCACATAGTATATTTACTAGATTATGCTATTTTATGTATTTGTCCCTTCATGGAATGAGTGAAAACATTCGTATTCCTCGTACAAGTGCAATATGAAGCAATCAGAGAATCGTAAATTTCTTTTCGAAAGTGAGTGGGGAAAAAGATTGTTATATGTCAGTTGATTACGACTCACTGAGTAGGATATTAGATCTCTCACAGCTCCGTAGATTAAGATGTCAAGCACGCCTCACAACTAAAAACTAGCAATCATAATGTAATGCTATGTGTTTTTTATAGACAGCCGTATGCATTTTTCGAAAAAAACGTATTGTGCTTGCATCCTTATGTATTCTTCAATAATAACAATGATAGCATTATCTTTATAATAATTTGTCATCATCATTGTTATTAATTTCCTTCCAAAAGTGTTATTTCATTTATATGATATGGTGGTTGATTAAGGTTTTGAGCATAATGACTAAGATTGGCTTTTAATCAAGATCGCGTCTTTATTGTTATTCCTTCTAATCTTCGATTGTTACGCACCAAACGTATTGATCGACTTGGGTTGCTTCATTACTTTAAGTGAGACTTCAAAACTTTTAATAGAGGTTGTCCATAAATTGTCCATCATAATTTCGAGATATATCTTTATACGTCAAGGAGACTGATTGAATAACACCACGTGTCCCCATTATTTTAATGATAGTAAGAATAGGTGCAATTGCTTAATTTCACAATTAATCTTTCTCGAGATAACTTGAAAATAAATGTGGTGGCATGATGAATATTACATAAAGATGTTGACTTACAGTATTTATGTACATAGTTTCACTATCCCATAGACAACTCAGATCAGTTAATTGGTTTGTTGTTGGAATTATCAAATACAACAAGTGTTCGAGTTACAGAAAAGTGGACTATTTTTATTGATGTGTCTTATTAGTTTGAACTTTCGTATGTATCTTATCAATTTCCCCTCGCTTCGCTAATGTTGAGTCACAACTTGATGGATAACTGTGCCATATTCCATAGCTTTTATAACCAAATTCATTTTTCAAAATTGACAGAGTCCTATTCCATGAGAAGTTATTGGAAACACTCAAGGTTACCAAATATATGATTATTTCTGTAATTATTAATGTGGGCAAAATGTAAAAGATGAACCCACTCGTTATGCATAGAAAACCAATTTACTCCATAAAGAATGTCACTTCAACCTAAATCTGGCTGTGAAATTATTTGTCTAACTCAAAAACTATCAACTAAACTTCCGTTTACTCCTCAGTCTACGAGCTAAAATCGAAATTCTATGGACGAAACCGCCTGTGTTTCTAATTGTACTCTATGATATGTACGATTCATATTCTCTACCAATAACACTAATATCTAAGACATTTTCATGCATTTCAAATAATTTCAATTATACAAACGGCTTGCGATTCTAGATTACGCTGTACTTGTACATAAAGTTTTACACCTAAAAAATCCCCATAACATATTCGAAAATTAAGAATGTGTTTTTACTAATTTTATTGTACAAACACAATATTTCAAGTGGGAGTTGTATGAAGACTATTAGACAACTATTATTACTACGTCCTCTAAACAATAGACTATTAAAAGATACGTAACTTCATGTTTCCTTCGTATATCAATATATGTTAGTGGCATCGTCTAGGCGAAAGTAATACATCTCATTTACGCTTAGATTGACAGAATATCAAGTTTCAGAAGCAAGTTATCGAGCAGTTTGAAACTGAGTTATTTCCAGAATGATCAGTCATTTATAGGCAGGAAATGCTTGAAAAAAGTATCTACTGTCTTTTTTTCCGTAACGACAATGAGTATTTCTGGTTTATTTTGATGTTTAGTTTTATCAATACTAATGACAAAAGCAAACAGTATGAGCTTCCGGATTCGTATATAAGAGATATGCTAAAAAAAACAATGCCTTCGGTTTGTTTCATCACCAACAAGAAGAAACTGTGCCCACAGAAGACTTCTGTAACAATCATTGTTGATGTATATTTGTCATTCGATAATAATAGGTCTCACCTTAGTTAAATAGGTATGTCGCTCGAATGGTATATTTAAGAGATGTAACTATGTTAAACATGCCTTCCGCATTTTTAGTTCTTTTTTATTAATTAATATTATTATTATCAGTTTGTCTTGTTTTCTTAATTTCCTATCGTCGTATTTTTTTCAAAGTAACGGCACCATGAACCAGTAAACTATTTTCCCATAGCTCCCTATTTTTTATTATTTACTTGTACTCCTAGTTCAAGCCTAAATTTTAGAAATAATACAATAGCTAACAGTTTGTTCTTTAGTGGTTTGAGTGTAAGTTATTCTTAATGACCAGTATGTACAGTGTCACTTAATGAGCACTTTTTTATTGTAGGGTGTTATTTTCTGTTCTATTTCTGGGCAAGTGTACAATCATATTCGTGGACCCCCGCTTTTTCATGCGCCACCTCCTAACGGAGAAATTGTAAGATGTGTTTTTTCTTTATTCAGCCTAATCATACACTAGAAAGCCTTTATATACGATGGTTCTGACTATCAATTTGTTGCAGAGACTTTTATTGTGATGATTCTATGTATCCTTGACTAGTTTGGTGTTTTTTTCTGTTGTATGATATTTGTTTGCGCGCTTAACCTTAATTTGTGACTTATAATAAGATATTGGTTGCTCAGGGGGAATTCTTCTGATGACTGAGATTAGTTCAACTACTGATCCAACAAAACGAAAAGGTAAGTTGTGTGGTTCGTTTATGTTCTGTAAAACATACAAATGTCTTTTTCTTTACGCACAATTTACTTTTACTACATACTCTATTGAGATGATTTCCATTCTGACACATCCTTTGGTGATCTAATTTTTGGGATACTCCTAGATTCTGGATATTCAAATCTAACGTAATGCATTTACTATATTCTTAAACTGCTCCATGCTAATAACTCCTGTATAATACATTAGCGAATTTGGAGCTGGTAATTTAGCAGTTAAGACACAACCTTCACTAACGGGTCACAGGTTTAAACCACGGCTTGAGAAACCGAATAGTTCCACTAGCTATCGCAGATAGCGATGAGGTTTTTTGTCAATATAGTCTGCATGTTTGTAGTGAACAAGAACACGAGTGGAGACAATCGGATGTATTTGCCCACGAAATTACAGAATATCACTAAAATCTGAGAACCATACAGTAAATACTAAATTTGCAAAATATCAGTCCATCGTCTCATATTTCATTGTTCCTGCATTTTCGTACCAATTGTTTTCCGTTCCTGTTCCTTCCTTCTCGATCCATTAAAATACATTCTATTTCTGACTACCGTTATATACTACTTATGTGGATATAAGTAGCCCATACCACATGTTGATGATTTGTTTGTTCGAAGTCTGCAAATTTTTGCAATTCTTCCGCCGACTCACTTCACTAACACCATAAAACAAAAGTGTATATTATCAAGCTATCACGGGTATAGAGAAGTATTGGTTGTATCTAAGAATTTTGCTGGAATTCTTTGTTCAACTATATACCTTGATTTACATTTTTTCTAACACCTATTGTAATTTTTTGTTAAGTTTCACCTGCTTATTTATTTATTTTTAACCATTTTACAGTTTACACAATATCAGGAATAGCCCTGTTTATCATATCTATCCACTTTATACTGTCAGTCTTTCGAAGGAAATATCACGGCTATCCATATGGGTAAATTATGTTTTGCCTTATATAAACATTTCTTTAATAGATTATTTTTCAGATAAATATTACCGACAACATGGACGTGTAATAACTATACTTATTTGTTTCATTTTTTTAATTATTTTAACGAAAAACCTTTTTTGTATTGTATGTTATGCATAGTCATATATCATTTGGAATAAAAGTGTTATTATTTTGCGTGTACAGGAATCACAGTGTTTATTGCCTTTTATAAGGTCAGTGTTCTTAAGATGCTTTTGGATAAACCTGGCTTCAATGGTGTGATGTTTTTAAGCTATCTATTAGTCGATTATGAATAATTAGTATTTTGTTAAAGCTTTAATTGATTAGGATGCCTACAGAATATTATTATTATTATTTAAACACGTAAACATTGGTACAAGGAGGCACCGAATACATATGCGCCACACTTCATCATCCGATTTGTGTTAGAGCTGGGATACTGCCCGGGCTCCCAAACTGAAGCAGGTGATTTTCTTAGAGGGCTACGCCCTGACCCTTTGACTTGGGGGTCCAATCCAGAAGGAAATGAAGCAACACTAGGAGATGCAGTCCCGTTGTAGCCAGTGGCCATCAGTAGGTTCATATGCCATTTGTTCCTTCAGGATCCAGGACCCTATGTGCACCATTGGTTTTAAAGCAGGTTTTTCCAACTCCCCTTGGTGGACCCTTTGTATCCACCAACCCTGTTAAAGCGCCGGACATTCGCTTTTTGACCTCTCAATCTCATAAACAACACCCCCTGCACAAGAATTGACCTACAGAATATTATGTGGTCTTAAAGATGAGCTCCTTTTATATCCAAGACTCTAATAATGTTTATGTTTATGAAATGATAATAGTTGGAAGACATGAATGAATGTCTGGAATATCCTAATCTTTACTACTGATAGTAACTTAGCGAGATAATGATACTGAACATAGTTGACATGTTGGTCAAAACTTTATTTCGTCGTCAGATAGTTCATATAGACTAGAAATTTCCAAGGGTTTTAGCCGCTGTATCCGTTTCTTACTGATTAGCGTATGTATCGATTATCATCTCTGAAGTATGTAAAGCTGCTTACAAATTCAACTAGCTTTTCGGATAGAAATCGACTACAAATCTTAGGTTTTGTTATTTTTTTATCTAGAGAACCATTTATTTTCGAACACGGGTTTATTCTGATGTGGTTACGTACAAAATGTGATTAGTTTAGCACCTTTCAAAGAAATTGGTCTAGCAATAGTCTCCAAATCAGCAGTCAATGGATATTTTAATATTTCCTCAATGGGAATTAACACTCTACTTGCAAACTGCTATCACAGATAGTGACTATTACATTTCACCTTGCTAGATTATGTGATATAGCTATTTCGTAATGCCGTAAATCGTATAGGCGTGAGTTCGTGATTAAAAACAATGAAACGAAAGCCCTGAACCTGAGTTTCGTACTAGTTGGTATTTGCCAGCCACTAGCATTTAAAATTTTATGGGTTACGTAGACTAGTTACCGCATTGTAACTCCATTAATAGGACTCGGTATTCACTAAGAGCTAATAAATTACTCGGTGATCAACTATGGCATACTTAGGGCTTGAGTAGGTGTACATTTCGAGGATCTCCAAAATGAAAATTAACGGTGTTAATTCTTTATGTTGTAAAAGATCACTTCAACGTTATAAAACTTCTAGATGAAAAAGATGTTTACAACAACACGTAAAGTTGATTTTATGGCATAAAATTGCGTCTGAAATGAGCGAAACATATCATAGAGTTATATTTTTATGATTTGTCACTGACTGATAGCTAAAAGACTAGAAGAGTGACAAATAGGGATGTGAACTTATATACACTTTTTGTGTATTGATAAATTACGAAAACGTCACTAAAAGTTTTTCACTTTAAAGATTCATTCTTTGGAATAGATATACAGAGATTTGAGGAACTAGGTATATTATCTAGTACAACGGTCAGATGATAATGTTTTGATTTTAAGAATATTCAATTCTGAGGTACAACATGCACTCGTAGAGATACATAGTTTTAAGATGAAACAACGCAGGAGTTTTATTTGCGTAGGATTGTCTAACATCGATCTGTGGTGAAAACCACCTTTACTGATGAAACTAGTTTTCTTCAGTCTTCTTACAACTGATTAGAGAAAAGGTTACTTGGTTAGATCATAGTAAAACAATAAACATTTTAATGTGAGGTCCTAACATAACACTTTGTGTACGAAAATAAAACGTATTGAAATGCAGGACGAAATCCTGTGAAGAGTTTGTCATTATCATATGAAGGTGGCTTTCTCCATAATCAATATCTGTTAGTGAACCACTAAAAATTTAAGACCATTGAACGTCTCCTGCACCCTCGTGTTTGACCCGACGTTAATTAAAACGAGACCAAACCTAGGTTTTTCGAGCCTGGTAACTAGCACAATAATTGTAGATCATTTAGTTTGAATTCAGTGGTGTATAATTTCAACCTTAATCAGTTTACTATGTAGCCCGATTATCATCTAACTCTCCCGAACATGTTTGGAGCCCATTTGTCACGATTTCTCACTAAAACTTCCTTCTGGTAGCTGATCGCCAATGAGCACGTTATAGATTGCTCAAAATGGATAATATAAGTACGTAAAAGTAACAAGATATTGGTTTACTAGTACATTAGTCCAAGTTATTGGTTGATGAGATGCTTGATTTCGATTATTAATTACCCCCCTAGTATCTTGGGATAACGGTATTGTTGGATAGACGAAGTGTGTGACAATAACTAGTCTCGTAATTTACTACAATCCGATCATTTATTTCAGTCGGTCAGTCAGTATCTGTTAAATAAAACTTGGTCATTCAATCAGCTTAGTCTCTATTGTTTGGTTTGTCAAAATCAGCTTATCATCACGTGGTCTTCGGGGGTACAACAAGTCAGTCAGTAACAACGTGAAACTTCGTACGTACGTACATCAGTTCGAGTTGCCATGCCGCATTAGCACAGAGATGCAGTTATCTATTCAAATCCCGTAGTGGTAGATGTAGTATAAGCAGTAATCGGAAAGATTAGGGTTTGAAGATGTTATTCAAGGAGTATAATACAGTTAAATAAACTTGGAAAGAGAAAAAAGGGACATGAAGAATTCAAAAGATTAGAATTTGGGAGAACACAAAGAGTAGATGCAAACGATTTTGAGCCACGTCATTCAGGGTCTCTAACCATCGGTTGCTATCGTCTCGCGTGTCCCAACCAGGTCAGTCAGTTACAATGTAGGACCAGGCACATATATGCATCGGTCCAAGTTGCCATACCTTATTAACACAACAGGATAAACACCGGATTCATAAAAGTAGTTAATTCAGTTGTGGTAATATATAAAAGAAAGATAGCATATAATGATATAGTACAAGAAGAAAGAATTACTACGTAGAAAGAAAGATATGAAGTGATTTTAATCTCTTAGTTTAAGGGAAGACAGGGAGTGTATACACCTACGCCATTGTGATCGATTCTGAGCCATGTCACCAAGTCTCCAACCATTGGTTACGATAGTCACACGGACCTCAACCAAGTAGTCTGCATCTACCAACATGGCTCAGACAAGAAGTTAGTGACTTCAAGCACTAATGCCACGTTTTGGTTTGGCCGCCCCTAACTTTCTTCCAACCATCCCCAACATCAGTTGGCATTGGGCGTCATGGTAATCGGTGTTCAGGCATACGCAACGCGTAGCCCAACCATCTCAGTCGATGAAGATTCACAACCTCATCAACTGATTTACCATCATTCCCTAATACCTTGTGTCTAACCTCACTATTACTTACCCGGTGATCCCAGCAGACGCCAGCAATATTTCTAAGGCATCTGTGGTCAAATATTAGTAGCTTACAAGTATCTTCCCTTAATGGCCACGTTCCGTATCCGTAAAGTAAAACAGAACGAACTGCCGTGCAGTATACTCGTCCTTTTATTGATAGACGGATATCTCGCCTTCGTCATAGGTGACGTAAGTTGGCAAAAGCCAAATGAGCTTTTCGAATCCGTGCTGAGATTTCGTCAGACACCGACCCATTAGGGCTGATCAGACTTCCAAGTTAAGTGAAGTTGTCAACGCGTCCGACAACTTCACTCCCTATCCTTAGTTCAGGTGTTGACGAAGGTCAATCCTGAGGCAGTAACTTGCATTTAGAAGGAGAGAAGCGCATTCCAAACATTCTGGCATTGTTGCTTTGTGTTAACAAAGGACTGCATTTTCTCAGCGTCTTCACTAAACAGGACTAGGTCATCTGCGTATTCTAAGTCGATAAGTGGACCTCCGTGAAGGAGAATAATGCCCGAGAATTCAGTCGACGAGAGCGTTATTTCCATCAGTAGGTCTATGATGAAGTTAAACAAAAATAGAGAAAGTAGACAGCCTTGACTGACACCACTTGAGGTTGCAAAAGCAGATGACAGTTCACCATAAGCTCTGACTCGACTAGTAGTGTTCGAGTAAAGAGCCTTCACAAGGTTTATGTACTTCTGAGGTACGCCTTTCAATGACAGACACTGCTACAGAATCTCGCGGTCTACGGAGTCAAATGCTGCTTTTAAGTCAAGAAAGACCACCATTGTCGGCCGCCAATAGGTATGCCTGTGTTCTAGAACCTGACGAATGGTGAATCTGTGGCCGATGCAGCCACGAACAGTTCTGAAGCCAGCTTGATTCTCTCGTGTTTGCAGTTCACGAGTCTTAGTTAGGCGTCCGATAATTATCGAGGCTAGTATTTCAGATACTATATCAGTTAAACTAATCCCTCTATGGTTGTCACAGGATGACTCTGACCCTCTCTTATATATTGGGACAATAAGTGATTGTGACCAGTCAGATGGGACAACGTCCAACTCCCAGATTTTAGCTAAAATATTAGTCTACCTAATCGCTAGAACTGGATCACAATACTTAAATACTTCTGAACCAGCTGCCCTTCCTCGTTTCAGATTAACTATAGCCTTTTGAACTTCAGCTAGAGTTGGGGGAGCTACTTCAATGTTCCATTCACATTGTCTTGGAATGGAGGGTAGTTGTAGAGCAGATAAACTGTTCTCCAAAATGTCCCGCCCATCGTTCTACACGTTTGGACTGGGAGCAGATGAGTGTTGTCTTTTTCCGAAATGGTCTGACTTACACTTGACTTATTAATTCCAGTTTCTTTTATTAGTCGAGTGAATGACCATACTAGGATCCTGTATGCGTGTTTCGGAGACATAGCATACATCAATAATACGAGAGTCATGCTGGTAGATGCAGACTACTAGGTTGGGGTTCGCGTGACTATCGTAACCTGTGGTTGGAGACTTGGTGACATGGCTCAGAATCGATCACAATGGCATCGACGTATACACTCTTTGTCTCCCCTTAAACCGTGAGATTAAAATTGCATTATATCTTTCTTTCTACGAACTAATTCTTTCTTCCTGTACTATATCCTTATACACAATATTTCTTTCTTCTTACCATCACTGAAGTAACTATTTCTATGAATTTGGAGTTCATCTTTTTGTGCTAATGAGGTGTGGAAACTTGAATTGATGCATATGTGTGCCTGAGCCTACGTTATAGCTGACTGACAGATGTTTTATCTATCGTAATAACCCAACCGAGCTATATTGGCTGAAGCAATCGCTCCTCAAGGTTCTACCATGCCAGGCAGGTCGATTGGAGAACGCTAGGACTAAAATCAGCAACTCAAGGTCCAAAGGAGAAGTCGTACTGCTGACTGTAGAGGGGTAGGACAGCAATATGGGGTTTTCCTCGGAAAACCAGCATCTACAGCGATGCTTCCTTCCAACAAGGAGGGGTGGGGATGGAAAAAATCTACCCTAAAAATGTCACACCTTACCTCACGGATTTCCGTCTCTGGCGGTAAGGCCCTTTGAAGAACGGAGCTAACAAATTAAAAACCTCCCACAAAAAAGCCGTGCTTGATCGGCCTAAAGCAGTTGTCAATTGGGCTCTGCGGTCACGCTCCTAGGTCGTTAAGGCCAACGCTAGTCTTTCTTTTCAGGTCCCTCAAGAAATACCCTTCCACGGTGCGGGCAGTCGAGAATTGACATCAACCCTCATACCCGTAACAGCACACGAGGCCAAGTCAGTCACATTCAAATCCCTCCTACACCTCTAAATAAATATTTCATCTCCACAACTATCCCTTCTCACGTCTTTTTATCACTTCGCAACGCTAGGGCAAACGATTCGAGTGCGCGGAACGTTATTCCTGGTCTCCTGAAACAACGCTCTAAGCTACACGTAGGAGCTACTAACTTCCGAACACTATGCCAAATAGGACAACAGGCTTCCTAAGCTAGGACTTTAGAATCTCGCGCTATCGATGTGTGCTGCGTCTCCGAAACGCACATACAGGATCTGAGTAGCGTCATTCATTTAACCTCACCAGGCCAAAGTAACGAACCAACTCGATTTACGCTTCGTGTATCTGGAAGCCCCGATGTTACTTCCCGTGGCCTCGCCGACATAGGTACAGCGCTGAGTCCTAGGGTAGCTCTCTTAGACTGGATCCCAGTAGACAGTCGTTTGTGTGCTGTCCGATTAAACGGAACAGTAAGGACTCAGAAAGATAGGGACACTCGTCGTTGCCTCTTCGTCGTCTCTGCCTATTCTCCCACTGACTGCAGCGCAGAGGATGTAAAAGATGAGTTTTACAGAAAGCTCTCCGACCTACTCCGAAAAAACAGGTGTTCTGATGTAGTAATAGTGGCTGGTGACTTTGATTCTCAAGTAGGAAGACTAGGTGAAAGGGAAAGATACCTGGGTAGATCTTATCGTGTCGTGGCTCAACGAACAGATAATGACGACCGTCTGTTTCAGCTATGCTCAGATAACCGCCTGTTTCTTGCAAATACTAACTTTAAGCATAAGGAAAAACATCTTTTGACATGGAGATCCCCAAATTCGTCCCAACGTTGGACCCAAATAGATCACTTCACTATCAGCCACCGATGAAGGGACTCGATAGAAGACTGTCGCTCATTCTGGAGCACATGCTTAGATTCAAATCATGCTCAAGTGAGAGCGTGTATTTGTGTACGTCTTACTGGACGTAGGAAAGACGCTGAAAGGAAACTTCTTAGGACCCTACTTAATGATAGTCAAACTAAGTGTATATTTCAGGAACAACTAGAAAAACAGTTAGGCAGCCATTTATGTGATGCTCACCTCGAGGCAGCGTGGAATGATATCCGAAAAGCTGTGGAAACAGAAGTGATGTCTGCTAATACGGTAAACCACAAGGTTAGAGAGAAACACTGGATCTCAGCAGCATCTACCGCACTGATAGATGCTCGCAAACTCATCTCATCTGGCTCTGAACATAATGAAGAGTGGAGTCAGCTTAAGCGCAAGCTGACAAGAAGTCTACGCAATGATCGCGAACAGTGGTGGGTAGCGAAAACAAGAGAGATGGAAAAGGCAGCGGCAATAGGTAATAGCAGACAATTGTTCAAACTTGTTAAGGAAACCAGTATTAGGAACCCGACTGCTAGCGAAACTATCTCAGAGAGAGATGGACATATTATAATTCTAAATCCAGGAGATTGGATCGATGGCAGAACACTTTAGGGATCAGTTCAACTGGCCTTCAGTCACACTTTGGCTTCCCACGATCTCCAGTCAACCTGAATGGCAAGTTAGTCTAAGTCCTCCGACTCTTTGTGAGGTTGAAAAAGCTATAGGAAATCTGAAGCAAGGGAGAGCAGCAGGCCCTGACAGGTTTACTCCTGAGATTTCTAAGGATGGTGGTCTAGTATTAGCAGTGAGATTAACTGAAATCTTAGGCAGAATTTGGGAACTGGACGTAATCCTATATGACTGGTCTCAATCACTGATTGTACCAGTCTATAAGAAAGGACAAAAGTCCTCTTGTGACAATCACACAGGAATCAGTTTGACTAATATTGTTTCTAAAATATTAGCTTCAATAATACTTCGACGCCTAACGAAAGCTCGTGAAGAGCAGACTAGAGAAAACCAGGCTGGTTTTCGACCTGGATGTGGTTGTATAGACCAGATATTCACACTACGTCAGGTTCTAGAACACAGACACACATTCAGATGCCCTACAATCGTAGTATTTCTCGACCTTAAGGCAGCACCCGGCTCTGTTGATCGTGAGGTTCTATGGCAGTGTTTGTCATTGAAAGGAGTACCAAAGAACAACCCAAGCAACACAAAAAGGGGAAATAAAGGGGAAGAAAGGGGTAAATGCTTTGGTAGCGAAAGGGGAAATAAAGGGGAAAACGCATAAGAATGTCGCCTTTTTCGCCTGTCCGGGGCGAGCCTAGGCTCTCTACTCGAACACAACTGGTCGAGTGAGAGCTTATCGAGAACTGTCATCAGAATTGATTACCTCAAGTGGCGTTCGTCAGGGCTGCCCACTCTCTCCATTCTTGTTCAACTTTGTCGTCGACGTACTTTTACACATAACACTCTCCTCGTCTAAATTTCTAGGGGTTGATCTTCTACCGGGAGATTCACTTGTTGACTTAGAATATGCTGATGACATAGTTCTATTTGGTGAAGACGCTGACAAAATGCAGAGTCTTCTGACCACTCTAAGCAACAATGCAAGCATGTTCGGGATGCGATTCTCCCCCTCGAAATCCAAAATGTTGCTTCAGGATTGGGTTGCATTGACACCCGAACTAATGATAGGGAGTGAGGTAGTTGAGCGTGTAGACCGCTTCACTTATCTTGGAAGTCTCATCAGCCCTTGTGGTCTGGTGTGTGACGAAATCTCAGCACGGATACAGAAGGCTCGACTAGCTTTTTCAAACTTGCGTCATTTATGGTGTAGGCGAGATATCCGTCTATCAACCAAAGGACGTGTTTACTGTGCAACAGTCCGTTCCGTCCTACTTTATGGCAGTGAAACATGGCCGGTCAGAGTAGAGGATATTCGTTAGTTACTAGTATTTGATCATAGGTGTCTTCGAAACATTGCTCGTATATCCTGGGACTATCGAGTAAGTAATGCAGTTGTTAGGAAACGGGTACTACGTAAGGATGGCAAATCAATTAATGAAGTAGTGAAACTTCATCAGTTGAGATGGCTGGGACACGTGCCAGACCAAAACATGGCACAAATCCATGAAATCACTGACAAGTGGACTGAGCCATGTTGGTTGGTTGGGATCCCGACCATTGCTGTCACCTTGACGTGGTGGTTGGACTTGTCTATCGTGATGAAGCAACCGAGCTATATTGGCTGAAACCATCGTTCCTCAGGGCCACACCATGCCAGGCAGGTCGGTTGAAGAGCGGTAAGACTAAAAGCAACAAACCCAAGGTCCGAAGGCGAAGTCGTACTGCTGACTATACAGAGGTGTGACGGCAGTAAGGTGTTTCCCTTGGAAAACCGGCATGACAGCGATGCTGCCTTCCAACAAGGAAGGGTGGTAAAGTCTCAACAAGCACGGAGCCAACAAGACCGACCCCAAGCAGTTGTCCGTTGGGCAATGCGGTCACTCGATCTCACCTTGAAACGAAGAGCCGATGCGCTACACCCTTCGTATATCTGGCGACCCAATGGCTATTTCTCATGGACTGGCGGGTGTATACGTAGCACTAAGTACGAGGGCAGAACAAGCACTTTTGGAATGGATCCCCGTAACAGTCGTTTATGTGCTGATCGGCTTAACGACTCCGTAAGAAATCGAAAGGACAGGGACACACGTCGTTGCCTTTTTGTCGTTTCTGCCTACGCACGCACCGACTGCAGCTCGGATGAAGTGAAAGATGAGTTTTACAGAAAGCTCTCTGAACTTCTTCAGGTGACTTTAATGCCCAGATAGGTGTAGTTTAAGCCAAACAGAAAGGCATTTAGGTGAGTATTTTAGTATTCCAGCTCGGCGAACAGATAATGGTGATCGTCTGCTGCAACTGTGCTCACACAATCGTTTATTTTTAGCAAACACAAATTTTAAGCATAAAAAGAGACATCGTTTAACATGGCGACTCCCTAAACCAACGATGGACTCAAATAGACCATATTGCCATCAGTCATCGTTGGAGAGGATCGATAGAAGATTTTCGCTCGTTCTGGAATACCTGTTTGGACTCCGATCATGCCCTAATACGGGCACGCATCTGCTTGCGCCTCACTGGACACAGGAAAGCCACACCAAGACCCATTGGAATTGAATTGAGTAGCCAGAAAACCAAAAGTAGGTTCCAGGAACAACTGAGGTCACACTTAGGGAGTTCTGAAAACGAGGCTCATCCAGATGTTGCTTGGAAGACTGTCGATCGTCAACACTGATCTTATGCTAATAATAATTCTAATGAGTAATAAGAAATATGATACTTTTTGTTTCTACATCCGGTTGACAGTTATGAGATTTGTCAGTGATAAATACAAATTATAGCATATGACTTTTCTAGCATTGTAGGATTAGACGCCACTTTGAGTCAATTCTGGAGGCTTTGACTTTCTGCTCGGAGTGGGCGGTATTAACAAAACCGATTGTTCAAAACTGTAGGTGATATGAATAGCAATCAGCCGCAGTGCCGGTAATGTATTCATTGTCTTAAGTTTAGAACTGGTATTGTGTACCCTGATTTCACTCATTTTGATTTCAAATCGTAAATGTGATTATATTCCTGTTGCAAAACTAATAGTAACCCATATGTAACTGTACCACAGTTTATGATATGATTAGTATTCGAGACACCTAATGACATATCACGCCCGGTGTGTATATTTGCTAAGTTAGTAGTCAATTAAGAAGTTATCTATCTTTTCAAAGGTTAAATATATAGCATCGGACAGATTCAGCATCGTGCAAATTATTTTCGATCCATTGAGTAAATGGAACTGGTATCATAGTTCTTCGTAATATCAGGCGTGATAAATGATCCACATGATTTAATATCTTGAAGGAATGACTTTTTGATGGAGAAGTCTTATCATAGAACTGTGGAAAGACTCGTTAAAATCACCAAATACATCCATGTTTAGCTACTTTTAATCCGACAGATTTTGTCTACCAGCATACTCATTGTTTAATAAGGAGCCTCTTGATGCGGGAATTATAGATTAGTATTCATTTGTTACCCCGGAAAGGATAAATACTGGGTTTCGATGGAGCTTTGAACAAAAAGACTTTAGAAAACTGTTTTACTTACCTCATTCTTCGGGTAAGATTTCGAATTTATTCTGGCAGCTTTCCGATTATTTCTACAGCATACAAGAATAACATGCGGTTTTTGATTCCGGTGGGACTGAGAATCACCAATAATAAAATAGGAAAACATTGCATTCTCAAGCGCTTACAGCTAGAGAGTGGTTACACGAAACTCCATATTGCGAAATAAATTCCCTATGACCATGACCACGATCAAACTTGAATCTGAAGTAATAACATAATTACTAGAGCTCATCGTTGTCAAAATGTTAGTAGTCGCACTCAGTATTGGATTTTATATCAATCTTGAACCAACCTTAATCAATAAAATCATTTCCGGAACTATCAATATTTATTGGACGACAGATTTTAAGAGTGCAAGGAGAAAGCTGTAAAGAAATTTCTAGAAATGCTGGAGCTGATAGGAATTTAAACCACGGCTTCTTTAATGTTTTTCCTGACATTGGATTAATTAATCACTTCCTCATGTGAATCATTTACTCTTACAGCCACGATCTGCCATGTGTAGTTAGGCCCGTCTTTTGATTCTGGGTGTGGATGAAATGTGGATATTTGACAAATATAGTTTTGTATAAAACACCCATTAAGCGATTCAGTTTATTGGTTTATAGTAATATGTGTTGTTCATAATCATAAAAGTATACTTTATGTAGGAACAGCTTGTACAATGGGATCATAACATAATTAACCGCAAAGAATTTGTATAAATCGTTGTTGATAGGACAGATGGATAGCAATCACAAAGCAGTGACCGTGTAATCGCAATAACGGTGACAGTATTAGTGATAATAGCAGTTCAGCTTGTTATTATGATTCTTTTAAGGCATGAATACTTAATAAGGTAGTCGTTATATTTAGTTGACAGGGGACCCTGAACACCTAGGTACCGCTCCACTTAGCACTTGTCAGCAACCCTTAATATTGAAGAGACTTGTACATATGTGTCTGTTAAACTCATAGTGTCCTGGATAGACTCATTATAGCGCCTTCGTGGATTTACGCCGAACAGTCATATTTGTCTTTAATATCAGTACGGGTTTTGTGGATATTATAGTAATTTTAATAGTTAAGATCATGGGTAAGTTGAAGCTAGACCACCATGGGAAACCTGGAAGCACTGGACGACTGTTTCGTCCTACTGTGGGACTATTCAGAAGTGCGCATCCACGATCCCGCCTCGCGAGATTCAAAACTAAGACCTGTCAGTCTCGCTAGTGAGCGCTCAACCATCAGACCACAGAGCCGGCATCCAACAGTGTTAACGTCTATCTTCAACTCATTCGAGAAGTTGTATTTGTCAAGTATTCCCATGTTAACCTCGAAGGTTTTTAAATATGCGATCGTGTGTATTAATGATTAGCGGCAAGACTAATTTACGGACGAGCCAATGAGATTTAAGAGAGCAAATCTTGAATGTTGGCACGAAATTCATCAACGCATATGGCTAAATAGTATTTTGGCATTATCACTGATGTCATTTTGCGATGAAAACCCTAACTCTAATTCCTAACAGTGGCTTCTAATCCTAAGTTCTGATTCTTCACAGTGATTTATCACTCTTTCTTGACTCTAGTATGTAGGTGGGTTTCCTCAAGTCTACTTCATCATCGCTCAAAGGTCGCCCATAAACCATAGTCTAACAATGTCTAGCTTTATCTATAGTCTGATTTGTTGTCTTCTTGCTGTATTTCGGCTTTTTGATTTAACGTATTTACGTTATATGTCAATGGCTAATTACGAAATTAAGTATGGGATACATGAATAATACACTGAAGTTAGTCTGTGATAGACTTTTGTCTCGTCAGTAGACAATTTTTTTAAGTAGAATGATGAAAAATAATAGTAAATTTTTCAACATCTGTCTATATAGCCAGTAAAAAGAAGTCATGCAATTGTACATGTTTGTTTGTGATTTTATCTTAGTAACGTAATTTTTCACACATATCCTTAGAATTTCACACCTACGACCTAATATCTTTAATGGCTAAATGTTTTCAGAGAAACATGAAGGTTTTGAGTTTGATCTCTAGCGTCATCATGTTCGAGCTTAGATTATGCGTCTCATGCTTTAATGACACAGCTGCCCAGTTCTCCCTGGATTTTAATAGTAACCTAAATGAGGTCAATCTATAGCGAGTACAACTTATGAAAATAAAAATACCGATTGTTAATAAGTTTTATGCGGTGATAAATGGTTAACTAATGTACCATAAATCTGTGATTTCATTAATTAAGTAAACGTCCCGAACCTCATAAATTTGAGTGATTTGACAGTGAACTGTACTTATTGTGGATATAAAGTAGGTCAAACGGAGTCCCATTCCTCATGAAACAATATTTCATACTCATAGTTCCTTTTATCATCCTTAGGAGAACAAAAACAAAGATTTAGACAGAATAACATGAATTCATTTTATTTCGATTGGTTCTCATCATCTGCCTACAACCCCTAATATTTATGAATCATAACTACAAAATGAATTTAAACTACTTACGTGAAAGTTTTGTTGGAAGTTAAAGCAAAGACACATCAGTATAGTATAACAAGAGTGTAAATACATTTAATAGATGGAATAAAAAGATAATGAAGGTATTATATCTGGACGAGAATAAATGGATGATAACCGTTAGGAATTATTTATGGACTAGTGTTATATGTATATTCTTATTGTATGACTTTTAAGTAACTTCATTATATGTATATTCATATTCGTTTCATTGTAAGCTTTTGCTTGATCTATTGACTATTATCATACGATTTACCATTCTTGAGATGTTCCCAATTTATTAGTAACAGTCCCTCAAAATCACCGCCACTTTTTGGCTTGATCTTGTACAAATGTTATTTTCTATTTTATGGTGTGATGTGGTCTGATTTGTTTGTATACAAACCCAATATGTTTGATCAGTCTTAAATGTCAGAAGAGAGTGATTAACTACAATCCTAAACACTAATAGGAAGATTCAAACAATCATTACAAATAAATTGAAATTAAAATCCACATCATTGTACAAGCTGTTGATGACCTGGACTCAGTAACCAAATGGATAACGCGATGGCGTTCGAAGTGAAAGGTACTGGGTTCGAGTCCCCGAGTTCATACCAACTCTGGATGTGGTTCATCCAGCGGACGAGACACGCGTCCTGAATTCTGCTGCTAGCCATCACCAATTGCTGCTTAATACCATACCATAATGGTCGGGAATCCACTATAGAATATTGTTGATTATTTTTCAGTTCATTTGAATCTCTTCAGATGAGAGCAATGAACACTTTCTCATTGTATATCATGAAACTGTTTATTGCTTACTATATTTCTACGATATTTAACTATATTAAACAGTTCATCATCTATTGTTGAACAAGAATTTGGGCGTCTGCAAAGAATTGGAATAATAGAACTAGTAGTGATTGCTAACAAGCCAAATGAAAGTATCCGGCTATGCGCAGATTATTCGACTGGATTAAACGAAGCACTTGAGGCCCATCAATACCTTTTGCCGGTACCAGAAGATTTATTTGCGAAACTGAATGAGCGTACGTATTTTGCAAAATTAGACCTATCAGAAGCTTATCTACAGATTCCAGTAGCGGAAGAGTGTAAGCATTACTTGACAATGAACACTCATAAAGAGTTGTTCCGATATAACAGACTTCCTTTTGGAGTAAAGACCGCCCCTTCAATCTTCCAACAAGTTATGGATACTATATGTGGAATCGTGGATGCGCACTGTTGAAGAGTCACATACTAAGAAGAAACGGCAGTTCAGTGTTTCCAGGTTTTCAGTGGTTGTCTAGCATAGATTGGCTCGTGATTTCAACCGTGAAAATACTACAATCTTCACAAATCTCCGTATTCTAATTTTTGTCCTGATAATCTCATCTGACTGTAATGTTATGGTAAAGCAACGGAACTGATGAGTATGTGTACCAGGTTCTATCATGTTTATGACCAGCCGACTGATAAATCTGTTAGCTACGTTAATCTAGATGTACCCCATTGACACTAAGTTAAAAGTAAGAAGTAATGTAGTCAGTGCATAAAATATTACGAAAAATTGAACTATTGATTTTGTAACTTTCTCAAAGACCTGGCCATCTAATTTCAATCGACCAAATTTTCAACAAAATTTTGACTGACATACCAGATACATTTGAACCATCTGAAAGTATCATTTATTTGCAAAATAATTAATCAAAAATTACAAAATTATGACAAATAATTAATCAGGGCTGAAGGTGAAGGTCACAAAATGACCAATTAACATGTACTTATATCCGTCATACTATATAGTTATTATTTAAATAACCCACTAACCGAAAAAGCAAGCGTGAAGATATGTGAAGTGTTGAAGCATCTGTAAGGAACAACATAAGTGTATCATTTTTGGAAAAAAACCAATACAAATGTAAGTAGATTCTTAACATAATTATTTTATTATTGTAACGGCGAGGATTGGCAAAGCAAGGATAACATTCCTACAATTGAAGAACATATGGAACTCAAAACAACTGTCAACTAATATCAAAGTCACAATCTTCAATATGGACTTCAAGATAGTTCTACCGTACAGAGCTGAATCTTGGAGAATTACTACAACCATCATCAAAAAGGTACAAGTATTTATAGATAATTGTCTACGTAAGATGACCCAGATCTGCTGGCCACATACCATCAACAACAGCCTATTGTGGTAGAGAACAAACCGGCTTCCAGCTGTAGAAGAAATTAGGAAAAGATGTATAATGTTTTGAATTATTTGAATTATAGCACGAACTAAGAGTCCCAGAAATAACGCAATTGAATTAAGAAGTGAGACACAAGCACAAACGAACGTATTGTATTTGGAATTCGAAATCGTGCAATCAACAAGTACAAAAGTATCATTACTTCGTTCAAACACCACAAGATGGTAGAAGTGGATAGGACATATATTACGGAAATCACCAAACTGCATCACGAGACATGCACTAATTTGGAATCCTGAAGGGAAGCGGAGAAGAGGAGAGCCGAAGAACACAGCACCGAGAATTGGAAGCAGACATGAAAAGGATTTCCCAGGACAGGGTTGGATGTAGAGTGTTGGTGGTTGGCTTATGCTACTCCGAGTGATAACAGGTGTAAGTAATAACTAAAACTGATATTAATTGCGGACATACAACTATAGTCTGTCCTTTGATAATAAATGTTTACAAAGGTCACTTTATTTACATAAAAGTAAATTAAGAATCATCATTAAATAATAATAATTACCTCCATGTGCATAAAATCCTCTTATCAGTTTGACTCTAAACTAAACATGTGAATTACATGAGCTTCAAATGCTACGAGTAACACCAAGTAATCATATTCAGTTTTTGATTGAGATCATGAACCGATTGATGTTAGACCATCACAATTGAAAACCTGGAAGCACTGGACGGCCGTTTCGTCCTATTGTGGGACTCCTCAATCGGTTCATGATCTCAATCAAAAACTTAATAATCTCCACAACGCCTATACTAGTAATTAACATGTGCTCACTAGTGACTAGCTTCGTGAGGGAATTCTCGGAGTTCTAGTGAGAAGCCGTGACCAGTGGAGCTAATCCTTGTCGGGTAGAGACAGGTATCTACCTCAGTACAATGGAGGTTGGTCGCGCAATTTCGTGGATTGGTTGATGTTAGAAACTATCACCACTGGATGCCGGCTCAGTGGTCCAGTTGGTTAAGCGTTCGCGCGCGAGACCGAAGGCCCTGGGTTCGAATCCCGCTTGCGGGGTCGTGGATGCACACTGCTGAGGAGTCCCACAATGGGACGAAACGGTCGTCCAGTGCTTCCAGGTTTTCACTTGTGATGGTCTAACATCAGTCGGTTCATGATCTCAATCAAAAACTTAATAATCTCCACAACGCCTATACTAGTAATCATATTCAGTTGCGTAATTTCAAACTTATTCAATTCTTATTCTCATGCCGTGACATTATGATTAACTAATTACGTAATCCTCTTTTTAGACTCGATTTAATTGACTGACTACTATTCTTAAGAGATATTGAGACACCGTTAAATTTGTCTACCATAATGTATTTGCTAATGCTTTTTGTACCTCCTAATTGTAAACCCTACATATTAGTGTAGAGGAATGACGAGGCACTAACTGAGAAGAAACATTTCTTTACTGATCTTATATTACTAAAATTGTATCATTCAATATTTCTGAAATTCTAGACCAAATTATCTCAGAAGTAATATGGTTTTGACCAACAGGTATCCGTGTACTGTCCAATGGTTGCTTCTTTCCTTCTCAGGATTTGTCAGTAGGATGTATCTATAGTCTTAGAGGAACTTATGAACCGTAATCGAGACGAAATTAGAAAATAAATAAAAAATTTGAATGTTTATTTTTTATGAATTCGTATACACTTAATTCGCATCAAATGAACAGTTTTCTTATAGTATTTCTATATAATGTTTTTACTTGTTGTTAGACTATTAAGTTTAATAAATATGAGAACGTCTAATAAATCGTATCATTTTCAAAATATACTTAAAATATCTCTGAAAGTCCATGTAAGTCCTATTATTTAGCTGTCTTATCGTTTCCCAATTCAAATATTTTACTTGAATTGTATATTAAGGTGATTTTTCAAACTGATTTCATTAGAAATTGTCAAAACAATAAATCGGGAACGTGAAGGCATAAACGAAAGCATACTGAGCTTTATATCTTACAATTTTATTAACAAATGAGCACATTCTACTTTTCACAAGCTTTCTAAAACAATAACTATGAAACACCTGAAAATCTGAGTTACATAGTTATACGATATATAATTGTCCATTCTTCTATTTAATAAAGGGATCTTTACTTGATTACATCATCTATTTTTTCACTGTTTACGATTTCTCTTATAGACATTTCTAATTATTTTATGAGGGAATATTCAGTTGTCATAATTTAATAAACAGAATAATAATTTCAATAGTTGAGATCATGAGTCAATTGGAGCTAGACCGCCATGGAAAACCTGGAATCATTGGACGGCCGTTTCATCCTATCATGGGACTCCTCAGGAGTTCTCATCCACGATCCCGCCTCGTGAGATTTGAACTCAGGACGTATCAGTCTCGCGCGCGACCTCTTAACCACTAGATCACTGGGCCGCCACCCAACGGTGTTAATGTCTAACTTCGACTAATCCATGAAATTGAGCGACATATCCACCATTGTCATCAGTGAGTTACTATCTCACAACAAACCCGGTTGAACTCCACTTGTCACTGCTTCTCACTAGAACTCCAGGATATACATCTTGAAGCCAGTCAATAGTGAGCATATGCTGATTAGTTGAGATAATGAGTCAATTGAAGCGAGACTACAATCTCCACAAAACCCTTTCTGAGAATAATAATTGACAAATCAATAAAATGATATATCGTATTAGAGTGATGATTCCTCATAAGACTGTAATTTTGATTTCCCTGAATGATCTGAAATAAAGAACATGATCAATTACTGGAAGAATCTATCGTTTTTTACTCAATAAAACGATATGATTATATACAAAATAAATATGATATAATGTCTGATAGACACTTGGAGAAAATTAGTATATAAGTTACTCATTCTCAAATCAATTAAGATCGCTCTGTTAGGCTTCATATTTGGGCATTATATCAAGTGCATAATTTTTATTAATTTCTTTTAAATAACCGAACTTAATTCATTTTTGATTGAGATCATGAACCGATTGATGTTAGATCCACATTAGGACGAAACGGCTTTCCGGTGCTTCCAGGTTTTCAATGGTGGTATAACATTAATCGGCTCATGATCTCAATCAAAAACTTAACAATCACAACCACTAAACTGTTAATTCATCTGATTTGTTTTATGCAAATTGCAAAATCTTCTTTACTACCTAAATAAATTTTATAAAACTTTTTGTGAATCCCATTTCATTGAAACATTGTATTCAGTAGACTTAACTTTGTTAGTGAGACTATGAACCCACCTAATTCTTCAGTTTTTAGTAGTAAAGATAGGAAGTTAATCGACCTATATTAATCCTTGAAGTTTAATGTACTGTGGAGATCCAATCTTTTTTTGAATACATCAACAGAAGGTGCTGGTATTATGTGTTCTGGTAGAGAATTCCAGTAATTCACTACTCGGTGTGGTAAACAGAATTACAGATTTAAACGATTTGATCTCGATTTTTGAGCTTTCCTAGAATATCATCTCAGATTGTCAGTCCTAGATGAACGGAAAAGATAAGGCATAATAATACCAAAATCATTGTTCAATATACGGTAAGCCAGTATCTGATCGCCCAGTAACTTGTGGTAAGATAACCGAGACGGGTTGAGGCGTCTCAACCTTTCCTCATGAGATAGGGCAGAGAGACCTTTTACTATTTCGATCCTTCACCTTTGAATTCGTTCTAGCATACTCACCTCAAACTTGAGACAAGGATTCGCTGCATGAATCCCATATTCCAACTCCGACTTCACAAAAACCAGGTGTAATACCCTAGACGTTTATTCGTCCAAGTAATGAAATGACTTATGAATAGTCCATAAGACTGTGAAACCTTCGGCAGTGGCGGCCGTGCAGTTAGTCGTAGTTTTGAGTTCGTTGCTTAAGAGTTCCAGACTTTTATAGCCCATTACTTTAGGTGTCATAGTCATATGAATGGTCGCAATTATTCATTTGCATCACCACACTCTTGTTAGAATTAACTTCTAATGACTATCTATTCAACCAGTAAACTTAGGTCATCCCTTAATATTATTCTATCTGACATACGGTGCACACTTAAGTTAGACAACCTTTAAAAACCAGACGTTTAGAAAGGGACTGGTAATTGCCAGATTTTTAGTTAGAGCTCATGACCGATTGAGTTCAACCGCATCGTTTGTGAAATAATTAACCACCTAAAACAATGTAAGATGGCTGCTTAATATTGTAAATTGATCTAAGTTAGTTATGTAAACCATTGGATATCGACTCTGTACTCAATAGTTTAAGTACTCACGACGAGAATTGAAGGTTCATAATTCAAATCCCAGTGGGGTTATGGATCCTTACTATTAAGGAGCATCATGGAAGGATGAAATAGCTATTCAGTGAATCCTACTTTTCAATATTTATCTAACTTAGGTTGAATTGTGATCTTAATAACATTCGAAAATCTCCATCAACCCTCTATACTCATTTTAACTTCATTTAGTTATTTGTTATTCGATTCTGGTGTGTTTAAATCAACTTCTCGCTAATTTTATTGCATATTATATTTTATAATTGATTTCGGAATTAAAATATTATAGTTTGTAAACGATTGATGGGAATTTAGCGAAAACAAATGAATTTATCTTATTTTACTCAAATCTGATCTCTTTTGAAAGCTTCACTCGGTCATGATCGATGTAGAACTTAAATGTTTTCTGGTCTAAGTTCCATGTTAGCATGACGATATGAAATTATAATGAGAGATACTAAACACTGAGAATACAATCCGTAAAGATAGAGTGAAAAGGTATACATGAAGGACTACGGCAACTTAAGATAAAGAAGAAGACAAAGAGTGAATGTGTAATGTCGACAGACATAAGTAGTGTGTAACTCCGATCAGAAATGGAATGCTTGGCAGCAAAAGGTTAAGATTGAACTGAAGAAGACAGAAAAAGAAACACGAAGGAATCGAGAATTGCAAGAATCATGAAGGATGTAGGGGACAGTTTATAATTTTTGTAAATAAAGTATTTAATATATGGTTTTTACGCTTTATGAAAGAACTCTGCAGTTTTGTGTAAAACGATAAGTTGGTTTACCCCACCTGAGTTCACTTCCTCTACAAATGCATCTACCCCATCCTGGCTGATTCTGAGTTCTGTCACCCAAAGTCTCTGATCCCTGGTAGCGGTCATCATGCAAGACTCAACCAGGTAGTTTGCGTGTATTTTTGCTGCTCAAACCTACAGTAAATGACTTCTTGGACTGATACCGCGTTTTGGCTCGGTCACTCTTGATTTTTCTCCATTTCAATCCTACATTAACTAACATCGCCCATCAATGTTTCAAAAGCCTAAGATATGAACATTAGTTGATATATACTTTAATCTATTTTGTATTGGTGATTTGAAAAAGTTATAGGCAATCCATTTTGAAAATAAGTCCAGATTAATCATATTTATACTCTTTAGTTTTGGGTTATCATAACTAGAGCGTTAATAGGACAATGACACCCAACACTGATCTTTCAATCTAATTAAAATGTGGCCTATGTTAATATCCAGAGCAGGTCTCCTATGTAACTGGCGCTACATTTTAAATAATATGCATATTTCGATATTGCCTTGGTATATTTTCTTGGTCATACAAATACAACATTGGTTTAATGAATAACTGATTTCGGTAGTTAATTTTAACGTTCTCAACAGAAATTTTTGTTAGGACGTTGTATATTGTTATTTTCGATGATAATGACGTCGAAATTCATGTTCATACCGTACATAACTAATTTAAATGTCTTTGTATTATTGATAATGTGACCAACTTGGTATGGCAACTCGAACTGATGTACGTACGTACAACGTTCTACTTTGTTACTGACTGACTATATTATTGAGAAAAACATATTTTATACGTCTTTCAAGTTGTCGATTCAAACAACAAATCTTAATATTTATTTCGATAATTTATTCATCAATTATATTTTATCAAAATTTGGATAAATCATCTTGAGATGGTGGAGAAGATTTGTAATTCAGTTGGATGATTTTGATGGAGTTTTGTTCTCTGAGCTGAATGGTTTGTTCGTGAAGCTTTCATCTTTCTTCTGAACGATATCATTAGCACAAACTTCAGTTAGAAGTGAAGTGTTCGAATTTCTCCACATGTGGTTCACAGCTTGTTCTGTACACCTCGATGTTGATTGGTTCTCAGAATAAATATGAAGGAATAGATTTTACCAGTTGGGTTACAAAGACCGTAAAATCAATATTTACTCTAACCTCGATAAGTTTTAACAAAAAGTTTGTTTTACAGAACCTCATAGGTAAGGAGTCTATCGATCTGTTATTTCGTTTGTTTTAAATATTGAAAGAGATGTGTACTTGACAGTTTACACAAATTAAAAGTGTATTTTATCAGTATATATATATTGGATAATAAATACTTGATTCATTACAATATAGGTGGTAGGGTAGTAGCGATCAATTTGATTTAATATTCGTTACAAAAACTTAATCTGAAAGCTGTATAATTACTTTGATATGATTAATGACAGTAAATCCAGTCTAAAACGTTATACAATCCTACATCAATTAAATAAACTAATATGATTTATCTGAACTGTTTCAATTACATACAATAATTGAGACTCAATCTATTATACTAATGAATTCAAATTCAAGTTCTGTTTATGATTCCGACTGATATGACCAAACAAATATATATTATAATGAAAAATGAATTGGATTGAATAATACAATTAGTAAACAAATAAATTCGCTTACATTAGTACCTTATATTTATTCAAACTGAAATTACAATAGAAGAATGATTGGACTACTTGTACTAATTAGTTCAACGATCGAATAGCTTATCCAGTCAGAAGTGATCAAACAACAATTTACATTAAATCATATAGTAAGGATATGTACTGGTATTTCGATAGGGAAAAAGGATGAAAGCAATGTTAAAGTTCCCAGTACTGGTTAAATTTGTTGCATAAAATAATGAAATATGGTATTTGCTTCTTGAAATAGATCTGTAAAGAGTATCATGCTCATTTGCTTAAATGTCAATTGGCTGTGAAACACCATTTGTCTTCGTTTATACCAATGGCTGAAGATACTTGCGGACGTACGTCCCCTAAGGGGAATATTGAAATCTTAGACGAAGCTTAACAATTAGATCAATTAGGGATTAAATAAACATATCGAAGTCGGTCCAAATTTCCAACAAATTAGAAAAATTATAAACAAGTACCAGGTCATGAATCGGGTCAGTTGAGAACACATTCAAAATAAATATTCAGACAATGATAGTAAAAAATATCCACAACAAACTATAAAATTAAATGTTGATGAAACAAACTGTTAGTCATATACGGAGAAACTCAAACAGTTCACTTCTATCTAAAGTTTGTGCTGATGATATTGTATAGATAGACAATGAAAGCTTATTGATTAAACAAGACAGCTCAGAGAATATAACTCCACCAAATAAGTTTCATTAGTTCTAATGTTCCTTGTCTCTCAATATGATTTGAACCCATTTAATTCAACTAAACGATGGTTAGGTTATATGCTATATTAAATTCTGTAATCTTATCAGGCTTTATAATTAGTATAAATGTTCGAATCTTCGAAATACTATCAACATGATAACGAGGCTACTATCGAGTTCATGAAATTGATATAATTTGACTAAAACCTACAGCAATATATCCAATCAGGAAAAATTAAAACCGATCAGTGATATCTACCAATTCACCATTAATCAGTTTCATGCTTTACATATCTTCAGAAAATGATTTACTATATTCGTAGTTTCCCATCATAGATTGAACTTAGGTAGGTAGCAGCTGAAAATCAGGAAGCACTGGACAGATGTTTCATTCTAGTACACTGCTCCACAGCAGTACTCATCCAAGATACCACAAAGAATAGAACTCAAGACTCTCAGTTCTTGTGGAGAGAACAAGAAAGCACATGATAATTGTTACTAAAGAGGATTTCGAAGGTTGCTGAATTGGTAGATCTGCATCATGGACTGATTTTAGTTTTTTATCGCCTTTATTAAGTGTTCCTAAACCTTTTTTCCGATCAACAGACAATGCCCCTAATAACTTACATCATTCATTTCCGAGGTAATCTATTATATAATATATTTGGTGTTCCTTTCTCCTCAATCAATATTTTTGTCCATTCTATTGATCACTGTACAGTATATCGAACAGATTTTGATAATAATTCCAGGCTTTATATAGGTGATACGATCGATATCAGAGAATGACATGAATTGATTTATTGGATACAAATTAAACAAGTCTTCATCATGAAAAAACCTGACACTGACCTCAAGATTTAGAGAATGGTGGAAATGAGTGCAACTCTACTACTGGTGTTAGATCCAAATCGTACCACCTCCAACCATAACTTATGTTATAAATCCCAACAAAGAATTTCATACCAATCAGCACGACTTGCTCTGAATACCAACTAGCTCACGGTTTAATGTCATATCTTTACTTAATTGCTTATAGCTTTAATTCTAACCTCCTTCGGAGTAAGCCAATGGTGAAAAGTTGGCAGCTAGGTTTACGTTAAATTTGTCCCAACTATCATGAAAGATCATTTTTAACTGATCTAGGGCATTTTTTTCTTTGTTTCTGTGATTACATTTCTGGGTATATAAAAATCAAAGCCATTTATACTTCTTCTTAATGTGTTCCGAGGACAAATTAACTTTTGATTTGTACAAAGGGTTAACAATGTCCACGGCTCCAACTTGTTCGTTAACAATCTCCCTCGTTATTGCCCTTTAAATTTGCTCCTGCTATTCACAGATCCTTTCACACCAACCATTTTAATTAACAAATGGTGAATATATTTTAGAACATAACGTATGTGATAGAACAACTGGGTGAGCAATCGTGTGGTAAGACACAGACTCAGTAAAACAAGGCAAATCAAATGATAATTTTCTCGTATATATTTATAACATATCTTGATCTCATTTACATACATTTAGTATTTTGGTTAGAGTAGCAAAGACATGAAAATAACCGGTAGTCTTGCCAATGAGAGTCTCATAAAATGTGGGAATTAATGACCAATGCACAACAGTCCATTTATTTACATAGCTCGACAACATTTCCAAGTACGCACGCTTACGGAAAACTACAAACTGACTGGATTGCCTAACATTCTATCGGATAATTGTCAGACGGTATGGAATGAACGCGGAAAAAGATTAAAGTGTCTACATCAACAAAATATCTATTTATATTTAGTAGTAATAATCACATCAACATAATGATATTTCTCTGGACCGCCAACCTCGGGGGGGGGGGGTAAACAAACAAACCAATAGACAGGAAATGACTAAAAGTAAATGTAATTTGTACACATGGATTAAAATCAGTCTGAACGAGAAGATAGAGGAAAGAAAAGATAAAAGCAATGTTTAATTATACAAGAAAGATGATGTGAGGAATAATCATCTCTTTATACAAAGTTTTGTGTATGGTAAGCGGGGAAATTTATGTAACTTAAACAATTATTGCTGTAAACTAGTTTTGTCGGTGGTGAACAAACTGATCCACTGTGTGGATACTTGATCATCATCATCACAGGAAGCAGATGAATAAAAAGCATGGAACATTTTAAACATTTCATATGTAGCACTACTACTTCACAGCAATAGTAATAATTTGACTTATCAAGTGTTCTCTTGTAAACTTGATCGTCCACTTGTAGTATTAACTGTTGCTGTGTATGTCAAATCACTGGAATCAGGAATCCATTTGGAACTGGCAGTTACACGCATTTTTTCCATGGGTAAAATTTCAATATTATGAACACTGTTACCACCACTAGTCTCACCAAAATCAGATCCTAAAGCTTTCGTTCGTGCTTTTAACCGCCATTTAAAATATTCATAAACTGACCAGGATAAAGCAGTGCCGGGAACAGCTGTTAGGATTCGAGCACTTATACCTCTAGTGAATCCTCTTAAACCAGTCATTTGGTATACATACATCGCTGTGCCAAACAACCCTCGGAATTCAGGATTAGGTGACTGTGTGAAGCGACCAATACATATATTCTTTTGAAAACACCGATCCTATGAGTGATTGTAAACAAAAAGCGAAACCAGAAAATAGAAATGAATTGTAAGACTTATGAAATATATTTCATATTGAGATATCAATGAACTCAGATTAATTTTTAACTCAGGTTTGAGCTACACAATGTGTGTGGAGACTACTGATATACAAATTGGAGTGAGTGGAGAGAGGTTCAAAACCAAAAAAATATTTAAAAATCAAATGACTTGATTATTAAACCACTGTTCTTATTCACCAGGAGGATGAACATAACCAAAATTGACACTTCTCGAGTGCAAGTAATATCGGGTGAAAATATCAGGTACTAGTGAGAAATGAATAATAAAATTCTAACAAGAGATTCCTTAGAAATTCATATAATGTAATTGGAGAATGGGACTTGACGACTCAATACAATATCATAAATTGTTGGATACTGGTGAATATCGAGAATCCAAATCGATTGTGGAAATCACTAGATCGAAAGTCCGGGATCTATGTATTCTATCGTATAGGAACAGAATGCTACTTAAAATTCTCAAGTAGGAATGAAGCTATTGATGAATGGAAATAAATTGTGGGCGATTCTATGGCAGGTGTCAATTTATGAAATAGGGGAATTTTCATTTTTGTTGCCACACAATAATATGATGGCCTATTTGAAATAATGGTCAATCTGTTATAGCTTCCCACAGTTAATGAAAATTTTGGTTTAGATTTTATAAACGTACAATGTTAAGTACCTTAACGTCTGTAGATTACAATAAGAATTTGTGGCGTATAACAATACTAGTTCAAAATGTACTGTAAGAAATAATTCGTCTTTCCAAACAGAAATATTCATGGATTTACCTGTGTATTCAGTAAAGTTTTACAAACATCTAACGGATTTGTGAAAGCAGCAGCAAAACAACCAGCTATACCTCCGGATACAACGTGAGTCCAAGGTAAATACTGACGATTTGGATTTATTAGACTCTGAGCATGTTCATAACAAACAAAATGAATTGTCTGATAAGGTATATTCATGGATAATTGTGTAAAATAAGCTCTGTACAATACGCCGAGTCCTTCTGTTAAACACACTCGACGGAGACAATCAAAAGTGTTGTGGTAAGGACTATTGTAAATTTGCAGACGTTGTTTCACAGCTGTGTTAATTGTAAAGTGAACAAAATCAGGAAGACAGAATTTATCAACTACTCAGTAAACATTTATTGTTATACAATTATGATGGTTTCAATATAGTGAATCGAACTAAACCAAGTTAAATAATTTTTCAGAAAATACTGACAAGATATCAGTGATTAACTCTGCAAAAACAATGCATATAATTCAACATGAGAATGAATTAAAATGATAACTGATCTATAATCACGAGTTTGGTTTAGGAGACATAAACTGTAAATCGAACTTCATGACTCGACATTTATGGTCGTTTAGCAAACAAGTGATAATCTGATGAAAATAAGACTTCAACTGAGTGATTGTATTAAACTGTTAGAGGTTCTTTGTTTCAGGATATGACTCCAATTATTATTCATTAAACAAGCAATACTAAGATGATATTGACTAACGATGAGAAATGTATGGGAATATACCAAACTTTCTGTCCCAACTTCATAGATCATTTGTCAACATATCAAATAACTCAGCTTACTTTAAGCTACAACTAATCTTTCAACAAGAATTAAATCTATTGGTTATCATATGCCTAAAAACTTCAAGGTCAAGCTATTTTATTGCTTGGTTCTTTACTGTTTGCTGTGAGATTGTCACATTGATTTTGTCGTTCTCTATTTTTTTTTTACTTGGTCACAGTATGTTAATGTGACAACTCTGAACAAGGTGAATTTATTTGTATTTGTCAAATGGTGAAAAATAATAACAGATACTTATTAACGGTGTGATATCACATGAAGTACAGTATTGAAAGAACTACTTTTTAATATATCTCTAAAGTTGGTCTCTTAGAGATAAAGTAATTTCGTGGCTAGTCATTAGAATGCAAAAACACGGAATATAAAGTGCTTTTGATCTTCATAATACATTCATAAAGTACCTTGTGTGACATTGTTTGACACACTTTCAAGACACGGCGAGATAAACATGTAGACGGAGTAAATGCTTTTTTATGGGAAAAATTAGTAAGGTTTTAACTGTTGGACTGAGTTCTTTTTAGAAAATCTTTCGATATGATTAAGTCTAGTGGTTGGTTACTTCAGTTCGTATGATACATGGATAACCTTAGACGAAAAAAGATACTCCCGACATAGTATTTGCTCACTTACCATCTGCAGGAGTCATGATAGCATCGTGCAGTAAAGTTGCACAAGTCCCAGCTATCATATGATTTACATGGGTCGATCCTATGGGAGCTGTAGCTAAGGTTGACTTCATTTTTTCATAGCATCCAAAATAAGCAGCATGCGCCGGACCAGCACCCCAGATCACTGCACCACTACCTTTCAGCGACCCTGGTACTCCTTCCTGAAGGATTAGACGATACAGACCAGTTAGTAAACCTGGGTAATTAGAGCAACCAACAGGCCTCAGACACTGCATTCGAGTCTTAAACAAAGAGTTAAAAGTTGAATTAACAAAACTTACTTTAACACAGTCGACAGGATACATGACAATATGTTCCATTATACCTGCACATGCACCTGCAAACATGTGTTGTGGCAGTGGACTAGTACTGGGTAAGGACTCATAATCATCGGAATCCTGAAAAGTAGAAGATACACGTACGCTTATTGAACTAAAGGCAGACACCAACGAATTACAAAGAGACAAGCAGCTACCCTTGAGCAAATATGAAGTGGTCATCCGATATGACAATCAAGTGATACATTAAAACCTTGTTCAGTACAACTCAACTGACCATAAGATTAGAACATATAAAGGCTGATCATTATTTAAACTGGATATATATCAGTCCTTTGTGAGGAGTTGAAGGAACTACAAAGGCTTTTGATAAAATACTCCATACCAACAATAACATGGAAGTAAACGAGTAATACGCAGAAGCAGTATTTTTTCGATCAAACCAAAAAGTGGTGCAAATATCGAGTGATTATCATTCTCTTACTTTCCTTAATAATAAATACAATGTAGACGTACGAAACCCCGAAATTGTTCCCAACCGAAATTGAACTGAGGATGTTTGTAATCTACACAATGTGTGGTTCCAATGTTACAGCCCTCTTGTACCAATGTTACAGCTCTCAGGACCGACTCACAATTAAAGTATACAAACTGCATAACCGGACGTTGAAGTTATCTTTCTATACGCGTATTTTTTCAGAATATATTTGATTTAAAAAATCGAAATAATACACGACTTGGATTATCAAGCTTTTCGTCTGGAAAAACATGAGTAAGGACGGATGAATAAAATAAACCTAGAGAGCACAATCTAATTATTGGCATTCAGGCTGCAAGCCCCTGTTTAATAGGTGACTCGGATATCCTAGGAAAAGTACAGAGGGCAGCTATCTGCGCAATTCCAGAACTCCGGGGTGTATCATACAAAAAGCGGCTTGAAAAGCTGGAGCTCTTTACTCTGTCCTGATCTAATTTTTATGTATAGAATACTAATAAATGATTTTGGACCTAATAAATCGTTTTCCTTTCCAATAGATCGGGACATCTCAGAGGAATTAGCAGGTGAGTAGAAAAGTCAAGAACGAACAAAATACCCGTGGCACACAGGTTTTCACATCAAGTAATCAATTCTTGGGACCTGTTACCCGAAGTGTCTGGATTTTCAATTGACTCGTTCAAAAGAAGAGTAATCATTCACAGTAGCTTACTAGAAAAGAAATAACATGGGTCATGAGCCTTCTGTCCTCACTACATACATCTGAATCTGGAAAAAATATTCAGATTACATTTGACATTCAGGAGATAAAGAATCTATTTGAGTCAGAGATTAACAAGAAACTCATAAGACAGGAGAAAAGTATTTGTCCGGCTCTCTCCAATGAGCAAATCAATGCTAGGGACGTTATTGCGGATGATCTGGTAAATTCTATTATTACGTCATATATTGTGCTGAATAAATCTACAGTTTTAGAGGATTTTCTCTCCTCCCTTCAACTACGTCTCACTGTTTCTCTACTGGAGAAGTTAAAAACTTGAACATCTGTTGTAATAAGTTACTTGTTGAAATGAGTTAACGAATATTAGAAGTTTAGTCATACACTGTAGTCAAAAATGCAGAACTCAATGAAACATACCACGCCAAAGACAATTCATGTCTCAACGTAGCCTGGCAGCTTACAATGACTTTTCTTAGCTTGGAAGAACGGCTATTGTGACAAAAATGAGTTACTTAATCATGCTTCAATTATCTGTAATGGAAATCTTCTAAAACGTATGACGCTACTAAGATTGCTAGATGCCAATTAATGTATAGATCCGAAAACTTTGCGGAGTCGTGTATTTATGTATAAAAGCACCCAGGATGTCCACAAACATCCAAAACCACTCATTTACAGCAAATTACCTCATCCACCATGACCGTAACAAAACATGCGGATGTAGCGGAGGAATCGAATTTCGCTCATCCGACCTAACAGATAATCCAGTTTTCGTTTATAAGGTCAGATAACCAGGATATAATTAATAAAAACAGAGACTATTGCTTTTCTCTACTCTTCTTTCGATTACATCTGTGAAGTGACTGACTGTCATCTAGTGACCTCCTTTTATCAAGAGAACACGATTTGTTTAAGGAAAACAATTAATATTATAACAAATTGTACCAATGATTGTTTTACTGTGCTCGTTTGTTTAACTGTGCTAGTGACAGACATACTGTGCTTCCATTATTCTCCATGGCCGTTTCGCGGTTCGTGACCCCGTTCGCACGTACTTTCTCCTGCCGATTCCGCTTGTACCTTTTCTTGGCACGATCTCAGTATTCATTCGATACCACGAGATCGTCAACGAATAAATCTGGTTACATTCAATCTTCGCCTTGTGATTTATTTGGCACGTGTCTCTTTGTAGTGGTGTTCATAGTCAACTGGGACTCGACACCACGCTACAGTCATATTTCAAAGAAGGCAGTTCCCGTGGGAACGACAATCACTCAAATTCCTGATAGTCCTCAGTCTTCATTAATCAGCATAGTTGGCCATTTGATCTGTGCTAATTCTTGCCGCTTGCTTTGCACTACTTGAGATGCAGCTTCTTCCATAAAGTGTTCATTGATGAAATTGATACTGCTTGTTCGGATGGAGCATCACGATCATTAACCACTTAATGAGAAAAAGAGAATCCCACTCTGAGTATTTTGGTCGCGGTTTTTGTATCTTCTTGTGAGGACCTAGAAGATGATCACTTCTGGTGGCAACGAAAATATATGACATGCCTACACCCGAGTTATTATTTAAGATACGGAATGCCAATACAAGGTCACTTCGAGTTCTGCGATAAGGGGAAATGTTTAAGCTTTCTAAGCGCTCATGAGAGCTCGAGAAGACACGTCACCAACCTTACTCCCACACGTTGGAAAGTCATTCCTAACAAGACAACGGCTGCCTGTTTGAATGGAATTCTCTAAGTTAGATCTCACATAGGTGGGTTATTAAACCATAAACAACCTCGTCAAAACACTTGAGTGCTCGATGAAGTCACCATAACACTGTAAAACCATTGGCAGCTGCTCAATTGCGATGCGCAGTTGCTTTGAAGTAATGACTTACATTTACTCCTAGGAGTTTTTATTCCAGCACCCTTGGGAGCGATGTACCCTTAATAACATACTGGTAACCAGTGCCTTGTCCAAAGTGCACTAGCACAATTTCTGGGATTAATTTCCAAATTTCAACATCGGGACTACCCAACCGACTAGTCCAGATCAACATGGTAATCATGATGAGCAGCGTCACTGTTTGTGGTTTCCAGGTTCTGATATCTGTTTGCAAGCAACAATCAGTCTTGGTAATTCATTGATGTAGAAAAGAAACGAAATAGAGGACGTAAGAGGGTTCTTTGGGGTACATCACTTTTAACCGGTTTTCATCCAGGTAGTATCCTATTTACTGTTGTGTGACACCTGTTACTCCAATGCTCCAGAACTCCTGCATATGCCTTATGTGATACACCTTATGAAATGCCTTGCCAAAATCCATGATTATCATATGGGCATATCAGTCTCCATCTCAGACTACTGTTCAATACTTTCTCACAGTTAGATAGTTGAGCATCGACGCGTATTCCAAAACTCAGTCGGTCCGGTGTTGACGGATTGTGTGATTCTACATCACCTAGTAACTTCGGCTTAATTCCTTTCTCAAATACCCTAATTACTATGCTAATTTGACTGATAGTTCAGTAGCGAGGGACGACCTGTATCTTTCTATACCTAAATATGGAGCTAACTATGGCTTTTTTCCAATCCCTAGGGTTCTAAGTTTAGAGACGTGACATGCTAAATAGCACCGTGAGTGGTTCCGAAATAAAGTCCGGGTGATATGTAAGCAACCGCGGTCGTAACCTATCAAGACCCGGTGACTTACTAGATTTAAGGTTAACATGCACTTGAAGAATGGCTTCCTCAGCCACTTGAACAGGTCCTATAGCTGGCATCACAATGGTGTGGCTGTCGGAAGTGCTGATTACAATGTAGAACTATGGTCTACTATGATATTAGTACTGCTCTAATAATAGACCTAATCCTAAATTTGTAGATTCGTCATGATATAACTGCCTAATCTATAAGATCTTACGTGGAAGTCACACCATCGACTACGCCAACTCACTGTATCGTATCAATTACCAATACATGATGAAGAACAAGGTTAGGTTAGAGAAGGAACAATATATTTAATATGAATAGAGACCACGCCTGCATGGCCGAGCCATGCCACTCGATCAACTCCAGTCCATTCAATTCATTGTTCGCGCCTTCTCCATTTTTAGGTATTTCTCCGCGTTAAATATTGAATATCTATTTTCTGAGTAGTCTCGTGTTCACAGCTTTGTGGATTGTGTGGCTATTGTCCAATGCCACTACAACAATACCCTTAGCATAAACTCCACTGAAACAGCTTAATAAAACCTCAAGTTTTGCCATATCTAAGCCCTATAGTATATCTCAATTCCTGAGCAACGGTAATGAGAGAATCCCATCACTACGGTTTCTTCTTTGCTTAATGCACGAAAACAATCGTTTTGACAAAGAATGTCTATCACGTGCCAACCGTCTTTCGTAAGTAATGTGACATATGGATATCGTCTTCTTGCATGCACGACGGATTGTTCGAGATTCACATATCTTTGAAAAGCATGAAATAGCATTATTTCATTCACAGTTAAACCAACAAACATCGCTGTTGTTCTAACTCACTTTCTATCATTTATAACTGTTTAAGTACATGTTTATCTTTCGTTTCTAGATCCTCTGGTACTGTCAAATACAAATTCCTTATTTTCATATGCCTACTTATTACTAACGAGCGGTAACTCGGTGCTTTGAGGACATTAAGGTCTTGAGAAGATATTTTGAACTAGAACGTCACTGGAGGTAGATCCTTTATTAGTTACCTCCACATATTCATGAGATTAGAGGATCGAAGAGTTCAGCTGCAGTAACAAGACAAATTTCGAATTTCAACTTGCATCTTTGTTATGACTAAAAGTTGTTTTACACTTATTCTCACAATTAGCCAACATTTTAATAAATTTGGGGGTTACTTTTTATAACTATCACTTGTTTTAATAGGTCTTTATTTCTGAAAAGTTAATTAATTTAAGTGTAATACAAGATATTACATCTCAATTACAAACTTGATGTCGAAGAGTAATATTTAATTTTATTAAGCTATATGCTTCTTTTCCGATGAATGTGAGGAAATGTGCCACAATATTAACACCCTCAGCATCTTCCTTGGTCATAGCCCAGATTTCGAACCTTTCCAAATAATCATCAAAAGCTTCAGAAGTTGAATGAATATCTAACTTTTCCATCGCAGGCTCCATCGCGACGCCAATATAGTGTTTCGAATTATTTGAATTTTAGTACGGACTTGGAATCCCCGAAATAACGCAGTTGAATCAAGAAGTGCTAGATGAGCACAAACGAATGTATTGTATTCAGAATTCGAAATCAAGCATTCAACAAGTACAAAGGAATCACCAGTTAATTCAAACACCACAGTTACATATACGTGGAGAAAATAAAATTAATCTGAAAAGCTGATTTGTTTACATGCAGTAGAAGACAATGTGATTTTAAGTATAAACTTTGGATGTTTAATAATCAAATTCGTGTAGAAGGAAATTGAGAAAAAGAGGGCGAAAAAAAGTCTCGTGTATCAGTGGATTGATTATAATAGTAATAAGTGTTCTTTGTACTGATGATGCCAGTATTACGATTAGCTAATGAATGTTGTATCCTTAAAGATATCGAAGTGACGCTGCACAAAAATTAAGTGACATTACGACCTAACGATTCTCCCTTTTGCGTAGCTGTGATGTACAACTAGCTGACTTACTATATGGCTTTAGTCTATCCGCAATAATTGACCAGTGAAACATAGAAAACTATTACTGATACTAACTTTGACAATTTGCTAACGAACATATTTTTCACTGTTTTGCATCAATTGCTTACGTTTAAGATCGTAGGAGGTAATTTTATTCTAAAAAATGTAATATTGAATCTGACTTCAGTATCAGGTTGATATAACAAGTTAGTTGAAACACCAGAACTTTGTGGATGGGTCAAATATGTCTGGAATCCGACTAGAAGGAATTATTTACTTCACTTATTATTTGCAATCAACACCATCTCTATCTCACTGCACGTCAGTCGTGAAATTTTATGAGTGGTCATAGAGTATTATTCATTTTCTAAACATTGCACCATTGAACTCGAACGCTGCAACAATGTGCCGGAGCAGGCAGTCTTATCAACAAACCTGGAAGCTCAAGTAAAATCTCATCCGATGCTCATTATCAGAATCTTATTTCACCACAAAAAGATTGTCACCGCATTTTTCGAATAGTAACACAATCTGACGTATTATCTTGACTGCATTGCTCCAATTATCGACCATGTGATTTGCAATGCATACAGGGACTAAAACACCTTGAAGAATTTTAAGAGAAAACTGAAAAACTACTAACACATGCATTATGACGTATATGCGCTTCAGAGCATACCTGTTTGACGTAAATGACTCACCTCAGCGCAAGTATGTTACGACTATGGAAAATAAAGCCTTAGATAATAAAAACCCAATGATATCAATAATTTGGCCTTTCAAATCTCGCGTGAAATCAGATTCTCTCAATACAATCAGATTCCTCGTAGTTAATGGAAGCATTGTTGACGACCCTGATACCATTTATGAACAATGCAGCCAACATCTCTTGCGATACCACAACACTGAGTCCAAAATCTCTATCAATACGTTTTCAATGTTGACATCTAGACACCCACCCAAAATTGATTTCATGTCCACCAACATCAAGAAAGCCATAACTGCCCTGAAAAACATTATTACAGTAGATTTGATGGGATTCCTTCATCATTTGTGAAACATGGTTGTAGAGAATTCCCATTATTTGTTAAAAATTGTTCAACCTACTTACGAACTATGGGGCCTGTCTATCTGAATGAACTGACTTCACCTTGGTAAATATCACGACTCATTGTTTTCTATCACTGTATTCCCTCATTTGGAGCCTTTGATCACATTTCACCTTAGCTACGAGAGCTGGTATGAACTTATTCTTATAGTTTATCATATCTCTGTTTGTTCCACTACAAAATGTTAAGTATTGTTTATCGTTCATATCCAAGTGCTTTGCTGCTCCTCGGTTTCTCTTTTTTTCAGAATCTTGCTCTAGGGGCACAGCTATGGAACTTCTGACATCTGGAACAAACTAGATGTACATGTTTTCCCAGGGTCATAGTTCACACCAAGAACTCTGCAAGTTTGCTTTATAACAACTATAAACATAAAAAGTCGCGTCGCATAAATACTGAGCACGACCAAAATCCTAACACAATAATGTGGAGATTGGATCTCGTTTGTGACGTGGATGAGATGCCAATTTGGAGAATATTTTAAAGATTACTCAGTATATCTGAAAGAATGAACTGATATTCACTTTTATAGTCTATATTTATTTAACACGTATACTGTGAAACAATAAATGCTGTAATTTATAGATCATGCCTGTAAAAATTGCGTGTACTCGCCATTGCAGAAATATATTATTACTATTACAGAGTTTCTCACCCCTTGATTCAGAATAGGATCATTTAGTGATACTGCTAGATATAAACCCTTTAACCTGACACCCGAGCTAGCCCGAACCGTGGCGAAGACTATCCGCACCAACTGTTATCATTTTTACTTGTGGCAATTTTGATTGTCCGACCTCAACATGGATTTATGACTAAGCGCTTGTGCTTCATATGACACCTGGGATGCATATACAGACCACCTCATGCGGATACTAAGTTTGACGGATTACTAACAAACATATTTTCCATTGCTTCGCATCAACCTCATACTTTTAAAATCATCGGAGGTGATTTTAATCTGCCAAAAATTACATGGGGCTTGACTCCGGTGCCAGGTCGATATAACAAGCTAGTTGAAACATTAGAAATTTGTGGATGGGTTCAACAGGTCCGAAAACCAACCAGGGGGAATAATACACTTGATTTAATGTTCACAATCAACATAGACTCTATCTCAGTGCATACCAGTCAGGAGTTTTTTATGAGTGACCATAGAATTATATTGAGTATTATTCACTCTTTAAACGCCATACAATTGAACTCTAAAGCTTCAATGACGTACCAGAGCAGATATTTTGATCAACAAACATGGAAACGGACTGGAACTCTCATTCGATGTTTACCATGGGAAACTTATTTTACCTCAAATAATGTTGACATTGCGCTTTCCAATCTATATCACAACCTAATATATTGTCTTGACTGCACTGCTCCAGTTATTGGCCGTGTGGCTTATGATGCTAATAGGGGCCAAAATACTTTTAAAAGAAAGCTGAGGAAATTAAAATACCGCTACTATGAGCAGAATGATGTGTATGCACTTCAGAGTATACTTAAATTAGTCGACAGAAATGCCTCATCTAAACATAAGTATTTCATGAATGTAGAAAATAAAGCTCTACGTAGTAAAAGCCCAGAATTATCAATACTTGGGCCTTTTATATCCTGTGTAGAGTCAAATCCCCTTGGCACGACTAAACTCTTCATAGTTAACGGAAGCATTGTTAACAACGCGAATACAATATGCGAACAATTCAGCAAGCAATTCTCGCAGTGCTACAAAACTGGAACTGAAAGCTCCATCATTTCATTTCCAATGCTAACATCCAGACATCTGTCGAAAATTGATTTCACACCCCTCAACATCAAGGAGGCCATAACTGCCCTGAAAAAGTCTTATGATGGCGGACCTGACGGGATACCTACATCATTTGTGAAATATGGAAGTAAAGAATTTCCACTATTTTGTTTGAAACTTTTCAATCTATCTATGGAATATGGGACCTATCCATCTGTATGGAAAACATCCCTTATCACTCCTAGATCCAAAACAGGACCACGTAGTGATATTAATAACTATAGGCCAATTAATTTGACATCCGTGCTCTCAAGAACCATGGAAAAAATCATCCACAAACAGCTACTATCATTTTTACTTTCAGCTAGTCTGATCAGCCCAACCCAACACGGGTTCATGACTAAACGCCCATGTTTCACATCGCACCTGGAGTTTTTTGATCAAATTATCCAGAGAAGAGATGTTGGTCAGTCAGTGATAATTCTTTACTTCGATTTTAGTAAAGCTTTCGACAGTGTCTCACACAAACTTCTTCTTTTAAAACTCTCTTCATTTGGCATACAGAATCTTCTTTTATCTTGGCTCAAATCTTTTTTAGAAGAACGTAGCCAAATCGTTCGCTTTGGATCTTGCTACTCTAAACCTGTAAATGTAACAAGTGGGGTTATACAAGGAAGTGTGGTTGGTCCATTGCTCTTTCTCCTTTTTATCAATGATGTGTGTTCCCTCTTTCAGTATGGTAAGCCTTTCCTTTTTGCTGATGATCTGAAAGCAGTTTATTCATTCTCTTCTCCCACGAAAGAAAGCTATATTTCTGCGGTAATCCAGGAGGAAATAAACAAGTTGTACGAATGGACTATTTCGTGGAATATGCCACTTAATGTTGACAAAAGCGGATTTATTCACATTGGTCGCTGTCTTAACTTAAATCTGACTGTACAGACACATACACTCAAACCTCTGAACACCGTTCGTGACCTGGGTTTAAGATATAGCAATAGTCTGAACTTTTCTGAACACATTATATCTCAAGTATCCAAAGCTAGAAAGCTCATCGGATTCATAATGATAAACTTCAATAATATCGAATCGAGATTGTTACTATACAGAAAATGTATCCTACCCATTCTTGAATATGGTATTTTAGTTTACAGTAATTGTAGACATAATGATCCGATTAGAATTGAAGGTGTTCAAAGAAAGTTCACCAAAGCTGTTCTGTGGTATTCCGATAACAAAGACTATTATCAAAGATATCAACAACTCAACTTAGAACCTCTTTGGATCAGACGTATCAAATTAAATCTTGTCTTTATCTACCGGCTCATAAACGGTATTTCCTACTCATCGGTATCTACCCCTTCATACCTTATAACATCATCCCACAATCTACGCAATAAGGAGAATATTCTAGCGATTCCAAGAACCCACACAAACGTACGTCAGAATTTTTTCCTTATTCGCTACTCAACTATGTGGAACAGACTGCCAGTGAACCTCCGTTGCAGTGAAACTACAACCCGGTTCAAAAGTCTCCTTGACGATTTTCTTTCCGAAAGTGGATTATGTCACCTATTGAATATCAATGTATTCAATAATGATTTATACAAACAAGGTCCGTCATTTATCTAATTGCTTGAAAAGCAAAATAAAACCTTTAAATCTTTTCACGTCTATTTTGTCTTATTTCTCTTTATCTTAATATATGAAATCTGCTTATGTTCATGTTTATCATTATTACCGTTATTAATATCATTATTAGTTCCCAGACACATTAGATATTCTTTTTATCTCTTCTTATCCTTCTAAACATATTTAACTCCAGATTGTCCTTTGAAATCAATTTTGACTTTCATAGCATCAATCTTAATTATTATTGAACAATTGTTTATACTAATATCCGATTTCACTCTGTATACTATTACATAAATCTAAATGTATTTATCCGAGTGCATTGAAGGATTTTTACTTTATTTTTCTAAATTGTTGGTTTCCTTCTGATGTTGATATTCATTACACAATTATTATTCTTATCATGGATCAAAACTTTTCACTAGGTGTTCACTTCTTTTCTCTCTTCTTTCCCTCTAAATAAATATTCTTAAGACTACGAAGTTTTTAATTAAGACAATAACTTGTGTTACACTTACATTAACTTCTCAGATTCGTTTTATCTTCACTATGCATATATGACTACTCATACACATTGATATTTTATTATCTTTTTCATTTAATTGAGACTTTCATAGCATCACTCCAAACTATGTGACTGCACAAACATTTATATTCTAGCGTCATATCTTACTGCAATTATAAGTTATTTTTTCTTAATTATTTTTTGTTACTAATTTAACGATACACACATAGTCGTTTATTATTGTTCTGTGTTCATAAACACGCCTATTAGACTGTTTGCGTATTTCATGTCTCCTTTATTTCTATTCCCTTATTTTCTCCATTTCCTTCTTTAAACTCAATTCAATATTCTTCTCAATTACAAAGACCCCATTTATTATTATTAATATTCTACTATTATTATTCTCAATTTTTTATTTTATTTTTATTATTATTTTTTTTAAATATGGCAAGTATAATGCTAACACTATTGAAAATTGTGTATTATTGCATTTTCTGAAGAAACCCGAAATGGTTTCTTCACAACACTTATGTACCCATAAGATGTTTGTGAATAATAATAATAATAATAATGTTTAGACCAAATTGCCCAGAAAATTTATGTTTGAGTCAGTGATAATTCTGTACTTCGACTTTAGTAGGGCCTCCGACTGTCTCACACAACCTTCTTCTCCCTGGACTTTCTCCGTTTGCTATGCGAAATCTTCTTTTATCCTGGTTTAAATCCTTTTGTAGTAAAACGTAGCCAAATTGTTCGCTTTGGATCTTATTCATCTAAGCCAATCAGATTATAACAGGGGGTGTGATTTATCCATTACTATTTACCCTTTTCATTAATAGCGTGTGCTTTTAGACTCATTTCGGTATTAGTATGTAGAATTATGGTCTACTATGATATTAGTACTGCTCTAATAATAGAACATTTTGTATGTATCAGGCTCTTTATGATTGAGAATAAGTCAATCAATCTGTGATAGATTGTTTCCTACGCTCATCACTCAGACTCACGTTTCCAATAATATGCTGGATTGGCTATTCCACTAAGACAACCTATAACATGCTAACTCGGACTTTTACACTAGGATTGTGTGGCTGGCATCGAATGGACAAAAAAAGAAAGCAAAAATTAGACAATAAAAGATAAGGTCATTAGTATTCTGAACATTTCACCCCCTATATGCACACTTTTCTAATAAACCGCTCTCCTTGTACCAACCTTGACTTCCCTTTATTCATGTGAGCTTACGCCAACTAGTTAAACGACACAACTCATTGTTCTTTATTACTGCATTCTCTAATATGGAGCCATTGACTTCATTTCACTCTAACGAGAAATAATATGAATTTATTTTAATTTATTATACCTCTGTCCGTTCTACTACACAATGTTAAGCAACGTTTGGCGTTCATATTCAAGTGCCTTGCTGCTCTTCTGTTTCTTTTTTTCTTCAGAAATTTGCCCTGAGGGCACAGCTATAAAACGTCTGACGTCTGGAACAAACTTGACGTACGCATCCCCTCAAGGTCACGGTTTACAGCGAGCGCCCTACGAGTATACTCTGTAACAACTATAAACTTAATAAGTTGAGAAACACTTTTTGAACCAACAGATGTTGTAATTTATAGATCATGCCTGTAAAAATGGCGTGTACCTGCACACGCAGAAATATACATTATTATTATTATTATCTAATCCTAAAATTGTAGATTTGTCATGATATAACTGCCTAATCTATAAGATCTTACGTGGAAGTCACATCATCGTCTACACCAACTCACTGTATCGTAACAACTACCAATACATGGTGGAGAACAAGCTTAGGCTAGAGAAAGAACAGTATATTTATTATGAATAAAGAATATAAAGTGATATTCTGCAGGAACCACGCCTGCATGGCCAAGCCATACCATCGGATCAACTCCAATTCATACAATACATTCTTCCCGCCTTTTCCATCGTTAGATATTTATCCGCGTTAAATATCGTATATCTATTTTCCGAGTAGTTTCGTATTCAGGTTTGAGGATTGTGTGATTATGGCCTAATGCCACTGCACCACTCTCCCACCAGAATCAACGTGGTGTTGGTTCGCTACCAAATTGAATGGGATTGTCGCGCGCCGGAGGCTACCATGAATAGTAACAATCCTCCGAGTACTGATAAGCTAAAGATAAATCAAAAAGAAGGCAGCAGCATCTGGTCGGGAAATACATGTAATAATTTTAAAATGTATGATTTAATGCCTAACACGCTTAAAATGAAAATTTGGGTGAAGATTATTTGGGCCATAAAAAATGGGATTACGATAATAATAATAATAATAATAATAATAATAATAATAATAAGACGTTAGATGTGTGTTAATAGCCGTTGGTTAAAAATTTAACATTGGTATTAGTTTTGGTTTAAATTATAAAATCGAATAACGATTATGCCGGTAACCTACCCATATGTGTTGATTTCCAGTTGTGTCTGTATTAGTAAGCTAACTGAAGGAACAAATGTATTATCGTGGAGAAGGATTCCAACTAGTGTTCCAGATCGTTCGATACGGTTTGTTAAGGTACAGGGAGATTTTCTCGACCTCATTTCTACTTGACCGTGTTAGAAATTTAGTAGTATTACTAATACACATGAATGGTTATGAAAAAAAATCAAATACGTGAAAGGTGATAATTATGTGAATTTTGAAAAGATAACTAAGAACAAACCTTTAAACATGAGTTATTCGTAAGAGACGTGCTCTAGACTCAATGTTCGGCGTTGCCATAGACCATTTATTTATATTTATACCTGACGGCTGATGATGAATACAAATTAGTTGCAAGTATACAGTTTATCATAAGGCGGAATACGATTCAATTGAGATATAGTGATTATAAGTTATTGCAATCAGTTAAGTCTATGTGTCACATTACTAGGTGATGTGGTGCTGCAAGATGTATTCGGTTAAATACGTTTTTACAAGATGATTAAGAGTGAGTGATGCTCATTTGATTATCAGCGAGAACATAAGTTGTAACCAAGGGGAGCACACTCCCAACTCACGTCTATGACAATGGCTTGAATCTTAGTCAGTGTTCGGGTAAATTCGACATTGGTGTTTTCAGTTTGCAGGAGATTTGCTCGACTGCTTATACTGATTATTTGCATGCATGGTTGTGTCGCTAAACCTCCAACTAGACTGACAAGGATTTGAGATATTTACTGAATGAGCAACTGATAGAGAAACGTACTGTAACCATCTGTAGTGAATGAAGATAAAAGAAAAACAACACTAGTGATAATTATAAGTCAGATGGGTTTTGTGGATATTATAGTAATTTCGATGATTAAGATCATGAGTCAGTTGAAGCTAGACCACCATGGAAAACCTGGAAGCACTGGATAGCCGTTTCGTCCCACTGTGTGACTCCTCAGCGGTGCGCATCCACGACCTCGCCTCCTGCGAGATTCGAACCCAGGACCTACTGGTTTCGCGCGCGAGCACTTAACCACTATCTCATAACAGACCCAGGTGAACTCCACTGGTCACTACTTCTCACTAGAACTCCAGGATATACCTCGTGAAGCCTCGTGGATGCGCACTGCTGAGGAGTCACACAATGGGACGAAACGGCTATCCAGTGCTTCCAGGTTTTCCATGGTGGTCTAGCATCAACTAACTCATGATCTTAATCATTGAAATTATAAGTCAATTTGCTGACCGATTTTGTTTATAGTTTCATTGACTTTATCAATCATATTACTTGATTGTCAGGTCATGACGATACATTATGATGATATCCTGAAACTATTATGTTTAACTAGTTACAGTGTTGATTGAGGATTAGCCAATGGAAAAAATAGGTATTGTTGCATTAGGTGATCCGAAATTATCAGGAATTGGTAGCGTTAAAGAATCAGAGCTACCTTATTATATTATAAATTTCGATTCCAAAATATTCGTTAAGTGTTAATTTTAGTAGGCTCTGGAGTTTTGATTTTAAACTTTTGTTTAGCCAACAACTACCTGAAAATTTAATTATTTTACTAGTGCAGTTGATAGTCCCTAAATTTTTAATTGTATAATCTAAACTATGTCCGTATTTTAGGCTGCTACTGTGGAGGACAGCTGGTAAGGTATCAAAGAAGCATTAACTTCAACGTGTCAAGAAGTTTTGGGCCTAAAGAAACACCATCATAAGGAGTGAATATCTATAGCGACTCTGGACACGATCAAAGAAAGGAAGAACATGAAGACAGCAATTAACACTAGCCGAACACGAGCAGAGAGAGTCCAAGCACAAACTGAATACATAGAAGCAAACAAACAAGTGAAGAAGAGCATTAGAGCCGGCAAGAAGAAATACATGGAAGAACTAGCAACGACGTCGAAAAAAGCTGCTAGAGAAGGAAATATGAAACAGCTTTACGATACAACGAAGAAACTATCAGGGAAATACAGTAAACCAGAGAGATCGGTCGAAGACCAAGAAATCAAGCCAATCGCTGAAATTCAACAACAGCGAACAGATGGATAGACTAATTTGAGGAACTCCTGAATAGGCCGGCTCCAAATATTCCACCGGACATCGAAGCAGCACACACAGATCTTCCTATAGATGTCAATCCACCAACGACGGGAGAAATCAGAATGGCCGTCAGATAAATCAAGAACAGAAAAGCAGCAGGACCCGACAACATACCAGCTGAAGCACTGAAATCAGACATCGAAGCAACCACAAGCATGCTTTATCTTCTATTCACAAAGATTTGGGAGGAGGAACAAGTGCCAATGGACTGGAAAGAAGGACACCTCATCAAGATTCCAAAGAAAGGAGATCTGAGCAGATGAGAGAACTACAGAGGCATCACACTACTGTCAATACCAGGGAAAGTCTTCAACAGATTGTTGCTGAACCGGATGAAGGATGCAGTATACGCCCAACTTCGAGATCAACAAGCTGGGTTCCGTAAGGATCGGTCGTGCACAGATCAAATTGCAACACTACGGATCATCGTCGAACAATCAGTTGAGTGGAACTCGTCACTAAACATCAACTTCATTGATTATGAAAAGGCATTTGACAGTGTGGATAGGAGGACGTTATGAAAACTTCTTCGACATTACGGAGTTCCTGAGAAGATTGTCAATATTATCCGGAACTCATACGACGGACTACAGTGCAAAGTAGTGCATGGAGGACAGCTGACAGATGCATCCCAAGTAAGATCCGGAGTCAGACAAGGCTGTTTACTCTCTCCCTTCCTCTTTCTTCTGGTGGTCGACTGGATTATGAAGACCTCAACATCTGAAGGAAAACACGGAATACAATGGACAGCTCAGAATCAATTAGACGATTTAGACTTCGCAAATGACCTGGCCCTTTTATCGCATACACATGAACAAATGCAGATAAAGACAGCCAGTGTAGCAGCAGTCTCTGCATCAGTAGGCCTCAGCATACACAAAGGGAAAACTAAGGTCCTCAAATTCAAAGCGGAGAACAGCAATCCAATCACTCTTGATGGCGAAACTCTGGAAGATGTAGAATCCTTCACATATCTGGGAAGCATCGTCGATAGACATGGAGGTTCAGATGCAGACGTAAAGGCGAGGATTGGCAAAGCAAGGGCCGCATTCCTACAATTGAAGAACATATGGAACTCAAAACAACTTTCAACCAATATCAAAGTGAAAATCTTCAATACGAACGTCAAGGCAATTCTACTGTATGGAGCTGAAACTTCGAGGACTACAGCAACCATCATCAAAAAGGAACAAGCATTTATAAATAGCTGTCTACTCAAGATAATCAACATCGATCGCCCGGATACCATCAGCAACAGCCTTCTATGGGAGAGAACGAACCAGCTTCCATCTGAAGAAGGAATTAGGAAAGGATGATGTAAATGGATAGGACATACACTACATCGTCAAACTGCATCACGGGGCAAGCTCCCACTTGGAATCCTGAAGGAAAGTGGAAAAGAGGAAGGCCAAAAAACACATTACGTCAGGAAATAGAAGCAGATATGAAAAAGATGAATAACAACTGGAAGAAGCTGGAAAGGTGTGCCCAGGACAGGAGTTGGATGGAGAATGCTGGTGAGCGGCCTATGCTCCTTCACGAGGAGTAACAGGCATAAGTAAGTATGTAAGTTCTAGGTAGTCCTGGTGTGGCTGTCCTGAGTGATGAAAAATGGACTGCAGTACGGAGAAAATGGAATGAGAAGAGAAGGCTGTAGGCAGTACGCTGCTGGTTAACAATTCACTGGTGGATTCCCATTGTGAGTCATAAAATACACTAAAAAGTCTGATAGTAAGAGAGACACCCACCTTGGCGTGACTGAGAAGAAGAATCTAGTATCATCGAATATTATTGCGAGCAAATTGCTGGAGTCAAACGACCCCGATCCCATGATTAGACTTGGAGAAGCCCGGAGGATATACTTGTAGCATCTTACCAGATAACTGTAAAGCAGTGCATATAAAAAAGTTTGTTAGAATAGGTAAGTCGACCGATGACATTGTTAAACACCGACCATATAGACTCCTTAAGGTAATCCTAGGGTCGGAGAAACAACGCGATCTTCTGTTAAGTATTGCTCGTAGTCACGACAATTCCGACATCCGAGTTAGACCTGATATGTCTCTCGAAGATCGAATAAAAAGGAAGAGAGAAGTAGCTGGACTAGAAGCCCGTCGGCAGAACAGTGAGGAAAATCTCCGGCTAGTGGGTTTTCAGATAGTCAGGTCTTGGAAGCGAATGCTTTCAAGGCCTGTATGGATAGGCCGTTCTCCTAGAAGTTTTTTATACCAACGCTCGTAGTCTAAGAAATAAATTCTGTGAACTAGGAGCATTAGTGGACAAATAAGGGGCCACTCATTGTAGCTGTAACAGAAACATGGTCGATACATGACTTCGACATTACCCCAGAATTGTCCGGGTACCATTACCCAAGAAGTGATAGACATAGATGTAAAAAGAAGGTGGCGTCCTTTTATATATCCAATAATATAAATATCCGCTCCTCTGTTTGCGAACCCCATGATAATGGAACTTGTGAAGTCGTTAGCTGTGAGCTGGCTATCGGATATGGTACATTTATACTCCGTGTCATCTGTCGCAGCCCTATCTGCTTAGCTAATGACTTTATTTTAGAGCGCATTCAGCTATGGAGTGCAAATAACAGATGCTTGATATCAGGAGACCTTAATGTACCTGATATTAGTTGGACTGAGATTACCACGGAAGGATCTATAAACTCCTTTAATGATAAGTTCGTGATAACAGTAATCGAGCATACATCAGTACAGCATGTATTCAAACCCACACGTTTTAACGCTAACCAACGTTCTTCAATGTTAGGTTTGACAATCACTCATGATACTGAGGATATTGCCAACCTAAATATTCTCCCACCGTTAGTGAACAGCAATCACACTGTTTTGTCATTCACGTTTAGTGACATGATATACGACCAGGTTCAGCCTCATCTGAGTGTATGGAGAGTTTTTAGGGGCATTGGGCCCCAACCATGCAATCCTCAAAGCTGAACACGAGACACTTGGGAAAATAGATTTTCAACATTTAACGTGGAGAAAAACCAAACGATGGAGAAGGCGGGAACAACAAATTTAATGAGTTCGAATTTATCGGACGGCTTGGCTCGGCCTTGCAGGCATGGTCACTCTTAAGTGTTGCAACACAATCTTTTATTCATATTAAATATATTGTTCTACCTCTAGCCCATCATATATTCATAATTGTTACGGTACGATGAATCAGTGTAGACAATGATGTGACTTCCACGTATGATCTTATAGATTAGGCTGTAGTGACTCACTTTTATCACGAGAACACGCTTGGTTTATTGAAAACAACTATTATTATTATAACCAATTGCACCAGTGACTGTTTTATTGTGCTTTTGTTTAACTGTGCTAGAAAGCATCCATTATTCTTGCACTTTGATTGTGACCTCGCGCGAATTCGGTTACGTTTTGTAACCAAGCTTGTGTCCTGGCACGATCTCGGTATCCTTTCGATACCACGAGATCGCCAGCAAATATATCTCGACTTGGTCCATTAACTGCCTTCTGATATTTGGCTTCCGGGGGATTTTATGGATTTATTTGGCACGTGTTTCTCTATAGCAGTGTTCATAGTCAATCTGGACTCCACACCACGCTACAAGGCAGTTATATCATGACAAATCTACAAGTTTAGGATTAGAACTTATGTTAGAGTAGTACTAATGCCATAGTAGACCCTAATTCTTCAAGCTAACATATCAGCCATTCAGGAGTGCGCTGATAAAACAGATTGGTCAATAGATACTAGCTCATCAGTTGAAGCAGCATGGTTTATATTTAGAGGCAAGTTTAGTTTAGTTATGTCCTCGTTCATACCATTCCTGCTATCACGTAGACCGAATAATTGTCCACCATGGACAACTAAACAAGTCAAGAAACTTCTCAGAAAAAGGAAGAAGCATTGGAATATGTTCATCTCTACTGGCTTAGAACAATACAGATCCACTTATTGTAAGATTAGGGAGGCTCGTAAAGTGTTAATAAGTAAGATTGATCAGTTAGGGATTGTAGATATAGTCCGAAACGGTTATTCTCGTATATAAAAGGGGGAACTTTGAGAAGCCATGGAGCTCCAACACTTCTGGTACAAGAAAATCCGTTAATGTTGGAAAGAAATGTTATTGAAAAAGCTGAAGCTTCATCGGAATATTTCATTAAATTGTTTTCTCTCAGTAATGAAGAACGACCAAAGATTCATTGTGATTGTGGCAGCTGGTTGATAGATCTTGTAGTCACTGTTTTAAGACTACTTCGGCATCCCAAACCGGATAAGTCCAGTGGTCCTAATGATATTCATCCTAGGATTATTAAAGCCCTATCACATGTAATTGCTGAACCTCTAGCGATACTGAGGCAGCCCAGACTGCTAAGAGACCGGAATGACGCTATAATTAGTCAAGTGTATAAGGCCGTAATTGGAGATTTAGTTATTAACTATCAGCCCGTTAGTCTAACCAGTGCAGTCGTGAAACTAGTGGAAAAAACTATTCGAATGGTCGTTATGAACTGTGTGGAAGGGCATAAACGTTTTCCAGGGAACAGTATGGTTTTCGGGAAAACCTGCCATGTTTGACAAATCTTCTCATTAAAGGAGAAGATTGGGCTGCGGGAAAAGATCAAAACGTTCCTTTAGATGTGAGTTTCCTAGATCTGAGTAAAGCCCTTGATAAGGTGCCCGATTAGAGTATTAAGTTAAAAATGGAAAGTTTTGGAATCCATTGTTAGATCATAATTTGGATAAGTGACTTTCTCTGTAACAAAAGACAGAGGGTAAGGGTAAATGGAGCTCTCACACCGTTGGAGCCCAACTGCCCCTCCGTCTAGAACTGATAATTTGAGAAGACATTATAAGAAAGTTTAAAAGCCGGGATCAAATTGTCCACTTCTGGAGTTTCGTTTCTCGCACTGAGTATTGAAGTATGGGAATTTTCTACCAGAACACGTAATATAAACAAATTCCGTTGATATATTCAAAATGGGATTGGATTTCCATAGTGTTACAAACTTCAAGGATTACTGTAGGTCGATAAACCTCCTATCCTTATTACTGATGATTGATTAGCTGGAGCTCCATCTGTATACTCATTCTGAAGAAAGTTTGGTCAGACAAAAGACAAATACTGACAGGGCTTACATAAGCTACTCAGCTTTTTGTACAAGCTGAAACTGAAAGTGGTTTGTTTTAAAATGTAAACTCTCAGCAGTGACCGCGGCTTGTATAGTTTCGACCTTGTCCGGCGACTCGTGTTGTCGAGGTCATCTTCAAGGTCAGTGTTACGCTTGGTTTTTGGTGTGAAATCATGTAATCACGCCTTGGTATTTTAATATTGTAAGCCTTTAAAATAAAGGAAGCAAACCTAGTCCGATAAGCATGGAGACAAACGGAATGTTAAACATGGGATCAAGTGTTAATAGTTAACTATTACTGGTAATTACCAGTATACTATTGATGGTATATCTCTTCCATATGTTCATGAACACAAAGACTCAGGAGTAATGACAAGTCAATTTGAAAACAACTACCTATTGCGACGCAGCAGCTGCTAAAGGATTTTGTGCGTTATAGTCACTTCAACGGGCATTCAAACGCTTTGACGAGATTCTTCAAATTTTATCTCCCACCTATGTAAGACCACACTTAGAGCACTTTATCTAAGCAGCTGGCCCATATTTGATTAGGGATCCCAACTCACCTGAACGTGTCCGTCGTGTGGGAACAAAATTAATGAGGGGCTTTCCTAAACTCTTATGATGAGCGCTTAAAACGCCTAAACCTTTTCCCCTTGTCGTATCGTCGGATGCGAGGTGGCCTTATGTTGGCATTTAGTATATTTAATTACGACTTGGGTGTTAATATGTCTTATCATTTTGCTCCTTCCAGCACTAGTAATCTCCGAGGTCATCGCAAGAAGGTTCACAAATTGCTATTAAATAAACTTCAGATTTAGATTTGTGTGGTAACGACAGAAGGCCTACGGCCTATGTTACTCCTTTTCTAGTATGCTGCTGTGAGTGTCCAGTCTTCTTTTGAAAAAGTCAATTGAATGTGCGAACACCACTCCTTCGGGTAACAGGTTCCAAGTATTGATGACTCGGTGTGAAAACCTGTGTGCCACGGGTATTTTGTTCGTTCTTGACTTTTCTACTCGCCTGCTATGTCCTCTGAGATGTCTCGATCTAGTGGGAAGAAAAAGAGAGAACAAGTTAGGTCCAACATCATTTCTCAGTATTCTGTACATCAAAATTAGATCTCCCCTTAATCTGCGATAGGACCGAGTAAAGAGGTCCAGCTTTTCAAGCCGCTCTTTTTATGGTAAACTCCTAGATCCTTGAGACCGAACCATGAGTAATGGCACTTCCCATATGTTGTACGTATTAATCTTTGAATCCCCAAATTGTATGTAGACATACTTTTCCGTATTGATAGGCATCAGCCACTATTTAGACTAGTTAATCATATTATTTAAGTCTGCCTGAAGAGCACATGAGTCTGTCTCCAGTTATTACTCGCCAGATCTTTACGTCGTCAGCGTATGATAACGTTGGAGACTGTATTATACTTGGTAGATCATTAACATACATTATAAAAAGTAAAAGACCTAGGACAAAACCTTGAGGTACCCCACTATGTACTGGTCTCCAGATAGAGCACTTGGGATTTATTCTTACTTTCTGTTTACGACCTACCAGGAAATCCTTAATCCATTTTAAAAGAGGTCCGGCAATACCAAGGTTTTCCAAGTTCAATAGCAGTCTATTAGTTGGCACCTTGTCGAATCCGTGCTGAGATTTGAAAAGCTCGCTTGGCTTTTGCCAACTTGCGTCACCTATGGCGAAGGCGAGATATCCGTCTATCAATTAAAGGACGAGTATACTGCGCGGCAGTCCGTTCTGTTTTACTTTACGTCAGCGAAACATGGCCATTAAGAGTAGAAGACACTCGTAAGCTATTAGTATTTGACCACAGATGCTTTAGACATTGCTGGCATCTGCTGGGATCACTGGGTAAGTAATAGTGAGGTTAGACGCAGGGTATTAGGGAATGATGGTAAATCAGTTGATGAGGTTGTGAATCTTCATCGACTGAGATGGTTGGGCCACGTGTTACGTATGCCTGAACACCGATTACCACGACGTGCAATGCTATCCGGTATTGGAGATGGTTGGAAGAAAGTTAGGGGCGGCCAAACCAAAACGTGGCATTAGTGCTTGAAGTCACTAACTTCTTGTCTGGGCCATATTGGTAGATGCAGACTACTTGGTTGAGGTCCGTGTGACTATCGTAACCAATGGTTGGAGACTTGGTGACATGGCTCAGAATCGATCACAATGGCGTAGGTGTATACACTCTCTGTCTTCCCTTAAACTAAGAGATTAAAACCGCTCAATATCTTTCTTTCTACGAACCAATTCTTTCTTCTTGTAATATATCTCTATATGCAATCTTTCTCTTATATATTACCACCTTTGACATAACCACTGCTATGAATCCGGTGTTCATCTTGTTGTGCTGATGCGGTATGGCAACCTGGACCGATGCACATATGTGCCTGGTCCTACGTTGTAGCTGACTGACTGTCAAAAGCCTTACTGAAGTCTGTAGACAACATCCAATGAGTTTCCGTTGTCTAGCGCATTAATCCAGAACTCCCTAGCTATAAGGAGGTTCGTTGTACAGGATAGACCCTTTCTAAAACCTTGTTGTTCTATGTTTAACGAGTTGTTGGTTTCCACAAATGTCATTATGCTTCGTTTGACTATTCTTTCCAATATTTTAACTACAACACTGGTGAGGCTTACAAGTCTGTAATTCAATGGAACGTGTCGTGAACCTGTTTTATGTATGGGAGTGACGATTGCGTCCTTCCAGTCCATAGGTAACACACCTTGGTCAAGTGACATATTGAATATCGCAGTCAGTGGGACCGCGATATATTGTGCAGTATGTCTCAAGATTTTGGGGTGTAGTTCACCTGGTCCTGTTGACTTTTCCATGTTTTAGGTGCTAAGAGCCTTAAGCACATCGTTTTGATCGAAGTCCACGGTGAGCAGGTGGTTTGTTGACTCTGTATTTTGGTCTGGTTCTTTGTCTAGAGGAGGTTTCTGAGTGAAAACTGCCCCAAAATAGTCAGCCATAGCCTCTGCTTTTCCCTGATATTCCTCTATCATTTCAGATCCACTCCTTTCTTTAATTAGGTTGGGAATCCAATGATGCATGCTTTTTCTGTAGTTTATGTACGAGAATATTCTCTTGGGTTGCTTGAGTGCGGATTGTGCCAACTGCATTTCATATTTTCTTTGAGTCTCCCGGATTTTTGTTATACACTTGTTTCTTATCGATCTGTAGCGTTCCATCGTACCTGCTGTGCCAAGTCGGATGGCAACATCCCAACATTTCTTCTTCTGTCTTAGTAAACGTCGAATATCCCGGCCTATCCAGGGATGGTCGTGCTTCTTCTTTGGAACTGTACAGGGTATGTATGGTTGAGTTATCCGATTGTATAACTCTGAAATGAGTCCATGCCTCCTGTATTGATGCCCTAGAGTCAATTTCTAAGTTTTCAGATGATGCTGCAGAGTTGATTGAATAAGGTTACTGCATGATCACTTCTCCCTAGTGGTGAGAGGCAAGTCATTTGACCAGCGTCATCACCGTGTGTGAAGACTAAATCTAAAAGAGAAGAAGAGCTTCTTAAGTCATATCTTGTGGGGTTTCTAATATGTTGGAATACAGCTAATGCAATCGAGGTTTCTAACAGTTTGCAATCGAATAGCGTTGTCGATGACCCTACTTCTAAGTTAAACCAGTTTATATACGGTGCATTAAAGTCGCCTACTACAAGGCTTTTACCCTTGTTACACTAGGATTTAGGTTTACTTAGGAGAAAATCATCTGCTACACATTCTGGACTGCGATATACTACAACTAATTCAATATTTTGCCGTCTACATTTCAGCTTACATCGCATCAGTTTACATGTCCCTGAAACATGTTCCACTGTCTTAGCTACTTTTATGGTTAGGGTACTTTTCGTGTACAGGATAACCCCGCCTCCCCCACAACTTGATTTACCAGCCCTACTGGTTAAAAAACCAGTCAACTGAATTTCATTATCTAATACTTCTGACGTTAACCAAGTTTCCGAGGCAGCAATAACATCCGATTTTTCTTTATCCATCATTGACTGGAGCTCCGCCATTTTATTTAATAGTCTGCGAGCATTTGTGTAACATACCTTTAAGTCTGTGGAGAACTTTACCTTACCACCCAGAGTGGTTTGGGGATCGTTTTGCTCCGAACTTTTACAATCTGAAAACCCTTAAGAACGAGGTTTCTTTCACCGTTTCGGTGACGCTCGTTTATTTCCGCTTCTGCAGCTCGTCTCTTAACACGATCAGCTAGGCTGAGATCCTCACGGACGTATATTCCGGATCCAATCAGTTTACGTGAGTTACCTAGAATCTGGTTCCTTTCTTCAACCGTGGCAAATGTAACCTTCAAGAGGCGGTTTTTCTGAGGACTTTCAGGATCCACCTTTTGTCCTATTCCATAAAGCTTACAGATACTAACTCCTGAAACTGTATCTGGGAGTAGTTTGTTTATTAAGGACTTAATATGACTGAAATCGTGTTCAAATCTAGCCTTTGGTTCCTTATCGGAAGATTCTCTCAACTCATGAAAAATGACTGACCTCTCAGAGAGATCTGTCTTGACACGCAGTGGAGTTTTTGTTTCTGATACCGTCTCTTCCAATGATTTGCTAACAAGCTGTGTTTTGCCTACAGCTTTTTTCTTCTCATTTCTTTTTCTCCGTACTGAAGTCGACTAGAGGTGTATGATTACCGATGTCGATATCAAGCGGCACTTCACCCCTCGTTAATGTTAACGGAGATTTCACTTTCCCGTCAATCACAGTCAGGTGTTTAGCGGGTCCGGTAGCAGCGCTTACTACACTGACACATTCTTCAACGTCAGTACTCGTTTTATCAGCGCAACCGCCATCGTTTTTCTTACAGGCCAAAGCCAATAGGCTCATAGCCTCCTGAATTAGTAACTTCTTGTTTGTACAGCAAAACATGTAAAGCCAATGCGAGTTAGGCTTCGAGCATCTTTTGTATGCCGTGGGACTTAGACGTGTACACATTTTATGGTACCACGTTTTACATTCATCGCTCTGCATTCCTTCCTCAACGGGGAACAAGCAGTTTGGTCGTTCACATTTATAAGTCTTACTAACCATTGTAATTTGATTAAAAAGATTTAAAACACAATATGATCACAATGTGAACACGAGTGTTAGTCAATGAATAAAAAAAGGTACCACAGGACAAAGTTTAGCAAAATTTTCAAACCTTAACCAAAGTACTTTTAGTTAAAGTAGACCAAGAATGCTTTTTGGTGCAACAGGTACACAAAGCAAGGATAATCACGACAAGCACAAAAATCACTTCCCTTTTTGAAACGAGCGCGTGGGGTTCCGTTTTTCTCATCGAGTGGTCAATAACTGGAACGCCTTACTCGAATAAGTGGTGTCAGCCTCATCGGTGAACATTTTCAGGTAGAACCTGAACCTTCTCTCGAAGGCAAACTCAGGGTTAACCACAAGTCCACAAACCCACTGTTCTTAATACTGAAGACTGAACTGCTTTAAACGCAAGAGACTATATAGTTTCATATATATGTTACATTTTGACTCGCGTTTGGTCCCACATTACCTAACTTAACACTACATTCTTGCTGATTAAAACTACTATTCCTGCATAAAATCTACACATTCTTGACCTCCATTCAGGAAATAGTAAGCAAACAACCTGATTTTCAGTTCTCATGGAAGCGTTGATATTTTAATTTACGTGGCATAGCACAACAGGTGTGTGTAACATCAGCTTATCACAAGTGGTCTCAAGTAGATCGCCTCTAAGTCTTAGTTCGGTTTTTCAGTATCAATGCCTTTTATTTATTTATTTATTTGAACCCATAAATATTGATACAAAGGGGCACCAAATACACATGCGCCTTAAAACTCACTTGATTTGTGTATGGGCCGTGATACTGCCCGGGTGCCCAGACCGAAGCAGGTGGTTTTCTTAAGAAGCAACATCCGGAACCTTCGACCTAAAGGTCTGATTCACAAGGCAGTGGAGCAACGTCAGGAGATGCAGTCCCATTGTAGTCGGTGACCAATAATTGGTTCATACGCCATTTGTTTCCTTAGGATCCTGGACTCCATGTACATCATTGGTTTGGAATAAGAGTTTTCGAATTCCTCTAGGTGGATCCTCCATATCCACCAACCCGGTCAAAGCGCCGGAAATTCACTTTTCGTCCTCCCAATTTCGTTAGCATCACCCCGTCGCGGGAGGACGGTGGTTGTTTATGCGTGGCCATGTGAGGGGGAGCTAACTTCCCCCCGCCCTCGGTCGTACTAGGGGATTTGGGGCTGGTCCTAATCACTTCTTATTAAACCTTTCAGAAAGTGTTTCTGCGAAGATTTCGCTTTTTAAGAACGACTTTCACGTTTACATTCGTGGAAATATTTGCACACTTTGCTTTCCTTTAGGTTCATGAAGGTAGGGCTTGTGAAGTTACTAGTTGTGAATTTACATTTGAAGGTTGTACATCTCGCGTTACCCTTCAGTTGACTACTTCTACCAAGCAACCTGAATAAAATATTTAAAATAAGCCTCATAACTCTAAATCACGTTGATGATCTAGAGTGAACGAAAGCAATTGGCGCTGGTGAATGAATACCAGAGATTTTAGTGTTGCAGCATAGATGAGACCAATTAAATGCTTCAGTAGCTAAGTGAAAGGCAAAGTTATTCTTAAGAATTCAGTAACCGATTAATCAACAATGATGATAATGATCACGATGACAATTTGCTGTGATCTTATGTCTTACCAAATTTAGATTGCTAAACCTTTAAAAAGATCTCATTGATAAGCAGTGATTTCGTATATATAATTCCAGTAGTTTGGCTACGGGATTTTCACGTTGACTTTAGAAGGACACAACTATTCATGTTAACTGTTTAATATTAAGAGTCAGCGAGCTGCAGGATTCAAACCCCGAGGTATTTTATTTGATTCGGTCTATTCTTTCAAATAAAGGATAGGCATCGTTTATGGGTTGTTTTTACTAAGATAACATATTCTAAGTGCGGCCTTTGGTCACTACTTGAATTCGTACATTCCAGACGTTAGCAATTAGTAATTTATTTATTTATTCTTTCAGGTACTTGCTTACATAAGGAGAATAGTCTGGATCTTCCGACAAATAAAAACCGTTCCCAATCTTTTATACATAGAACTCAAAAAACATTTTGTTTGTTACGTCTACTTTCCAAGGACTAACAATCAGAAATATTGCATACTAACCATGTCTACGATCGCTTTACTTTCGATTATCGTTGCAGCTGCTGCTTTTAAGGCTTTATTCTTCTTTTCCTAGTAAGGAATTTATATATTTATATTGTTTAGTCATTCAACTGATTTTGAAGTACATCGCAATTGGATTGCGATTACATGCTCGCTTCCGATATCTAAGTGGTACTTTGATGTAAGTTGTCTTATATTGAGGTTTTTATGTACTGCTTAGGAGACTTCTGTATGGACGCTAGACTATCCTCCACTGTTTGCGTTTTTCGAATGGTTCTTATCATTTATAGCTATCAAAATTGATCCAGAAATCTGCACCATCACCTCTCATCCGTACATATCAAACGGACTTATTATTTTCCAACGACTTAGTGTTATTATTTCAGAACTTCTCATGTTTGCAGCCCTTGTGAAGTATTTGGTTTTACTATGAACATATGTTGTAGATTACTACATTCAGTGAAACTGTCCGGTAGTGGATTTTTAAAGAGAAGTTATTATCCACTGTGTTTTCTTTTTGCATTCAATTTCGGACTGATTATTGTTGACCGTATCCTTTTTGTTTGTTCTCACAATTTAACATGGATGTGACCAGGTGCTGAATGATTTATTACTGTATTCACCACTCTCAGCTCTATTCACTAGTATCATATTAGTTAAGCTTGTGAACGCAATAAAAATAAATCATGATGGTCAATCTTTTTTTACTACATACCTTCATTTCCTGTTTCGTCCATAAAGTATATTCTGCAGCTGATTCTGGTTGTTGGTTATACGAAAACATTGTATGATAATGACTTGAATCACCATAGTAAAATGACTAAAGCATTCCTACAACGACAAATACAATGAGTTTAATAGGTACAATTAAATGATGCTTGGGAAATTATGTTACATGTGAACAATATCTTGTTCATTTTACTTTAAGAAAAATATATCTATGTTATAATATTAAACTGAGCAGTGGGAAAAAATATATACATATATGCTCAAACAATCACTGCTTCAATTAATTCATACCTATGAAGGATTTTAAATTAGTTTGCCTATTCGTTTTGCACTACCTTTTTTTTCTTTTTCCCTTCAACATTTACCTTCTCTCTTTTCTTCAATTTGGACTTTCAATTATATAAAGGGTTTCTTTTCTGACATTAAAATCACTTAAGAATAAGTTGTGAAAAGATTTTCATCAGAAGGGGTTTGTGGAGATTTTAGAAATTTTCACAGATTGAAATCATGAGTCAGTTGAAACTAGACCACCATGGGAAACCTGGAAACACCGGACGGCCGTTTCGTCCTAGTATGGGACTCCTCAACAACACGCATCCACGATCCCGCACCCCGCGGGACTCGAACCCAGGACCTACTGGCTCCGCGCGCGAGCACTTAACCATTAGATCACTGAGCCGGCATCCAACAGTGTTAATGTCTAACTTCAACCAGTCCACGAAGTTGCGCCGCCGTATACCATTGTCTTCAGTGAGTTGATATCTCACAACAGACCTGGTTGAACTCCACTAGTAACGGCTTCCCACTGGAACTGCAGGAGTATCTCTTGATGTCAGTCACTAGTGAGCAAATGATTATTATCAGAAGGGGTTTGTGGAGATTTTAGAAATTTTCACAGACTGAAATCATTAGTCAGTTGAAGCTAGACCACCATGGAAAACCTGGAAGCACTGGATCGTGGATGCGTACTGTTGAGGAGTCCCATACTAGGACGAAACGGCCGTCCAGTGTTTCCAGGTTTCCCATGGTGGTCTAGCTTCAACCGACTGATGATTTCAATGTGTGAAAATATTTTCTTAGAATTTTAGTTCTAAAATAAATTTGTCTTCATTTTCTAGTTGTTTTCCTACAAATTTTGTAGATATACATTTTCAGTATAATGGGTTTTTGTTTGGGATATTAATTCTATCTATGGCGTATATAATTGAAGTAAGATGTACATTATTTTTCATCTATCTAAACTGCACTAGGGGAATTACATCATTGGATCATTCTTGTTTACTATACTTTTAAATTTTAAGCACATATTTATGTATGTAGCTCCAGCTTATTTTGTTCATATTTTGATGAACTATTGTTTGGGTTAGTTGATTTATTTTTATTGTTATTGAAATAATTATTTATATAAAGGAAAACGTGAACTTTCCAATGTTGTTAATCGATTTATAAAGGTTGGCAGTGTTGTTATTTTAGTGATGATTTCATCATTTGGATATTTCATTTACATGGTTTGCAGTTCTAAATGGTCTAATGATAATGTAAAAAATATTATAGAATCAGTTAAAACAAGTGTTCAGTCGTCTTTTCCCATTTAATCGGGGTCTATGTCATGCGTACTGGGCTCCAAATTTCTGGTCCTTATACAATTTGGTCGATAAAGTATTAAATGTTCTTGGTAAGATTACGTAATAGTGTTAATTCATTAAATTAATTCTTAATTCATTATTTCCTTTTTTATAAATCTCCTGCTCCATTTGATTTCGTCTAAACTGTTATCGCTTTGATACATTTTATTCGTATCAATATGGTTAAATCTGTGTCAAAATGATCTTTCTGGATATCATTCAAATCTCATTATATAATTAGATTAAGACTATCATGTTACAAATTCTTAAACGTATGCTTGAAATTTAAGCACTGAATTATGGGATTTCACTTTTACATAGAAAACTCCCAGCCTCATTCAGAATGTGAATAAGTAGCTGTAGATAACAAAAGCCTTCAGTCCAACAAAGTTGATCTAGATTGACACTTCTGGAACGTGAAATGGTATTGCATAACTGAGGTTATCTCATCGTCATAACTTCACTAGTTAAATCAATACACGTACACACGTTAGTTGTTACTTGCAGTTGACTTTTTACTTGTCTGCTTCTAGAACCTGAGTCCCGAAGTTTTCCTTTACCTTTTTTCTTTTTCTTCACCTAATCTTTTCTTACAACTGCTGATATTGTTACTACTTCTATAACTAGAGGCTTTGTCTTGAAATAATTTTATCTCTCTGTGTTTATGTGGTACGAGAATAATGATGATTCCCTAAAATTTAGTTACTTTTTCTTTGTGCACGTTATGAAATTTGTTTGGCAGCAAACAGCTTGAGTGTTATCGGAAGCTTTTATAAATAGATTTTATTTGAATGTAACTTTTTCGTTTCATATTGATACCGGAACTATTGTTTTCTTGGTGAATGATATCTGAATGTTTACAAACATAGATTTTAAGACTTATACTTCATATCTATGAAATCGATTTATAATTTTCCTTTTTTATAGACGATCATGTTCTTCAAGTATGGCCTGAGAAAATCTCCTCTACTGCAACCATGACTGGTGGTTTAGTGGAAAATGTGGAACATGTTATTTTGCCTACTATAAGGCCTTCACATACAGCTCTTCTGAGCTTACTGTTCATGCTGGTATGACTGCCTGTGATATCGATTTTCCTTAAATTTATATTCATGTAATTAGACTGATTAGGATAACCTTTGTTTGCAAATTAAAATCGACAGGGGTGTTGCCAGGTTCTCTGTATTTGTGATTGGTTATGCCACATCATTCACTTATGTCGAATAAAAGTGTATAAAATAAGCAATTTCAAATAATAAAGTAAACTTTTGCTTCCCCAAAACACCACTTGAGTGACTATAATGTTTTAAGTTTGTGCCAAACAGTTATTGGTGGCAATATAAAAGTCAAACTTGTTAATGAAGTTCTGTAGATTATTATGTTTTGTCTACGTAACTAGATACCCTAATGTCTTCGTGTAAGTGTTGTAGTGACTCAGGGATTCAACCAAAACTTGTAGTAATGAAGTAGTTGTAAGTCACAAAACTAAAACTCAAGTACATAAGCCCTACATAATCATCTGGGTTTTGTACTGTACGCTTACCAATGTTCTCACAGTTTTAGTTGTACATATCTGTAAAGATGGTTGATCGTTCTTAAAATTAACTGAGAAAAAAGGAACATTATAAACGCATTCTTGTGTCCTATTGTTAGAGTCGGTTGTAACAAGAAGGTAGACATTATGCGCTATCTATATTAATAATAATAATAATAATACCATATTATCCACTTTTTTTTCCCTATTTTACAGCCCACTTTATGTGTATCAATTAGAAAAAGTCGTTTCTTCAACTTTACAACTGCTGTAATTTCTCGTGTCTTTTTGAAATCTGTAATTATAACAGCTTGGTCGTGTTTTATGTTCGGTTGGCATGTTCATGAAAAAGCAGTTTTAATGTTTTTATTACCTTTAAAGTAAATATTTCTTGTTACGAGTGTTTCATTTTCAACTTATCATTATCACGTTTACCCTTGAAAAAAACATATAGGAAACCAATGAGAAATAGCGTACATTATACTAAACCTCACTTTGGTTTCGTTAAGTTTGATCTTTTAATTTAGTAATATAAACTAGATAAGTAGAGTCACTTAAACTATTTGAGCCGAATTTCAGTAGTCTAAATTTTGCAAGCGGCAAACGCAAAGTAGCATTCAAACAACAAACCAAAGGAGTTAATTAGTCTGATTTCTCATGTCTTCCACTCAATACAGACTTCGAGTAATACTATTGACGAGGTCGTGGTATGTGTGTAACTGACTAGCTTGCCACCCGTAAGTCTACACCGCCAATCCCTCAGCATCCTGCGTGTTAGTCCGAGTTGTTGGTGTAGCCATGATAGTCGTCACTACCGTTATCATGGTTCAGCTCAGAATAATGTGAAAAATAATACATTAAACTCGCACTGTTTTTCGGGAAAAACACACTTATATCATTCCAGACTTCACTTTTTGTCCGTTTATATCATGCTACTGCGTCAGAATATGCTTATTTTTGTAAATTGTCATTGTAATCTCGTTAAATGATATATTTGCTCCTGTTTTGAAGCGTAAACGTAAAATCCTAAATACATTTTTCGTTTACAGCTTTTTCACATTGACTTCTGGAGAACATCGGTTTCTTACCTTTTATGTGAGCACTTTGGGATACTACAGCCTTATACCATTGATCCCTACAAATGCTGGTAAGTTAACTGATTTTGATGTGAATGTAGATACAATACAGAACTGTTTATACAGGTGTCAGTTGTTAGGCTTAACCAATAAAAGATTAAGCATAGACTAACCGGTCAGCAATAAAACTACAATATTGCTGTTTAGTAGGGCTACAAAAACTGTGTCAGTAGAAACGATTTGGTTTTGAGATTATAGAAAAGATTTATAGTTCGAGTGAATGATTGTCTTCTCTGAGCTTGATGGTTTAATCGTGAAGCGTTGATTGTTCTTCTGAACATCAACGGCATCCATGTGACGTTTGTACCGGGAATGTTGTCGAAAAGAAAAAGGAAAGATTCATAGTTCAACCATCAAGCTCAGACAAAAGAACTCCACCAAAACGTACGGATTTCTCTCACAATATGTTTATGCTTAGCTTATCAGAAAGTATGAATTGTAAACTAACAAAATTGACGTTTTTACAATTAAAAAAACTTATGGAGATATCCGATTATCATCTAATAATTAATCATATTCCTGAGTATGGAAGATCGCTCATCTGGCCACTGAACTCATTTGCTTTGCACAACATTGGGAGCCATAATTTTCTGAGCAACCTACACCTGAAGTCAATATCCAACCACATTATTTGTGATTCAGACATATCGACGTAATCCTTAAATGTGACAAGAGAGTTTGCTTTACCATGGATCGGTCCTTTTCTTCCTATATTCTTTGTTTCCACATATCCATGAAGTCACTGACAAGTGAACTAAGCCATGTTAATAGGTCCAGACTACCTGTTTGGGATCCGCGAGGTGATAGCAACCGATGGTTAGAGAGCTTGAATGACATGGCTCAAAATCGCTTGCAATGGCGCAGGTGCATCCACTCTTTGTGTCTCCCCAAATTCTAATCTCCTGAATTCTTCATGTCCCTTTCTTTTTTCTCTTGCCAAATTTATTTCACTGGATTATACTATTTGAATGACATCTTCAAACTCTAATCTTTCCGAGTACTGTTTATACTTTTTCTACCTCTACCACTATGGGATTTGAATCGACAATTGTATGTGAGTGCTAATGTGTTATGGCAACTCGAACTGATGTACGTACGTACGAAGTTCTACGTTGTTTGATAAAATATTCGGGTGCTAAGTACTACCCTATTTATATGGATAATTGTCTCGTCTGGTTTGTTTGGTCTGAACATAACTTATTTCCGACTCATTAGTCGTTACAGTCGACTCAAGCTTTTGAAAATTGCACATTCTTCAGTAAATCAGGTGTGCAAACACGTGGTAGTTTGGCTTTAAAAGCTTCAACTAACCCAGCGACTACTGTTAACTAGTAACAGTTAGCTGCTAATGCCTATCACGAGTGTAGATATTGTAAGGACTTAGTAACAGTGTATTTTTAATATTCAATCCCATTTTTTCCATATCATATCATTTAATAAAAATACATAAATCATTAGGATATATTTCGTGTTTTATCCTTTTTTTACATAGAATTTCCAGCTGTCATATCGATTTATCTAGCACATACATGCATTCATTGGCTTATCCTATTTCGTATTCTTCCCATAAACGTGAACAGTAATAATGAAAAAAGTAGATCTGATAAATCAAGATCACAGCACATCATACAAAAAATTGGTTGTCTGCATTTATGGGGTCTTACTTTATTATTTATGTTCACAAAAATAATCCTACCGTTAACTTATTTAGAACAACGTTTACCTTACCTACCATTAATGCTTACTTCAGTCTACACAGCAATTGGATTATTCTGTTCTTTTATAATATTTCTGTGGTCAACTACAGACTTTTACTGTTTACCAACTATGCTGACAGAATCACTAGAAAAGGTAAATAAGACTAAAAAGAAAAACCAATGACGACAGTGATTCCAGCTGATATAATGGGAAAAGGGTATTTTGTACTAATCTGTTTATGTTTTTAATTTTGTATTCAAAAATGATTTGTATGGAAAAAAACGTAAACTTTTATTATGTTCTGCTAAAGTTAAATAATGGCTAACAATGCAATCCAGGATGTGCATTTCGTCTTATTTTGGACCTGTCAGATAGATGTACGTGCACCTTAGCATTTATTTTCACATGGAAACTTAGAGCCAATACGCTTCAAACACCGAACGCTTTATCCACTAAATTACTGTCAGTGTATTGTTTATATTGGTCTTAAAAAAACACACAATGAAAGTTATATTTTGAGTCCCCAGTGTCGACTGTTTGCCGTAAATATTTTTGATGCTTAATTGAGCAAAACAGAATGGGTAACAGGTGCATAAGATAACTTCATGCAGTGTAGTAACTTTGGTATTGACTATTACCCTATTTAAATAAGTCACATCCTATTTTCACGCCCTCAGTTGTACTGATTCAAAATCATAATTGTGGAATTAAACTTGGGCTTTATATGTATTGGTATTCGAGTTTATTTACTTGAACTCAGAATGTAATTGAGAATAATACTTATTTACCATGTGTAATTTACTGACTTGTAAAAATCTCTCAAATAGCCAAGTTTATCCTATGTATAGGAATTAAACTAATTCAGAAAGCAACTTGTAGATAAATGTATATTTACAGGGAAATCAGTACAAAATATGGATCACAATGTGTTAAACGCAAAAGCGATACTCTGACTAAGCGCTGTTCCAATACACCTAAAAAAAGAGTAAATTAAAATTTTTTTTAATTATATGGATCAAAATTATTATTATTATTATTGTTTTTTATGGTCAAATAAGAATAATATAAACGTCTCTGAATCTGAGACTTGAATAATCATGAGGATTATTTTGTGTTATACACTGTTTTGTACCGAATAGGAATTCGACAACTGCACAGGAACACTATTACTCAATAATAAGTGACAGTGAGTCAGTGGTCAAGAGGTTCGACTTTTTAGCTAGTCCCAGGTTAGAAACACCACTCCACACATAGAGTGTGGCTTGAAGCCAAATGATAAGCAAGTTATTGACTAAATTAATCGATTGGCTCACTCACTTAAATTGCTAGTTGGGCACACATATAAGAAGCTTGTGTATCAGAATACGATACCGCAAATCACAACACACATGGTCTTGTGTCCTTAAACTAGGATAATTTCTTAGAACTAAGTACTGATGTATTGAAGTCTCTTTACTGAAGATTCAGTTAAAAAATACCTTAATGTGTTAAAGGTATAATCTGATTAGACGAGTAAGAAAGGTTTAAAGTAAAATATTTGTTGTGTATTTTATTACAAATGTATATTTTCATCAGATTAACTGAATCCAAGCAGTACATTGAATCGCACAAGCTCCTCGATAACTTTGCTAATGTTGATAGTAATAGGCAGAAAACTATGAATTTAGATAACACGTTAGTTAGTTAGTATCTATAATTTTTAAGGTATGAATGTTTCCGTCGGAGCTCGAATTCTCATCATGGTCAGGGAAGTTACTTCGCTGAATTATTTGTTAGTTATATATAACGTAGAACTTGAAACATATGTGAATTGGTCTTAGTTGTCACACCATATCAGTATATCTGGATGAAATTATCAAGACGAATGCCAGAGTAATATAGATAGTAAGAGAATTGATGACAATAGTAGCAAAGATTGAGGATGGAAAATATGTTTCGATGAGTGGGAATGAACTCGTGGAATAAAAAGTGATAAGTCTTGCAAATTGAACGCTATACTCCTTTCCTAAGCTATTTTGTAACCCCCAAAGCTAAAACTACACAGCGACCTGAACATGAACATGCGAGAAGCACTGCATTTAAGAGGTTCATTTTAATAAAAAAGTATAGGGTTTTTATAATATTTTAAATGTCCTTGGGTTGCTCGGAGATTCTGGAATGCTACTAAACGTAGTAGCAGTATAGCAATCAGTCAATTAGAACCTTTACATGTGACGTTTCACTTCCTTGATGTTTCCGGCTAAAACTTCAAGTGAACGCTGATTGGATGAAATGCTTCTTAGTGTTTCCTGATCCTTGCTTGTCTTTTGCGAGAAATTTCCTGGATCACCCCAAAAAAAAGTATACGTATTAATAAGACAAACACTAGATGCATGTACGCTATTGCTAGTGATTCACAACAATTTGATCCAACATTTCTGATCATTGGTTACGATAATCGTGCGAATTCCAACCAGGTAATTTATACCTAACTAAACGGGTCAGCACAACAGTTAATAACATCATGGATTGATGCCACATCTTAGTGTGATTACCCCTAGTCTTTCAAAAAACAATGATGTTAGTAATTAGAAAACGTTTCACATACCGATTACTATCTGCTGGTTTCAACTGTGCCAACATATTACTCTTGCCTGACATTGTCGGCTGTTTATCATAGGCATCCATTAAACTGAAATACAAGAAAATAATAGTTTACTTACTATAAGAATTAATAGAAAAAGATAAGTACTGCACGAGAAAACATGAAACTACGGTGATCACAGAATGGCGAAGTAATTCCCAGATAAAAAATAACTTACATGCAGGGAGTAGGATATTTTTCCATAATTGAAGTGATTTTTGGACCAGAACATCCAGGGATCTGCATTAAATGTTTCGCGAAAATATCACGTATGCTTGGATCCGGTGATTTATTTGCAAGTTTGACAAACTCACACCAACTCAATGCATTTAAAGTGTTCAACTTGAAAGGCATATCATTAGATTTTTGATGATTAACGTACAAATCATTCTGTAAAGTTTATAACAGAAAGAATATTTTACTTATTTGAACACATAAATATCGGTACAAAGGGGCACCGAATACACATGCGCCACAAAACTCATTTGATTTGTGTGCGGGCTGTGACACTGGCCAGGTGGCCAGAACGAAGCAGGTGGTTTTCTTAAGGGGCAACACCCGGAACCTTCAACCTAAAGGTCTGATCCACAAGGCAGTGGAGCAACGTCAGGAGATGCAGTCCCATTGTAGTCGGTGACCAATAATTGGTTCATACGCCATTTGTTTCCTTAGGATCTTGGAGCCCATGTACATCATTGGCTTGGAATAAGGGTTTTCGAATTCCTCTAGGTGGATCCTCCATATCCACCAACCCGGTCAAAGCGCCGGAAATTCACTTTTCGTCCTCCCAAATTCGTGAACACCTCCATGAAAAGGCAGCGAGTATGACTTCACAGGCAGTGGCTGTGTACACGTGGCCGTGTGAGAGTATTTCGAGAGGGAGAGCTGTCTCTCCCCGCTCTCGGCTGTAACAGGGCATTTGGCGGCAAAGTATATGTCGGAGGTGGGATTTGAACCCACGCCAACATCGTGGGACGCTAGTCATTGCAAACTGCTCGCAGTAAACGAACTGATGGATATTGTCATGCTTCGTAAGTCTAATTATTAAACACAAGACACTCGAGCCTTGGGTCCCAAATTCAATTGGGTATATATGTTTGTGTTGTTCAGTTTATATACAACCAGTGAACGCCATTTTCTATTTACACATGTATATGAAGCATAGAAGTGAATGGATCTTTCGTTTTTAACCATTTACGACCGAAAACCCAGGTGTTTTAGGCAAAAAACTCAATGATCGAAGTAGGTAGAGATAATTACTCAATGTATGTCAACATAATAGTTGAAAGTTTCTCGAGCGATCAACATAACCAAACAACCCAACACGTTCGCAGTTTTAATTGGACTGGAATGTTACATGCAGTTTTGATTCTTTTATATATATATATATATATATATATATATATATATATATATATATAAGTATAGTACAACCGTAACAAGTAATTTAGGGGGGTCAACCATGGCTATATATGATCACTGCAATAGTCAATATATTCTCTAAGTTAAATAACCATTATAAAATGACTTACTGAAACACGTGACTGAAGTCTTCGCGAAAGTGCAGCGAGTAAATCTACAGTATCTTCAAGACTTTTAGTTGTCATAATATGTAAACCATCGATGATCTATGAAAGATAGTACAATTAATTATCAGTACAAGTAAATTAAGTAAGTGGAATTTACATATATATACATAATACTTATAGCAATGAGTGCCATATTTGCAGCATTGTATACCGCTAACTTGGATGTTGGTGGAAAATAAAAAAACAGGACATTACATCACTTTAAGATTCTACAGCACTTACCTATCACCAAACATTACAAAATTTTGAATAACAGCTTCTATGATAACTTACCACCTAGATATCTCTGGGTCCAATTTAGACTCAAACACAACCTATATTAATCCAAAGGTGATGACCACATAAGTTACATGGTGTACTAAGGTTGTACGATGGATCATGTGCAATCGTGGATGAGTTGTAATAAGTAATAGGATGGCTTAATTAACAAAGTTCACTACCCGTTTGGTCACGGTGATTCGCATAGATGCATATAACTTTAAAACATAATTATTTTTTAAATGCTCCTTTCAATGCAATTTTCAGCTTTTTACGTTGAATGGCAACTGAAGCGGGAAGGAGACCATATCACATGTAACGAGATCATCCTAATTAGAAAATAGTATCCTCCTTCTCGAGGCAAGGGTGTTGTTTACGAATTTGAGAGGACGAAAAACGAATGTCCGCCAATTTGACCAGGTTGGTGGATATGGAGGATCCACCTAGAGGAATTCGAAAACCCTTATTCCAAGCCAATGATGTACATGGGCTCCAAGATCCTAAGGAAACAAATGGCGTATGAACCAATTATTGGTCATCGACTACAATGGGACTGCATCTCCTGACGTTGCTCCACTGCCTTGTGGATCAGACCTTTAGGTTGAAGGTTCCGGGTGTTGCCCCTTAAGAAAACCACCTGCTTCGTTCTGGCCACCTGGCCAGTGTCACAGCCCGCACACAAATCAAATGAGTTTTGTGGCGCATGTGTATTCGGTGCCCCTTTGTACCGATATTTATGTGTTCAAATAATAATACTTTATATCAGTCAGTCAGCTACAACGTAGGACTAGGCACATATATGCATCGGTCCAAGTTGCCATACCGCATTAGCACAGCAAGATGAACACCTGATTCCTAGGAGTAGTTAAGTCAATGGTGGTGATATATAAAAGAAAGACTGCATATAAGGATATAGTACAGGAAGAAAGAATTAGTATGTAGAAAGATTTCAATCTCATAGTTTAAGGGAAGACAGAGAGTATACGCCTACGCCATGTCACCCAGAGTCTCCAACCATTGGTTACGATAGTCACACGGACCCCAACCAAGTAGTCTGCATCTACCAACATGGCTCAGACTAGAAGTTAGTGACTTCAAGGACTGATGTCAAGTTTTGGTTTGGCCGCCCCTAACTTTCTTCCAATCTCAGTCGAATACTTTATATCCCTTCAAGCAATTATCACACATTAACCATTAACTTACTTGTGCATTTGAAATTGCTTGTATTAAAACATCATAAGCGACTTTCTGATTATGCATCATCGAACATTCTTCGATTAAATAAATCAACTGTAATAGACCTGTACGTTTTAAACGATACTACATGGAAATTGAATGTAATTAAAAAGGACAAGATACAATATTCATTTAAAAAATTGGTCGATTAAAAAAGGTTCATTTTCAAATAGGACAAACTATCTGGCAAGCAATTACATAATGCATCGAGAGTTTCAAAATTATTCTTTCTCGAATCATATGTATCCCTAACGATTTTTTTACTACGGCTAGTACTGTTACTGTGGTGTGTGCTACTGATGTCGACAGGTATAAGTGGAATGTATCACCAATCGAAAGTGGGATACTTTGCAACAGAAGGTTAAGAAAATTGAAGAGAACGTCAACAGAGAGCGATTGGTATGGAAACGAAGGAATAACAAGGTCTGAGACGATTGATGGGTATTTTTCAAATGAAGTGTTACTGTATGGTTTTCAGGTTTTACCAAGATATTCTGTAATGTATTAAAATATGTTCAGTTCTCCTCGCTGGTGTTCTCGTTTACTACGTTACTAGTGTAGTATTTGTCCCGATCGCTACATCCTATTGTGTTGATATAGTGTATCAACTTGAATAAATGCACGTGTATGAGGTTCTAATTTACGTACTACTGACTAATAGATTTTTTATTAATCAGTAATCAGTAGTGATGTTAGCCGGTTTTTATGAAAGACTACGCGTCACATAGGTATATTCAATTCTGTTTATAACATTCATTTGTTATGGACATTGAGATTCTAATAACATTAGCATGTTTTGACTCATTTCCTAATTAGAGGTTTGAAACTGTTATTTACAAGTTGAAAGTAAAGTAGTTCAACCAGTGTTCTGCTGTTTTCTTTTTTGAAAACTGAAGGGTGTAGAGCAACAATAAAATCAACTGGTTGGTTAGTAATAATAAAATAATTATGAACAATTCTCTCGAATTTAATTATCCCATTACAAGCCTGTATTAAACTATTCGAAAAAGGATCAAGGTATAAACAATAGATATTCAATGTAAAGTGGTGGGATAATGATTTGGAGTATTCAATTTTAAATCTTCAATACATAGATTTGAACTTCACTCCATTTATTCTGTTTTCAATATACCTCAAATGAGTCTGTAGCTAATTAGAGAGTTGCAATAAAAATGACACAAACTTAAAATGTGGTATATATACAGAGAATAAGTAGTACTGATGAAATTACATATGTGGATGGGATGACTAGTTTATTTTATTTCATAAACACTAAATACGAAAGCAATGTTAGTACGGGTATGCATAAGCCTATCAGACTATTAATAAAATAACCTTGTGAATACTGAGATGGAAATTTGAAAATGATAGTTGTGTATATCTGTTTATTTATTAGAGATTTTATAGCAGTAAAAATATATCCACTGTTTACCTTTTGTTCTCTGAATCGCCCATCAACAATGCTATGTGCTAAATCGTCCATTCTTTTACGTTCAATAATCTGATCCAGTACAGCTTCCATTAAACAATCTAGAACACAAAGAAATATCTAACTGAGTAATGATTTCTGTTTTCTGAATGTGATTCATTTCTCGTATCTGCATCAATTAAGTACCGGAGGTCAAATCCCGTCGCAACCCAGATTTTGCTCTAAATTTAATCAGTAATCTTATATACATGAGGCAACCTGGTATCATAGGCTATTTTAGATAGTACAATTCATAATTACACCAACGTTCACCCTACGTAATTCACTTTATTTTGCAGTAAGACAAGTAGGTTAATTCTTTAAAACCCATTAAAATTCGTAAAGTATGAAACCTTTACTGTGATAGAAACTTTCGATGATTGCGGAAGCGATATACTCAGTTGAAAATATTGGTTGTATCCTTTGATATGGATGGTTTAATTTCACAGTTTTCATTGTTGTTCTGTACAACATTACAATCACTTCAAAGAGGAGTGAACTATTCAATTGGTCCACAAGCGCTAAATCACTCGGTTCTGATGACATCTTCAGTGAAGGACTATCTTAGGACAATTTGGCAACTTCACTTGTCTTTAACCTAATGCTTCGGAAATTTTAAAGAATTCATAGAGTTCCCTTGATCCAAAATCTTGCAATTTTTCAGATCGATTTTGTATCTATGATTATGTCTACGTTCAGTGATCTGAGTAGTAACATATCTCATTTTACTGTTAGTTTATGCGTAGATAGAGGAGGTAACTATTTTGTCTATTTCGCTCAGTCAGTCAGTAACAGCGTAGAACTTCGTACGTACGTACATCAGTTCGAGTTGCCACACTACATCAGCATAGAGATGCAGTGGTCGATTCAAATCCCGTAGTGGTAGAGGTAATAAGAGTATAAACAGTAATCAGGAAGATTAGTGTTTAGAGATGTTACTTAAAGAGTATAATCCAGTGAAATAAATTTGGAAAGAGGAAAAAAGAGACAAGGAGGAATAAGGAGATCAAAATTTGGGAGAACACAAAGAGTGGATGCACCTGCGCCATTGCAAAAGATTTTGAGCCATGTCATTCAGAGTCTCTAACCATCGGTTGCTATCATCTCGCGGTCCCCAACCAGGTAGTCTACACCTACCGACATGACTCAGACCACTTGTCAGTGACTTCATGGACTTGTGCCATGTTTTGGTCTGGCCGCCCCTAGCTTTCTTCCAACCTACTCCTATACCACTGAACATAGCACGTCGAGGCAGTCGGTCGTTAGGCATACGTAACACGTGTCCCAGCCATCTCAACTGATGAAGTTTCACTACTTCATCAATTGATTTGCCATCCTTACCTATTATCCGTTTTCTAACAACTGTGTTACTTACTCGATGGTCACATGATATACGAGCAATGTTTCGAAGACACCTATGATCAAATACTAGTAACCTACGAATATCCTCTACTCTTACCGGCCATGTTTCACTGCCGTAAAGTAGGACGGAACGGACTGCTGCACAGTAAACACGTCCTTTGGTTGATAGACGGATACCTCGCCTACGCCATAAATGATGCAAGTTGATAAAAGCTAGTCGAGCCTTCTGTATCCGTGCTGAGATTTCGTCACACACCACACCACAAGGGCTGATGAGACTTCCAAGATAAGTGAAGCGATCGACACGCTCAATTACTTCACTCCCTATCACTAGTTCGGGTGTCGATGTAACCCAATCCTAAAGCAACATTTTGGATTTCGAGGGGGAGAATCGCATTCCGAACATGCTTGCATTGTTGCTTAGAGTGGTCAGAAGACTGCATTTTGTCAGCGTCTTCGCCAAATAAAACTATGTCATCAGCATATTCTAAGTTAACAAGTGAACCTACCGGTAGAAGTTCAACCCCTGGAAATTTAGATGAGGAGAGCGTTATGTCTAAAAGTACGTCAATGACAAAGTTGAACAAGAATGGAGAGAGTTGTCTATTTCGCTGCAGGCAGATAAGCGAGGATACGAAATCGATTGGGAAAACGTTGAAATTAAAGGTGTCAACGAATTTCCGGAAGAATAGCGTTCAAGTCAACGTGCAGTATATGGGGACATCAACTAAACAAAGAAACGTTATTGTAAGATGATTTATCAAATGTAGTTCAAATACATGACTCGTAAAAATCTCGAAACAATGGCCTTAAAAATTAAGTTATTGATCAAATGAGAGGCCATTTAATAATTAAATTAAATATTCACTAAATACTAAGTCGATTCATGTTAGTTTTGAAAAGCATTCACAAACTATATTTTGATATTGGGATAGAGTCCTGAATATTAAATGCGTTGATCAGATTTATATTGGCATACGGTGGACATTTCATTTTTTAACTAATTTATATAAATTCTAATGTTTAAAATACTGGATCTTTGTTGTCAGAGTTTATTGGAGCGTATATTATTTAATTTCAATCCTTATTCTGGTTTAAGAATAGTCAATTGAAGGTATCGTGACCAAAGAATATACCAGACAGTAGAAGAAAATAACAGTATTAGTTAAATATTCAATACAGTAATAACCATTATAATGATATAATTGAATAAAACTAAAAATTACCTGATTCATTTCGCCATCGTGCAATCCAAAGAAAATCCCCAACAGGAAGTGCTCTTGATTCACATTTGATACTGTAGTTTTGAAATACAGTTGGAAGCATTTGTCTTACTTTGTTCGACCTATTGTTTTTATTTTGTAATTTAAACATAATGCAAAATAATGAGTTAGTTAATAATAACATTATTTTTAAAAACACCATTGATGTTTAGAACTGCAATTGATCAGTCTCTTTTTGTCATATGTGCATCTTGCCTCGATATTGCCTTACGTCACAAGCATTATAAACAGAGATGGATGGTGGCTATCAGTGGAATCCAGAACGCGCGTTTCCTCCCAATTTGGTCTCGTCAGCTGAATGTACCTACATCCGGTTAGTGACTATCTGGACTCCGAAGCTAAGTGGATAACGCGATGGCGTTTGAAGCGAACGGTGCTGGGTCCGAGTGCCGGAGTGAACACCAACTCTGGGATGCAGGTACATTCAAATGACGAGTCCCAAATAGGATAAAACGCGCGTCCTACATTCCCTTGCTAGCCAACATCCATCTCTATTTATTAATGAAATTGTTACAACTACATAAAACGTGGTTTCATTATTTTGATAATTTCCATGGACTAAGCTGATAGTCTGATTCGATGAATGGAGAGAAAGAAAACATTGATTGTCAGATTAGGATTTACTTGACTTTACTACGATGGTATTCGTATTAATAACTTCGTTTAGCTTTGATGATGCAGTGTGGCAAGTTGGGGCAATACAAATGTATGCTCAATTTTAGGTTGCTTATGACTAGTTGATATGTTTTATTTGCACTGTTTAGTAGTCAGATGTCGAAAACCTCTATCAAAAAACATACCATTGATTAACTGATAACCTAGTGTATGAATGTAATTCACTAAAATGGCGAGATTGAAAAGCTAAAACCAACAAGTACTCAGCCTAGCATTTATGTAAAGTCATGAAATTTACAGTCTTATGAATTCAGTATAGACAATTTTGATATGAAGTAGTCAAAGGTAATTTTTAGGGCAAGATTGACCTAATTTAATTTTGATTAGGTTTTTATCACTAAATTATGTGTTTAACAGTGGATAGGTAGGCGAATAGGATAGGATAGAACACACCAAAACATGATAACAGTTTATGAAATCACTAACTGATAGACTGAGCTCCGTCGGTGATTGTAGAATTTTTGGCTAAAGTGTGTGCGATAACCATACTCTGTGGTTGGAGATAAAAACTTGAAGATTGGTCAAGCTGGTGCGCAATCTTTAACTTCTAGATGTTGAGTTTTTATTCTTTTAGTATAGGAGACGATTTTCAGTTCACGCGGATGCTTTCATTGTTGCTGGGTTCATCAAGCTAGCTAGTTTATAGTTGTGTAGCTTTCATTCATTCTGGATAACATCATTGGTGCTTACTTCTTGTAGAAGAGAGCTCCTTAGTCATTCCTGCAAACATTATATCGGTTCGTTATTATGACCCTGTTTGTGATTATTTTTCCCAGTAGGTTTTCTTGTCTTCATGAAGACATCCATTCTTTCCGAATAATACATCGCAAGTTCGAAATTCCTTGCTTTACATCTTAATAACTGTATGTCAACATGTTTTTTCTCATTGTGGCGAAAGTTGAGTAGATGATAGCCTTCAATTGCCTAACAACGAACAATTATTATAAAAGTGTCATTATGTTCAACCAACCCAGATTTAATTATTGAAATTAGCCCATTCACTATCCAACTACATATGTGTTACATAAGTACTTCGGCTGATTTGTTTCAATTGATAAAGCCATTTTTGAAGAGTAACTATCAAAACCATACGAACACTGTTTAAAAGATAAAAGGACTCACCCGAAATTTTCACGAACATCAGCCAAAAGAATAATTTCATAAGAATTAGCTGGAACGATAAAAGGTGTTAATGATGATGACGACGACAACGAAATTTGGTGTTTTTGAAGTTCGTCACCGATAGGATTCAGACAGTTTCTAGTACTAATAATATGTGGATTCGGAGGTTCACCAGATGTTTGTGAGCTATACTTGGTCATAGCACGATTTAATGAAATCATTTCAGATGTGCCTGGTAGACTTAGTTGACGGGTTAAAATTGGATGTGAGTGAGTAGGAGATTTTGGTTGCATTGTGGACTCTGGTGCTACCGAATTTGTACAGTTTCGACTTGATTTACTTGTGAGACCATTATGTGAAACAGATTCTACAAAGAATAGTTTTCAGAAAAAGTCAACATCTGTTGAATGACTAGTGATACTACTAATATCTTAAAGAAGGGTCTTGCTCGGTTTAATAGAGGGAAGAAAGTATAACCTATTAAAGCAAAGATAATTGGTTCGACGACAAACAGACTCTCAGTAGTTTATTTTGAGCAGTTAGCCATATTTGTCAACTGGGTACCGTAGTTAGATGTCCAGAATTGTGGAAAGAGGTGAATAAAAAGACTTTCAATGGGTACATATATTCACAGAATTTATGACATTATGATTGTAGTTGGAAGTAAAGGAGGCTTATATTCATTGACTTAACAATTGTTTCAGTCATGAAAACGTAAGCGCTAATGAATAAAGGATCATTAGATAAGTGTTTCATTATCTCAGTTTGTGGCTCGGTTCAGCGATGTGCACTCTCATGAGTGATAGAAAACGAAACTAGAATCAGAAGGTTCAGATCTCAGAGTGAACACATCATTCAACGATAGAGTTTATAATTTTAAAACTTAGTTACTTTGGAATAAATCACGACCAAGTTCTATACTCTTTGTATGACTGACCTCACAGGTCAAAGTTTCACACGTATACGTTGAAGAGTTCATTTTGAAGTTTGATAATATTTGGACGCTTTTCAAATTCGAATGTTATTAACATTGTGGTGTATGCTACATATGTTGACAGATGTAAGTAGTATGTAACATTGGTCAGACGTGGAATGCTTGTCAAAAGAAGATTGAACAGAAGAGAGTAGAAAAGGATTGGAATAAAAACAGAATTGGAAGAATTATGAAAGATGTAAATGACAATTGAAATAAGATGTGTAAATGATGTATTTAATGCATGATTTTCATACTTTGGTAAACCACTGTGTCATTGTGCATTAAACAAGATAAATTAACCATTTCCACTTGAGTCTTCGTTCCTTACAAGATGTCATGAAAACCAAGAAAACAAATGAATGTTGAATTTATGGATTAAATTGGTCACAGACTGGTGTACAAATGAAAGCTAAGGATAACTGAACGACTGTTTGATCCTAATATTGGACTACTCAGTAGTCTACATTTGTGGTACCATTACGCACTGAATCCAAAACGCTGAGGTGTCGCATGAAACACTTAGTCATTAGAATCACCGAGTCAGAGACCAATGATACAATTTGTGATATAGCGCAGAAATCATCCAAAGGCATAAGCGACAATTGTTTTATTGGTGACACGGGTGAACTATATCGGCCACGACTGTTTACTAGGAATTTAGGGAAACTTTGAAGTAAGTTTCTAGTGAGTTGGCTGTTACATCATAGATGGAGAAATTTTGTGGAGATTGGTTCAATTTGTAGCTTTGGTTTGTCAGATTAATTTCATTTGGAAGTTGCTTAAATTACTGCATATATAAATGTATCATTTAAAAATGAATTATGACTGAAATCTGTAATTTTCTCAAAGCGATGAATCCGAAATACAGAAGGTTGATTACCTTGAGATTTGCATCGTTTAATTCCAGTCTCCAGACTAGTTGAGTTATTAACTTTTGATATTGGTTTAAACGTGAAGGTAGTTGAAGACGTAGTTAGCATCGCACTACTATTGGTTGTATCGATAGATTTTATACTTGATATAGGATTTGTACACAGGTTAGGCGCATTAGGATCGAGTAAGTAAGCATACGTATATGTTATGCCGTTTTCTGTTAACCTGTTCCAGAGAGTGAGAGAGGGATGGAAATAGAAAATAATACAATATTGAATAATAAATGTTATTATTTGTCGCTGTAATAATACTAATCGTAATTTACTATATACAATTCAAAATTTTTTAAAATATATAAAGATCTACAAAATGATGTAATAGGTTAATAGACAGTTACCAAGGAAATAAAACAGTTAAGGTTTATTTATAATTATATTTATCTAAGATATTGTCAGTGTTTGAAATTGTCATGGTGAGATTTTTTATGAAGACCAGATTTTAGCAAAACAGTCGGCCTACAGAATTAAATAAAGTGACCACTTTTAACTCAGTACAACTATGAGTCATTATTTCTATATGTAAAAGCCAGTCAGTCAGTAGCAACGTAGAACTTCGTACGTACCTATATCATTTCGAGTTGCTATACCACATTAACACTCACATACAATTGTCGATTAAAATCCCAAAGTGGTAGAGGTAGCAAAAGTATAAGCAGTACTTGGAAAGATTAGGGTTTGAAGATGTTATTCAAAAAGTATAATCCAGTGAAATAAATTTGGCAAGAGAAAAAAGAAAGGAACATGAAGAATTCAGGAGATTAGAATTTGGAAGAACATAAAGAGTGGATGCACCTGCGCCATTGCAAACGATTTTGAGCCATGTCATTCAAACTCTCTAATCATCGGTTGCTATCACCTCGCGGATCTCAAACAGGTAGCCTGCACCTATTAACATGGCTTAGTTCACTTGTCAGTGACTTCATGGATTTGTGTCATGTTTCGGTCTGACCTACACCTACACCATAAAAAAATCGCACATCGGGGCAGTCGATGGTTCGGCATAAGTAACACGTGTCGACTTAAGGAGCCAATATGTCAACAGAGGGAGATATTTGATACTTTAGCTGTGAAGTTCGTATTACCAACTTATGGGATTAACTTCGTATTGCGGACTTTAACGCCTTTGTGATTATGTTTAACCCCAGTGTAATAATAATTAAGTCACGACGCAAAGTATGATTTGATAGGGTTTGTTCAAACTAAACTTGTCTTCCAGTCAATGGATCAGACATACAAAAATAATAACGAATGAATAAGCGTACATGCACGAAATTGAAAGTCAGGTTATATATGTAACTCATCATACATGTATATAAAACAATTCCTGAAGTAAAAATACAGTATCCAGCTTTAATGTAACATGGAAAAATATACACAAGTATTCATAAAACCACGTCTATACATTTCGAGACTACCCATACGAGTGAGTACAAAACAGCCAATCTGATTGTAATTATAATTTAGATAAACGCTCATTTAGTATCATATTTTAACACTGTTTAAAATTAACGGTGTATAGATTAACAGAAAAGAGTGAAATAAATTAATATATCCAGAGAACAAATGCTAATCTTGGATAAAAACAATTGGGAAATAACAAGGCACTGATAATAATGATAATAAAGGAATATAGTATGAAAGGACCAATCAACATGATTTAAATGAATGGTATGAAATGATACTAAACCGTAGAATTAAAAAATGAGAAGAAGAGTAAGTGGATCAATGTTACTATGATCAATTTTGAGCTGTGTTACTTATTGACAAAAAAAAACAGTAGTGAAACATTATAATTATAAATAACAGAAAAACATTTACCCTGAACTACTCCAATCTATACGATAAGATACACCGGAAATAATTAAATCTTCATAAATACAACGAATACGATAACCAGGTAAGTTTACTTCACCATCCAAATTATATTCACGTTGATGTGCATTTCGTTTTAAATGAACAGGATTATTATGTTCATCTACATATGTGAAATATAATCCATAAGAGCTACCAAAAATTAGGCAAAAAAAAATCAACAAAACAAACATATGATCAATAGTCACGAATGCATTTTGTATGAACTTGAAAATATCTAGGTTTTTTAGTTAGGTGGTTGTAAGTAGTTAACAGGAAACCTAACACCTAAACTTTGTGTTAGATGGTACTTATCAGCAAGATGTATTGGCAATTTTGAGGGGATTTATTCTCCTTGCGGTATATGAATCTGTATCACTCAATTGTATTACAATATAAGATATTGTTGAACTGTTCGGGTTACGAATGACTAGAGAAAATAATTTTAGTGATTTCACTGACATATAAAGTTGTGTAAACAAGCCTAAGGTTAGCATAACCAATTGCAATAAGGAATGAAAGGAAAATAAAGAAAAGTCATGCAAAGAAGTACAGATTTATGTTTATGTCATTGGATTCTCGGTATATTAGATTCTATAATTGAAATTATTTAAGTGTAAGTGTAAATACGAATTTAGAAAACGTTGTAGCAGAGTGTACAGTAATTCTAATAAAGCCAAAGGTTGGAGATTTAAACGTTGTGCAATGAAATTTGCTTGTTTCCCATTAGGATCATAGTAAGCGGTGTAACTAATTTCTTCCGGATGGACAGTTGATCTTTAAAATTCATATAATTTTTGACAGAGAAATAATGGTATATACATTCGGAGCAGTGTAATAACGCTTAAAGTATTCAACTATAAAACAAGGAGTTGGTAATTCAATACTTGCTGTGGACAAACTTAATTTAGGCAACCTAAATCTCTTATTCAAAACAGTATGGTTGATAATAGCTTTTTTTGTTTGTACAAGTTTGACCTCAAAGAAGCATCGAAGATTTGAAGTATTTTATTGAATACTTTAAAAAAATGTTCAAGGTAAACTTGAGTGATACCCTAAATTAGTTGCAAATTAGCTACACACTTGAAAATGTTTATTCTATCAAAACAAATATTCAAAATGCAAACAATCTCTGAATGCCGCTACTTTGATGGATGTCCATAAATTGCTTCGAATTTTGTATGTATCATGAAATCAGTACGCGTGTATTTCTACTGGACTAATGCATATTTAGTTAGGTAGAAAGAGGGATGGAAGTTTATGTACTGGGAAGATTCACGTCAGTGTGAAATCTAGCCTTCGATCGGCTATATGCCCTGAAGTTGAAACTTAACAACAATATTTCTTCCCAATTTTTGATAACTATATATTGATAATCGTTGGAATTACACACCATAAAATTTTATTTTAATTTATCATTTAAATGTATTTACTTCATTTCATGATACAACGCTTTGACAAGAGTCTTTCTATGGTTTTCCACACAAAAGATATTGGCATTCATTTTCTGTCTGATTAATATATATCTAATAGTTGAATTCATGAGTCGATCTCAACAAACCCCCATTTTGGTAACATAGATCCGTAAAGTGTGACTGCACTACAATTTATACAGCAATAAGAAAGAAGGCAATTCAGTGAAGAAGATATTCATTTCAATTGTATTTATAGTTAATTTTATTTGCAGGTTATATTGATTGCACGAGGCGAGCTGCTTCGAAACCCATCTCCAAATATTACTTTACTTGGTTCTTCAAAGGATTACAGAATTCAGTCAAAAGCTCAATCTTCGAGCATCTAGTCAATTCCGGCCACTCCAGAAGCCTCTTTCAAAATCATAAATACAGTCAGAAGAGTCAGCTCAATAGGAATGCGAATGAAAAACTAATGTACAGCAGAGGCTGTTGCTATCCACCAGTTTAAGCTTAACCTTTGCGTACAAAATCAGTATGTTCAATCTCTAATCCATCCATGGTCTTTACCTCTCTATTTACTGTAATTTATTGTCTTTTAGTTTTGTTTAATTATTTCTAATGGTTTCACAACCATTACTTAACAATTGCTACAACTTTCAATTATTCTGTTGTTAATAGCTATCAAGTGAACAATTATCTTAACCTTGCCACTTTTTCACCAGCCGATTATGGTATAACTCCCACTCAATATCTGATTTTCAATTTATAACGAGATACCACTCCAAGTCCTTTAAATATTTGGCACCATTCTTACTATAGAATACAATTTATTAAACAAAATGAACTATAAATACGATTGTACAGCTTAAATAAATGAAATTGTCGAAAAGAAAATTTTCTTCACTGAATAGCCTTTTTTCTTCTTTAATGATACAATGAGTCTCTTGTTACATAGCAATATCTAGACATTTTAATCTGTCATTGATTTTATGCTCTAAAGTAGACTAAAAGTTGATACACCCCTTGAAGTCTTAACATGGACTTAGGGCAATATTGAGGCAATCCGCACAGGATGCACATATGCAAATAACGAACTGATCAATTGTAGCCCTAAACATCAATGAAAAATTCAAACAACTAATAGGGAAAGCGAATTCTAGATAGTATGATTTTAGATCGTAGATTCAATAAACGTGTTGTTGAAAAAAACCCCATCGAATTGACAATATTTTTTCAAATGGGATATTTCACTTTTATTGAGTCAAGATTCTGTATAAAGATGTTTATTTTTACATAAACAGTAGACACTGTTCACAAATAAAAATGGATAGAAAGATTAATTTGTTGACATTCAACTGTTTTATGTAGATCGTCTCTTCAAAATTGAACGGAATAATTTTTGTTTTTTCAAGTTTAAATGGTGAGAAAGAACAAACAGGACAAAAAAGTAATAAGTAACAAAACACAAAACTATGTCTGTATTGATTTTAGTGCAAATTTATACTAGAGCGTTCTCATGAAGTTCTCAGCTCTGACAAAGGATGTTTAGACCATCCAAAAATACCACTTAATAATAAATATAGAATATACAAATTTACAACATTTAAACTGGTAATAGTTATGTATGTCAAATCAAAAACCCAACTATATCGGTGTTGGGGATATCTAGATGACATTAGCCGAAAATGATGTTTGAGTTACCCGATATTGGGGCTCATGTGATCAAACTGTAATTACAGAAGAGCAGTTGTATAGCAATGCCTAAGTATTGATTAGTTTGTCTAAATTATAAAATACCAGTGACCTTCTGCTGATACCAAAAACACCATAATAGTGAAATAGCAACCGACAGTAATTCTCAGGGACTATTGATTCGGAATAGAACACAGCACAGTAGCAAATAGATAACTTCTAATTATACAGTTCAAATCTATTACTCAACTTCAATAATATGGGATAAAATCTTAACAAGACATCAACATCATTAAGCAATTACAATAAAGCATAATTGGAAGAGAAATAAGTGATAGATGGGTCCGTAATTGATTAACAATAACTTGAGTAAGGTAAAACACAGCGATAGTTTATACATTCAAAAGAAAGTTTACAATTAGGGGAATACTAAGATATAATAATTCTAGTATTTATCGACTATACAGTTCAACTTTGTTTAATGTCCAGCCCATAACAGCATTATATAATTTAGAGAAGCTACTATAACTACAAAGAAAGATGTACAGAGAAACCATTTTATATGATATTAACTTTTACTATGCTCAATAAAACAGAAAATCTGGCAAAATCGGAGATGATTTATCCAAAAAACAATTGAATTACTAAATGACAGGGTCACATACATCAGAAACAACAAATAATACATCATTTTCGACAGATAGTAGGACGTTTAAACTTGTTTAAGTTTTTATTTAATATCTTTTCTTTTATTATTTAAACGTGTGTTAACTTGTAAAAGTTGTTTCTTTTCAAAAGAAATGAGTTTACGTAAGATTGTAAAACGTAGAACATCCCCTTATTTGTATTGGTTTGTAAAATCTTCCATTGATGTTTAGGACTGAAATTGACCAGTTTGGGTTCGTGTGCCGGATTAAACATCAACTCTGAGATACAGGTACATCTGGCTGATGAGTCCCAAGCAGGACGAGACGTGCCTCTTGGATTCCACTGCTAACTACCACCCACCTCTGTTTATAATGTGTATGACCTTTCGGTTTCTATGTTTTAGGATATTTCAATGGCTGAAATTATATAAAACGTCTTCAATGTTTACTAAATGTGTTGTATCAACTATTTTTGGCAATGTTTCGTTCAGTTAGTGATTGAGTGAAGTATATTAGTGTAATTTTTATTGAAGATTTCATTTCAAGCCATAACATTCAATACATTCGTGTTTCTTATCAGGCATGTCGAACTGACGTACAATGGACACGATAGATAGTTGCAGATAACTCTAGCTATTCGAAATGATTTATTTAGTGAAAATTACACTGTCATCTGTAATAACCATTCATTAAAAGGACGAAAAAATGGTCGAAAGAGCTGGTTACAACGCACCTATTAAACAACCTTATTGAAAATTTTGTGGATAACAATAGCCGAATTATTGATCCAGAGGATGAATATACAAAATCAAGTGTGAAATATGAAGTAACTTTAGAACTAATCTGAACTGGAATAAAAAAATATTAGGATAAAACATAGGAAAATAAATACCTTATTTCAGATAGATCAGTAGACATCGAGGAGCCCGTTGAGCACTTCAAATCTAAAGTTGTTTCAGTTGTAACTACATTTAGAAAAAAACAAGATGTGTTATTTACATAATCAGTCGGCTACAACGTAGGACCAAAATAACTCTAACAGAACTCAAGATATTTAGACGGTATGATGCTACATCAGTTAAGCGTCTTGATAAAATACATTGAATAACTATTTGGAATTTGGATCACAACTGCAAATAACCTAAAAAACATCGAGTTATAAGATGAAGCCTGAAAAAGTACATGAAATAGACCAGACGTCTCTCTCTCTAGTTATAATCGTCATTTCAAACTCAGTCAATCAAACTCAATGTAGAACCTGCTACATGTGTACGTTGTTTCAAGAAGCCATACTCTATTATAACAGTGAGATAAAATTGCTAGGGAAACACCTAGAGTAGTAAAGATACTAACAGTATTAGTTCTAATAACAAATACTAAATATCTGAGATACGATTCTATCGGAAAATATAAATTGATGAAGTAATAAAAGGTATTTGTGAGGAATTTAGAAATTTGAGGTCTAAGGAAAGACAAAGAGTGAACGCACTTGCGCCGTGACTTGGCTCAGAATCGATAACAATGGCGTAGGTGTATACACTATCTGTCTTCCCTTGAATTATGAGAGTGAAATTGCTTTATATTTTTCTTTCTACCAACTAATTCTTTCTTCCTGTACTATATATTTATATGCAAGCTTTCTTTAATATATTACCACCTATGAAGCAACTACTTCTATGAATTCGGCGTTCATCTTGTTGTGCTAATGAGGTATGGCAGCTTTGACAGATGCATATATGTGCCTGGTCCGATGTTGTAGCTGACTGACTGCACTTGCGCCGTTGCTGACTATTGATAACGATAATCATGCGTACCCCATCTAGGTAGTCTGCATTTACCTATATTGGCTCAGTCCAATAGGCAGTGTTTTCATGGTCTAATATCATGTCTTGGTTTGGCTGCAAATAGGTTTCTTAAAATAACTACCATCATACTTTTACTGATACCGTTTCATAGTGAAAAACTTTTATAAATCACAAGTGACCAACTTACTGCCTATTCAAAAATTGCTGAAAAATTATTTAAAACATCCAATTATATATATATATATATATATATATATCCCAGACAAGACTGCTGGAAAACAATCATTACTAAATTGTAAGGTATTAAATAGTTTGTAGTGTCAGTTATTATACCAAGCCCATATACCTTATTCGAGCTTTCGGACATCCCATTCTATTCATTTTACTTGAGCCATACATTGACCTTGTTATTTATTCGCTTGTCAATCTAGACTGTTTTTATATGAGCGTATATGTGTGTGTCCTTCTTATTCCATTAATCCCATGTCTGTAGCTTTATTTTGTCTGACCATAAATATTGAGTAACGCTTGACAAAGATGGAGTTGGCTTCCCAGCCATTCTCCCTGTGCGTCATTTTGCTTGGCTCTGTTTCATTCACTTCATATACAAAATATATGTATTCACAAATCAATTCTCGTTATTCGACTTATTTAATTCCGTTATTGGATAACGCGATTTAAGTGACGATGATATACGAGAATAGGCGATAGCAAACATTCATACAATCTAAAATAGGAGTCAGATCAACGGGCCACTAAAAGTTACAATGAAATTGTAAAACTTACAATCAGTTTCGTTTTGTGGTATTTCTGATTTAGAGCACATTGAAGTAGATAAGTTTGATCCAACATCTGTTATTTTCAACCTGAATATAGGGCAAATGAGATCAAATGCGTGCGAAACAAAAAATCGACAGGGAAGCTTGCATAAACGTATTGTGACCATTGATATTTATCAGTGAAACACATTTGAAACTGAGTTAAGTTTATACAACTCGAAAGTGTCATTGACAGTATGAATATTTTATGTCCAGAAAATTTTGACGAGATGATCACTTGACTTGACGTGCAGACAACTCAGTTTACAAATTAAAAAGGAGAATTCATTTATCAAGTACGTGTTTAGATGCTCATGTATGGAACTATATTGTTTCTATGAAACCTCGTGATGTTATCTAGCCGCCCATATGGAATTAAGCAAGATAGAATCCATGTTTGACCTATTACTAGTGACTGAGATCCAAATGAGTTAACCACTAACCAACACCGAATTGATATACTAACAGAATTGGATCTACACCGACGACTATATCTCTTATCACTTAAAGGTAAACAGTATGAGTAAAACAAAGATTTTTAGTACGAACTCAGAATTTATAGTTCTAAAACAGGTCTGTTATACAGTGGAATAACTAATCAACGATTGCTGATTTCAAATATCAAATGAGGTTGCGTAATAATCAGGGGGTTATTATTTTCAATCTCCTATTTTTTTCGAACCCCCGTTTATTACGCAACCTCATTTAATATTTGAAATCTCGAATCACTTTAAGATGCAACCTTTCTCATCTCTTTATAGACTTGTATATCTACCAAACAACTATAAATTCTTGGATTTATAAAAAAGAAACAATTCAAAACTAAACTGAAAATATCTTACCTTGGTGGTGAGTTATTAACATACTGTACAATCTTCATATTAATCAACTTATCAATTTCACATTGAATTAATTGTGGATCAATCTATAAGAATAGAGAAAAAGAGGAAGAACTGAATGAATACGAGGAAATGTAGGATTAAGAATCAGATTAATGGGAGCTTACAGTCAAAATAAAGAAGTAAACAATGACAGGTTGAAGGTAAACAATAACCAATTAAGATCGAGGTCCACAGGACAAGCTGGGAGTCATATGTGAAGAAATTCGAACACTTCACTTCTACTTGAAGTTTGTGCTGATGATGTCGTTCAGGAGAACGACGAAAGCTCCATGACCAAGCCATTCAACTCAGTGAACAAAACTCCACCAAAACCATCCATTTGAGCTACAAATCTTCTTCATCATTTCGAAAACGAGGAAAATCTAATATAGTAACTGAGTAATCACAATTGATTGATCACTGGGTGGTGATCAGTGCCATGTGTGTCTAGTCCTTATTAGTGCAGATCGAATGCTATCGATCATGTTGCAATGTGGCCACCAGTCTAGGTGACTCGACACTGCGGGCACTATATATTGAGATTAGATGGTGGTTGGAGGTAGTCAATAGGAAACCCTGGACCCGGGTTTCGTGTTACTTGGCACGCGTCAGCAAGGTGTACCTGTAATCTTGAGGGAACTGGTGCTCCCTGGCGGATTCGATCTCGTGTCACATGATCGATAGCATTCGATCTGCACTAATAAGGACTAGACAAGCATGACATTGATCAAAACCCAGTGATCAATCAATTGTGATTACATCTCAGTCCTACAGGAGGTCAGTCGCAGCTCGGATAGCTCAGTGGTAACGTCTCTGACTGTGAAGCTGGGTGACACGAGATCGAATCCGCCAGGGAGCACCAGTTCCCTCAAGATTACAGGTACACCTTGCTGACGAGTGCCAAGTAGCACGAAACTCGGGTCCAGGGTTTCCTGTTTACTACCTCCAACCACCATCTAATAGTAACTGAATCAATACTTAGTTGAAAACTAATCAGTGTAAATGATGAAAATGAAAAATACACTGCACAACATGTACACGTCACCAAGTTGACGGTTAACATTTAAAAATCGATATGTTTGGATTTTATAATAGTTAGGAGTAAAAGACTTTTAAAAGATTGTCTGTAGTGTGTACAACAGTACACAACCTAAGTGATGAATTTCGAGTATGCGGATAAATGTAGGATGAATTATAATCCTTGATAAGACGGACAATGTTGAAGGATAATTGATTTTTTCATGAACATTATTTCTAATGTTTGTAGATGGTATTTGCTGATAAATAATAGTTTTAATTTCATATATATATGGTCAGCCTGATAGCTGGTCAATGATCTCGCCTTGGAAAGAAAATCACGAGATACTGTGATGAATTTTGTAAACAAATTATCAGTTTGATTACAAAACTCATTTCAGTCATTTCACACATCAACTGGACCGGTATACTATAAACCATTGGTACATAGTGTGTATAGTGAACAAACGAGCTAAATAGAATTGGCTACTATCGATAAATCAGCTTAATATGGACGGAGAATATTCTTTTCAACATATTCTCTTCAGGTTCTACAATAATGTGTCCAAATGAACAATCCAAAAAGAGCCCAGGTTTAAGGTGAAGTGCATCGTTTGAAGTCGTAGCATGTGGATTTAGGATTGTTTGTTAAATAACACATATTGTTGTTGAGATGATTAATATGAAGTGTTAACTTGAATACGTCTATACGCTGAATGAAACTGTTATATTAGTAATGATCAGAATAAATATGGGTCAGATAGGATGAGAGAAACAATAATAGAATTACAAATTTGAACAAATGTTTAGTGGAAGACTAAATTATATATAAAGTTAAATAAATTCAATAAGAGATAATAATACTGATTCAGAGATTACGTAGAACAACACAAATAACATTCAACGCCGGAAAACTACTAGTGTTTTCTACGCGCTCAATAGTGACACCGACACCAAAACATTAATTACCTAAAGTGGCCATCTCATTCTGTATTTAGCAATTTGACTGCTTTTGTGGAGCAAGTTATATTGGTCGGACTTCCGGAAGTTTACATTTTCGTGTACGTGAACACCTCCCAGCATGGCTAAGTAAAGGCACCGATTTACTCGGCTGACTTTCGCCAACTTGCGTCACTTGTGGGGTAGGCAAGATATCCGTCTGCCAACCAAACGGAGACTACTGCTCAGTAGTTCTCTCCCTTCTATTTTATGGATGTGAAACATGGAAATTGAGAATAGAGGATATTTGTAGGTTACTGGTATTCAGCCATATGTGTTTTTGGAGCATCGCTCGTGTAATTTAGGACCACAGAGCAAGCAATACCTGGGTTAGGAATAGGGCACTAAGTAAAGACGGCGAATCGATTGATGAGGTAGTATATCATCAAGTAAAGTGGTCGGGACATGTGTTGCACATGCCTAGCCACCCCCTACCTTGACGGGAGATGTTTTCTGGTACGGAAACAGGCCAGAAAAAAGCTAGGGGCGACCAAACCAAAACATGACATCAATTCATGAATTCACTGACAACTGAACTTAGCCATGTTAATGGGTACAGACTACATTGTTGGGGTCCGTGTGATTATCGTAACTAATATCTAGACTCAAAATGATATGGTTCAAAATTGTCTGCAATGGCGAAGGTGCATCCATTCCTTGTCTTTCCCTAAATATTGATACGCTAAATTCCTCATAACGTTTTTTGTTTTTATTTCGCTGATTTATAATTTCTTTTCGAGTCGTACTTTCGATGCCTAATCTTTCTTGTGGTCACTGATACTATCACTACCTTTACTATTCTGCTATTCGGCCTGAAAACGTCTGTACTAGTGAGGTATGGTAACTTGTTTGTTTGTTTGGACACATGAATATTGGTACAGGGGAGCGCCAATATATATGCGCCACACAAAACAATGAAAATTCGAGAGGAATACAAAGAAAGAAAAAAAAAGCTAAGGAGCGCAACAAAAAAAGAGAACAAAAACGAAGAGATTGGTGTAAGGTAATGTGCTAGTAATCAGGGAACGCAAAGGTACAATCAGAAGAAATCTTTCAGGTAAAGGAGACACAACCACTTTTTATGAAGAAAGTAAAAGAAGGTTACAGCAGGATCGCCACTGGCTTCTATTCTGAGCCATATCTGATAACGTCTCTAGCCACTGTGTTGCACCATCTCTCAGACCCCAACCAGGGAGTCGTGAAGGACCAACACAAGCCAGTCCTTTGCAGCTTTCTTTCATCCCACAACACCATGTCATACACTGACCACCTCTCCGCTTCTTCCAACCAGTCCCAGAGTCGGCAAATAATGCACGACGTGGAATTCTCTGGGACGACATTCGTAGAACATGTCCAAGCCACCGAAGTCGGTGTTTCAAGATGGTGACACCAATGGCATTATTATCTCTGTGCCCGAACACACGATGCCGAACCACTGGATGTCAGCAATCCTTCGGAGACAGCGATGATCGAACACAGAGAGTCGTCTAACGTCCTCAACTCGGAGAGGTCAGGTTTCACAAGCATAGAGCAAAACTGCTCTCACCGACGCGTTGTAGATCCGACCTTTTACAGCCAGACTAACATCACGAAGGCGCCAAAAATGGCCCAGATTGGCATAAGCCGCTCTGGCTTTCACTATTCGTGCATTGATCTCATCACTCACACCCCCACCAGCACTTATACAGCTACCCAGATACACGAACTTCTCGACTACGTCTATCTGCTCACCATCCAGGGTGAGTACAGGATTGGAATCCTGCCAGTCTTGTAGAAGTACTTTGCACTTCGAAGGTGCAAAGCACATACCATACCTACGGACACTGATTGCCAACTGATTAAGTGCGGATTGCATGCCTTGGGCATTATCGCACAGTAAGACAATATCGTCCGCATACTCAAGGTCGAGAAGTCTTTCTCCAGGCAACAGATCCACACCACCATTACTTACATCCATCAGAGCTGTTTCCAGAATGTCATCGATGGCAAAGTTGAAGAGGAATGGTGAGATTGGGCAACCCTGCCTAACCCCACTACTCGAATGGAACAATGGAGAGAGGTGGTTGTATGCCCTCACTCTGCCTGAGGTGTTTTTATATAGGGCTTTTAGGATGTTAATAAACTTCTCAGGCACACCCTTCTTCAATAGACAATCCCAGAGAACAGTTCTGTCCAACGAATCGAAGGCAGCCCTGATGTCAAGAAACACTACGATTGTTGGCCTTTGATAAGTATGGCGGTGTTCTAACATTTGGCGGAGGGTGAAGATATGATCAATACATCCTCGACCAGAACGAAACCCAGCCTGCTCCTCGCGAGTCAATCTTTCTCGGGTTTTGAACAACCTGCGAAGTATGACGGAAGCCAATAGCTTGGACGCGATCGGAAGTAGACTTATCCCCCGATAGTTGTTACAGGAACGACGTTAACCCTTTTTAAAGATAGGGACAACTATCGACTCATTCCATGACGTTGGCACACTCTCTGGTTCCCAAACCTTTGTAAACAACGTCGTCAATTCCTTAGTCAAAAAGTCACCACCATCTTTAAAAAGAGCCGGAGGTAAGTCATCTGGGCCAGGTGATTTGTAACGCTTCAAGAGTTGGAGTTCCAACTCCAACCGATGTGTATCAGTACAGGTTCCACGTTGTGACATATACATATTTACAACAAATAGAAAACTTACTTGTTCATGATTTCGAAAATATGCTGATAATTCACACATACTACACCCTGAAGGATGCTTCGAACTTCTAATTACTTCCAGAATCCTTTTTGCACAGACTGAATATTGGGGAATCAAATTTTCATTGTTTATTATCTCAGAGGTGACATTATCATGAGTTGCATTTGTTTGTATGAGGTTTGGGAGAGTTATATCATTGTCAGTTGAATTAATGTTGAGTTCTTTTAGAAGGACATCTTTTTCAGTCTGTTTTTATTGTGAGAAAAAGACAAGAAAAACGATCAAATAAAAATAATTTTTTGAAATACACATGTAGAAGAATTCGAATAATGACTTCCTCTGTTTGAACTAACATGAAATCAAATAATTGTCAAGATTATCACGTAGTGAAATAGATTAAAAAAGAAAAGACAAATATGTCTGGCAAATGTTTCGTTTTTCTACCAAAATATGACTGAAGTCTATGAAGGGAATGGTAATCAAAACTTTTTCTAGTTATCCGAGTGTTTATATCAATCAATATGAACTGGTTACGAATTATATTTCGGGACGGATGCGAAAATCTAGGTTAAATATCTTTGAATGATACTGACAAAATAACAAGAAAGATATAGTTATACGTAAATTACGGAACGAGTAGACAACAGAACTTACCATATAGCTGCGACATAAAATAAGGACATTAGAGATACACAACATAGTATCTCTTCATATTGATTTTTTCATTAAGATATTAGAAACACTAATAAAATGTAGTTAAATAAATTTTATGATGCTGTCGGTGAGCGAATAAACTCACTCAGTCAAAGCCAACTGGCTGATAAAACTATACCAAGTAAGTTTATCGGAGAGTATGTTGCGAGTGTTTAATTTGACCAAAACAACAGGTTTTTAATAAAGGCTACTATGTAAAAACCTGATACTGGTTAGGCTAAGAACTGGTATTGAATCATGAAGTCGATGGTTTATAGTTTATTCAGTGTACAAAGAACTGTAAACTTATAATTCATAGTTCCTAGGTTAATCGATCAGAGACTTGAGATAAAGTGAATTAAAGTCAATGCTAATATGTAATCAAACGCTTCCAAATAACGATTAAGAATTAAGCATTTATATCAGGTTACATGCATTTATGTTTTTGTTAACTACAACTGCAAAATATGTATGGTGGTATTCAGATTAAGCAGAGATATTCGTTGGAGTTCAAAATGCAAATAAAGCAGCAAATTGGTATTTATTTAAATGAATCCAATAAAAAAACGTTACAAAATATTACACGAGACGCAGTACTATGAAGAGAAATAGAAACGAGAATAAAAAAATTTCCAACCTAAATTGATGATGTTTCCTAATAAGAAATTTCTTCGAACAAAAAGGGCCCAAAATATTTCGGAAAATCCAAAAGGGACTGATAAACAATCAAAACTAGAACCGAAAAAGTCAGGATACAAGTTACCGAATGATCACAACTAAATATCGAGATTGTTATTTTTAAGTTCTCTTATCCAAGGGTGGTAAAAAGACCTATCAGAAAAAATATAAAGACAATGAGCAGTATAACGCTTAGAATACTATTATTAGCTTACTAATGTGGAAAGAGATATGTTAATTACAGAAGAGAAATAACAGAAAAATAAGCCATTAGAATACAATATTTCTTTACAAAACGTATGTAGATTGGCGGTAAAATTACTTAAGTTTGTTACCCCTCATGGAAGAGCATAGGCCAACCACAAGCATTCTCCATCCAACCCTGTCATGGGGTGTCCTTTCCAGTCGCTATTATTCCTTTTCATGTCTGCTTCCAATTCTTGGAGCAGTGTGTTCTTTGGTCCTCCTCTTTTCCTCTTCCCTTCAGGATTCCAAGTTAGGGCTTGTCTCATAATGCAGTTTCGTGATTTCCGTAATGTATATCCTATTCATTACCAACGTCTTTTTCTAGTTTCTTTGTCAGCTGAAAACTGGTTTTTTTTTACTCCTACAGTAGGCTGTTGCAGGTGATATCCGGCCAACGGACATTGATTATCTTGTGTAGACAACTGTTTATAAATACTAGTACGTTTTGATGATCGTTGTGTAGTTATTATCCATATTTCAGCTCTGTACAGTAGGAATGTATTGAAATTCTTATAAAAGATTGTGACTTTTATATTGGTTGACAGTTGTTTTGAGTCTCATATGTTCTTCATATGTAGGAATGCGGCCCTTGGGTTGCCAATCTTCACATTTACGTCTGCATTAGATCTTCTACGTTCATCGATGATGCCGACCAGGTACATGGGAGATTCCACATCTTCCAGAGCTTCTCTATCAAGTGTGATTGGGTAGGTGTTCTTCGTGTTGTATTTGAAGATCTTACTCATTCCTTTGTGTATGTTGAAACCCATTGCTCCAAAAGCTTCTGCTACACTAGCTGTCTTCATCTGCATTTGTTCGTCTGTATGGGATAGAAGAGCTAGGTCATCTGTGAAGTCCAAATCTTCTAATTGAATGTCCATTGTATTCCGTGCTTATCGTCAGATGTGAAGGGTCTTCATAAACCAGTCGACCAACAGTAAAAAGAGAAAGAGGGAGAGTAAGCAGCATTGTCTGACCCCGAACTTCAGCTGTCCTCCATGCACGACTTTGCATAGTAGTCCGTCGTATGAGTTCCGGATAGTAATGACAATCTTCTCAGGAACTCCATAGTGTCGAAGAAGTTTCTATAATGTTCTCCTATCTACACTGACAAACGCTTTTTCATAATCAATGAAGTTTATGTATAGTGACGAGTTCCACTCAACTGATTGTTCAACGATAACCCTTAGTGTCGCGATTTGGTCTGTACACGATTGATCCTCACGGAATCCAGCCTGATTTCGAAGACGGATGCCCACTGAGTTTTTCATCCGGATCAGCAATATTCTGTTGAAAAACTTTCCTGGTACTGACAGTAGTGTGATACCTCTGTAGTTTTCACATTTGCTCAGATCCTCTTACTTTGGTATCCTGATGAAGTGTCCTTCTTTCCAGTTCAAAGGCAATTGTGTTTCCCCCAAAATCTTCCTGAATAGAGCGTGAAGCATACTTTCAGTTACTTCTATGTCTGACTTCAGAGCTTTAGCTGGTATATTGTCAGGTCCTGCTGCTTTCCCGCACTTCATTTAGCTGGTGACCATCCTGGTTCCTTCAATCGTTGTTGGAGTGACATATAATGGAAGGTCTGTGGGTGCTGCTTCCATGTTCGCTGGATTCAATGGAGTTAGCCTATTCAAGAGTTCCTTGAAATGTTCCACCCATCTGTTCCGCTGTTCTTGAATTTCAGTGATTGGCCTGCCTTCTTTGTCCTTGGCCGGTCTCTTTTGTTTACTATATCACCCTGCTAGTTTCTTCGTTGTATCATAAAGCTGTTTCATATTTCCTTCTCTGGAAGCTTTTTCCGCAGTCGTCGCTAGTTCTTTCACGTATTTCTGCTTGTCCGCTTTAATGCTCTTCTTCACTTGCTTGTTTGCTTCTATGTACTCGGCTTGTGCCTTGACTGTCTCTGCTATTGTTAGTTGCTGTCTTTTTGTACTTCCTTTCTTGTCCAGGGTTTCAATAGAGATCCATTCCTTTTCGAGTCCCAGCACCTCCTGACACGTTGAAATTATAGCTTCTTTGATCCTTATCCGATTTCCCTCCACAGTAATTTCTTCTTCTTTTAGTAGACCATGTAAGGCATGGAACCTACTGTTGAAGGCTACCTTGAATTGGTTGTTTGTCAGTATCTCGAAGGAAGTCTTTACTGAACTTTTATAATGCTGTTCTGCCAGTGTTTCTTTAGTTTCAGTTTCATCTCAGTCACAACCAGGTGGTGATCTGAAGTTATGTCAGCTCCTCTCCTGGTTCTCACGTCTCTCGTTGTCCTCCTGAATTCTTTAGTGATGCAGATATGATAGGCCTGGTTCTCTGTAGTGTAATCTAGTAAGACAAATGTAGCTTTGTGTATGCGTTTGTGGGGTAATATTTTGTCACTTATAACTAGTTTGTTGAATGCACATAGATTTGCGAATCTCCCGCCACTCTCGTTTCTTTCTCCCAGTCCATATCGTCCTATGACATCTCCATAGCCGGTGTTGTAAATTCCGACCGTGGCATCTAGGTGACCTATCAGGATGGTCAGGTCCTTTACTGGGAACGTCTCTACGATTAACTGCAGTATCTCGTAAGACAGATCTTTATTGTCGTTGTTGCCATCATTGGTGGGTGTATAATATTGGATAACATTCATTGTGATTCCCACCTTCTTTGTTTTGAAAGATGCTTAGACGATCCTGGATCCATGGGATTCCCATCCTACATGTGTATTACATGCTTTCTTTGAACAGCATGACAGCAACTCCCTGAGTGTTGGACCATTTCCTTCTTCGTGACCAGAGTACAGAAGCATTTCTCCCGAACCTAACCTTTGTTGTCCAGGTTCGATCCAATGGGTTTCGCTAATTCTAGCACCGTCAATTTGTATCTCCTCATTTCCGTAGCTACTTGGGACCGGTAATAACTCTAGAAGAGCTACAGGCGGAGTTCAGCAGTAGAATAGGGCATATTTAACAACTTAGTAGCCAGTTATTTATTTTTACAAACAAGGAACCAGATAACACTTCCTACAGCGGTTTAAAATACAACTTGGTTACTCAAACCAAGCGATTTGAAATTGGATTTGAATTTATAAAACTCAATAGTTTAGAATTTTTGTATCCAAATAACTGTTTTTTATATTAATATTAGAAGGGATTTAAATTATTTCGCAATAGATCAATGGATGATGCGTTGTGTTTGGGGCGATACAAGTCTCGATCAACACTGGGATGCAGGTAAATCTAACTGACAGGCTCGAAATAGGACAAAAGGAGTGTAAGGGATTCCACTACTGGCCACAATCTACCTATTCTGTATGAAACACTGATATTTTTTCTCTACTTTTATTAAATACAGCCGTTTAGTGAACTTAAGTTAGTTCCAATCAATTTCTATGTGCTTTACAATTAAATGAATAGCAACGTTAAAAAATATATCCAAAGACTATGAAGTGAATGACCAAAATGCTAATTGATATCGATTACAACTTTACATCCTTTCATATCTGCATTTTATACTCGTATGGACGCTCATTACTATGCAATAATAATTTTGTAATGTATGATGCAGAACAAAGAAAGGTTAACAAGAAGTGATATCCAATGAGCGAAAAGATTCGATGCAACATATGTATAAATAAAAACATAAATACTATAAATATGCCATTAAAAAGTTTATCGGAAATAACTCATCTAAATGAGGTGAAATAAAATGTAAGTCAATGCACTATTCATAAACTTATATTTAAGGGTTAAATATGTTGGACTATGACTTTCAATTATTGTTGTTTCATGCTCTTAAATTCAGCTAAATTGGTCACAGTTTAGTTGTGTAGTTTCACAACATACCGATGTAGTACCTAGGCAATGGAGTGAAATTCTACATTGCTACTGAATTGCTGTATTGGTATTACTCTAGTAGAGGAGATTCATAGAAATTTGACCCAAGGTTTTATCACAGAATGATGACAGTTATAGTGTCAGTGAAAATTCAGGAGGACTGCACTGGCGTTTTGTCCTAGATTGGGACTAACTTCACCACAGCACTAAGTCTAGCGATAAAACCACGGTATCTTAAGGTCATTTAGTTAAGACCTATTGGTTCAAATTCTTGACTTCAAACCAAATGATGATATAATCATGACCATCACCCAATACTATCAATGAGGGGTTTCGCTTCATTGTTAATACTAACTTATATATTAATCTGGGATCAAAATTGCAATTTAGATCATTATTATCATTATGCAGACTATTGTAGATAAAAGAATAACTTAGTAATTCAGTCATAAACAGGGTACATAATTATAAGTTTTTAATTAACTCATTCACCAGGTACCTCGGTATGAGCAACACCAAATGTGAAGGCTAATGATACTACCCGGTTACCCAGACAGAAGTAGGTGGGGTGGTGTTCAAATCTGGGAATAAGCGGGCGAAAGTACAACGCCCTGACCATTAGCTATATATGCGTATTTGACCAAAATGATACACCATATTAGCATAGCGAAATTAGATTATGAAATCAAATACCAAAATAGTGGAGGGAGTAATAGTATCAGTAGTAGTAAGAGAGAAAGAAAGAATCCGTAAGACAAAATGTCAGACAATTTTGGAACTCAAGATCTAGAAGAAGACAAGAAGTACATGTATTTTAGCCATTAAAACCAATTCTGAGCAACGTCACATATCTCCAACTCAATAATTGGAAACTATAACAAATACAGATATGTGAAATTCAAAATAAGTAAAATTAATAGGTTTCAAATGTACATCTTATGAGTAAGTTAAGTCACCAAAATAAAACCGGAATAAAGCTTTACTTATATACAAAGACACTATTTGCGAAGAAAACCTAGAATATGTTATTAGCTAAAAGACAATTAGAAGTAGATGCATACAATGATATACAAATTAGAATACTTAAATGTATAGTTAGTAATATGATTCAAAGAGAGGAATTTTAAAGATCTTACCGATTAGTTACACCAAGTTATGTTTTGTTCAGTCACGAAAATAGACGTTTTAAAACAGACTTACGATTTATAAGTATTTTACTATCTTCGACGTGAATTAACTAACATCAGTAGTGCTAGTTACTGAAGGGGTTTATAAAGATTGTTGGATTTCATGACAGTTTGTGATGGTTAATATTAGTTGTAAATTTTTAATATTATGGAATAACGTAGCAGTTAATAGGTACCTAAGGTAACAGTAATTAATCGGAAGTTCTAAGCTACTCTCTAGCTTACAAAACGAAGTACTATTCGGTATGATTAAAAGTCAGTTATACACATTGTAAAACCTGATCATAATAAGAAATTTTCTCATAGTTGTGATAAAAATGTAATTATAGCATACTCTTTACATAACCTAACTTTAACCACACTTTAGATACTAAGGTTAGTGGTACCGCCCAGGTATCTAGACCCAGTAGATGGAACGAGATTTGAACTCAATGGATGAGAGAGCAATAGCTCAGTGGTTATGGCGTTCAAATAAGTCGCAGGCTCAAACCCCGTTTAGTGAGGTAGTATTACAGGCTAGGAGACAGATACGTGCACCTGTTCATTGGTAAATCTCAACCAAAAAGCCAGGGCTCAGTTATTTACCCAACTGATTTATCGCCCGTATGACTTAATACTGTTAGCTATAGACTTTTTGGAAAATTGACTATTATAAGGAGGATGAAAGTATGGCTTTGCTAATTTTTCCTTTACAGTTATTCTACAAGGAATAATCTTTATCTATTCGAACCATTTTCTATGGAATTAACCATTCAGATCATATTTGGAAAAAACACTTAAAAGTATATTGTTTCTTTTCTCATCAAGACAAATATTTCCCAATAAAGAGATTACCATAAAAAAACAATGGATAATTCTGACGATACAATCACATCAAACATTAGTGTCAAAGAACCATTATATAAAAATTATATTTTCGTATTTATGATTGTTGGTTTGGTAACAATAATTCCTTTGATTATTATCAACATAGCAGTAATGATGAAAAGACGATTATCAAGAATATGTCGCATATTATTACTTTGCATTTGTTTATCACTTGGATCTTGTGTCAGTGCATTAGCATTTACGCATTATGCATTAGGACCGATTGATATAACGTTAACTAAAGGTGACCAAATACTTATTGGTGAGCCAACAAATGGATTTCTAATGAATATACATGAATTACGCTCATTGACTTGTAATCATTTAGAAATCCAATCGAATAAATTAAAAATTCGTGTTTGGACAACACCTATATCACCTCACTATGGACCATTACAGAATTACAGTTTAGTTATACGTAACTGGAGTTTTCCAGCGTTTACACACCTTCGGCTTAATAATGGTGATTCAATTTATGCACATAATTTTTCTCACCCAACACAAATAATCATTCTTAAAGGTGAAGAATCTATGCAACGATGGATCAAAACTGGTTCATACAAGAGAGGTTATGAAAAATGCTGTGCATGGTATATTCTACAGACAGATGTAGAGAATAGACAACAAATAACAGTTGAACAAAATGATATGTATACTTTAATAATGAGAACATCTGCATCGATAGTCAATTATTCATATCATTTAAACGAACCATCAACAGTAGGAAGCGGATATATTGATTTAGTGCGTACGCGTTGGGCACCTAACCCTTGTGATCCAGTCATTTGTGATGGTACAACAACAACTCTATGCAAAATAACGTCATCTCCGAAAAGTTACGTAATCGACTATACTGTAGAAACAATGACAGCGCCAAATCTTGACTATGCAAACGTTCACATCATTTGTTATCCACGTCATTGGATATTAGGAATTATGTTTAGTTTGCCAACTATTCTAATTGTAAGTCTGATTACTATAATACATGCATGTATTAAAAAACAAAAGAAACAGTTTAAATTCTCTGATACAAGTATTCAACAAACACCTTTTACTGATTTAAATATTAAACAAATGAAAGGTAAATATACAACTTCTAACGAGAACCAAAATCATGCATTTGAATTTGATCTAGTGTAAAACTTACTGGCAACTGGTTTATCTTACAACACTTTGTTTTAGTTGCCGTTATAATCGATGACATTATTGATTCCTTTATATTTTTATTACCATAATGTAGCGCTTCTATTGCTGATAACTGCAAATCTTCAGCGTAATTATTTAATTTCTCATCTAAGAAATCACATAGTTTTGCTCCAAAACCTTCTAAAATTTTACATTCTTTTCCACTTTGTAACAATAGTGGGTATTTTTTAAGTGAAGAAAGAGCCTAGAAAAGAAAATAACAAAGTTCATAAATCAAATTAATATTGTCCTACCTTTCTGTAAGCATAGTATGATTTGGCATCTTTGACAAATGCATTTTCCATAGCTTCGGTTATCCAACTTTGAAATAAAAGATTTGGTCCACCATCAATCTTTTTCTTTTTCCGACTATGATATAAAGTATATTGGATGAGTTATGTATGCTAAATAAAGTTTGTGATTTTTAATCTTTGGGAAAACATTTTAAAGTAAACAAATAACCGGATGAGATTGTGTAAGATTTGATATAAAGGTACACTGATCAGTAGATTGATATCAACCTGAAACATTGGTGATAAATTCTACGTAAATATAACGTAGAACCTGGTAAACATGTACATCAGTTCAAGTTGCCATACCTCATTAGTACAGCGAGATAAAGTTGTCAGTAAAAATCCTAGAGCACTAGGATAGGTAGTAACAGTATTAGTGGTAATCGAAAAGATTAGGCATTGAAGACAAGACTCAAGAAAATGTGGATATGTCTAATAAAATAATTTTGTAAGGTAATTTGAAAAGTTAGGACCTAAGGAAAGGCAAAGGGTGAATGCGCTTACACCATTACGAATGATTCTAAGCTATTCCACCCGAAGTCTCTAATCATTGGTTACGATAATCACCTATAATCTATCCATTATTCTGAACTTGCATACATGGCTTAGTTCTTCAAAAGTGTCTATGAGAAGGTTAAATAAGAATGGGGAAAGTAAAAAACCCTGTAGAACACCACTTCCCACTGAAGTCAAGAATATTCCGAGTATATAATACTTCGAAGGAGGGAAAATAGATATTGTTTCTTTGTTCACACCGTTTTTTCCTTCACTTTTCTAGGGTTCAACTTTATTTCCCGTTTTTTCGTTTCCCTGGAAGAACAGAAAATGAAAAAGCACTAACGAGTTTAGGATCAACTGCCTAACAACTTACTACTGATGTTTAACTTCAAAAGTCGATTAAGGAAAACCTGCATTTTGAGAAGCAGATACATTGAAAAAAGATTGTGTCGACACAAGGGATTCCTCACATCTCCTTCAAACACGTATTCTTACTAACTACAACTAAATGATATGGCCTTTAATTAAAAATATTGCAAACGGATGTGCACACTGCATAACCATACATTATCCCTAATTTTCATAAAACGTAATGGTCAATGAGTAAATAGCCAAGCAAACAGAAAAAACGATAATCGAGATCAATAGGGGGGAATGGAGGCAATACCCTGGTATGAATAAAGGGGAAACGCGCCAAATGTTCGGTTTGTCGCCTATCAGGGAGAAACAGTAAGAATTTCCTACTAGACATTTCTCTGGGAATGTTTCAGATTTCGCACTAAATAGTTTACTTTCCGTTCAAATTTACGCTAAGCCATCTACTTCCTATGTTGGGTTTTCCTTTAATTCTATCTAGCTACCTAGTTTATAAACCTTTAGCAGGGTAACGTCAAAACTATCTAGAGGCATTAATTCGTTAAGTAGAGCTTTTGGTAACCCAACGTCGTGCTTAAAACAAGTTCCAGAAGGAAAAAGATTCTTTAGATGAAAATGTGATAATCTTGTGAACAGAGTCGCAAACATGCATACGGTTCTACAAAACTTAACTTCTATTATGTCCGATTCGACTACTAATGTCCTTCGGTTTATGTTATGCCTTGACCATTTATTAAGTATCAAGGCTACTGTTTCACTTTATATGGATTAGTTTCATTCAAAGTATTACAAAGAGTATCGTCCTTTTATCAAAAGCGACTTTTTACCTTCGGAATCCTATTGGGTGCCACAGTTTTTCTGTTAATTTCACTTTTTGAACTTAACAGTTCATGGCTCCTTTTCTTTTAACTTTTTGCCCAAATACTTTAGTTATTCGTTTTAACCTTTTTTCTTCAAAGTTACATGAAAATCTTTAGGTGATGACTGGATAGTGTAAAAGAAGTAATTGTCAACACTCAAATTATGAATACTTAGTGGATAGTGATATGCAGTGTGATGGGTGCAAAGGGTGGTACCACGAAGTTTGCACTAATTTAACACCTGCAGCTCTTAAAAGGTATAGTAGGCCCGCATGCATATGGTTGTTCCAGCAGGGATGCTTGGATACAACGAGATGGCTGTTAGAAGCACACGAGACCAAGTCGGTCACATTCAAATCCCTCCTACACCTCCAAATAAATATCTTATCTCTACGATTAACCATTCTCACATCCCTTTATCACCTCGCATCGCTAGGGCAAACGATTAGAGTGCGCGGAACGTTATTCCTGGTCTTCTGAAACCACACTCTAAACTACACGTAGGAGCTCTCAACATTCGAACACTGTGCCAGATAGGACAACAGCCTTACTTAGCTAGAACTTTAGAATCTCCCGCGTCTCCGAAGCGCGCATACAGGATCCGAGTAGCGTCATTCATTTGACCTTACCATGTCAAAGTAACGAACCAACTCGATTTACGCTTCGTGTATCTGGAAGCCCCGATGCTGCTTCTCGTGGCCTCGCCGACATAGGTACAGCACTGAGTCCTAGGGTAGAACTAGCTCTCTTAGACTGGATCCCAGTAGACAGTCATTTGTGTGCTATCCAACTAAACGGAACAGTAGGGATCCGAAAAGATAGGGACACTCGTCGTTGCCTCTTCGTCGTCTCTGCCTATTCTTCCACCGACTGCAGCTCAGATGATGTAAAAGATGAGTTTTACAGAAAGCTCTCCGACCTACTCCGAAAAGCCAGGTGCTCTGATGTAGCAATAGTGGCCGGTGACTTTAATGCTCAAGTAGCTAAACTAAGCGAAAAGGAGAGACACCTGGGTGGATCTTATAGTGTCATGGCTCAACGAACAGATAATGGCGACCGTCTGTTGCAGCTATGCTCAGATAACCGCTTCTTTCTTGCCAATACTAACTTTAAGCATAAGAAAAAACATATTTTGACATGGAGATCCCCAAATTCGTCCCAACGTTGGACCCAAATAGATCACATCGCTATCAGCCACCGATGGAGAGACTCGATAGAAGACTGTCGCTAATTCTGGAGCACATGCTTAGATTCAAATCATGCTCAAGTGCGAGAGCGTATTTGTTTGCGTCTTACTGGACATAGGAAAGACGCTGCAAGGAAACCTCTTAGGACCCTAATTAATGATGGTCAAGCTATGAGTATATTTGAAGAACAACCAGAAAAACAGTTAGACAGCCATGTAGGTGATGCCCACCCCGAGGCAGCATGTAATGATATCCGAAAAGCTGTGGAAACAGAAGTGATGTCGGCTAGTACGGTAAACCATAAGGTTAGGGAGAAACACTGGATCTCAGCAGCATCTACCACACTGATAGATGCTCGAAAACTCATTCCATCTGGTTCTGAACATAATGAAGAGTGGAGTCAGCTTAAGCGCAAGCTGACAAGAAGTCTACGCAATGATCGTGAACAGTTGTGGGTAGCGAAAGCAAGAGAGATGGAAAAGGCAGCAGCAATAGGTAATAGCAGACAACTGTTCAGACTTGTTAAGGAAACCGGTATTAGGAACCCGACTGTTAGCGAAACCATCACAGAAAAAGATGGACATATTATACATTCTCAATTCAGGAGACTGGATCGATGGGCAGAAAGCTTTAGGGATCAGTTCAACTGGCCTTCAGCCACACTTCGGTTTCCCACGATCTCTAGTCAACCTGAATGGCAATTTAATGTAAGTCCTCCGACTCTTTATGAAGTTGAAAAAGCTATAGGAAATCTGAAGCGAGAGAGAGCAGCGGGCCCTGACAGATTTACTCCTGAGATTTTTAAGGATGGTGGTCCAGTATTAGCAATGAAATTAACCGAGGTCTTAGGTGGAATTTGGGAACTGGACGTAATCCCATCTGACTGGTCTCAATCATTGATTGTGCCAGTCTATAAGAAAGGACAAAAGTCCTCGTGACAATCACAGAGGAATCAGTTTGACAAATATAGTGTCTAAAATCTTAGCTTCAATAATAATTCGACGCCTAACCAAAGCTCGCGAAGAACAGACTAGAGAAAATCAGGCTGGTTTTCGACCTGGACGTGGTTGTATAGACCAGATATTCACACTACGTCAGGTTTTAGAACACAGACACACGTTTAGACGCCCCACAATTGTAGTATTTCTCGACCTTAAGGCAGCATTCGACTCTGTTGATCGTAAGGTTCCATGGCAATGTTTGTCATTGAAAGGAGGATCAAAGAAGTACATTAACCTTGTAAAGGCTCTCTACTCGAACACAACTAGTCGAGTGAGAGCTTATGGCGAACTGTCATCAGAATTGATTACCTCTAGTGGTGTTCGTCAGGGCTGCCCACTCTCTCCATTCTTGTTCAACTTTGTCGTCGACGTACTTTTAGACATAACACTCTCCTCATCTAAATTTACAGGGGTCGAACTTCTACCGGAAGATTCACTTTCTGACATAGAATATGCTGATGACATAGTTCTTTTTGGTGAAGACGCTGACAAAATGCAGTCTTCTGACCACTCTAAGCAACAATGCAAGCATGTTCGGGATGCGATTCTCCCCCTCGAAATCCAAAATGTTGCTTCAGGATTGGGTTTCATTGACACCCGAACTAATGATAGGGAGTGAAGTAATTGAGTGTGTCGATCGATTCACTTATCTTGGAAGTCTCATCAGCCCTTGTGGTGTGGTGTGTGACGAAATCTCAGCACGGATACAGAAGGCTCGACTAGCTTTTACCAGCTTGCGTCATTTATGGTGTACGCGAGATATCCGTCTATCAACCAAAGGACGTGTTTACTGCGCAGCAGTTCGTTCCGTCCTACTTTATGGCAGTGAAACATGGCCGGTAAGAGTAGAGGATATTCGTAGGTTACTAGCATTTGATCATAGGTGTCTTCGAAACATTGCTCGTATGTCAGGCGTTTTAACTGGGATGGTAGATACAGAGGATACACCTAGGGGAGTTGGAAAACCCTGATATCAAACCAATGGTGTACATAGGCCCCAGAATCCCGAGAGAAAAAATGGCGTATGAACCTATTGGTCACCAGTTACCATGGGATTGCATTTCCTAACGTTGCTCTACTACCTTTTGGATTAGACCTCTGGGCTGAAGGCCCGGGGAGTGGCCCCCTAAGAAAATTACGTGGCTCGATTTGGGCGCCCGGCAGTACGTCGGTACTCACACAAATCAAATGACGAAGTGTGGTGCATATAAACTTGGTGCCTCATTGTACCAATGTTTAAATAAATGAATTTTATAGAGTCAAGGAGAATGAAAGACCTGAGGCCGAAACTTGTTTTAAGCACGAAGTTAAGTTAATAAAAGGTCTACCTAGCGAACTAATGCTTCTAGATATCTTTGGAGTTACCCTGCCAAATGTTTATAAACTAGGTAGCCGGACAGGCTTAAAAGACAATCAAACCAAGCTATCGAAGGTGATATTTAAATCTCTGAATAAAAGGTATCCAATACTGTGAAAACGAAATAAACTTAAAGGAAGTACCTGTCACACAATGACCGTGTGAAATGGCGTGAATCTGAAAAATTACGACTATGATTAGATGCGTGGGAAAAGGACCTTAGAATTGAAGATTTTCGGGCGGTGGGGATCCGGAAGAGAATAACTCCGATTGGAAGAGCTTTATAGAACGACAACTAAGTTGATTTCTGGAATCACAAAGCTGTAGTTTGATGCGGGACTAGAAAAACTAAGTCTATTCTTCTCGTCATACGAAAGGACTAGAATAGATTTCATGAGTCTATAAATTACTTAATGAGATTTTTGTGAACAACACCCTCACTTTAGTTGTCTTTAAGGATAAAAACTTCACGAGGAAACTACAAAAGTTACTAGCCCAGACGACTATCGACTTTTCTTTTGGATCAACGAATGAGACCCCTTACCTCAACGAGTGGTTTAATGTCCAGTTATTTGTGTGAAAAATCCAGGAAACCAGACAGTTTGGTGTATTTTCCATATATTCAAACCGATTTATCTTGAGGAATGTCCCATTTCTTACCGTCCTGTTTACTTTGAAAGTTCAGTGAGACCATGATTTGGGGACGTTATTTAAGACATACTGAAGTGACCTTTGAAAACAAATTTACATAATAGGTATTAACCCAGCTAGGTTCTAATAGGATAACAAACTTATGTGGGGGATTCCGAATAGAGTTTAGGTTGAAAGTGTGTAGTAAGAGTCCAAGTTTATGTCATTAACTAACATCAGCTTGAACGCTATAACACCTTAAGCTATGTATATAGCTTGGACGGATGAACTCAGAAAAACCAAGGCATATCTTGAATCTAATTAGTTCGTCTGTTAAACCATAGACCCGTCGATGCGGACTGAGTAAAACTTAAAACATGGGTAAAACTTACTTTGCCAGCGTGTTCATCTTATTGAAGTTTTAATAAATAAAGCAGAAACTTTATTTCAGGCGGAATTTTCGCAAATGCAAAAGGCCGAGACCAGACCTTGAACTACTCGGTGAAGCATTCAAACACTCTTCATGAATCAATGTAAACGAACAAAAAGAATAACTTTTAGCTGTGTTTGAGCAACGTTCTTTCTTTGTATTCACAAATGCTGTTTAAGACATTAATCTCCTGGTGAAGTTTAACAAGTTTGTTTTTCCATTCTAGTTGATTAGTTCAAATGGTTTAAATGGTTCGAATGGTTCAAATGGTTGTGGACGGAATAGAAGGAGCTTTCGCTTAACAGGCTTCCTTGTCTAATAGCAGGGGATCACCAAATCCTCCAGGCAGGAACCTAGGTATGTTAACAATAAAACGGGAAGAAATTAATAAATCATAGTGTGATACTATCCTTAGTCCTTGAGAATAGATCAAGTTGCCTATTAAAGGACTCCTGAGAAGCCGCTTGTACTAGCTCTGCCGGCAGCGAATTCCAGCATTTGACGACTCTTGAGGAGTAGAAGTTGTGTCTACAGTCCGTTCTGCTATGTCATGTTTCCAATTTCTGGGTGTTACCTCTTAGGTTAGTGCTGGAACTAAGCTTAAGTAGGTGCTTGAGATGATGTCCAGAAGTTTTAAGGATACTGTAAGCCATCATATGGTCACCTCTAAGACGTCTATACTCTAATGGGTAAAGGTTAAGTGAATGGAGGCGCTCTTCGTAAGGTTTAAATTTGAGTTCTCGAACTAATTTCGTGGCTCGCCGTTGGATACGCTCCAGAGTGTCCTTGTCCTTCTGGAGTGAGGGAGGAAATACTCTGTTTCCGTACTCTAAATGGGGACGGATGAAACTATTGAAGATTATAAGGAAAGTTCCTACGTCAAACTGACCAAAAATGGGCCACAGCATAACCAGTGCAAGGTTTGCTCGGAAGGCATTTTCGTCACAGTTAGCATAAGACTTTAAATCATAGGGCACCAGGACTCCTAAATCTTTTTCGACTTGGGATACTACTAGCGAGGAGTTTCCTAAGTTGTAACTGCAGTCTGCAACATGTCGCATATGGACCAATTTACACTTTGAAGTGTTAAAGGTAAGTCCGTTATCGTCTGCTCAACTTTGAAGTCGAGTCAGATCCTCCTGAAGTGCTTGTATATCGTCTTGGTTGCGTATCTCTCTCCAAAGTGTAACGTTGTCGGCAAAAAGTAATAAGTCTGGCAATACATGATGAGGAAGATCATTTATGTAGATCAAGAAGAGAAGAGGTCCTAGTACTGAGCCCTGGAGGACCCCACTAGGACATTCCATAGCCTGAGATAAAGTGAAATTAACCCTGACCTTAAAGTGTCGATTTTTCAGGTATGAAGTGAGCCAATCGATTAGAGGTGGTCTGATACTCAATCGTTTGAGCTTATTGATAAGACATGTGAGCCAGCCTCCAATTTTCCGGTAGTTTTCCTCGCCTTAGCGAGTGTGAGAACATCACACTAAGCGGCGTTGCCAAGATTGAGGATGCTTCCCTCAGTATGGCGGAATGGACCATATTCTGGCCAGGAGAAATGTCTAATCTTAAGTGCTGCAGTTTCCGGAACACCAAGTCAGCGCTTAGGTTCACTTCGGAAAGTCCTGTGGAATTGCAAACGAAACTGTCATCAGTAATGTGTGAAGATGCCACAGGTATTCAGAGCTTGGCAACGCTTTAACCAGTAACACATTCTAATATGAGTCGTACCCACCAAGTGAAATCAAACGACAGAAACGAGGAGGTTCGAAGATATATTTGATAGACTATCAATATACCGAGGATCGTCTGATCTAATCTGACATGCGATTGCAGGGGTATTCGAGCACGGCGTTCCCACTCGTGATCTGGTGCGGATGCATGACCGAGCGCCTTCAGCTGGGTAAGTCCATTAAAACATGTGGTCAGCGTCCAATGTCGAAAACTTACAGAGCCATTTATTTGTGGGATTTATTTACCGCTGTAAGTGTTTCATGCGTATTTCTGATGAGTTCACGTTTCTTCCCAAGTGACCATTAGTATGAATTCCTCAGACGATTAGTTCGTTCCTGAATGTAAAGTAGGAAAAACAATATTTTGACATGGTGTATCCGGTAAGATGTATGGGTATTTTGTTTTAAATTTGCAAGTAGATCGATATACGGCTTTTAATAACGGAAGCGAGGAAAACGTTGGACGTAACACAGTGTGGGAAAAGTAGTTGCCGACGCACAAGCTGTGACACCTTTTTGAGACTGTCATACAGTGCGACGAGTGAAAAGAGATGGTACTATGAAGTTTGCACGAATCTAACGCCCGCGGCTTTCCAAAAGTTCAGTAAAAATGGTTGCGTGTGGTTTTGGCTGCAGTATTGCTCGAACGCACACAGCTTTTTAACCTAAGTCATTTCAAAGATGAATGCTGCAAAAAGCGAAGTAGCAGACGAGGGCCAGACACGTCGGACAGTACTCACTCTATTGATAGATAGATTGATGTGATATCACCTCAAATAAGGTCAGAAACGGTTAACTCACTTGGATCAAAGGAGGAAAAACTGACTTCAAAGCGGTCTGTCCCAAATAAAACTACAAGAAATGAAGTTTACTCTGTCACATGTTATCTAAATGGTATTCGGCAGGAAACACATAGGAAAACAAGGCTAGGCCTGTTTCTGTCAGGAAAAAACTGACTCCATAACTCGTCCGTTATCTTCCAGAATCCCACGGTGAGGTTAATGCGACTGTGGTCGCCACTCCAACGAAAGTTTGTGAAAGTGTACAGATCAAGAACAAGAAAGGACATAACGTATTAAAGAAAACTCAACCTCCCTTTAAAGTGGCAGTGAAATTGAAAGCTTTGGTAAGTCAGTTATCTTTCGCAAAATCAATAAGAGTGAACGCTCAGAACCTAAGACTGGTTTCGAGCAGGAGATTGGGTCGATCAATCCGCTACTGAATGACTCGAAAAAGTACTAAAACTAAGGTTACATATCCCTTGTTCTTTACAAGCTGAAAGTGTTATTAAGGGAGCTTGGCATGAACATGAAGAACAGTGAGTTGTGATATGCAACAAGGTAGAATCGGTTCAACTGATGGAAGGGGAGTCAAAGTTAGAATAAGGAAGGCCAGTTTTTAGGATGGAAATCGCATCAAAGGGGAATAAAGTGTTATGAAGCACTGCCTGTTTTTTTTAATTCGTAAAAGTCTGAGTTAGAATGCTATATGTCATCTTAGTAGAGTAGAGAATTCAACAAAACATTGGAAACTTGGGTCCAAATAATTGGCGCAGGAAAACAACCTCAGTATCACCGATTGTTCGCATTGTACTCGATCATAAAGAGTGAGGAAACACCAAGATGTTTTGCCAAAACGTCATGGGTGGATTGAATTCTTTGCCGTCAACATCAATGCTTGCAGGTCAGTAACTCCACTATCCCTCCTTTTGACTTAATAAGGTTTATTCGTAGGTAAATTATCATATCTCGCGCAGTGCTCAGTTTCGTATGCTGCTGGTACATGCTATTTCTTTAATTGCAATCTTATAAGCCTATCAGGCGGTTACGAAACAATGTCTTTGTGTGAGGCATTGATCCAAAGCTTTAAGTGATAATAGTTCGAATTATGGTTATCTAACCGGAATATATGCATTGAGAAGGGTATAGAACAGGATAAATGTCTACAGAATTGGGCGGAAGCGTATAGAAACTATCTCTGCGGTTTGGTTTCATAATGTAAAAAACAAGATTTAAAGAAGTAGATGAATTTACTCAACAGCAGAAGGAAGAATATTTTCAGCAGTCGGATAATCTATTTCCTTTAAATTGTCTGTATTGTACATCACTTTCCCGATCTTTGGCCTTGTCAGGCCACATTAACAGAACCAAATTCAGACCAAAGTTCGTTACTGAGAGGATTCAAACTAGTTTGAACAAAAAGAGAGAACTGTTAAGCCTATCGAAGCGTCCAAGTCACCAAATTGGAATACGCATGAAATCAAGGTTCACAAAGCAACGATTTACCGAATATGGCTGGTCACTATTGAATAATATACAAAAATTAGTTACAAACCTCAGTTTGTGTGGTGTCTGTGGCGTTTACAGTGTTTTTTGTCTGAAGTAAAAAGGCTCAGATAGTGCAAAATGAAAGTCGTTGGCTGTATCTAAGCTTAATAGTGGTTTATCAACGAGCGGAAAGGGAACTAGCAGCAAGCAATATGGAGGCTGTCGCATTTAAACAAGGATTTAACGATTACACAAAATTGCGAATAACTGCTACAATGATTGAGACGAAGTAATTATGGTGACAAATACAATAAATGTTATAAATGTCTGTGTGAATATTTCAGAATAATACACGACAACATACTCGTAGAAATTACTATGAATACAACCATTTACTGAATACCAATACGTAGTAGAAGACAATATACAAAAAGGTCGAATGAAAGTAAATAAGGACATAGAGCGTAAAACAGATTTAACAATCTGTATTTCGGCACGTTTGATCCACAGATAAGCTTGCAGCTGAACAAGTTAGAATCTAGACAACTAAGTAGTATCTATGATTCAGGAGTGAAATAATGTACAAGCCATTCATTCCCCAACCAGGCTACATTCCAAGTCTCTAAAGCCCATTGATTCGTTGGGTTTATCAATCGTAATTTCTATCCAAACGAATCCAAAATGACTCTATATAAGATAAAATTGAGAAAGTTCGACGCCATTTCATAAGACTTCTCACGTCAGACCAATCGCATAATGATGGATGTGAAGCATGACGCTGGATACCTTATCAGTAAGTGAAATCAAACTTTACCTTTCTTTTCAAAATTCTATATCACGGAACTAAAGTAAACTATGGTGAGTTGAAAGTTTCTAAAAATATTGATTATAACCTTCGGAATCAGGATTTTGAAATAAAGATCTCAATAACATCAAGCGGATCAACGTAAACTTTCTCTGTCGCACGCTACGCCAGTCTCTGTAATAGGTTATCAGTAAACACCCGGTCGAATCAAACGCTTGCTGAATTTGAATCTCTAAACTGATTTATGGATCATTCCAGAGTTCCTTACGTGCTTGATGGAGCTCACCAAAGCCAAGCTGCATTTAACGATGGATCACCTAACATTTAGGCTTGTGAATAAATAACTGATTGACACCTAGTGGCCACTTCCCAAACACCAAACACTTAACCCATCAATGGCCTCTGTAATTTCATACTGTATATGTTGCAGTCCCAACACCGTGCTTTATTAATTTTCCTTTGTTTATATTTTGCACTTCTTTTTCATAACTATCAAAAAACACTTCCCCTAATGTTTCTTTTTATCTCCATGATATGCTGTTTACTATGGATGGTGCTGCACACATTTGGCCTTAGAAATACCTTGGACCACGACTCAATAAAACTTAATGCAATACTGACAGGACCTTAATCATGAACCTTCAAAACATATGTAATCACACAATTTGAATAATTATGTCTGAACGTTTACATGTCATTGTCTAAATTGCATTTGGATGCGATAACTAACATATCTTATGGAATTTCCAGTTCAGTCTGTAGACAAATAACTCACTAACCTTGTAAGTGTAGCTCAATTATGGCCGATCATAATAAGCTCGGAATATCTTCAGTTATTGGTTTAAAATATTTAGTTTTTATTATTTCTAGCATTCAGAGTGTTTTCTTACTTACTCATCGTCTTACTCGTAAATTTTGCAACACTAAACCCTGCTATCGTATTTTTTGCTTAGCTATCTGTCCTTATCATCTATTAACCATATATTATCTGACCAGTATATTATAACTCATACCATTAGTTAACTTGATAGTAGTGTGATTTACTAACTGGACGTCTAACTCACAATACAAATAATTTAGCTGTCTCATTTACTTGTAACGTGGAGCTAGTGGAGACAGTGCATTCCAACAAGGTAATTAACATGGGGCTTGGATTAGGGTAATATTCAGGCATAGCACAAATGAGAGAGCCCAACGTCGCAAAAGAAGGAAGATGTTACTGACCAGCAAACATGATGCGGAGACAACTCCAATCAACTCATATCTGGAGAGCAGAACATTTTGTTAAATTACGGCTCCTTATGGTCTAGCGGGACGCCACGAGCCAATGGTATTGGTGCTAATTTCTTATGCTTGACTTATTTCTGTAAGCTTGAATTAGTTTCACTCCCTACCGAAAAACCCTATTGCAAGAAAAACTGGACAATTACGCTTAATAGGAGTTCTTTCGTAGCTCTACAAAAGTTAGAACAATAAAAACGAGTTATACAAATTTCGACGAAAAAGAAGACAGTTGATATCCGAACACTTTTTTACTTGTTAAATTTCAAAAATGCACAGAACTTAACTTTCAGCTTTTTTAATCACTCTCATTTGTACAATCCTTTGTTCATTTAAAGCCGTACTTTGGCTTGTTTTTTTCAACTTGGTGAAGTGTACTTACTTAGAAATGGATCTAATAAAAGAGAATGAGTTGTAGATCACCAACGTAGATGATCTATGTCGAAATGATTGGAGGCCTGCTCGAATTAGACGGGAATGGTGTGACGAACCAGCTAACGTCGAAGTCACACCTCGTGGTCAGCACCTTACGTGGACTACCCCACTGCCGTATCAAGGTACTATAGATGCTTTGAAGACAGTACAACACAGAGGACGCTATTACAGAAATATATTAGTTAAAGTAGATACAAGCGAATGTAAGACCACTGCCGCATAGGCCAGTCCATGGCATGCGATTAACTGATGAGCGTTGGTTGTCCCTGACCTTGACGAGGATCGATGATTTGTACGATATTCAATGACCCAACTTCAGGATGAGTTGGCTAGGCCTCAGTTGAATTTCACTGGCGCTACCTAGTCATGCCTTAACTATTCCAGTGAAAATGACCAAACTTCAATCATCCTAACCACTGTCTGTCCTGCTTCTCGCCCTTCCTTTTTTCCCCTCTTGTTGTCTACCACCAACTCCCTGGTTGAGGTCCCAGAGATGGTGCGAAATATTGACTTGAAATTTTATCAGAAATCGTTCAGGATAAAAGCCAGTAGCGATCATTCCGTGACTTTCTCTTACTTTCTCCACAAAAGTGAACGTAACTTCTTAAGTTGAAAGAGTTCTTTCAAGTTAAATTTTTGTTAACTCAACTGTTCCCCCAATTATTACTTTTAGAATCTCACTCTCATACACTAATTCTTGTTCGTTGCTGTTCTTTTATCATACACACTGTACATTCTCTATCTCTTCACAACCTCATTGATGTTGTTTGGGGCATATATATTTGGTGCCCCCCTTGTACCAATGTTTATATGTTGAAATAAATAAATAAATAATAAACCACTAAAAACATGTGGAATATATGACTTAGCTCTGCGTCACCACGAATACCTCCAAAATATATCTTGGATCACTATCAAGAAGCACAAAATAATAAGTTAGAGTTGACGTCTTTGAATAACTGTTCAGGACTTTAATTCCATTGATGCTCGACTACACACGCAACCTCCGCGAAGCGCCTCAACCCGCATATTTAACTATAGCAAACCTATCTTACAACCAACTTCGATTATTAATTTTGGTTGAGCCCTTTTATTAACTTACTTGACAAACAGACAATGTTATTCGAATAGTAACAATTCGCATATTTTTGTGTACCGTTATGTTAACTAGATCACATGACAGACTAGCTAAAATGTTGATTGCTTAAATATCACTCGAGATTCATCCTCCACCCTATGTGTATATGAACTCGAATCCTATTATTAGTCCCTGCTTTGCATTGCTGCGCCCTTATACAATTTGACTATAAATTTGCCTATGTAATTGCTCGTATATATTTATTCACCTCTCCGCTTCGAATTCGCTAGATGTGCTTAAAGATTTGTGGTCTGCGATATCCGTAAATAAACTGTAGTTGCCGCTCCTCATTGCCTTCTGATTATAAACACCGTTGAGATTTATATTATAACGGTTGTCGAGGTGGTCAATTAACGAAGCTAAGCCACTACAGAACATTAGAGTCTTACTAACGATTATATTTTAATGCATGAAAATCTACCTCATTTTTATTTAGCCAATATGATCTATAATGTATCAACCTGAGTAACTTTTTAAAGTAAAGTCTGTGTCATTTGTAACAACTTGATCTTGCCTGTAAACTGGCATGTTTCTCATGTGACATATTGTCTTTTGAGAATATATTATTATTTTTATTATTATTACTTCTTGAGGTGATCCAGAAAACCTCTCTCAGAAGACAAGAAAGGCTCAAGAATCACTTAGATGCATTTTGTTCAATCAGCATTCACTTGAAGTTTAGGCAGAAACATCAAGAAAGTAAAAATTCATATGTAGAGTTTCTGATTGGCTGATTACTATACTGCTACCATGTTTAGTAGCATTCCAGAATTTTCGGGAAACCCAAGAACATCTAAAATACTATAAAAACCCTATATTTTCTGTACTAAAATGAACCTTTATAGTAAAGTGCTTCTCGGATATTTTGCGCCTCTTCTCTTGTGTTCAGGTCGCTGTGTAGTTCTACCTTGAGGGTTACGAGAATAGCTTAGAAACTGAATATAGCGTTCAATTGGCAAGACTTATCATTGTTGTTAATATCAGTATTATGAAGTAAGGAAGTAAGTAAAGAGTTCTGGCTAAATAATAAATATACACAGATATAAATACCTTACTTCTGTCCTCTTGTCTTCGTTCTCGTTATCCTCTCCAGTCGTCCTGGGAATATATTTTATTAATATTAACAAGGACTTTGTGTTTTTTGATGTAAATAAGTGTGTAACAATAATGCAACGCCTAATGATAATAATATTGTTAGTAATCGTAATAACGATGGTTAAATTGATATTTGATAGTTAGTCTATTGAACTAATTTATCATTTGTGTACTTGCTGTGATCTAGAAATTTGACCCACTATGTAAAATTATGTGTGAGTCTGATTGAAAGCATGTCTGTACACCAATCTTTATCTCCCTCATTGGCTGTAAGCACAGATATAGAGGAAATTATCCTCTAAAAAGTTCGTGACCCGAAGTGATCAACTTTGTGGAGGCTGGCTCCAATAAATAGTATCCCGTTAACTGAGTATTTATGCAGGCTAAATCTCTTAGTAGTGTTATTATTCAAAAGTTCGAACACCAGTTGTAGAGGTAGTTTGATGCTAGTGATTAGTTCCGTCCTATTGTGGAACTCCTCAGCACTGCGCATCCACGACCTCGCCACCTGCGAGATTCGAACCCAGGGCCTATCAGTCTTGCGCACGAACGCTTAACCACCAGACCACTGAGCCGGTGTTAATGTTTAACTTCGATAATAATAAAGTAGTACAATGAACTTACTACAAGTTACCAATATACATATATCATGTATATGATTAATAAAAATGTGAACAAACACAACAAAATAAGATAGTGTTACAAATGTAATAGTTAATATCAAGCGAATCACACGTACATGTACAGATAATACAGTGAGTATATTACTAGTAATGGTACCCATTCTTTGTTCGCTGTATTGATGCATACTGATCCTTTGAAAAAGCATTAAATATTCTAGCACCTGTAAGTGTATCTTATTCCCCAAGTGAGATCATAGAAACTTTAAATGTTTAGCCATTATTATTAGTAAATTTCCTAACTAAAACCACATACCTACTGTCACTTTACGTTAATACTGTCCCTATGTTATAGCCCAAAGCCGCCAATCAGAAGCAGCGAATTATCGATCGAACCAAGGACGCGTAAAACACGTACGAGCAGTCTAGAGTCCTGATTGGTCCTGCTTCCTGCCTAGACCAGCCAGTTAAGTCGAGAACACCAATCTCAGCCTCTGCAATATGAATCCTTATACTTCAAACATACTGAGTTCATATACTAATCAAACAGTCCACAACGTAGCATAAAATAGAAAATAACATTTGTATAAAATTTGGCCAAATATGGCTGTGAATGTGGGAGGTAGTGGTTAATAGACAGGGAATAATTCAAGAATGGAAAGTTGTATAATAATAGTTTATAGGTCAAAATAAAGCTTATGATAAGAGGAACATGAATATGAATAGTTTAGTTATTTAACAATTATACGATAAAAATATACTTTTAGTATTGGTCCTTGAATGGATCCCCAAAATTATCATTCATTATGCTTATCGTGACCTAACACCCTAGCAACTTTAACTAAGTTGAATAATATCTTACATTAACAGTATATCACTGTGTCACATGACACATGCATTGTGTCAGACCTGATTAACATACTTTAGTAATTATTGCATTGTTGTTCCGTGCTCTGAACTAGTATACTTAAAACTATCTTCTATCACATGTTTGTTCTCTACATCTAATTTTACTACTTATATCAAATTGATCATGCCTGTTAATCAACAATAGCTAGTATGAGTCTTATCTACTAATAACCTATAAGTTATCGTACCTTTGTCTGTTTCACCACAAACTGTTTAGGGTTTATATCCAAATGCTTTGCATCTCCTTTGTTTCTTTTTTTTTCAGTATCAGGCTCTCAGTGCACAGCTATGGAGCTTCTTACGCCAGAAATAAACTTAACGTGCGCCTCTGTAGTGGACCAAACAGTATATTAACCAAAAAGGAATAGCAATAAAGTTATTACGTCCAAAAGTTAATATAACAATAAACAACTTATAAATTATTAACGCAAAATAAAAGTTCAGGGACGTTACTTAAGTTAGCTGGCTGTTGCGTGTTTCGTTGTGCTTGGTACCAAAGATCCACAATTATAGATAATTAATAATTTCAATGAAGTAAATATGGCTCCAGCCAGTTTTCTCGAAGTAGAATGCAATAGGAATGTCACAAAAGTCTATAAATATAATTGATAGCTAATCAATAGTTTAGTTATTATATCCACATGCATGATAGAACGAGACATGTGTATGAGAGTGTATTTATTAATGCACAGTTAACAATGTCGTGCTATGTGTAATTCAAAACGGAAGGAAGTTAGTTATCGAGGTCACATACTTAAACAACAAGTACAATCCTTTAGTGATAAATGTACAGATTGTGGAAATAAACAAAATAAATGCAAAAGCTATCAAAAACTATTTACAAAATAGGTTTATTAGGCCTATCTCCACACCTCCTCCAAGGTCACAGTTCATGCCAGGCGCTCTTTATATCTACTTTATAACTATTATAATATCCTTAAATTGTTGTATTGCATAAATGCTTAGCAGGACCAGAATTCTACCATAACAATTCCGAGTTTGGTTCTGTTGAGCGTTTCCTATGGTCGCAACGAATGTACTGCCTTTTATTTTTACTGTTTCCACCTATTTAACAACCCTATTGGGAAGCATCTTTTATGCGAATCAATGTTGTAAATTATAGATCAAAACTGCTCTGTCGGAAGTATATATTATTATCATTAGATGAACGAATTCTTCTCTATAATTGTAGAACGAACAGTTCGAGCTCTAATTTTGGTAATCATACAATACTATTATTAATTCAATCCAGATGTACGCATTGATTTACATTCAAGTTCGATTGCTTCTGTTATTACTGTACTGATCACTGAATATAATTTCGTAAATATGCACCCAGAAATATTGATATTCTAGTCCTAATTCAATCTATTAGTTACAGTTAACGACCTCAACAAACTTTCACATCCGATTTGTAGTATCTCTCCGTCATGTTTCTCCATATCAAGCTTTTACAGCATAGTTATCAGTGTTTTCACTTTTAACAAGATAATTATGTTCTTCAGTGGGATATCATTGTCCGAAAGCTTTGACAAACTGCCTTCAGACTTTTATTAATCAAACCAGACTCCCCATATTTGAAGTAAGATTCAAAGCTTCAGGAACAACGTAGAAAACAGAAGTTTCATGTTGGTTAATCTTTAACTTGACTTCTGTGTTCCGAAATTTTCTTTTGAAGTGGTCAACGTAACCACACTGTGTTTTACTAAAGAATAAGGTCAATTGAGTGTATGGTGTTAGCATTACGGTAACGCTAGAGACTGTTCATAAATCTGCAATAATCATATCCATCTATACTGAAGTTTCTCCACATAGACGTTACTTCAATATCATGTTAACAGTACTGAAATTTAGCATGAAATAGATTACAATAAAAATTGACCTTTGTACTGTCTAGTACGATTATAAGCTTACTTTTGAACAGACTTTAATAACTCGGACAGCATGTGACACTGAGTTATTCTCACCTTCATAATAATTGTTTTTTAAAGGGGAGTTGTGACTTTCAGTACACACATATCCTTATGCCCGTGTAATTCTGCGCTTATCCTCATTATGTGTACTTGTCGATCACCCATTATCTTATCCATGCGTTTCTTTGCCACACTACACATTATCTGTTTTGAGCTATATTAACGCTTTTAACGCATAGTATAGCGAGTCGGCATGATTACCTTCGTTTATTTTAATGTTTGTCTGAGTAAACGAATGCCTAAAATAGAATTATCTAATTCGACCCGTATTTGGCTTGATATTGCACTAACGGAGTTAGTCTAGATGTAATATACGGGAGATTTACGTAAACGGCATATTTATTAGTTCATATCAATTGGAGTCAGATACCGGAGCAGAAAACCTTATCGAAGTGTTATCTCGAACGTCAACAACATTACCAGCTATTTGGGATGCGAAACTATTTCAAGACCCTTGATATTTCCGTAAGCTGAGAAGTGCTTGCTAAACAATGACGAAAATATATAACTAGGGAACAATAAATGCACCGTATCCCGGAAAGCTAACATGACCGAAGGATATACCTAGTTGACATCATAAACCTATATCCACAGCATAATCATTCTCCAAACCAGACGCTCAATACACTTTTAAGATTTTTAGTTAATTGATAGTTGCACAGGGATGCTGTGATTAAAGCTGATCCTTGGTTCTTCCTAACAGTAGCCCCGTTAGAGTGAACCAATCTAATTGAGAGCACAATAGTTCAGTTGAGGGGTAGAAATAGGATTGACGAAGATTTGAAAACGATTACGAGAATGCTTCAGAAATTGTAGGTATGCTCAAGCTGGGTAATAGGCAGATAAATTTCGATACAAGGTTAGCTACAGAACTTGTCATTCACTTCAAAAAAAGCTTACCTGACGCTACATCAACCTTTATATCCTCGCTTTTCATAATTTATCCACATTCTTCATTTATAGTAGTAAAAATCTAAAAGTCAATCGTTTTCACCAAAGATCCTCTTCCAGTCAACCTAAAAATCCTTATTGCAGGGTCACATTGCGACATGTTACGAAAAATACTACCAATACTTTGGTGGTGTTTTGTTCTCTGAGGTCAGAGAACAAAACACCACCAAAATCATCCACCTGAGCAACAAATCTTCTCCACCATCTCACTACCAATACTTGTTTCTCAAAACTCTTTCTGTTGACAAAGCGGATGCCCCCTCCACCTACGCCTACATGAACATCAATTAGCAGTCAAACGCCATGATATCTCTTCACTTATATCAATACACGTGGATAACTACGGACATTCATTCGATTGGGAAAATGTAGAAATCTTAGACAGAGGAAACTCCAAAAACACCAGAGAATTTTTAGAAGCTTGGCACTCAGGTCAATCAGCAATCAACAAACATATTGAAATCAATCCAATTTATCAACCAATCAGGAAAATCATGCATAAATATAGGAACAAAAATCAAACCAATGGGAAACACAACCAAAACAAAGAATTAAACAATGATAAATTTAAGGTCAACAAGAACCAATCAACATCGAGGTGTACAGAACAAGCTGTGAAACACATGTGGAGAAATTCGAACACTTCACTTCTATCTGAAGTTTGTGCTGATGATGTCGTTCAGAAGAACGATGAAAGCTCTACGACCAAACCATCCAGCTCAGAGAACAAAACACCAAAAACTGAATATATCCAGTCCTAAATAGTAAATTACATCATTACCTTTCAAATATTAAATAAATGGTACTTAACCATTCGTTTGTTTTTTTGTTGTTGCAAAAATGATTGGTATTCTCAAGTGTGTAATTATGAGCAACTTAGAAGGATTACATTACATTCATCTTTGTACTAGCATAATTTACCAACATGAAAAGTATTTATAGTCATCCCTTCTCTTGATTAATCAAATTTCGAGCCAAATACCAAAAAAAATCAACAATAATCAATGAAAGCTGTATCCGACTTGCATAATTTTATATATTAGAAAATCATTTCCTTCTAGATCAATTACACAAGAAAAACGTTGCATAATCATTAATTGTCAAGATACATTTAAATTACAGAATAAATAAAAGAATGATAAATATACAAATTACAAATAGATGAGTATAATAATTATTAAAATAAATAAATAAAAAACAATTATTGATTCATGGGGAAGTTTTAGAAGAAGAAAATCGTAGATAAAAAAACAAACAATGAGTTTAATACACATACACACATACATACACACACGCACACACAAACACATGAGCAAACTTAATAGTTTGACAATCGATAAAAACAAAACAAGATTAAAGTTCCATAGTTTTTGGATTAGGTAAATACATTTTCATTTTGTTGTTGTTGTTGTCATCGTCGTTGTTGTTGTTTGTTTCAGACTATTTTACTATTTAAATAACACAATGTTGTTTATATAAATAAGTCAATTATGAATAAATTTGTCAACTTTATCCTCCTAGAAACAAATGAAAAACAAATATTCTAATTCATAATTAAAATAAACTAGTTCTGTGAATAATCAATCAAATGTAACATTAAAATGAAATAGTAAACATAATCACAAGTGATTAATTGAATTAACAACGAGACTATCATTTATAGACGAATCAAACAGGTTTAAGATAAAAAAAAGGTCTCACATTTTAGCGTGAAATTCACTCATCCATTTGGGTAAATAAAGTTTTGACATTATAGTTGATGCCTTGAATGTAATTGTTAGGATATTCGGAAAACTATAACAATAATTATCATGTTAAGTCTAATGGTGTCCTTGGACTTTAAATGGAAATTCCCTATTGGTCAGTATTTATTTCACTTGTTAAATATTGTACAAATGTTGTTTTCCATTTTATGGTACGATGTGGTCTGTTTGGTTGGTATATAAACAGAGTATTTTTGAAATATAACGATTCATATCTCAGAGGCTGAGAATTGCGTTCTGGACTCAACTGGCTGGGCTAGACAGGGAAGCAGGGCCAATCAGGACTCTTGGCTGCTCGTATGTGTTTTACGTATCATTGATCAGATCGATAATTCGCAGCTCCATAATCTGCAGTCACAAGACACAACAGTAATTTCGAACCTTAACCATCAACTGTAAATCATAATACTAATTCCTCATACTGGTGGTTTATAACCCTCATTTGGTCCTAGTTATTAGATGGATACTCTTAAAATTACTTTGGTGTCGCTCAACGGTCGTCCATAAATTATAGTCTCACCGAATTAATTATGATTAGTTAACATAAGTATCAAAGTAATTTATGAATAAATAATAAAGAAAAGTTTTGTTACTTGATTATGACTTTATGCCATGATTTCAATTGATAGACGCTGATGGAAATCTGAGGAAGTCGAAATACTATTGGAAAATAGTCAAGAGTTCATGCTTACGTATGCCTACACTACCTGACCCTGTCTGAATTCACAGATTGTTTTAGTATTGATTACCTCCATCTCAGCATTTCTTGGCAAAGCTTCAGCTGTATCACATGAAACTCAGCTTTAAGCTCTAATGCATTTCAAAAAGGTACAGATGAATAATCAATTATAACAAAGAATGTATTAGTTAATATATAAGTTCAATAACCCGAATGTCTATCAATCCGTTTCGTACCAAGTGCGTCTATATGATAATTTTCTGCAATGCAACATTTTTTGAGCACAGATTTGTCACAAAATAAAAGACTAAAATACACTTCACTAAGATGAACGATGTAAATACCTTCTGTAGGACTGTGTGAATATGATTTAATACAGAACTAAAGCCGACCAATATTAAGGTTAATACCAATGTAGTAGAAGTATCAGTGATAATAAAAAAAGATTACAGATATAAAATATGATGAAACAGTAAAGAATGAATTAGTGGAATAAAAGATATAAAATAACATTGAAATCCAGGATGTATTTGTGCCACTGTGAATAATCTTGAAGCCATATCACCTAACAAGTCCAACCACTGGTCACGATAATTGAGTGGACCTCAATCAGCTGGTCTGTACCATTTAACACAACTTAGATAAACATACACTGAATTTATTGAATTGATTTTATGTTTTAGTTTTGGACGTCACTAGTCCTCTCTTTAAACCTACTTTTACAACAGCCAACATCAATTCATAAAGTTCGGTTTTTCGAAGTCATAATAATACCAAATAGTGTGGTTTACAGTCGAGCATATGATCCGGCTTTTTTATTACTGTGTTACATGCATTTTTTTGTCCATAGACAGATAATGTTGACATTTTGATGATAGGAATAATTGGAGCTTACCTCAGCGGTATCTGAATCTGTATCACTTTCAGTATTTAATTCATCATTATTTATATTTACATCACCAAGATAGGCTGAAATTGCAGTAGAGAGATAAAGAAAACAGTCGACCAAGTATAAAAATTAAGGATAAAAACTTCATTCAAATGGTTTCCTTTTATGAAACATTAAGAAAACAAGAACGGTATCGTTTGCAGAATAAAATGAATACAGAGCTGGTTTGTTGCTTTCTCCTAAGCTGCATATAAACTAATAAGTCTAATCGGTAAGCACTAAGTGTACAGGTGAAAAATGTTGAGATGTTAACGGCAAATTTTAATAAATTATGTATAAAGGAAAAACTTCAGGTAGAAGTTTGTGCTGACAATGTCCTTCAGAAGAACGATGAAAGCTCCACGACCAAACCATCCAGCTCGGAGAACAAAACTCCGTCAAAATCATTCACCTGATCTACAAGTCTTCACCATATCATAAAAGGAAATGATATATTTTGCAAAAAAAATGTTTCTATATTACTAGTGAACTGTTCCAAGTTTTCTATGGGCTATTATGACTTTCACCTAAAAACCATTCTGTAAAGTGATTTATCCATGTAGCACGGTAAACATTTTCCTTGTGACCCTTTATAAAGGTGTTAATGATTTCTTAGTCGGCTGTGCACTGTTTCCAAGTTGTTTGTGTGAACCCCAGTTGTCGGATCAACATAGTGAAGCTTATTATATTATAATGGTCTATGAGAACATCTGAACCATCTAAGAGATTTGAGCTTTCTCCAGTCGTCAGTGTAGATAGTGGTGCCATAAGGGATATATCTCTTAATAAACGGGACGAGCATTTATGGTAGTTTATTCGGCATTTTCCCAAATATCCTTCTCTTAACTCTATCCCATATGCCAAAAGCCTACTACATTTAGATAAATTTACTACTTAGCTAGTCCACTTTTACTTTCCTCCATCTAAAGCATATATGCTCGAGTAATACTGTTCCATAGATATCTAGTAATCTACCAACTCCACTGAAAGTCATCTCCACTAGCATCAAGGGTTAAAAAACACATTCTTAATGTATTTGTGCTAAAGTACACCAGGTCCTTATGAAACATAGCATAGCTCGTGCAAGACATTAGGTTCCTGAGACATAATACATCACTAACACAGCATAATTTGTTTTATTGTCAGCTTATAATAGGTGGAGAAAGATTCTTTTCTTACTAGCTTTCTTATACCATATCCATTGCAACGAAATACCAATATATATCATGAGTTTTTACAGGTACATCATCTCGTTTCCACAATCATACGTGGTTGTTTTCCATAACAATCTGAAGTAGTTCAAGTCATAATGTAGTCGATGGTCAATATCATGCTTCTCTAAGGTTCGATAAACATTATGATTGATTGATATATGTGCTGTGATCCTGAAGAGATTTGCTCGTCCTTCATTGATTCGGCTTTATATTTTAGATTTACCGTTTGGTCACTTCCCACTAAATTACTTAGAGTGGTAGTTCGAGAATTACCTAAGGTAACCTTTCTCATTAAGTAATGTAATAAAAATATAGGAAATTTAAAAAGAAAAAGACATGTAACTTAGACTTATTAGATTGTAATTACAATTAATCGAAGGGAAAACAAGTCAAAAATGATTGGTTCGCTTTTGTTACCAAGGCAGGTGAAAGTTAATCACTGACTATTTTTAAATACACAGGTTAGTGATTTAAGTTAAAGCCAATAAAAACCTTATGTTTACTACGTTAAGATTATTCATCTGACTAAGCAGATATGGATGGTGGCTAGTAGTGGGATCCAGGATGCGCGTTTCGTCCTACTTGGGATATGTCAGCCGGATATACCTGCATCCTAGAGTTGATTTTCACTCCAAGGTTTCACTGCTAGTTACCATCCATCTCTGCTCATAATGCTTGTGATTTAAAGTAATATCATGGCAATCCGCACAAGATCCACATGTGCTCATAAGAGACTAATCAATTACAGTCCTAAACATCAGTGGAAAAGTTTAATCAACCAATACGAAAATGAATTACATCATCTGACTAGTTATTTTCTCTTTTATTCCGAAGTCTATCACGGTCAGTAATATGAACAGACTAGATGTATTGGAATTTTAACATTTCTCAGGGAATAGCAAAAGCTGTCTTGTCAAGGGCTGCTTTCCCTCTTTTTGGAACAATTATTGTTGAAGCGTTGTTATCGTATAACAGGACTATCCTATTGGAAGCGAATAAATGTAGAACTTCTTTCCAGTCTGTAATCAGCTACGCATAATATACTTTAGAAATACAACCACAAAAGTTTACTTCTATGATTAGTTTAGTTACATAAATTATAAAACACTTACCAGTAACTTTGCAGTTCTATAAGATTTCAGGAAAGTATTATTATTATTAGTAATTTAAGTGCTTAACTTATAAGACTAGGACGAAACATAAATATATCGGATTTTGAATTTTACTACATTATGGAGTAGGATGTTTATAATTTGATGGGTGAATTTTCGATTATTAAAATTAAGTAGAAAAGTGCAAATCGATTAGACGATATGCTGTGATACGAAGAGCCCTAGTGATGTTGACCCTTAATTCATATGGCGTCAGAAGACAAGACAGCTGTGCAGTAGAATATTTTTACGTAATTATATTATACTGTGCGGTCATCCAATTCTAGTACTAATATACGAACTTCCTATATACGTACCCAAACCAGCGACCTGAGCGGTGAAGTCAAATTTGAATCGGAAGCCATTATTAGCTAACCGAATCGAAAATAGATATACAGATCATCCATAAGTATAGACGCACGTCCCTCAGAGAGTGAAGCTATATGTTCGACCAATAGCATGCACCCACTAGCATCTCTTAATTCCTGTCTGATCTATGTCTGATTGACCCAGTGTATCAAATTAAATAACATGCTTGTATACACCATATTACACTGAGGTAGCTTGGGCAGCGTTCGGCATCTTGGTAACATTTTCTAGGAACATTGATTAAGATAACCTAACACACGAGTAGGCACTTAGAGTTTCATTGATTAGTGCACAAATGAATACGGTAAATACATACATAAATATGTAAATAGAAAAAAATCACTCATCATTATTATTGAAACAACTTACTTGGAGTAATCATACAATTGTCAGCCACTTCATTAGTAACATCAACTCTATTGTTAGTTACACAAGTGGTAACATTGAATAGATTATTCTCTTTTCCACACTGATATTGTTGTTGATTATTACGAATGAATGAGTTGTATTTCTCTGTCGACAAATCAGTGTGACAGACTGAACAAACACGTACACGTGATGAACCTTGATAGGGAAGTATCCAACGGTAAGTGGAACATTTATCACAAACAACTTTGCCACAATGTCGACAATGATGCTAAAATTAACAGGAAACAATGGATATGAAGGGAAAACCGATAATAATAATAATAATAATAGTAACAATACCAATAATAGTAACAATAATAATAGTAATAATAATAATAAAGTGCAATTGAGTAATCCATATGTACAGTTTTTCAGCTCTACATTTGAGCCTTGAATTTTTAAAGCGAGAGCTACTAATACTATTTGAGTAATGTAACTTATTTGCCGAAAACAGGTTTATTTACTTAGTTTTCAGCCAAATAGCCTGTTAGAACTAGTGATACATACGAATAATCGATAACTGAGTAATGAACAGTGTCATATTTTTGAAGTCTTTTTAATGTTGATAGAATTCAATCGATCAATTTTCATTCTTACTAGTAGTCTAAGGGACTTGACATCACTCACATTGCGTTGAGATGTAAATGGTCGACAGAAAACCTTGAACCTAAGTTTCGGGTAAGTTACTACTACTCAGTGTCTCAAATCAAAGTGTGGTGAGAAACAAATTTGAAATTAAAGGATTGAAATATCAGTGCTTTAATCATTAAACCCTTGGTTCACTGTTACTAATATGACAATTAGTTAATAAAGTAAAGCCTTTCTGGCGACCGTACAGTACAGGGACGAATTTAGAACAACTGCGATGAATTTTCGGATAGTTCTTGATCAATTGAAAAACACTTTGCACGTTCATGGTTTATGTGAAATATACCAATAATATTAAAAAGCGTATACAGGTTTTACATATTTAGTGAGTTTATTCAAACCTTCTACAGGTAACTCTCTGTAAATTGAAGGAACAATGACAAATAAACCCGTCATTATAGACGTGGATTACCTGTCCTTTGGACAGTTCCAAAGACCCACAAAGATTTTTAAGAGATCCTAATTTGTTCCTAATAGAGGTTAGATATTTATAGTAAGAACACGGGGTTTAGAGTTGCATCTTTCATCACAGATTGATATCAGCCAATAACGAGGACATTTTCTATAGCCAAGTAGATGGATGAATTTCGTACAATACAACAGGCATTTTTGATCTGGTGTCACCAGGTTAAGGTTTGTTTCAGGATTAAAGTTTTAGGGTTGGAATTTAAGAAGTGTCTAATCGGCTGTTATATACAACCTATGGGAAAGATAATGAGTATATGAAACATTTAACACCATTATTTTATTGTGTGGTAGCGGGAAGTAATTTTTTATCAATTTAAAGGTTTTGAGTGGTATACAAAGGTATTTATAATGTTTGTTATACGTGGTATTTGAATTTTACGTCAAAACCCGAAAGTTGAGTCTTGATTATGGTCAGCTTGATTCCGTACTATATTGTACCACCTTTCTAACCAATAAAAACCAATCAGATTAGTTACACATCGTGTAGAAACTAACACGTTTCTAGGGATTTAGATCTTACTTTTCATTATATACAAGTAGGAAAATACATATTATAAGTAAGCAGTTCTTCATATAGATGATAAATGTTATTCAATATCCATAAGAAAGCTAGTCTTTTGAACTTTTTCATAACTTCTGACAATATTCCTTCATCTATAAATTATTTCTATGATTTCTTCAATTATATCTTCTAAGATATTCGTATAAATAACTGTGAGAATGATTTTTTTGACTCTTCAACGTTAATTGTTTTAAAAACCTACATTCATATCAACTTGAACAATCTAATCAGTAATTCTGTGATGTAAAGCATTCCCCGCTTGTGTTGTGTAGACGAAAGTACACGGTGATTGATCGATATTTTCAGACAGACAAAAGGTAGTTAGACAGATATCTGATTCTATCATTTTATTTTGCTACCGTAGAATATACGTGTTAGTCTCATAAAGTGTTCTTGATCTGAACTGGCTCAATGTGTGTGATAAGATGTTTGGTTGGGCATCTAGTACAGAATGTGATCTTATATCTGATGGAATTGTTCCAATGGTTGACCTAGGAAATAAAGTGCCCCATTTATGTAATCGGGAAGACCTGACTTTATTTCGTCGTTCTTCTTTTTCTTTTTTCATCATTAATGTAGTAATAATTTCCAGGTTATGAGCAATTGAAGTAAATTCACGAAATAAATAAGATTACATAATAACTATGTTACAATTCTTAGTCTTCTTTTACTAAAACATATATGACGAGATTTTGTCCACAGTTTACGGAACATATTCTGACAAAGTATATTTTAAATTAGGTCACATCTGAACACGTTAACTGACCCGAAAACAATCTTAACACAATAACAATTTATACAAAATAAACATTAAAATTTAACTAATAACAAAGAATTACTATATTTAAAATTGGATAGAACTAGAAAGGAAGATCCAGGACAGAGTGAGTTGGAGAATGCTGGTCGACGGCCTATGCTTCATTGAAAGTAACAGGCGTAAATAAGTAAGTAAGTAATATTTAATAGGCTATCTGATATGATGATAGATTCAAGAAAATGATACAACTAAATAAATACATTGTTATTTTAGACTAATAATTTATATTGAACTATATTAGTACTTAGAAAAGTATAAATTCATTTATTATGGTATCATAATTGCATGTGATATAGTATAAACTTCCGATTCAAACATTCCATAACATCATTAAATTAAATAATAAAATTTCATAAAATGAAGTCTTTCAAAACAAACTTTTTTTCTTTCTTTCAAAATTGAATATGAAAGTATAGAAATCTAGTTTTAGTTGATTGTTTGTTACTTCTTATGTTAATAAAATTTGAAATGGATTAGTTTATTATTTATTAACATTAAATTATTGATTTATCCCTCCATTCCTCTAGAGCTGACTCTTCTAACTGTAAGTATAATTTCGAAGAAGGCTTCTGGTGAAGCAAGGTGACCAGAATTAACTAAATGTTCCATGAATGAGCTTTTGACTGACTTCTGTAATCCTTTCGAAATCCAGACAAGATAATATTCGGAGATGTGTTTCAAAATAGTTTGCTTTGTGAAATCGATATAACCTGCTCCATATGAGCAAGTAAACTGATAGATGCACATTGATTTAGCCTAAAGAAGGATCAGACTTTCAGGTCGAAGGCTCGGGGTGTGGCCCCCTAAGAAAACCACCTGCTTCGGTTTGGACACCCGGGCAGTATTACAACACTCACACATATCGAGATTTGTGTGGCGCATATGTATTCGGTGCTTCCTTGTACCAATATCTATGTATTAAAATAATAAATAATAATAATAATAAAAGAAGGAGCTTATCAGTTTACTTGGTGATGTTGAACAGATTACATTGGCCACACAGAGCGAGCTCTATTAAAATGCATATCCAAAATTACTCTGCCTGCATTTCTAAAGGATTACAGAAATCAGTTAAAAGCTCAATCTTGGAGCATCTAATTAATAAATCTTGAGAATAATTACGGAATGCATGACAGTTAGCTGGTAAGAAAAGGTTTAAGAGATTATCTTCTTACAATACCGATTCACCTTCAATAATACAGACATTTCTGTGAACCAATGACTTCTTAAAAAATAAACGAAAGGTGTTTAGCAGTAGAATTTAGAATATGTACTTGGAACTAGTCAGCTGGATGTATGCACATCTGAAAGTTCATCACTTCGTGATTCGATTGCAGTGTTTTTTGTTTCAAACGCTAAACACGTTATCCATTCATTCGTCAAAAACGGAAATAAATCCCAATTTAATTTGTAATGCTTCTTTTTGGATTGTCTCATTGATATATTTCAATAAAAAATATTAACATGATACAGTGGGTCAATCAAAAGTAGCTAAATGAGAAAACCATGTTCCAATCAAAAATCTCCGGATGACAAGTACATATTATTGGCCAAGAAATGGTTTTATTTCTTAAGTCAACATATGTAGATGCTCTTGCATTTGATTTGGTTTAGCTCAATAAAATTCTTTATTCTCTCTTAGTTTTTTATCAATATAAGGCTGGGGGCTTGCATATAGGAACTTTTGTGTATCAGTATCAGTTTCGGATATCGCGCGTCATAACACAACGGAATAATACAAGACCATTAAAAGTTGAATTGACCACTTATTTATAAATAAACTAAACAAATCACAAACACATAAACCTCAGCTTTACTCAACTATACTCTTTTTCCCTTCATTTCTTTACAATGTTAACCATATTTGAAGTATTTTATCATTGAGCTATAAGGTATAACCATCCGAAAAGCTGTGGAAACAGCAGTGATATCTGCTAGTAAGGTAAACCATAAGGTTAGGGAGCAACACTGGATCTCAACAGCATCTATCGCACTGATGGATGCTCGGAAACTCATTCCACTTGGCTCTGAACATAATGAAGAGCGGAGTCAGCTTAAGCGCAAGCTGACAAGAAGTCTACGCAATGATCGCGAACAGTTGTGGGTAGCGAAAGCAAGAGAGATGGAAAAGGCAGCGGCAATAGGTAATAGCAGACAATTGTTCAGACTCGTTAAGGAAACCGGAATTAGGAACCCGACCGTTAGCGAAACAATCTCAGAGAAGGATGGACATATTATTCATTCTCAATCCAGGAGATTGGATCGATGGGCAGAACACTTTAGGGATCAGTTCAACTGGCCTTCAGCCACAGTTCGGTTTCCCACGATCTCTAGTCAACCTGAATGGCAAGTTAATGTAGGTCCTCCGTCCCTTTACGAAGTTGAAAAAGCCATAGGAAATCTGAAACGAGGGAGAGCAGTAGGCCCTGACAGGTTTACTCCTGAGATTTTTAAGGATGGTGGTCCAGTATTAGCAATGAGATTAACCGAGGTCTTAGGTAGAATTTGGGAACTGGACGTAATCCCATCTGACTGGTCTCAATCACTGATTGTGCCAGTCTATAAGAAAGGACAAAAGTCCTCTTGTGACAATCACACAGGAATCAGTTTGACTAATATTGTGTCTGAAATATTAGCTTCAATAATACTTCGACGACTAATCAGAGCTCGCGAAGAACAGACTAGAGAAAATCAGGCTGGTTTTCGACCTGGACGTGGTTGTATAGATCAGATATTCACACTACGTCAGGTTCTAGAACACAGACACACATTCAGACGCCTCACAATGGTGGTATTTCTCGACCTTAAGGCGGCATTCGACTCTGTTGATCGTGAGGTTCTATGGCAGTGTTTGTCATTGAAAGGAGGATCAAAGAAGTACATTAACCTTATAAAGGCTCTCTACTCGAACACAACTGGTAGAGTGAGAGCTTATGGCGAACTGTCATCAGAATTGATTACCTCTAGTGATGTTCGCCAGGGCTGTCCACTCTCTCCATTCTTGTTTAACTTTGCTATTGACATGCTTTTAGAGATGACACTCTCCTCATCTGACTTTACAGAGATTGAACTTCTACCGAGAGGTTCACTTGTCGACTTAGAATATGCAGATGACATAGTTTTATTTGGTGAAGACGCTGACAAAATGCAGAGTCTTCTGACCACTCTAAGCAACAGTGCAAGCATCTTAGGGATGCGATTCTCTCCCTCGAAATGCCAAATTTTGCTTCAGGATTGGGTTACATCGACACCCGAACTAGTGATAGGGAGTGAAGTAGTTGAGTGTGTAGACCGCTTCACTTATCTTGGAAGTCTCATCAGCCCTTGTGGTGTGGTGTGTGACGAAATCTCAGCACGGATACAGAAGGCTCGACTAGCTTTTGCCAACTTGCGTCATTTATGGCGTAGGCGAGATATCCGTCTATCAACCAAAGGACGTGTTTACTGCGCAGCAGTTCGTTCCGTACTACTTTATGGCAGTGAAACATGGCCGGTAAGAGTAGATGATATCCGTAGGTTACTAGTATTTGATCATAGGTGTCTTCAAAATAGTGCTCGTATATCATGGGACCATCGAGTAAGTAACACAGTTGTTCAGTCCGTCAGCTACAACGTAGGACCAGGCACATATGTGCATCGGTCCAGGTTGCCATACCTCATTAGCACAGCAAGATGAACAGCGGATTCATAGGAGTGGTTAGGTCAAAGGTTGCAATAAGGATATAGTATAGGAAGAAAGAATTAGTTCGTAGAAAAAAGAATAAAGTGATTTTAGTCTCTTAGTTTAAGGGAAGACAGGGAGTGTATACACCGACGCCATTGTGATCGATTCTGAGCCATGTCACCAAGAGTCTCCAACCATTGGTTACGAAAGTCACGCGGACCCCAACCAAGTAGTCTGCATCTACCAACATGGCTCAGACTAGAAGTTAGTGACTTCAGGCACTGATGCCACGTTTTGGTTTGGCCGCCCCTAACTTTCTTCCAACCATCCCCTACCCCGGTTAGCATTGCACGTCGTGGTAATCGGTGTTCAGGCATACGTAATACGTGGCCCAACCATCTCAGTCGATGAAGATTCATAACCTCATCAACTGATTTACCATCATTCCCTAATACCCTGCGTCTAACCTCACTATTACTTACCCGGTGATCCCAGCAGATGCCAGCAATATTTCTAAAGCATCTGTGGTCAAATACTAATAGCTTACGGGTGTCTTCTACTCTTAAGGGCCATGTTTCGCTGCCGTAAATTAAAACAGAACGAACTGCCGCGCAATATACTCGTCCTTTTATTGATAGACGGATATCTCGCCTTCGCCAAAGGTGACGTAAGTTGGCAAAAGCCAAACGAGTTTTTCGAATCCGTGCTGAGATTTCGTCAGGCACCAACCCATTAGGGATGATCAAACTTCCAAGATAAGTGAAGTTGTCAACGCGTTCAACTACTTCACTCCCTATCCTTAGTTCAGGTGTTGACGGAGACCAGTCCTGAAGCAACAACTTGCATTTAGAGGGAGAGAAGCGCATTCCAAACATCCTGGCATTGTTGCTTAGTGCTACCAGAAGACTCTGCATTTTGTCAGCGTCTTCACCAAACAGGACTATGTCATCTGCGTATTCTAAGTCGATAAGTGGACGTCCTGGAAGGAGATCAATACCCGAGAATTCAGTCGACGAGAGTGTTATTTCCATCAATAGGTCTATGATGAAGTTAAACAAAAATGAAGAAAGTGGACAGCCTTGACGGACACCACTTGAGGTTTCAAAAGTAGATGACAGTTCGCCATAAGCTCTGACTCGACTAGTAGTGTTCGAGTAAAGAAACACAGTTGTTAGGAAACGGGTACTAGGTAAGGATGGCAAATCAATTGATGAAGTAGTGAAACTTCATCAGTTGAGATGCCTGGGACACGTGTTACGTATGCCCAACCACCGACTGCCTCGACGTGCTATGTTCAGTGGTATAGGAGTAGGTTGGAAGAAAGCTAGGGGCGGCCAAACCAAAACATGGCACAAGTCCATGAAGTCACTGACAAGTGGACTGAGTCATGTTGGTAGGTGTAAACTACCTGGTTGGGGACCGCGAGATGATAGCAACCGATGGCTAGAGACCCTGAATGACATGGCTCAAAATCATTTGCAATGGCGCAGGTGCATACACTCTTTGTGTTCTCCCAAATTTTGATCTCCTTATTCCTCCTTGTCTCTTTTTTTCTCCTCTCAAATTTATTTCACTGTATTATACTCTTTAAGTAACATCTCCAAACACTAATCTTCCCGATTAATGCTTATACTCTTATTACCTCTACCACTACGGGATTTGAATCGACCACTGCATCTCTGTGCTAATGTGGTGTGGCAATTCGAACTGATGTACGTACGTACGAAGTTCTACGTTGTTACTGACTGACTGACTGAAGGTATAACCATTGAAACAAATGTTTACTAGGCGTGGAATAACATGAATTACGGGTAAATGTAATGCGTTTTAAGTTACATTCTTTGTAAAGGGATTTGTGATGCACTATCCAGAGATGAAAAGAGGTTTGAGTCTGGAGAGTGCCAGGTAAAAAAATGAGTATTTCAACTGTTTTACGAGTCAAGTGTAGCTTATTCATGAAGGAGACATGTTGTTAGATGTAGGGTTTTTATCAGTAGAAGATTAATTAAGTATTCGATGCTTAAACTTAGTTGTGATGCCGACACTGATAAGAAGCAAACTTCTGGGTACTATGGTTTGGATTTTACACGTAAACAAATTTCTAGAACTTTAGTATTGATGACAGAATGGGGTGACCATGAAAAACGGGAAAATGCCAGATTTTAAGGCAAACTGCTGTTGATTAAACAACTGTCTACATGGTTTACACTTCGACAGTACTTTAAAATCTGACAACTTGATTCTCTGAGAGTACAAAATTGCCTGTGGGGTTTCTATGCTTCTTTCTTATTTATTTCAAGTTTTTTTTATTTTGCACTCAGGTTGACAATCACGTTGTGGCAAGTCTATGAGCAATGTGGGAACAAGTCTATACTTCCAGCAAATTCGATGCAAGTTCACCACTTCGCGGATCAAACACTAAAGCAATGTATCAAAATAGCCGAAAATAATTAAAATTTAAAACATTTGAAACAACTTACTCTTCGATGAACAAGACTGAATTCAGTAGTACCACATACCATACAATGAGATGCTTCTGAATCCGGAATCCATATTGGAGATTTTCTAACTGAATCGTATTGCACACCTTTGTTAAGGTTAACAAATTATAAATGAATTCATTAAATAGAACAGATAGAAAGAATTAAATAGTCAGACTCAAATTTACTGTCGTTGTGTAATAACTTATCAAAGATGTAAAAAATAAATACGATTTCGAAATCAGCTTGTTCATTTATTTATTGTTTAATAAGATATGACTGAAAATGGAGTAAAAGAAGCATATTTCACTGTATCCAGAACTTGTGAACTAGTTATACTTAAATTCTCTAGCTGGTTTCCTTTCCTCAACAGAGATCCAGCCACTAAATTGTAATAGATCCATCTTTGACAAGTAATATATCTTACTTAATGACTTATTAACTGACATAAAACTTCGGAGAATATAAACAATGGAATACGTACTCAGCTAGTCAGTCAGACGTAATGGAGACTCTGGTATATGTGTACATCAGTTCAAGTTGTCATACCTCATTAATACAGCGAGATAAAATTGTCAGTATAAATCTAATAGCAGTAGCATAAGTAGTATTTGTATTAGCGGTAATCGAAGAAAATGGGTACTGAAAATAACATTTGGGAAGGAAATATGGCTTTGTGCAACAAAATAAATTTGTAAGGTAATTTAAAAATAGTGAATGGACCTATACCACTGGGAACGATTTCGATCCATATCACCCAAAGTCTCCGACCATAGGTTACGGTAATCACGCAAACTCCATTCAGGTGGTCTGCACCTACATACATGGCACGGCCTAACAGTCAATCTCTTTATGGACAGATAACACGTCCTTGTTTAGCCGCCCTTACTTTTCTTACAACCTATCCCTACACCAGACAACATCCAAGGTTTTGACTAGTTCAAAAAAATAAAAGATAAAGCTGGAGAAAATTTCAATAAGGATATTCTTCAGGAGGTACTTAATCGGGATACTAAGTCACAGCATCAGTCAAAGGCATCAAACCCCAAAATTTCGTGGTAGAAAACATTATTTTGCTTAGGCTTATCAATAATCATGCTTTCAAGTTCGATAGACATATGGGTTCAAAATCATGTCTCAAAATGTCGATTGCACTGCACCACGTACCCGACTCAGTTTCAGCTGTCAGCGCTGTACCATGACAATCTAGGTGTATTTGAGTAATGACCATTGGCAAATGTGAGAAAATTGTGTGAAACCCCTAACAGGGGCAATTTAAACCAGAAATTCTGACAACCTGTTATAACTTGTGGCCTGTGTGCCCTGTTAATGTACAACGTAATGATACCGCCTATCAGAGAGTAGTGAATTACCGATCGGACCAATGACGCACAAAACAAGTACGAGTAGTCTAGAGTCTTTATTGGTCCTGCTTCCTGCCTAGACCAGCCAGTTAAGTCAAGAACAACAATCTCAGCCTCTGCGATGATACATTTATTTCGAACGTACTGGGTTTATATACCAACCACACAGACCACATAATACCATAAAATAGGAACCAACATTTGGCCAAATATGGTTGTGAATGTGGAAGGTAGTGATTAATAGACGGCATAATTCAAGAATGGTAAATCGTATAATAATAGTTCATAGGTCAAAATAAGGCTTATAATAAGAGGGACATGGATATGAATAGTTTAGTTATTTAACAATTATATGGTAAAAATATACGCATAGTATTGGTCCATAAATGGATCCCAAAAGTTACCATTCATTATGCTTATCGAGGCATAAGACAACCTGAGTTAAATGCCAGCCACTGGGAAGGATACTGAAATGTACTTTTGATTTAGAACCTAGTATAGTATGACATGACTAAAAAGGCTCAAAGCATTATGGTTTAAACAATTAGTGCGGTTGGGTTCTTGATATCTGGACGTCTTCATTAGTTCCCAGTTACCCATCCCACTAACAGGTTTTTGATGATACAGAACATCAATGTTGCTCCAAATGCGTTAGGCTCACTTCCGATTTTAAACGAGAGCGACTTTTCCTCACCTCGACTAAACCGCTGCTTATATTCTATGTGGCAATATTAATTAAATGATCATTTACATGTAAGACTAACAGAAACTAATGTTTGGCACTCACAGTAGGATATTTAAGTAAGCGTTAGGAATTATTATAACACAATGGAGTTAATGTTCATAAGCAGAAGAGTTTTTAAAGCGTTATCACTAGTAAAAAATGCAACAAATGTAATTCGCCTATGAAAGATTTTAGAAAATACATATGGATAAAGTGAAGAACTTTAAGTTCCATAACTTGAGAAATACGGGTTTACAACTAATGATACAGGACTAAAGAAGAGAGTCATCCGGAAATACTATTGAACTTGATTGTTGAGAATACATCACGAATGCTACTGTGACCTGAACTAGTGAGATTAGGTTTCACATGAGTGAAACAAAAAATATTATAAAGGCTCAAAGTGAGACCAAGCAACACAAGCTCTTCATGAATGGCAGTTTACAAAGTGACGTTAAGAGAAGCAAATAAGATCGTGCTTATTCAGTTGGTTACTAAAAATACATAGGTTTTGGCTAAAACAAACGAATAAATTCCTTCAGGTAGATTTAGTTAGGGAAACATTGAATGATAGTAGGTATATTATAGGGACCAACTTGATCTATCGTTTGGTCATTTAAGATACCTAGTTTTATGTGGTTAAATACATAAATCTCATAAATATATGTTATCTAATCTGTCACTTTCGACACATCCTATTTGCATAAATAAACATTTATTGAAGCTTTCTTTACATACACTGATTTATTATTAAGTCATAAACTGGATGTAATTGTCTTAAATACCCAAACAATGTGTTGCAAAAAATGAGTATTCTAGTTGTTATTTGGCCTACCAGAAGCAAAGTTTGAAATACATTTCTTCAGATGAATTACCCATTGTGTTTTCTCTTCAGAAGTGCTCGCATAAACCGTAAAAGACTTTCTTGGACTGAGAATTGAAAATCCATTCCGGTAGACTAAATTAGTTAGACTATATATTACACTTACTCCCATTGTCCACGACATTCTTAACACAGGAGTCAGCGAGGTCTATGAACTGAGGGCTACAAAGCTACGGAATTCAGAATTAAATGAAACTTCGAACTCACAACTTTCCTATTTAATACAATCCTTCCATAGATTAACACATCACTAAATAGGAAAAAGTGTCTCAGTTTGGGCTTTCTTCTACATATCTTTGTCAAAACACCTTCCCCAACTAACACGCGATTTGAAGTTACTAGTTTCTACAAATGAGTTTATATATTTAAACAAAACATACATTAGAAGGGAATCCAAAAAGCCTTTCCACTTCGAAAATACGTTCTATATTTTGTTTTGGATCATCTTGAGTTCATGAGATATGTAAAAAGACAGTATTAACATACAAAACACTCCATTATCCATTGCAGGAAACCAGATTATTTGTGGTTGACAGGTATCCCCTCAGGAACTGAAGTAAGAGATGAAGTCTTCAGGGTAAGAGACAGAAAAAACCACCATGAGTGATCATCTATTAAGATAATCCATAAAAACCGTATGTTAAAAGTCATATATGAGCCGAACAGAGTCAAACAGTTTTCCCGAAAAAACACAAAATAGTACTAATACCAAGACAACTGATACTAAAGGGTATGAGACTTCGTACGAAGTAGATTAGTCAAGTGAGGTTAAGCATTTGACGAACTGGTGAAATTTTACAGTCAACTAAAGTTAAGTTGGGGACGTTTTTGAGACTCAGATGTGCAAAGCAACTCGTTACATTACGGGGATGAGAATATCTTCAGACAATATCCTCAATAATGCCTTGTGAATAAGATGTCGGATGTCTACATTGCTGGTATGCATTACAAAGACATATCGTTCGATGGATCGAGGCTCTATGGAAGAGAATGTCGTGGCTCCTGCCGGGTACAGAAAAGTTCAGTCTTCACCATGGAGTGAAATATAATTAGTCTACAAATTAGTCCTCAGTTTCTTCCTATTTAAGAGACGAAATAAAAGAAATAGTACTTAGTGTATTTCTGGAAGCATTGAAGTTTACAACTAAGACAGAGTCCAGTCTAAAGGCTCCACCGTTCTTGGATGTCATCAAGAGATAAGCAAAGTCGATAGGATACATGAACGCTCCACGGTGTCGACGAATCTTCTATTCTTGTAATGCCCGAGGAAAATACTATAGAACAGAAATTCTACCAGCGGCTATACGAAAATCTTAAGATCAGAGATGCGTCAAACTAAGAATATGTGTTCTAAAACTAAGTTTTACCGTTATGCTGTCGTGGCAGTTTATTTTAACTCATCCTTGTGTCAAACTTTAGTGATAATGGCTGATTTTACAACTTCCGACAGGTAAGGAGATTTGCAAGAACCTGGTAGGACAACTTAGGTAGATCGGAAACAATACAACTACAAATTCTATTGATAAATAATTTCCATAACAAGATATTCGTACAAATAAAATGACCAAGATGATACAGCTCTGGGAGCTCCATAGTACAGGCTTTGTGCCTAACTAAGGGATACAAAGACAATGTTCAACCTCATAGAGTGTAATAATTTTCTGGAGGTGGCGGTAAGTCAAAAACCACCGAAACTACACAAATAACACTGCAAATCGATGTGCCTAATTTGAAGCATAACTTAGTTGCTACACGCTATATGTTGGTTTCACAAATATTAGTGCTTGTTGACCGCCTGCCTTTACATTTAGTATTACTCATTTACGAAATCATGATCTATGTAGTTAGCTCTGAGCCACACAATGTATAAGTGGTAGTGGTATTATCTCGCTGCCCAAGACGAAGTGGGTTAAATGGTACTCAATCCTAGAACCCAGTAGCCGGGAATCGAAACCGATTTACCACTAATCCATAGCTCCACCATTGTGTAGCAGGCTATCTTCCGTTCATGACTTCAAATCAAGACAAGAATCCATTTACAAAAACCAGAGCTTTAAAATGACCATATCTAGCGGCATAAAAACTGTCCACTCTACTTCAAACAACACTTCCTGGGGGTATATTCAGTAGGTCGAATACGTATTCCAAGTTCTTAGACCAAGAGGTGGCAAACCTGGGACAGAAGAATGTGGTATAACATTTGTTTGACACGTATTATGCAATTCCTTTCTCACAAAGATATTGATATCATATCAACAAGAAACTAACGAATTCGCCAATAAACTTATTTGGAAGAGTACAATTAAACCTTCCACTTACTGATGGTCTTTAAACTAAACTATACTACTGGGGCTGTCAGGATTAAAATAACAACTATGGATTCACTGTGTGAAATTCATACGGCAGTGCTGGGCAGCATTGTGGGATTTCAGGGGATACTCTTATTTCGAGCTAAAATCATCACTTCAAAACGGGAATGAAAACCTATTTCTAGCATCGTGACGAAAAACTGACAGCATCAAAGCAAATAACACGTAAATCTTATTCATTACAGTAAAGACTCTATAAGAAACAATGTTATGAAACTTTGTGAAATTTTTCTTTCGTCTGAAGCACACTCAGTTGCATCATATGATTGTTACTAAATTGAATTAAAAGTAATTTTTACACTATTGGATTGTTTTCACAGGACGCTAGTATATTCTCTCGGAAGCTTTGTGCAAAAACATCGTTGGAACTACTAAGAATAATTTGTAGGTATGTATAATTCGTTAGAGGACTTACGCATAAACTGAACATCGGTCGTATGAATCTGTAAGAGTTGGCTTTAGGGTAGATATTACATTGCAAACCTTAAGAAACTCACAAGCTGCTTGAAACTAGCATACGCGTTTGACCTTCACTACATTTAAGCGAAACATTTGTGCTTTTAACTACGTGTCCCTATTTTTGAATTTCCTCGACTTTGGTAGTCGTTTAATTTATCCTTAAGAAATTCATATGTTAGACTTCTGAAGTGTCTGAAGAACTTAGACTATTTCAGATATCGGAAGTTGAATACAAAACCTAAGTTGAGTTGTTTTCTGCCACGAAGAATTAACGAAACAGATGTTTTAGTGAGTTTTGAGAGGTCTGCTACTTTTGATTTAAAGTTAGAATACCGGCATTTAGGGAAATACTCGCTAGACAGACCAGAAGCTTATAATAAAAGTAGTTTTGTTATATCCCAATGAGCAGAAAAATTGTATATCTGACGTTACCTGACTTAATGTGAACTAAATTAATTTAATTTCGTTTGTTTATTTAATATAAAGACGTGGTACACATTAAGTCAAGAAACGTCAGAAATACAATCCTATGCTCATTGAGGCTGAACATTTATCACTAAATTTCTCAAGTTATTTCAAACTACCCAATCTTTCTATTTTGGAATTCTCCTCGAAGTTCGATGGTCTTCACCGACACTTTTGGGATATCCCCAGATCTGAGGAAATTTCGTGGCTTTATGCCATTTCCTCTAAAGTTTTCAAAGCGGCTTCACCAAAACGGAAGAAATTTCCCCCAAAATAGAGATTGGTTATAGTATCAAACACATAAATATCAAGTCAAACCTTGATACTGGTACCTATAGAGAAGAAACTGCAGGAACTAATTACGACTACGCTTCCCAGTAGAACCCTTATTATTTTTAAGGACCGGTAAATACTCAATCACTGCTCACCATCTGCAGGATTGATAAAAAGTCTACTGTCTTTCAAATTCTGCCGCGCTAGTTCAAGGTCAATCAGTTTACACGACCTTGACGGCCGGACAATATCATGCAACTTGGTTGCATGAATCATTTACGTCAAACAGGCATGCTCTAAAGAATCTGGTTGTATCGAGAGTATCTAATTTCACGCGAGATTTGAAAAGCCAAATACTGATAGGCTTATTTAATTATTTGAACACAATTAATGATGCAAGATGGTACCAAATATATATGCGCCACACAAAACAATGAGAATTTGAAGAGAAAAACAGAACAAAAACGAACGGATTAGTGTAAGGCAGTGTAATAATAATAATATTGATAATGGGGAAATGAAAAGGTACAATCAGAAGAACTCTTTCAGGTAAGGAAGATACAACCATTTTTTTTCTATGAAGAACGTAAAAGAAAGTTACAGCAGGATCGTCACTGGCTTCTATTCTGAGCCATATCTGAAAACGTCTATAGCCACTGTGTTGCAACATCTCTAGGACTCCAGTCAGGGAGTCGTGGAGGACCGATAGAAGCCAGCCCTTTGCAGGTTTATTTCATGCCACGACACCATGTCATACGCTGACCACCTCTCCGCTGCGATTGTTGGCCTTTTATAACTGACGGTGTTCTAACATTTGGCGGAGGGTGAAGATATGATCAATACATCCTCGACCAAAACGAAGACCAGTCTGCTCCTCGTGAGTCAATCTTTCTCGGGTTTTGAACAATCTACGAAGTACGACGGAAGCCAATAGTTTGGACGCAATCGGAATTAGACTTATCCCCCGATATTTGTTACAGGAACGACGGGAACCTTTTTTAAAGATAGAGACAACTATCGACTCATTCCATGACGTTGGTACACTCTACCTCCCAGGCCTTCGTAAACAACGTCATCAGTTCCTTAGTCAGAAAGTCACTACCATCTTTAAAAAAAAGCCGGAGGTAAGTCATCTAAGCCTGGTGATTTGTGGCGCTTCAAGAGTTGGAGTTCTTTGCGGACTTCCACCTCATTTGGTGGATCAGTCGTCACCGGCCATGGAGGGCAGGACGGTCTGACCGATGTTGCCGGAGCAGCAAGCCAGTTGAACTGCCTTTCGAAGAATTCTGCCCATCGTCCAAGACATCGATGGATGTTAGTGATTGACATCCCGTCATCCTCACAGATTGTTTCGCTCACACCAGACTTCTTGCTGCCAGTGGCTCGGACGAGTTGGAAGAGCTTCCGGTAGTTACCAGATGCAGCTGCTGCTTCAAGCTCATTAGCACGCTCCGACCAACAGGCTTCTCGGTCCTTACTCAAACTTTGCCCGATTTCATTACGTAACATCCTTCGTTTGTGGTCAAACTCATGGTCACCCGGAGTAGAGCAACGGGTTTCGATGAGTTGCAAGGTGCCTGAAGAAACCCAGTGCATATAAGCGGGATGTTTCGCGAAGCTGCAAGCGGCTCTAATCGCCATTTTCATGGCGTCATCAAGTTGCAACCAATGCTCATTTTTGCTTTTCGGTGGAATGGTAGCTAGCCTAGAAGCTAGCTCGGTTCGATACTTACTTGCAACAGAAGTTGCAACCAGCTTGCTAACATCAATCCGTTGATGGCGTTCACTTCGTTGTCCACTGAAGAGTAAGGCAAGATTGGCGCAGACCAAGGCATGATCAGAGTCCAGATAGGTACTCCAAAAGGAGCGGCAGTCTTGTACACAACCACGTCAGCGGTAGCTGATCGCGATGTGATCAATCTGAGTCCAGGCTTGGGATGCAGAGGGAGGACTCCAGGTGGCACATCGGCGATGACTGTGCCGAAAGTTGATGCTAGCCAGAAACAGGTTGTTGTTTGTGCACAGTTGCAGTAGACGGCCCCGTTATCTGTCCTGCGACCAACAAGTCCCCATCGGCCACCTAAACGACTCTCTTCTGTGCTTAGGCGCCGGTCCTGAGCATTCAATTCTCCGGCTAGTACCATAATATCTGTCGAACTCACTTTCTGGAGAAGAACAGATAATTGGTGGTAAAACTCATCCTTGATTGCATCCGGGCTGCAATCTGTCGAGGCATAGGCGGAGATGACGAAAAGACATCGTTTCTCACGCCGATTTCTTCTCACTTTGATGGAACTTTCTAATCTAACAGCACATAACCGACTGTTAATGGGGATCCAGTCGACTAGTACTGCCTCAGCTCTAGCGCTTAGTGCGACACCAACGCCAGCAAGACCAGACGAAGATGCCACAGGGTCCCCGGATAAGCGCACGTAAAACAAGCTTTTCGAAGCAACAGATGGAGATCGAATTTGTAGTACTTCGCTAGAGTCTTGAATACGGGTCTCGGATAGACAACAAACATCAATATTAAGACTTTCCAAAGACATAGCCAGCCCTATCTGTTGTCCGACCTGCATAAATATGCGAACGTTGATGGCAGCCAGTTTGAATGGTGCTCGTGGTTTCAGAAAAACTGCTTCAGTATTCGTATTTGGTGGTAATATACAATTTTCAACCGGATAGTGGCTGGAGAATGTATAGATAGAGTCGAATTTCCACCAAAGACGAGCTGCTGTATTAGTCGAAAAAATAAGTATGGACAGAGTAGGAATAAAAGAGAGTGAGTAAATGAAGTAGTAAATAATAATAATAATAACAACAGAAATAATAGTTATGTGAGTCATTTGATTGTTATTCGAAGCAAGAAGAATATTTTCCACAAATAGACAGTTCATCATATTTTGTGTGTGAGCTGTAATACTGCCCTAGTGCCCAGACCGACGCAGGTGGTTATCTTAGGGGGCCACATCCTGGGTCTTTGACTTAAAGGACTGACCAACAAAGCAGTGGAGAATCGTGAGGAGATGCAGTCCCATAGTAGCCGCTGACCAACAACTGGTTCGTACGCCACTTGTTCCCACAAGATAATGAAGCCCATGTGCACCACTGGTTTGGGATGTGGTTAAAGCGCCGGGCATTCGCTTTTCTTCATCTCATTTTCGCAAACAACATCCCCGCCACGAGAAGGCAGTGAGTAGGACTGCCCTGCCTATGAGTATTACCGATGAGGTTATACCAGGAGGTGTGAATGGTTCATTACTATTTATCCTTTTCATTAATGATGTATGCTTTTAGGCTCATTTCGGTATTAGTACACTTGACTTTGCTAACCCTTTCAAGACAGTCGATGTTTCTTTTTTGTTGATGACCTAAAATTCGTCTATTAATTCTCGCCTCTTACCAATGAAAGCTATATTTCAGCGGTAACACTAGAGGTCATAAATCAGTTTTACGAATGGACTGTGTCGCGGAATGTGTCTGAATTTTTACAAAAGTAGATTTACTTACAGTGGTAGTAGATCTAACCTAAATCTGGGTGTAAACAAATATACACTGAAACATCTTAGCACTGTTGATGACACAGGTTTGAGCTATAGCAACGGTTTGTACTTTGCTGAGCACATCGAATGTCAAGTATTCAAAGCAAGAAATCCCAGCGGATTTAACTCGTGGCTGTGACCCTGAGTTGGTTTCATATCCTACTGAGAAATCCTATTGCAAGTAAGACTTGATAATCACACCAAATATTAGTACACTTGTGACTTTAAGAATGTTATAACAATAAAAACGAGTTATAGTATTAATGACGCACAAAGCCAGTTAGTTTTCGAACACAGAGTTTTCCTTAATAAATTTTAAAGCTACACAGAATCCTAAACCTTCAGCTTCTTTTTTATCATATTCACTCAGATAGTTATTTGTCCATTCATCGCAATCCTGTGGCTTGTTTTCTTTGACCCGATGAGATATATTTGCTTAGACATCGACCTTATAAAAGAAAATGGCTCTAAGTATTCATACCCTAATTGTTCGTCCGCAAATGACAAGAATTAACTAGTCATAAACACTGTCTGTTCTGCTTCTCACCATTTACTTCACTCTTTTTCAGTACTCTCTTGATGTACCACCGAAAACATTGCAGAACGTATGTCTTTGTTCCGCGTCGTCACTTATACCCCCAGAATTTATCTGGAACGATCACCTGGAAGCACAAACTAATATGTTTGCAACCCAGATATTTTAGAACAAGGTTGATCATCATCTCGTTCTACATTACAGAAGCAACAGTTTTCAGAAGTTTAGACGAATCGATGTATAAATGGGATGTCCAGTTCTTCATGAACAGGCACCACAAAACAATTCAGGTCAGTTGAAGACCTGGGTAATGAAACTGTATCAAAAATGTGAGTGGGATTTCAGAAAGGAAGAAGAAGAAGACAGCAATTAACAATGGTAAAAGAAGAGCAAAGAAAGCCAGGGCAATGATCAAATACCTTGTACCAATCAGTAGAGTGAAAATGGGCATTAGAACCGACATGAGAAAATGCGTGAAAGGCTTAGCAACTACAGCAGAAATAAGTGCAAGAGAAGGGGATACGAGACAAGTACATGATACAACAAAAAACAGGCAGTAAAACAAGGAAGATCCAATGTCGAAAACTTACAGAGCTATTTATTTTGGGGATTTATTTACCGCTACAACATAGCAAACAAGAGCGACCAGTCAAGAATAATGACGGAACAAGCCTTTACTTGGAAAACAAAGTAGGAGATGAGAAGACCAAGGAACAGATTGAGTCTGAAATCGGAGAAGGACTTCAGAATAATGATTAGGAATTGGAAAAAAACGGGGTCTTGGAGTCTAGGACAGAGTTGGTTGTAGAATCCTGTTGAGCAGTCTATTCTCTCACGGGAGATAACAGGAGTATGTAACTAACTAAGTGAGTAAATAGATAAATAAATTTTACAGAAAATGTTAATTCCATGACATCTGATGACATATTCGAAGGAAGTCCGGGAGATGTGGTTTCACAGGTTTTTGACTAATCTATTTGGAAAGTATAGAATCAAAGAAATCAAGTGACGAACGAATCATTCTAATGTTCTCAGTTATTTTGTACACCTTCGTGGATTTACCCGAAATGATTCCTAAACTGTATGATGTTCATTTTAGTATTTTCTCAATTTTTCTTTGAAACATGTTTTCCTTCTATCTGTGTTGGTCTATCTGTGCTCGTCCGTATATTTTATTCGTCATCTGTTTTTTTATATTTATTCGCTAAGGTGAACAATTCGGCTCAAGCCATTTCCTTTTGGTTCTTTCTATTTGAAAATAGCCAAAATAGGGACAGGGAAATCTGAATTCATTACATTTCATGGTTTCGCTTCAGCTGCATACAAACTTATCGTTAGTGATTAAATTCACCTGTTATTTTATAACGTTTTTTACGCGATCTTCACTAAACTAATCGTTATTTTATCTACGTCAAATTATGTTTCCATTCATTTATGTTTCACCAGCTCGATTTTCAGAACTTATTTAGATTCCTCAGACCGTCTTAAATCATTGAGTAACTCATCTCATTAGTTCCCAGACTCCATAGAATAACTACATCACAACCTCGATGTTTTTGAGTTTTATCTCCAAATAACCTCGCATATACTTATTCGTACATGCGTATAATTATTGTCGATAGTTGTTCTAATTTCTGTTCTTTCCGTCAGCAATGTCAATTACTTCATACTGTGCTCGAATGTTATACTTTAATATGTATACGGTTGTAAGTAGCTGAAGCGAGACCATGAAATACAGTAAGTTCATTTTATTTCCCTTCAAATGTTGTTTTGACTTTTTTCAAATTCATAATGAGAAACAGATGTACGAAATTTTTGACAAACGGTTCCATGATTATTTACTTGAAAAATATTATTTCAACCTAATTTCGTCTTCGACTTTTTTAATTATGCAGTTGTCGGAATCGGGTCAACCGAGGTATTCTCTATTAAGTCATATATTAAAAATGTATTACAGCATAGCCAGTGAAGTATTCAAGAGTTACTGTTATCTAATACTAAAATTTACAGTAACTTGTTTGCTCATTATCAAGCATATTGTTATATACTATTGGCACAGATAATTTTAGTCACTTAGCTGGTGCCTATAAAACTCTATTGTAAAGTCAAAGGTTAACCTGTAAGTATTCAGTCATATTCATTATGTATATGTTATGTATAGCATAAATGATATAAAGTTTATATGATCAGAATAAACATCACTGATAAATGATTATTATTGTTCCAATAGATGTCTCTTAATCGTATTATATGCATCATCTTACATGCTTGTCAGTATTTCATCCTCTGACCACTAGTAAATTGATATCATTCAACCTAATATTTTCATAGTTTTTCAATCGAAAGTTTGGTATTTTCTTTGTATGAGTAGTAGGCAAAAAGAAGTAAAAAAATGTGATATTACATAAAATCATCAATGATGTTTTATTTGAGATTCATGAAAATATTGATGATATAAAAAGCTGGTTAGTAGAAGAATCTAATGAATAAAATGTAAAATGATATTTTGTTTTTATATGTTTGTATCAGTTTACAAAGAATTTATAATTCACTTTAGCTATCATATATTTTATTATTATAGAAATATAATTAACATGTTATTTCTGTCAAGATGCTTACATTGTAACCACTGTTAAAGCATTATACTTCCTAAGCTCCATAGTTTCATTACAAAGTATATCCGTTCCCGTTCAATATGTTGGTATAATTGTTTACACCCTTGTTAATCATTGTGTAACTAACATAATCTTATGTTTTATTGAAGAATATTTATTATCAGATTATTAGTTTCTTCTTATGAAAAAAATAGAAAACAAAACAAAAAAAGAGATTCATTTTACTGATATCACTATTACTGTAACTTTATTATTGATTAAATTCCATGAAATATTTTACAAAACAAATAATAGTCTACATTATCATTGCTCACTATTATTATTTAAACATGGATAGAATTGAAATTCACACCATAACAACAATCATCTCTCATAATATACACTTTATTTCTATTATCTTATCTATGTGATATTTGGATGCATAATATAAAGTTTTATTGAATATTTATTATCAAACGAACCTTATATATATACAACCAATCTCTTCAGGAGTCCATATAATCAGTAGACAAACATAGAAAATAAATTGATCAATTAACTGAATGTATATAAGAAGCAAACAAACAAACAAACAAACATAACTATTTGGTAATAGTTTAAAAATGATTCATAGGTAACTGGATTATTGATTTTTTTTTATGAGTAAATATGAAGAATAAATAACTCATGTTTCTTTTTTGTCAAAATTTGTACTTCAAATTTTTATTGATAATAATCAATTTATTCTCTCACTCGCTCTCTCTCTCTTACCCTCCTCTTTTACTGTCGACTCATAAAAACACACAAATTCAATTGAAATAAAAGAAACAAAATAAAAACAACTAAATTTTTGTTAAAATCCGATTAGTGCATCTCTTTGAAATGTATTCACATTTCTAATGTATATTGTATGGTATTTCTGTATATATAGTAGTATATGTCATTACAGAAATAATTTGACATTTACCATTATAACATAAGGTATTCATTGTATATATATACGTTCTATTGTGTTATAAGATGACCGCATACAATGCATATTGACTCTTGAATGATTTATTATTTAAATGATGATTTGGAATTTATGAATAGATGCTTTATTAAAATGACAGTTAATGAACAATAAAGACAAATCATACGCATATCAATGAATATATATGTCAATTTAATAAAATTATTAAAAAATAATATTCAATATTATCATTATAAATTATAACAAACAAACAAATAAACAAACCAACAAATGATATACAATACAAAATCAATAACCAACCTTATTTTTTTTTGTCTCAAAAAGAAAGTTTAGAAACAATCTGGGAATGTGTCACTAAAAGAGTGATAAAAATGTAAACAGGTAATAATTGAACTGAAACTATGTTCAACATTGTTACCATAGTAATAATAATAATAATTATAATTATTATTATAGGTACTCAGGTACACATGCAGACATGAGAGCATATTTTGAAAACAAAAATATAAGTAGCTAATAAAAAGCTAAATAATTATGAAAGAGACGAAATGTTAATCGAATATAATTTCAATGTTTAATAAGGATATGTAAGTTAGTGTGATTGATGAATGTCATTGAATTGTTTGTATATTTGGAATTCTGTTCCTTACATAAATTGAATATATTTTTTTATTTTTAAAATATATATGTAAAGTAAATAAAAGATGAATATAGATTATTTGATAGGAATTTATAAGCTATAATATCCTATACTCTAAACTTTCGAAAATGCTGTCATAGCAATACGATAAAAATCATAAGGTTTATAGTTTATGTGATTTATTTGAAAAGATTTTATGAAATATATTGAGAAATCTCTGAGTAAGATAAAGAAAAGGAACGTTATTTGCCTAATGAATTTTGTCAGAGGTCTTTTTGTTTAAATGAATTCTCATGATATGTTATGATGATAGTGATATGCGTTTATAGGACTATAATAAAATAAAGGAAAGCTACCTGGATTAATAATACAAATAAAATGAGAGAAAAACTTATTCATAGTTATAAATAGTAAACATAATGATTGAAATGTTTAACGGTATGGTTTAACATAATTCGATGGAAGCATTCCAAATTTTCCAGTTCGTTGAACAGTACCATACATCCAACCTTCGGTTATAGGTGCACCATTCACTATAATATCACCAGATTTGAAGGTCACTTCATCGTCTTCTCTAGCTTCGTAACCATACTGTGCTACAAAAGTCTATAAAATAACAATAATATGCTTTAATTATACTGCTCATTCATTGTTCGATTCTATAATGAAATTCATATCAATAATTTTGTAGTATAAGCATCATAAATAGATAAAAAGCTGAACATGAATTTGTAAGTTTAAAAAGTGCATGGTACGATGCATGTCTGTTAATTTGTAGCTCATCAGCCTCAAAATGTTCGAGATAAGTGCACTATGTAGCACTTTCCCTTTCTTTTAATTATTGAATAATGTTTAAAGGAGAGTAATTTTCACTGAGAATTTCATTTCAAGCTCTAATTCTCACTTTGACTATTATTTCATCCGGCAAGTTGGAATGCGCTACAGCAGCGTGTTCAAAAAAAGATATATGTAGGTAGTTTTTAATCATTGAAATGAAGTGTTCAATGAAAATTACACTCCTATCTGCAGTACTAAAGGAACGTTATATACTTGAAAATTCTAGGTATTTCACTTTTATTGAACAATAAACAGGATAGTTATCTTCATCCGTGTAAAAACATTCAGTCCTGTTCCAGGATATTGATAATGAAAACTTACTGTGACCGCAAAAATCATGACTTTCATGTTTGGTTATGGTAATGTTAATATGTGTATAACTGAATTTCAATTTTATTATCAGCTAACTAATGCTAGGATACAAATTTTCATTTAATATTGTTGATGATATTAGTACAATGAGATGTGTAGTAAATTAGTATACATATATGTTCTCACTTGCTTATAAAAATATGCGATTCGATAAGTGACTTAGAAGTTTATACACTAGGGTTTTAACTATAAGTACAGATTATTAGAAAGAATGATCGACAGTTTATTTCGGTCAATAATGAATTTCTGAAAACAGCAGGATACTGTTAGCTTTCTAATAAGTATGTGTGCCAGTTGTAGGCTGATAGCATCACATTTATAATGGAATTATTTAGTGAAAATCAAAATATCAATGAAAGTCATAATTATAATATAAATAAAGAAAATATTCTAACATACCCCACCAAATCCTGAATTTTGGTGTGTATGACCATGAAAGCTATCATGAAAAAATAAAAAAAGGATTACATTTTTAATAATACTTAAATATTCTTAATCATTGTGAAGCAGAATATGATGCAATAAAATTTGTTCACACAGATAAATAAACTAAAACAGCCTAGGTAACGATTGCTGGGTAAATTATGATAATGGTATGACGTCATTAATGGTTAAAGGCAATTGAGAGAAAATCCTAAGTTCATGATAATTGGCACTGGTTAGTAAGGAGTAGATGTAACCACTAAATAACTGATTCATATGAGGGTATTCAAATACGTCACCCAGTGTAACACTCAAACACGGGATGATTCAACTAATCAAGTTTAAAATGGTCTCCTGTATGGTCAAGTAAAAGCCAACATCGCGTATGTGTTCGAATCATCACAATAACACCTGTTGGTAGAATGAACTGACTTTATTGTTTGACCTTTTTACAATGGAATTTTCTTAATTGCTTAAGGATCAATAATAAGGAGTTATCGAAATAGGTTAAATATTTAGAACAAGCTTGATATATCATGCAAAGTATATTAATCAGGGGTGTGCTACTTTATTAATTATAACTGAAGTTTTAAAAAGACTGTTGGCTAAAACTACCTATGTAACAAAGGTTAACCAGTCATATGTCCAAAGATTAAAAAAAACACTCAACAAGGATGTAAAGACAAGTGAAGCTGACAAAATCCCGATAAGACCACTAATAATGTCATCATAAAACACTTCTAAACAGCTCACTTCTACATGAACTGAGTGTTGATAATGTCGTCCACAAAGACAACCAAAGCTTCATTACCAAACCATTCGGCTTATAAAACATAAGTCAAATAAATATGTAAAAAACAAACTGTTATATTTTGACAAAGAATAAATAAGTGGTAACTGCTAGGAATTATTTATAGACTATTAGTACACATATTTCTGTTGCATGACTATCAATTACCTAACTTATATGTATATTCATTTTCCTTTGAATAACAGCTTCTATTTGACCCACTGATTACGATTATACGACTTACTATTCCTAATTTACTCATGAATTAATAGTTATAGTCTCTCACACACACAGCCATTTTTGATTTTATATTGTATAATTTTTATTTTCTATTTTACGGTATGATGCGGTGTGATTTGCTTGTATATAAACTACAAATTTCCCAAATACATGATCCATACAGTGGAGATTGATATTGATGTTCTGGGATGAATGAGATGGGATAGGCCTGAAAAACCAATAAAGACTCAGAGTTGACTCCAAGCTGCTCGAACTGGTCAACACGTCATTAGTTTGATAGAGTGGCAAGGTCATAAGAGTCTGTGTTTTAATTGGCGATTAAGTCACGTGACAATTAACAGGGCAAGAGTCATAACAGAAACAATTGACTTACTTTAGGTTAACCGTCGAACCTCTAGGTATATTGATAGTTTCTGTAGAACCTACATTGCCACCAGCAGTGTTATTGTTAGTTCCTGGAGGAAGACCTGAAGAAACAATTAGTTGTGTAGAAAGAAAGGAAATCTTGTTCTCATTTGTAATTTATAAAATTATATCAGAAATAAACTAAGATTGAACGCTAATTTAATGGTTAGCAACAAATTATATATATAGTATACTAACTATTGGTACTAGGGAGCTTTTAAACTGGTGAGACCATGAAACTTACAATGTACAAGATAATAAAAATTGGAGCTTATAAATATTTAGCATTTAACATGAGTTAAACGCTATTTCAGTTATGTTTATGTAAAAAAGCATCTATTTATTTCTATGGAATAGATGGTATGTAGCTAGCAGTGGAATATAGGACGCGCATTCCGTTCTATTCCAGATTTGTTGGTTTTATTTTATTTTCAGATAAATATACTAAATTTTCTGTAATAATTTATTTTATTGAAATAGTCGACACTCTAGGTACATTTCAAGTTAATTATTAGTATGCACAAGTCATTAAATATTGAGAATAATGAAGGAAATTGAATCCAGAACTCCTAAAGTATTGTAAAAGGTATACACTCTTGTGAAAACAAATTTTTTTGCTGAATAATAACTGAGGTGTAGTTAAGCAGTTCATAAAGTCGGTCAAGTAATATTAATAATGATATCTTATTAATTTAGTTGTAACTTTTGAGATTGTACAAATCAGTTAACAAGAACTCATACTTTTAACGGAGCATTAAATCTCTGTATATCGAAAATTTACCTTGTTATCGCCCATTTGTTAGTTGAAATTATCGAAAAACTAAGAATCACTTGCTAAAATATTAGGCCAAAAGGCAATTAATTTGTAAGGTACTCGATACATCATTGGCAAAAGCTTGTTTAACAATAATGTTTTCTATAGGTATCATTACCATGGTTTGACTTGATAATTTCGAATAAATTGAGCATTAGGTAGAATATCCACTTCTTCAGAAAATAAATAACCTGAAGTGGCTTGCACTGAGTCACGAAGCTTCCGAAAATCTCATTTTCCCACTCATTGGAATGTTGAAAATATATTATCTTATTTACGATGTTCATTGTAAGTTAAATCACAAAATGATCTGAGTTAGACCGTTATAGAAAATCAGGAAACACTGAACGGCCATTTAGTCGTAGTACGGGATTGCTCAGCAGTGCTCATCCGTCTAGCTACGATCAATTCATGACTTACACTATAGTATTCTGTAATCTATACAAATCCCTCAATACTAATTAAAATGTTTCAAAAAATGAATTTTCAATACAGTTTAAATAACATCTATGAATCTAAAAGTTTTTAAACAACTTCATAATGGTTTTAAATAATTGAAGAAGATTATTCAATTAAATTAAGAGTCATAATATCTGACATAACTATTTCTTCATCATTTTATTTCATCACAATCGTTCTTCTCACAGTTATAGGAAAAACCTACTGATACTTTGTGTTTATTATTATCATCAGTTGACCTTTCCCAGTCGCTTACGCATGCATATATTAGCTTAATAAGTAAGTGAATAAAATGTAGTAACACATGGCTTTTGGTGCCTGAATACTTCTATCAGAGAGTGAAGCTGCATAACTGTTGTTATAAAAAGACTGGGTTGTAATCTTGTTCTCCTGAACGGAAGAATAACGATAAATGATCTTCTATCAGGGTATATGTATTATATAAATGCTAGTGAAGAGGATCATTTAATAATTAAAACGCTCAGCGCTCAATCTCAAGTACAAACCGTACTCCATCTATTTCAATATCGACAGACAATCAATATAACGTCGTCACACAAATCGTACAATGTAAAATAAATTAAATAAAAGTTGTGTTTGATGAGCTACACTGGAAAATATAATCTATGGTATTAAAAATATAACTTCATTTTCTTATTATTAACGTTAATTGTAATTACCGAAAAAAACAAAATACGAATGATAAGCATAGTTTCAATATAAATATTGATGAATCTAAGTGAGATGACACAAAAGAATTGGAATGAAGCTTGTAAAAGAAATAAAGCAGTTTTAATGAAATCTGTTAAAATGTTCATCAGGTTTGGAAATCATTACCGTGTTTTATCAGTAGTTTAAAAATCCCCATAGAATATTCAAAAATGAAGAATATTTGAGCGAACAATTGTTTTTAGTAACTTCATCATCAGGCTCTACAGTTATAAGTGGATAATTATAATATTTTACAAAGGCCAAAAATAAGGTATGTATTAATGAATTTGACAATGTTGTGTTAAAAATGGTAAACGTTTGCATCTGTTACGATATATATATATACTTCAAAATTGTATTATTTGCTCTTCCATGTGTGTATACCAATTCAACTGCTCCTGTGGAGCTAGTTACATCGGCCGTACTCAGAGGGCTTTATCCTTGCGTGTTCGTGAACATGTACCAGCTTGGTTGGGAAAAGGAGTTACTGAATCAATTAACAGCACCATTCTTTCTCACTTGGTAGATAGTGAACATCATATCAAAATAGAGGAAGCTTTCGCTGTTTTATATAAAGTTCCAAAATATCTACCTCACGGAGTTAGATTATGACTGCTTTACATAGCCGAAGCCATCTGGATCAACTCCAGAAGACCAAATTTATGTATCCAGAAAAAATATATCCAGCCTCTTTGTTTACGTTGGCTTACGACTTGATCACCAAATACCTCGACTGAATATTATAAACCTCTTACCCCCTTCCTTCATTTTTATTTATTTAATTTGTCCTTATTATCATTATTTTTGATTATCTCTATCTTAATCTTCAGATCGATCATTCCCAATTCGTTTATCGTAATTACCTTGATAACACCCTCCTTATTACATATTATATTCACACAACAATCTTATTATTATTCTCTCAATTGACAAGATGACATTCTCCTACTTTGCATTTTTATATAACATTGTCAAATTCATTAATACATGCCTTATTTTTGACCTTTGTAAAATATTATATTTATGGACTTATAGCTGTAGAGCCTGATGATGATGTTTTATTAGTATTTAAAAAGCGAAAAACCCACTGATAGATTACGATCAGATTGCGATAAGTTACTGACGAATCTTTTCATTTCAATAATGTCAATTAGTATCTCTGTCCATCTATATTTACTGTAATTCAAAATACCTCAATATATAATTAACATTTTTAGGTATCACATCATTATTAAAGTGATGACAATATGTTCACCAGGTGCTAAGCAAAAATCACGTAATCTGAGAAGGGATATTGAGTAACGGTAAGGTGAAAATCGATTATATGTAAGAAGTATGAAAGAAAATCATTTAATTAATGCGCATTTTAAAAAAACTGAGGTAAAAATGAATACAAGGTAATAGATTGTAAGAGTAGAAAGGTGATTTTTAGGACTAATGTGAGATGAATGAAAAAACGAGTCATTTATGAACGTTCAGATCAAGTATAGAAAGATGTATTGTTAAAGCTTCTGCTGTGAACAGGCTCTTGAGTTAAATTGAACTAACCTTGAAAATAGTATTTATGATGGTAGGTTGCTGGTTAATTAGATATTTGAGAACAGAACTACTGACCTTTTTACATTCATCTGTCAATAAATATTCAGATTTGTGGTCAGTGTTGATTATTGGAGACGAACACTTGTTTGGATGTTTAATTATGACTAAAACTAAACAACTTTGTTGGATTAGCTTAAGAAAACTTCATGAATTCAATCATAGTCTATCAACATACCATCTTTATCAGTATGATTACATAGTGGTGTAAAATTTTCAAAATCAATATTCTTTAGAATAGTTTCATTATTTCTTTGTCTAGTATAATATTGACACTTCCGAAATCAAACTAATAAACGTTTAGGATACTAATAACATTAAAATCAGATTCCAATCACACAATACACTTGTCAATCTATATATTACGTTTTTCTTGTCATATTTATAACATGTGTAAATACCTTTATAGTTGGCTCAAAATACATCTCATAAGCATTTTGGAAATGTGAGGTTTTTATAACATGAATGGATTGTTATTTTCTGTGCATGAAATAGGTAATATGAGAAAAATTGCGAATTTGTTTCTTTAAAAAAAACTATTTTTGCACTACCCCCCATGGTGACACTGATTACGCTGGATTTCATTTAAAAAATATTTAACAGAGAAATAATCAATAGTCTTAGGGGGTTAATAAACATTTTTCAAAAAAATATTTAGAGTACTGAAGATGCTTATATGCTACTTATATTATTAGACAGTATGAAAAAACACGATCATGTTTTCTGGCTAAAGTGAACAAATTTAATGTAGATAAATCACTTCCTGGTTTTCAGTGGTTATTTAATGAAGAATAGTCGATTATATAAAACTAAAATATTTTACAACATTTATTCCATGATAAAAACAATTCCATATTGCAGTCGAATTTTTTAAAACGAATATATATAAGGCTAGATATCATAATCCATATTTAACTATTCCTACGACCTTAGCTTATCGTTTCATGCATAAAGGGGTCAAAAACACTAAGTTATAATGATTGGTCAGTTCGAGATTAAACCCTGATAAAATAGTTACGATCATCATCAGTAGTTATGTGTATCCACAATCACGTAACTAGCGTTGAAAATCGAATTCAAATCCATGACACCTAGTGTCATGTTCAGGGACGACATCACTCATTTATGTGGATAACATTTTACCGTTTGTTGTGCTGGGATATTCACAGAAATTAATCACTGAGAAGGAGAGATGATTGTATTTGTCTACTATTGACTACTGGTTAACTCTGTTGATAGATATTACTGTCTATGTAATCTAATAGTGCAATAAATTTCAGTTTTTGAATGATCTAACTCTGTTCTATTAGGAAGAAGACCCCATCATGTTAGAAGTAAGTGATGAGAGTCACAGATGTAAATATTAAATCTTTCTGATTACGGTTTGGAATAACTTGAAATTACGGCGATTTAGTTAAACTAAAGGTAACTTGATTTAATTGGTTAGAGGTTGTTATTTTATTCAAATAAATTTGTTATTGTTATATTATGAAAGATATTATGCAACTAACAACAAAGAGTTTAGAATGAGAAACTATTGCTATTAAGATTAAATGATGACCAACCCCATATTGTGAAATGAATGACTTCAAAGGTGTTGATCGACAGTCTGAAAATATCATACTCTTCATGAGAGACTTGAAGGTTTTAGGTTCTATTCTATTTGAAGTTGTGTGTGCATACTCCCATTAAGTAGCTGACTCGAACAAAACAACTTTTCTTCGATTCGTGGTTATTGTTGGCTTTTAACAGAACATTTATTTGATAGAGTAAACAATAACACTGCCAAAGGTTTTTTCGATCTTAACATTTTAAATTTTAGTAGTCATGATTGAACAACGTAACGGATCCCAACGGAGCTTTCAGCTTAGAAAACATGTCACTCGAAGCATGCATTTTTCTCAAACAGTCCATTTCAAATAAAGTACCTACAGGATCTCTGAAAGCCAATTTCTAGAGAAGCTATAGTTATTCTAAGTTAATCAGCTGAATGATCTAGAATTATACACTGCTTTAACACAACTTTAGTAGATATTCGTCGATAAATTAGTGGTTTTACAAGTCAAACATGCCACTTCATTGATATATCAAAATTTGAAATAAAATCTCACTATATTTATACCGTTTTTTATGCCTTACCTGTAGGAGTAATAATAACTGAATGACAAGAACCAGAACGACTTAGTCCATTATGATTTGCCGGTGGTGTATGCCCTTGATCATAATGATGATGATGATTGATTGGATCGATTTTAAGATGACATCCACCACTATTTGACAGTGATCTAGAATTTATGCCTAGAAAAGATGTCATTTTATAAATACATGAATAGATATATTTCAATAATAAAGTGTAAAAATAAGGGAAACCAAAATTAAGTATTTTAATATGTGTATTGGGTTATTAAAAGTTATTACAGTAAGGTTTTCTTGACACAAACGATATTACTCTTTAAATCACTAACTAATCTTGTCCTTTTCGATTCCTACTGACTGTCCAGTAAGAATGGTGTTCACAGTTGTAAACATTTAATTTTTCAGATTACAGTTTTGATATTAAGACACACACAAAGAATTAGTAAATGTTTTTTTATCTACCTCATCATCTGTACAAGATGCTTTCTATTAGATTACATTTTCTCAGGACGGAGTAAATAAACTTGCAAAGAAGTTGGACAGAATATACTTTGATCAGTCTACACATGTAATAGTCACTATAACAGTGACTAGTATATTGTAATAATCTGAAATAACTTCAAAAGCATTGTATGAGATGATTAGTACAATCAAAAAGTTTCTATTCTTGAACCTCTCTTTTGAACATGTATGATGTTTTCGATATTTATTGTTTAATACAAGTCCATGCTACTATAAACAGTCATTATTTATAAAAACAACCAAATTATAATAAACAATAATGAAAATAACCGTTATGATGATAAAGATCACATGAAAAAAATAATGTCAACTTGTATCCATCAAATTGTACCTGACGAATTTGAAAAAGTATGAGGTGAAGTGCAATGATTGCTTAATCCAAATCGAGTAGGTGGTGGTGTATAACTATTGTAGTATGAAGCTACAATTAACAAAATTAAAGAAATAAGATAATTCATATTGAATGACTGGTTTTTGTGAGTGTAATTCCTACGACACTTATGTATATGTAGTTTATGTATTACTGATTCTGAAGCAGTTACTATCGGTATTAAAGTAACCCTCAGAAAACTAAAAGTCGCACTGTTAAGAACCGTCGACATCAAATTTGATAGTTGTATCATAGAAAAAATGTTGATTATTTTATGAACTGTAATCAACTTTTCCTTTAAATTTTATTTTGACAAATAACAAGTTTTAATATCTGACGAATAACTCATAATAATAATCTTCACAACTCCTATACTGATAATTAACATGTGCTCACTAATGACTAGCTTCGTGAGGGAATTCTTGGAGTTCTAATGAGAAGCCGTGAACAGTGAGGCAAATCCGTGCCGGGTAGAGACAGGTGTCTACCTCAGTACGATGGAAGATGGTCGCGCGATTTCATGGATTGGTTGATGTTAGACACTAACACCATTGGATGCTGGCTCATTGGTTCAGTACGTTAAGCGTTCGCGCGCGGGACTCATGGCCATGGGTTCGAATCCTGCGAGCGGGATCGTTGATGCGCACTGCTGAGGAGTCTCACAATAGAACGGAACGGCCGTCCACTGCTTCCGGGTTACCAACGGTGGTCTAACATCAATCGGTTCATGATCTCAATCCAAAATAAAACATCCGTTCAAACTTTAAGTACTCCTAGAAAGACTGCGTACGATGAGATTGAAGTAAAAATGAAATTACATGTTGGGATTGAGAGGGAGTACATTTACTTGTCGGGAAAACATAAATGTGAAAGCAGATATTATTTATGGTGAATTAGTCGAAATATGATAAACATACAGTTTGTAAGTTTCATCAATCTGGTACTTCGACTAGCATTTTAGCCTTGAAACAGTCATTCAAATTCTTATTATTAGCATTCGTGTATAAATTAACGTTGATTATAGTATCATGAGTGTTACTAAATTCAATTCATCTAACTAAAGTATGAGATCGAAATATCACTTGGATGACTCTGATGAATTCCTATCAAAATGGAGTCCGATTAGGAAGATGATATGTAGTTGATATTTGAGAATCTATTGTTCCTAAAATTTACGATACTTACATTGATAATTAGATTTAATAGAACACAGCACTATGGGCTTTGCTTGGAATCTAAGATGTGTTTATGTAGGCATTAAGATTTTTAAATATTCTATGTGGCTGGGGAGATAGAAGAATATATGTGTGAGCATGTAACCATGCTTATGCATTAAATCAGTGAGAATTTTTCAAGACTCTCCAAATTTACCAATCCATGAGTAATTATTTGAAGAAACGAACCTGATATTGGACGACCAAACAAAAATAGAGAACTAAACAGGTTCATAATCTCAATTTTTGGGTGCGGCTGTAATTTTGTTGTATGGGTCTCAAAGGCGTTCATATTAATAGAGACCTTTAGTCGAGATAATTTTGGATATCTTGAACACAGTAATAAAATAAAGACTTTCTATTGATTTAAAAAAAAGTAGATCAGACTGATGCATATTTTGTTGAGGCATGTAATTATTAGCTAAACCTGTATGGTTAAATGAAAAATTCAGTCATGTCTTAAGACTAGTTAGCATGATATTTATTATCACCACTAGACTTCATAGTTCACTAAATGACTTACAACTATAAGTTAACATCCTTCTAAATAACACAATGATTACAGTGAATGTCGTAGTAACTAGAGTACTTCTAAGTTTCGTGTGTTGTACTATTTCCTATAATTAATCATTTATTAACAGTCATTTGTGCCGGTGATTTAAATCATTATTTATTTATAAAAGTGTAAATGTATGTAAATAAAAACAACATACTACTACGTCCATATGATTGTGGTGAGCAGCGTTCATCAAATCCAGAGCTTCGTCCAGAACGAACACTGTTTGCCTTATTTAAATAAAAATTTTATACAAAAAAAAGAAAACATGTGTATATTCAAAATAAATGAGGTCATGGAGTCAGTGGTTAAACATAAGGAATACAGTTTTATTTCAGTTATAATTTTAGCGCGCATATAAATCAACAAAAATGGTGATTTGAAAATGATAAATATAGGCTTCTAAATTTAACAGTGTGCAGTTTAAGACTACTTTTTTTGCGAAGCATTAGAAAGAAAGCAGATACGTGATAATTAAGTCGTATTTATCAAATAGTTTATTTCCAGCCAGAATGTATAAAAGTTTAAATAACACTTTAAAAGGATTCAGCAGTTTACGAAACGATATTGCTTCATGATAACTATCTTCACAACATGTAGATCTCTCAAAAGAACACAATAAGTAACAATCACTTACTGACTGATGATTTCTTTCTAAATGAATTTTCTAAAACTGTAACCTGGAACCATGTCGATAGTGAAATTGTTACAAATGCTACCATGGGATAGAATCACATTCTTACGGTTAATTGACGTAAACCTAGATATACCTAATTTAATCTCATGTGCACAAAGCTAATTAGTGTAAGGTGGTTGGATGTAGTCAGCAGGAAACACTAAATCCAAGTTTCGTGATAGTTTGTATGCTTTAACTAGGTATGATTGCATTCTTGAGGACTGGTCTCCTATAGATCTGTCAAACGCTATCTGAATAGTTCTGTTTAACGTCTCAAACAGTGAAGCTAGATGGTTTGAGTTCGAATATCACTGGAAGCATCAAACCGCTTTTTTCCAATTGCCTCATGCTACTTAAATTCACAACACGGCGAAATGTTGAGTCATTCATATAAGAGACTATGTCAAAACCTATTAGATAAAATTCGATCGGTACTAAACGACTAGAGAAATAAGATTTTAGTCACCAGTTAGTGATAGATCAGTCTTAGTGTTGATTAGTTATACTATGTGACGAGACAGTTGTTCATTTTATTGCATTACCTGATGAATAAATAAATAATATTTTTGTAATATCCCAATGAGTAGAAAAATTGGATTTTCTGACGTTTCATGACTTAGTGCAATTCACTTCTTCAGAGAATGAATAACCAAATCAAAATTAATCTAATTTTAAATAGTACAACGGAACAATAAGAATAATATGTGATCAATCAAATATATTACTTATTTATAACAACCTACCCAATGCTCAACTTATTCAAAATTATCAAATCAAACCTTGGTAATGATACCTACAAACTCATTACCTGATGAGGATTAACTTTGCTGAAAATAGCAACAGTTGAATTTACCATCAGAAAAAAACCAAGTCATCACTAATATTTAACTATGATCTTTGAAAGTACTTTTTTTCTTGTTTAATACATTTGTTATTTAATTGTCAATTTAATGTCTTCTAAAGTTGTTTAATATTTTACAAATTAACTATAAACAAATCAGAACAACAACTCAAAATTGATTGAAAATAATACTTTAATTGTTATAGTTTTAATTGATGTAAGCGAATGTGTAATTTATAGTTTCCGCAACATTGTTTAAATAATTGCTAAATAAAATCCTAATAATACATGTATAAGTATTTAGATATACTTTGAAACTTTTTATTAGTGTGCAATGCAAAAGCTTTGGTGATTCTATACTTTGTGTGTGCGTGTTTTCTTCAGAGAAAGAGAACTTTCTTTTCATACTCTGTTATTCAGTCAAAATAGTTTTAATGTATGTCTGTGTGTATTATAACATAAAAGCGTTTTTGGATTCTATAGAGTAATCTATTCACAGTTTAGTATCACTAATTGAATTACACAAAAAAATTCAAGCACATGGTTATATCGGAATTCGCATCTGAAAAAATGTATGTTTTTTTCCTTTGGTCATAAAGAAATTTGTTTGAAAAGGCAATGAATACCGAAAAAGACAGATGCATAGTCTTCAAGACTAGTATTCGTATTATTATCACTATTATTATTATTATTATTATTATTATTATTATTATTTGTACATAAGCCTATTAAATGACAAAATACTCTGTTACGAAAGGTGTTAGTAGCAAAATTTATATATATATATATATAACAGTAAGCAAAATATGCATGATAAAGACAGACTCACATAAACTGATATACACTCAAACAAACACATTAAATTAAACAAAGGATGTTTGCTGACGAATGACCACACAGTTTAATAATTAGTACTACCGCTAGCTATGTAAATATTTACATCTTATGATTAGTAAAAATTGCACTTAGAATATATTGTACAGTATCTATCATTATTCTATTACATTATTTATAATGGTGAATTATTCATTGAAAAATAAAGAATAACCATTTTTCATTTCATTAAAAGTAGGTTCGGTATTCCACTGCGTGTTTTGGCTTCTGACGTTGTGCAAGTGAATAGTAGTACCATTTACTAAAGTAAAACTTTACTCGACAAGAAATCTACCGTTTCCTGGTACCTGAAACGTCAACACGCACGGCCACCGCTCATGAGACGAAAATAAAGCGATAACAATGTTACATAATTACAAAGTTTTCTATTTAAAAACTACCCATTATGCCACTATTCAACTAGTTATAATAAGTATATATCAGTGACATATGAGGAATTCGATTGAAAACAGTTAGAATAATATACCTTTCAGTTCATAATACTTATAAATTATAGAGAATTATGAGTGTGTAATGATAGATATCCATCCAGAAGAAGGGTAAATAGCTACAGTTGATAAACACGCCTCCTTGTAATTTAGTAATCAGTATAGGTAGATAGCATATTACTGAACTCACGCAATACAACTATGAAAATTATTATAAAGAACTTTCTTAAAAGTAAGCGAAAAAAGGTTGTTCATTTAAAACTGCAAAACATTCGTTGTCTACTTATTACGTTAAAACGCCATAACAATTTTTGACGTTTAAATGTTGTGAGATATACATCCAGTAAGTGGCTAGTAAAAAAATTGAAAATGTTTATCTTCTTCTTTTTGGGAGTCGTCAAATGGTTGTATATGCACTTTAGTGGTAATTTTCACAACTAGACTCGAATACTTAGGACATGAAGAATACTTTAGGTCACCTCGTTGACTCCAAACAAAACAATCTTTAATACCTTCCCATCCTTTTTAGCGGTACATACAAATATAAACTATATGACAAAAGTAAAACGATGTATTCATATGAAGATAATTAATCATTGTAAAATTGACCTCCTTCTCATCTTACTGTCTTATACTTCGAATTAGTTAAATTATCACTGTCTTATCCAATCATTTATAACAATACTAAACGTCATAAGGTAAGTATTTTGTACTTCTCGGTTAAGCATTTTCTTACTAGAGTTAAGGATTTAATGGAAGCAAAATCCTTTCATCATGTTAATCAAATTTTCTTTTATAACTGAAGATTTCCATCGAATATAATCGATTATGTCAAGCAAGAATAACAAACATGATCGCATCAAGTGAACAAATGTTTAAAAATTCTCACTAATTACTAAGCTTTAATAATAATAATAATAATAATTAAAATTTGTCTAAACAATAACAATTACTGAGTGATTGGGACATGTTTCATGATAAGTAATAAATCTTGGGCTTCAATAATGTACATTTACAGTATTTCAATAAAACTAAAAGAAGGATCATCTTTTAAAAAAACAGTGAACAATTTATTACGCTCCAGCATATTTTATTCATAACGATTATCTGCTAACAATATTCGGAATATATTAACAATAATTAAAACATCAAATGTTAAAACTCAAAAGACTTGCTGAAATCAAATAAATTTAAATGTAAGATCTGATCGTTAACACTATTTTATTCAGTTTTCTAAACTAAGATAATTATGCATTTTTATTATAGATTAACTGATATTGTGGTGTATGCTACCGAGGTCGATAGATATGAGCTATAAAAAGTGAGATGTTTGACGGTAGAAGGTTAAGAAAATCGAAGAAAAGAGAATGATTAGTGTGGAAATGAAGGGACAATGAAGTCTGAGATGACTGCTTGACATGTTACAAATGAAATGTTTGCTGTATAGTTCTTAGATTTTATTAAAAGATTCTTTAATTTTGTATTCAAACAAATTTGGTTGTCCCGCACTTGCGTTCATGTTCACTACAATATCAGCTGATTGTCAGTTAATTTGAAAATAATTCATATTTGATGAATAAGGGATTCTGTCTTTGTTTAAACTCTTCAATGTGTTAATTCTATGTGTTTATATATATATTTTTTTCCTAACATGACTGTGACAGTTACATTTATCTATTTCATCATCGGACACGTGAATAAATAAGATTATTACCTAGAGTCACATGTCCATGACACTTATCAAAACTATCATTTAAAGTATCATCGTATGTTGGATGAAACAAGTAAAACAAATGCTCAAAATTTAACTATCAGTTACATTGAACAATAACCATTACAGAATGATATATAAAAAAGGAATGTGAACTTCACATGATAAATAAATAAATAAATAGATAATATGTAATACAATATATAGATGGTAATCTTGGAAAATATGCTTTATAAATGCTTCTTGTAAAATGAAATTCTACTGAAAGTGGGGACAAATGAAATGATATTATCATTTATTTAATTTCAAATAAAACAACATTAATCTATATATATATGTATATTTGTTTTAAATTAATTGCATGTATCCATAATATAAATATGTATAATAAAATCCTAAAACTTCAAAAGATACATATATGAATGCTATTTTACGGTTAGTTATAAAAGATAATTGATGAAACAAAGATATGTAGAGTAATTGAATGTTAAATAAAAATAAACTATTTGATTGAATTATTCATTTGTAGATATTACGCTTAAAATGAATTCCTAATTAGAATTATAGATGAACTAATTATGAGGATCATAACGTATTTATACATGTATGATTAATTTTAAGCAAAAATGTAATCTCAAATTTTAAAGGACTAATTTTGAAATTTTTCTAGAAAGCTTCACTGTTGAAAGTTTAATATCAGAAAACAAAACAGCTGAGATTATTTTCCTGAGCTACACATCCACATTATCAAGATCTAGGGCCTCAAAGTTGGTAATATGTAGTTTACTTGACATTCAATGCTCAGTGTCAATCTTGTTTATAGTTGTAAACAATATTCGCTCTTAGATATACGCTACCATTTAGATATATTGTGTACCCTGAAAATCCGTGAACAAATAGTTTGTTTTTATTCAGCACATTAGGAATAACAGTTATCATTATAATATATTCAAACCATTCTGATAAACGAAATTCAGTATGGTACGAGTATGGTTAGCAAAATTAAATGATCCTCAAAAAAGTCAATCGTGAATACCGTTTCATTTGTTGAGTATTGCTTTATTTTGCAAAACTCGAACTCAAATTATCTACAATATAGTCTTTTTGATGATACTCGTCTCAAACTTTTAAACGGTGTTTTCAGTTGAAACAGAACCTTTGAAACTACCGTTCTGAATATTTAATTCTTAAGGACACATCACATAGTTTAAGAAATATCAGCTTAAAATTAAATCACCATACTTTTTGCTTTATTCACTAGTTGAGAGCTTTGTTAAGAGTGTTCGAGGATACAGTGCAACTTTGACTGAAGGATATTTTGCATTACATTTACTCATTATTTGCATTCTGATATTAATATTTTAAATTAAATAGCTAAATATGAGTCAAAATTCATATCACAGTTGTTCGCTGTCATAACATAAACCTCAAACTTAATTCTTAATGTACAAAAAGAAACAATGTTCAAAATTTTCAAGACATCATTCATTTTCTCTCTTGTAAGTCTGAAATTTACTTCATTAAATGGTTTTGATTAAAGAAATAATAAAATTCTTAACATCTCATCTACAATTATAAATACTTGTTAGTAAATAATTTAATTTAATGCAAGGAATACTTCTGGTTTAAATAACTCATTAGAATTATTGATATATAAATAAAATATTAAACAATAACCTAATTTTATAATTGAATTCATGAGTTATTTGAAGCTAGACCATCATGGAAAACCTGTAAGCACTGGACGGCCGTTTCGTCCTAGTATAGATTGGTTGACGTTCAACATTAACACTGTTGGATGTCGGCTCAGTGGTTTAGAGTTTAAGCGATCGTACGCGTGACCGACAAATCCTGGGTTCGAATCCCGCAGGGCGGGATCGTAGATGCACACTGCTGGGGAGTCCCATACTAGGACGAAACGGCCGTCCAGTGCTTCCAGATTTTCCACGGTTGTCTATCTTCAGTTGACACATGAATTCAACTATAAAATTACTAAAATATCCACAAACCCCCCTTCTGATAATAACTAAATTGTTTTATTATATTTTTAGGGGATTATTTATTGGTCTTCTACAACAACAACAACAACAACAACCCAATTCTTAATAATAACTGTCGTTTATTAAACATGCCTCTTATCACGAAACAATTAGTTCAATACTAACAATTAAAAATAATACTTAACAATCAGAAAATATCAATGGACCATTAGAGTAAAAGCACAAAACTATAATTCCACATTAATTTAAAGGATATTTTAATTATACGCATAAAATTAAAGAAATAAAAATGTCGATGCACAAATTAGGTCTTATGTAATAAAGATATTTTAAATTGTATATTGGAGTAAGATATTGTTATTATTATCATTACGCTATTTGAAATTAAATAATTAAAATTAATATTATCATAATGTCTCAGCTGTGAAACTACTAATCAGATTCTGACTAATTGATTTTATCTAAAAGATTATTAATTGTAGTCACTTGTTCTTCTTTTATTTTGAACAAAAAACTTTTAGTGACTAAGGATTTTCTAATTTTGTTATGAATAGATTTTGATTCATAAACACATATGGAATGCTTTGCATAGTTTCATGGTTATTTTCATGAACATACATCATCCTCTGGAAAACTATTCAGAATTAAAAGTAGTCATTCACCATTATTTTCTCATGGTTCTATGACTATCAGCAAATAATGAGAGTCAGAAACGTCAGCATTTTTCTTTTAATAGTTTTAAACTAAGATAGGTTAAGTGTTAAGTGGTATTTGGTTTTCCAAATATACTTTAGCTGATATTAGATTGTAACAAAATTCATGTTTAAAGTACTTTCCATTTTGTAAATTATTTGTTTGGCTATTTTTCTTTTATAAAAGCTAATTGAATAATAATATATAAGTATTAAGTGAACAGTTATACATCCTTTAACTGAACATCAATATATTTTTAATATGAGCTCGTTGAAATAATCAGTGATTAATAACTATCAGAAGGAGTTTTGTGGAGATTTTAGTAATTTTATAGTTGACTTCATGTGTCAACTGAAGATAAACAACCGTGGAAAATCTGGAAGCACTAGACAGCCGTTTCGTCTTATTATGGGACTCCTCAGCAGTGCGCATCCACGATCGTGGATTGGTTGAGGTTAAACATTAACACTGTTGGATGCCGACTGGCTCAGTGGTCTAATGGTTAAGCGCTAGCGCGCGAGACTGACAGGTCCTGGGTTCGAATCTCGCAGGGGTCGGCATCTTGGTTGCACACCGCTGAGGAGTCTCATACTTGAATGAAACGGCCGTCCAGTGCTTTCAGGTTTTCCATGGTGGTCTATCTTCAATTGACTCATGATTTCAACTATTGAAATTAATAACTAGTTCAAAGAATTTCGTTTATCAATAGATCATCTACTTTATTAATAAATTCACTAGGCACTGAGATTAGATAAATGTCATTCAGAAAAATAATAATTAAAAAAATCACATTTTTTAAAGAAAAGATTGACAAATCAAAATTGAAACTAGAAACAGAATGATCATACAAATTATTGGAACAGAATGAAATAAAATCATGCATACAAATAGTGGAATGCACTTACCCACTGTAAATAGTAAATACCAAAAACAAAAATGAGCAATTAAAATTAAATGAATGAAAAAAAAATTAAAATTTTGATTCTTAAAATGGTGAATATTTAATATTAATGAATAGTATTTAACAAAACCACAAAAAGTCATGGATACTAATATAAAACTTTTTTCCTATGAATATAAAGATGCTTTTCAATTTTACTTTATATGTTCCAATTATTCATTCTATATTTGAAAGAATTCAAAGTAGATATCCAATTAAATGTTATTTGGAATGTCTGTTTTGATGATTAGAATATAACATTTCTCTGAAATCACAGGAAATATCAGCCATATTTAAAGAAGAGGCTTGTTCAACGGTTGCGTTTTAAGTAAATGTTTTGCATTTATATTTTATGAGTAATATGACTGAACAGATCATTGAAAAACAAGTATAATGGTCTGCTGGTCATTTCATTCACAATTACTCGTTTCTAGACGTTGACCAACCCAAAAATTTGGTTAAATATGACGATTATGCAGGAAGCATTTAAACTAAGTCAGTATTCTGAAAGCTCATGTGTATATACAGGTGGCTAGATGAGCTTAGATAAAGGCATGTTAGCGATGACCTTGGTTGAATAAGCAGTTGGGATTATGGTGAAAACTTCCCTTATACTTGTATTACATTTGTAGTTTTGATCTGAGATAGCATGTGACCTGTCTAGCTTTATTTGACAGTGTACATAAGTCTTACAGCATATGAAAGGAAACATCCAATCGATGTTTCATATTTGCTTTACTAACATTTTTGTCAAGTGTCTGTCAACCATAAAAGTGTGTAGTATACAAATAAAGATTTCTTCAGAAAGTCTACGAATACAACCATACAACTAACCACATTTAAGTATATCATTTGTTACAGACTAAATTATTGTAACTTGACAAGTGTTATAATAATAAACGAAGGTTATAATCCTGTATGAAATAGTTTATTTAAGTTGAATAATTATAATATCCGTTAGCAATTAGTGTATGTTGTGTCAAGATGTTAATCATATTGTGAACTGCGAATTCACTGTGTCGTATTATTAAGCTCAGAATTGCATTGAGTCGAATAAAGCTACAGTCGTTTGATGGATTTACCATAACATAAAACCATTAATTATTTTTGGGATAACTTGTATGCCTTTGTAATGTATTTAAGAGGTGAATTAACGTCAACGATCAGTATTAATTAGTGAGTTTAAAGAAAAGTAATCCTTGATCACTGTAGATATTTTGGTGTCATGATATCTGATACACCAGATAATCCTATCTGTGGTTGTAGGCGTTGTCTACTGAGAAATTTCGAAACAGAAGGAATACTAATTTTTAGTAGTTGAATTCATGAGTCAATTAAAGCTAAATTCTGATGTAGTATTGTACATCAAACCTGTTACACACATAGATATTCAATATGACTTTATAAATATGTCTTACTGATAACAATATGTATTCTAGTATATAAAATTTCGCTTACATATTCAGATATGAAAATCTAAACAGTTCTTATTTATTTGATAAATTTGACGGAATTCAGTGAAATCTTTTTTTCAACAAATCAGCCATCACTCAGTGTATAGGTATATAAAATTTCAAAGATATCATGTTTAGTAAATCAGACTCAAACATCTAGTTCGGTTAGTTTACCTAGATGATATCATAACTCATCAACAGTATATTAATTATAAACACATCTTTCATTGATGCACAACCTGTATTAGTTACACAACCTCATTTTGTCATTATTTACAAAGTATGGATCGATATTACAATTTTTGTCATTATACTATCATGGTCATTCACTATTCGAACTCTCTTGTTAAATATATATATCCTATCAGTTTAAAAGTAACATGTTTACAAGTGCAAACTATCAGTAGCAATAATCATAATACTAACTAATCTAACTAGACTAAAGAGTTATAAATATGATATTTTGTCATTTCGTTAAAACTATTGCAAATTAGTTCGGAACAACATATTACCTATACGTGTATACACAGTAATAATAATATTATTATGAATAATAATAATAATAAACTAAACTTTCTTAAATACATGGAAAAATTTACGTTTATATGAAGGATTCCATGACTCAGATGATTAATTCAATCATTAACTAAAAGAAGTAAATTGTTCATTAATAATTATTTAATTTAAAATAGTTTTGATTAATAACTGTTTAGTTTATATGTATAGGGAAGATTCACATTTACACATTAGACTCTATTTATAACAAAAATGAGAATCACTTTTAACCAATATTTCACCGAAAAAAATATTTAGAATGAAAACTGAAGTTCTTAACACAAAAAATAAAACGAATAATATATTGGATTATCAACAAAGAAGTTAATAGGTCAGTATGATCTGTTATGCTTAGAAGTAGTGGACATTTTTAAAAATTAACATTAACACACACAGAAACAATCATGAGAAGTTTTCTGTACTCAAATACAAATACAAGCACGTATTGTGTAATATCTACGTTTTAGATGTAATTTCAGCTATTTCATTAGACTAATGTCTTTGTTTGACTACATACTATTACAATAAAAGCTATACAAATATTGTCAGCAAATGTAATGGATTTTGTAAAAGAACAGTCAAAATGAAAATGCTTTTGTTTTGTCATGCATCAGCTAACCTCACTGTATTGTTTTGATAGTCTCAATGTATGTTGAGTCCACAAGTCATCTGGAAATGATGTGATTTTGCTTCTAATACGTTGAGCATCTGCACTGTATCTTATCTAGAATGAATACATATATATTTGTTTTTAGGTCAGAAAATGTTGTAAATTTTATTAAACGCGTAGACATGAAGAGTCATCGAATATGTGTTCATTTACTTTAAAAAATTAATTGATTTTAAGAATGGTTTATATGACTCCGTAGTCTTCAGTAACCATTACAGTGTACTGAAAAATGGATCATGACAGAACTAATAGGTAATCCAATCACTTACTAGTATACATTTGTATTCATTAAAAATAAATTGTACAGTCTAGGTGTCGTACTCCCTAGGACTAATTAACACAAAATATCTTCAGAAGTCTGAAAATAAACCTATACTTTCTCTGAGTTTCGACCGTATTTAGTTTATTTCCACAAATACGCCATACTATCTAGATGTAACTGTTTATTGGGTGATCCAGTCAGTAATTAAACCTAGTTTACTTATCCCTCTTGCTTCTAATAGCCAAAAACTTTAAATAATAGATAAAGATAGACCGACAGAAAGATAACTTTTTATGCGAAAAGTAAAATCTTGTTTTATTACTCTATCCAAGACATTTTGTTTAACAATAAACCGTTCTATATATTATATTGGGCTGTAGTAAGAATATAGCCTTCTTATACTCATTAAGCTTATAAAAGTGAAAGGGACTTGATGCAAATCTTTCTAGTATATAACTATAAATACAACATATAATTTGTGATTTTTTTCTTATCGCTCCAAAAAATACATCACCGAATTGTGTACATAGTCGGGTAACTGACTGACTGACTAACTAACTACTTTAATCTCAATATATACTTTCATTGTCTTTTGATAGATAGATTCTTATCCGAGTTTTGTTCATTTTGCCTGAACATGGGTTATATTGTGTTGATGACTTCTTGACGAAGAGTATTTTTTAAATAAAATAATTATAATTATAAATGAGACTGATCAAAACAATCATTTGAAGATAGTCCTAAATTTACTTTCAGATTCTCTTATACATTAGTAAGAAACGGGACAAAATACTTTGTCTTATTAGGAAAATACTTTTCTGTATTTCCCTATGCCATTCAGTTGAATAGCTTTCATAACTCGGAATTCATTAAAATATTTTTTGTACTTTTAATTAAATATTTCACTCAGTGAAGGAAATACATTTAAATGACCAGTCAAGCATAACTGAAAAATAAAAACTTTTATAGTGACAAAATAAATCCGTCCACCAGTACACTTTCTTATCAACAATCTTGTGCTTTCAAACAATCAATCAAGTGAATGGTGATCTCATAAACGTGTTTATTACAACCTACGAACAAATAACATGAACCAAACTAACATGGAATGTATTCAGCCGGTTTTTTAATAAAATATTAGGCTTTGAAGTATATGGAATTTGTTGTAAATATGCTTTAGAATTATTCAAATCATGGCGAAATAATACCTATGTTAAGATATTTTAGACAACGGTCAGAGAATTTCAATGACCAACAACAAATATAAGACATGTGTGTGCATTAATTCTTTATAACTTGAAAGTGTGTCTTTCTATGGTTTGTATAATTTCCTGTTTGAACACAAAATAAGCAATCAACTTGCAGAACAATTTGCTGAAGATTATTTGTTTCATTTTCAGATTTCAATTATCTCAGTCTCAATGGGAATTCTTGAATTTCGGGTTAAACAAATTTCAGTTCAATAAAAAATGTACATTCTATGGTAGATAGCATATGACTTAGTTAAATGAAAGAAGATCCTATTGTGTAATAAGGTGGGATATCATGATAAACCCTCATTAGTATAAACTTTTATCATATTTATTTTGTTGTTGAACTGTTGGGTAACATAGATATAAACCTACTAGGAGACGTCAAAGAAGGTCGACCTTGGGTGACAAGAGGCAGTCTGCAGGAAACCACGAACTCTGTTTTCTTGTTAAAGAGCATCTGTCTGCAAGTTCGTCTTTAATCTTTAGAAAATCAGTGCTTCTCATGATACTCAGAGCTGCTTCACTCAGCTTTATAGTCTTAGACGTTATTACTGAAAATCGGTCAAATATAAAGAACAGCTTTATTCACCTACGCTTGACTGTCAATCAGGTTTTAGATTTGAATCCAGTTTGACATACTTTGGCGTGGTTTCGTTGAATCTCAAACAAAGATTGTATCTATGTTAAGGACTGTCAGATATTGACAGATATTCAAGAGGTCATGAAGACCAGCTATTTTCAGACCTTGACCGTCATAACTAGAAATGATGCTCTAAATCCTCATCATCATTTTGTCATTTTCATATATGTCATTACTGCCATTATTGCTCGCTGGAAACTGTAAGTAAATACAATTTAGTTGTGACTGAATATCTTTTGCTTTGCTCTAACTAATACAGCTGTTTCGTAAGTCATTATTATAAACTATATAATAACCGATCATAATGTTAGGACAGTAATAGAATCAACAAACAATTAAGTAATAATTCTATAATTTCCGTGAAGTAATAGAAGTTGATTTTTATTGATTAAATATAGTCATAAACGTAGTTATATATTGTGTATGTTAAACATATTTTGTTAAAGCATTCTACAGAAACTTTATTTGTTAGGCGTCTCTAATAAAAGTGAAATTCAAAGTTGGCATTATCTACTTTATATCTATCAAGAGTCAAATTATTATGAGCACGAATGAAAAGTGGCTAGCAGCGAAATCCACGATGCGTTTCGTCCTGGTTGTGACTTGTCAGAGGGATATACCTCTATTCGGGAGTTGATGTTCACTCCGAGACTCGAACACAGTATTGTTCACTTTGAACGCGACAGATGATACTGAATTTGGGTTCCGGAGTCAATAAATCTGAAATGAAACTTCAACCGATTGACATGTCCCGAATAGGACTAAACGCACGTCCTGAATTTCAACGCTTTCCACCAACCACTTTCCTTTGATTGCTTATGAATTCATAGCAATATCGAGGCGATCCGCTCAGGATGCATACATTTGCAAAAGAGACGGGCCAACTGGAGTCCTAAACATCAATAGGAAGACTTGAATAACTAATACGAATAAGTCTATTTTTTCTGTAAACTTCCTGTAATGAAATAATGTTCATATACTTAGGAATAAATGTTCACTCTGATGATTGGTGTTATTTCCTGTTGTATTTCATTCTACGAAACGTTTAGAAGGAAAGATTTTAAATTATCTATACGTCTATCATATTTGTAATTTGGATGAGAAATAATCCAAAAATCTTTACGTTAGTGAGAATAAATTTCCGTAAATCAGGAGACTTCATCATTAGGTTCTTAAATTACAAAAATTCAAAATGAAATTTCATTTACCGAATAAATGTACATCAATTTGATTTACATATGTATTTTCATCCATCACAAACTTCTGTTTATCTCAACAATTATTTTCACTTAGTAAAAGTAATTTATGATAGTCAGTCTGGCTTGAATAAGGTAGTTGTAATAGGTGTTAATTTACTCAAGTTACCAGCTAAGTATTGGTCATCCTAAAACTTATTGATTGGAATTGAGTGTATATGTTTCTTTTTCTATGTATAAGTTTGAGATGCATAAATGTATTTAATATACTTTTGTGCATGGAGTATGATAATATCATGTCATTTTGATTTATCCTTTTTCATCACATTTAGATACTTACTATAAAAAACAATAATATTATTCATTTGGTCAAACCATCCTTTCAGACGCTAACAGATTTCTAGTATCTATGTATTTGAATAGTAAAAAGCTTTGAATGAAATTTCAAATGAATCAAGGGTAGATACCTATTTAATCACTTATTATTTATTAGTATATTTTAAATGTTTGTTCGAAATTCCAGGTCACTTTTGATAAAAAGAGACTATTTCTAGTCCTTAGTCCGTGGTTAAAATTATGTCTAGCTTGATCAATAAAAATGTCACGCATTAAAGAATGGTCATCAAAGTGATCTAAAGAAGACAACTAGGATTAAAGAAAAACACTTACACTGCTAAACATTCTTGTATTATTAGCTACTCTCAATAGTTCTGGTGTATCCGGAATGAATGTAAATGAGGTTGGCTTTGGAGTATGTCTACACAAAAATGAAAAGTAAATTGTAGGCAACATATTAGAAAAATAAATTTCCAGAAATATAAGTAAAGCTTTTTGACCTAAATGAACGATTAATTTATGAATACTATTTTCATTTGGAAATAGTTCTTGTCACGAAGTAGGATCTACCATTATATCACTAAAAACCACCGACCGATGAATGGATTTTCTGACCTACTTCGGATGTCAAGAGTAGTGTCCGCTAACTGGTTCACCTGAGGTTGAATCCGAAACACAACCATGTAGAATTTAAACCATCGACGTTTAGACCAGCAATTCACAATTCTGACACCAGCCTGTATCAGCATTTCGTAATGTGAACGATCAAATTTGAACTAACGCTAATGTGACTACAAAAAGATCTGAACATCCTGAGTTTTGCATTTGTATAGGGTTCTTGGTGAGTTTATTGGACTGTAAGAAGTTCGTCATTTAGTTTTCCACGGTTTTAGAAATTATCCCAGGTAGTGGCAGTTTGGGAAGAAAATTATCTTTGTAGACTCATTCAAACTTTGCTCACTTGTAAGAAACCGCAGTGTATATGTTTGACTTAGTTGCAGTATATAAGGTGGATATTATCTGGGCGCAAAACTGCTCAGGATCCCTTATAATCATCAATAATTTCTGTGACTTATTAGGACCAAACTTGCAAAAAAAATTGTTGAACGTTTGAAGTCTGTAAATACTAAAGTTATAAAGATAGTCATTGTTGTGATTTGCATTAATCTATCAAAAATTATTAACAATTGTAAGATTCAAATGAACTTACGCTGCACAATATGGCTTCTTATCATACCCACCATGATAGTTACATATGCTTAAGGCCATCCCACAGTGCTGACAACGGAAGCATCTTCTATGCCATACCTATAACGGTTGTGTGCACATAGGAAAGAGGGGAAAAATCATAAAGCAACAAAAAAATATGTCATGTATCATACACAGCGTATTCCATGGAGTTCAAATATGATTTCGCAAATTTAACTATCTTATTTATGTTAGAGATTTAAAAGTTTGAATTTTTAATAATCATTTTGAAAGGTAAGTTTGAATTGTTGAGAATGTATGTAAAAATGCATATATATAATTCATTTTGTTCATCATGCAAGAGATATTTATCAAACCTTGTGATCGTTCCTTTCCACCACAGCTAGCAATACTAACATCTGATGTGAAAATCAGTGATTTAGTATTTGTTTATTATTGTACTCATTTAAAATAAAGATCGTTAAAAAGAACTGGTTTACTAAACTATCAATTCGGAAGCATAGTAGATCTACTCATGTTAATTAATTAAGCACTTTGTCGGCTTTCAGCCTAAACCAAATAAAATAATTAATTGTATGCACCACTAAACCTTTTTACTGTTCAAACAACAGGGAAAGTTATGTCAGAACAAGCTTTAAAGAAATAAAATGCGGTGTAGTTATTCATTGATTATCGTTTTCTAAACACACAATATTTTATTACCTAGTTGTTGAATAACATCTTACATGGTTTAACAAATAGAATAAATATTACCATATGAGTAATATATGTTGATTTGTTGCTACTATACATGTGCAATATTTAGTACTAACCCTTGATGAAGAACATTAAACTCAACTTTCTAGTAGTTTTTGTGTAGTGATGTGTTAATTTAAACTGTGTAAAAGACCAACGTGCCCATAACTTAAGCATTCATACTAAGGAGTTGGAGCAAATGACTAGTAACTTGGGTTACTAACATTCACAATAAACTATCCTCCTCAAATAATTCCTAGGAAATATACCCAATAAACTACTAGCGAACATAAGCAACCAAAGTTTGTATTAATCCTGACAATAAATGCGGTAAACAATCGGTAATCTTGGTTTTCACCTGTTTTTATTTTAAGAACAGAATTTTTAATCCGCAGCGCTCAAAATGCTGAAATCGGCGTTAAAAAGTTGAGAGCTGAAGGTTTCAAGTGGCTGGCTTAGCAATATTTTAATCAAAATAATTCACTGAACTTTACCTGCACACTAATCAAGAAACGAAAAGTAAGATAAATCATAGAATAATTCAATTTTTTATTTTAAATGTCATCAAAATTATATTTTGAGTAGCGTTCAGAGTTTATTATGTTGCGAAATTGTCCAAACGGACTTATTCTGACTTTAGAACAGATTATGGTGAAGCGATGAACCCATTTTACCTTAGTATTTGAATGTAGGTTCGTGATTTACTGTTGAATATGTAAAAACTTTAACTTTTAAATGTACTTCGCATCCATTTATAAGATAAAAGAACAATAGGCGTATGTGATTCAAATAACTTTCTACAACTAGGCGCAGTTTTGTCTGTTCTTGCAGCTTTTTAACCGAATCCTTGATTTTATTTGATCGGACGAAACTGTTTTCAGAGCCTATATTATGGCGTATATTAGTCACGTAACATTTAACCAAAATGAACGAAAATTAATCCCCGACACATAAAAATGTGCATTACGTGAGCACAGTAGAGTTGTAGTGAATCAACTGACAAATTATTAGCTGAAATAGTCATGGACAACCGTGTAACCAATGAGGAAATCTTTTGATCTCTTTAGTTTGTAATGGGAATGTTTGGTCTGCCTAGGCAGTGAACAACTTACTAAGTTTATTTGCTCAAGCTAAAGGCCAACTGTCTCAAAAACATCCCATTCTGTTTAGCTCCCCCTATGTTCTGTATAATATAAATAAAACAGGAATCCTATGCCTACGACACTGACTACATTATAAAACCAATGATTATTAAAGATATTAGTCTATATATTCTCAAAATTTTCAATGAATGTAACTAGGTTTAAAATACTTGCTGGTCAGTCTACTGACTGAAACGTTTTTACGGCTTCTTTAAATCCACAAATTCGTTACGTACGATAAAAAATCCATCGTTAGAATACTCAATACTTGTATATTTCATACGTTATAGGAGTGAATTATTTCAGAAGGGTTCAAAAATATTTTCCTACTATATCTTGATTTCTACTGTCTAATTCCGTTCAGAGAGTTGATTGTAACATATTATGAAATAGCTTGGTGCAAACATAGTCTTAACCACTGTAAGATTCTTTATTATCCACTTACTCCAGATGACTATCTAATACATAAATAATGTTTTCTGCAGATATGCTTATGTTTTGAGAAAATTACATCAAAAAAACGTCTCTTTGAACGACTAAAGTTGGAAGAACTATGCTTGCACACGTACACGGCTTCACCATTGAGAGTGCCAATAAAAATTATTATACATGAAAACGCCAAGCAAATGAAATCTAGGGATTAATTATCTTCGAGATACAAAGTCGAGCATAAGTTTTATCCCGGTTAATGAGCAGATGTAGTTGCAACAGTCATATGAGATCATCAGATTGATAAGTCTTTATTTGTCCATAGCCACTGTCTCATTATTTCTAGGACACTCAAAAAATTTCAGTTCACCTTGATTTCAGTTTGTAAAAAGGATTTTATCGCGATTAATGTGACACAAACAAGGGTTACTCTCATCATATAAAAGTTTCAAAGCCTGTTTTTAAGTCTTGTATAATTTAATCCATTGAAATTATGTTTTTCGAAGTCCCAAATATTCACAAATCAGCTTCTTCATACAAAAAATACAGTGAATCTAGGATTCCACGAAAACGTATGTTTTGTTGAGTCCCATACATTTTTAGGTTTACGAAATAAAAACAATTGACTGTGTTTATTTACTTGATGATTGATACTAATGTTTGAAATTCAAAATGTCCGTATAAGAAAGTTTTAGGTAAATCTGACATTTTAGATCTCTTGAAAACACAAATCACGTTTATCATAACCTTTTAAATAGTTTATCTACTCTCTTGGTTTATTGTTCCTACGGCTTTGTGTAACATTAATAGGAATTAATGAAAGACGTTGGGATTAACACTAGCTAAATTCTTAGTGTAATGAATACAGAATCTTTCACTCCGTCACATCAGATAGTAAAGTTTCTTAAAGACTTTGAGAGCTAAAATCTGATTACGCTGCCTGCTGATTCAAAATAAAGCATTACATTTAAATGATTTTACTCAGGAGAGATTCATATTTACGATCCAGACATATGTATTACATAAGTTCTCTCGGTTTATTTATACCCACATATATGTTTTAAAAACATGGCAAAAAACAATAATGAAACTGAAAACAATCCACAAAAAACAACCAAAATGACTTTTTAAGACAACCTGAAGACGTTTCACTAACCTGATCAAAACATCTTATCAATTCCAGAGGATAAACGACTTCGCAGCAAGAAGCACAAACTTTATTTGTGTTCATCATGAATTAGGAGACTGGCTTATATGTTTTAATCAAAACTTTATTTATTGAAAATAATGATTTTCAAGATCTCCGAACTAAGAATGCGCGTTTTTATGTGCTCAATTCAGAAAAGTATACAATATGCATAAGACTAATTTAGTGAAACAGTCAAACATACGATTCAATAATCAATAGATTAGTCACAACCTAGTGTAAACTGAGTTATATCTTTGGTTATTTTTATTTGTAGCGTGGAACAGTTCTATAATTTTCATATCGTTCTGTACAGGTATTCGAAATACATAGTCAAGAAGAGATTGTTTCTCATGGATTTGGACTGAACTTCAGTACATATTTTAGGGGCTAACAATGATTTTTCATAGCAAAACAAATAGTTATGGATCCGTTTTGAAATGTCCTATAATTTCAGTGGTGTAGATATTGTGCATTAGTATATTCAAAAAAGTCATTAAACTAACCGATTAGATATCTGTATTGCTCTAAACAAATATCTAGCAGTCAGGTCACAGAATGTTGGACAGTTCACAGATCATCTTCAAGGCCAAGGCCAACCAACGTTCCACAGCTGGTTGTACGCTACGAATAAGCTTGTGCGTGAGTGGTCGCACTCTGTTTTTTGTACCTGCTTTTATTAATATATTTCTTTATCAACATCCTTTGTGCTGGACGGTCATGAAAGTAGCCATAGAACTTGGATGTGACGAAGGGTGGTCCACGTTATATATCAAGTGTAATGTGTGACATCGACGTTGACTGGTTAGTCGCACCATTTCTGTATAACTTGAGTAGGCCCCCAGATTGTTCCACACGGATATGTTCCACTCAACGGACTTTCAAATGTTCGTTGGAAACCAACAGAGAAAGGCTATGTTTCTTGCCTCTTGTTGCTGGTGAAGAACCTGGAAAAGTTTGGAAAAACTTTTTGCTTTCGATTTGAACAGGAAATGAAGTTAACTCGCGTACATAAATAGTTGATGAGTAAATGGTACGTAGAATCGTGGATAGGTATTGATCATATAAGATACCATACAACATGAACTATGAGGTAAAATAAAGAATGCGGCTTTTAAGAAGAATTCGCAACTTCAAAACATCATAAAGTTTACGATCCAGAGTCAAAGTGTGTCGAAATTAATTTACTGACCTTGGTAGAATATCTTTAGTGTATGAGAAATTATTTTAGGTTTGTTAATGGAAAAGCAAGTGTAGTTAATTCCGAAAAACTTTAATTGTTACGTCAGACGGTTTACACGGTCAATTCACTGAATACTTAATATCTGTCTGCTCGCTGAAATTTAAACATTTCAACCACTATGTAATATTATGAGTGAGTCTGATTGAAAGCAGTCACACACACTCGTTTTCTTGTGTGCTTGCAAAAACCAGAAAACGAATCATTCTTCTACAATGTCTGGTTCATGATCTCCAACATTCTTCAATGCGAGGAAAATGATGTAGCAGATGCATTACTGAGATTAAATATTGATATCTTTTCAATTTCTGGCATAAACTACCAAGATGTGGTAAAACTTGAGAAGCGCTCATAGAACAAGGAAAAATTTTGCAATGTGAGAAAACGAAACTCTTATTCCATAACATTCCTGTAAACGACAAGGACACCTTGAAATGTAATATCTCAGGTAAGACTCGCTTCGTGATACCTTAATACATGAGACCAAACGTTTTCCAACAATCGTACAACATATCTCAATTAGGTATAAATCAACGGTATGGCTCATCACAAATAGGTTTGTATGGTCAAACATAGAAATTTTCGAAAATAGGGCACAATAATTCATCCAGTGTCAGAACTTAAGAGTCCACTGACACATCATGCCTCTTGTGAGAAATTTTCCCTTCGCTAGCGCCAGGATCGACCACATTCATCTTGACATCGTTCGACCATCACTAATATCCAGTGGTTGTATGCGCTGACTAACATTTATAGACGGATTCATGAGATGGCCCAAAACTGTGACGCTGGAAGACACGTCAGCATCAACATTGGCAACCAAATCACTGAAACGCTGGGTTGCAAACTTCGATGTCCCAACAAAAATTCGATCGACCGTGGAGCCTTGTTTGAAAGTAAAGTGATTTAGCAACTCACAAACATTTTCGGCATGAAGAAGATTGGAACCAAAGCTAATAATCCAGCGGCTAACGGGATGACAGAACGTTTCCACAGACAGCTAAATGTCCCACTGACAGGCACTGGATGTGATTTCAAATGCGATGTCAAGCTTTCTCTGGTACTATTAGACGGTCGCCCAACTATCAAACGAAACATCGGTTGTTGTGCAGCTGAGTTGTTTTATGAAGGGACGTTACGTTTGCCTGGTGAACTCCTTGACCGTGCAACAGATATTCCAGCAAACATAACAAACTACGTGCAACAATTAGAACAGAAGATGGAATCCGTCAGGTCTGTGTAACCCCAAACCTATAAAATGAGATCATTCGTATCACAGAAATGATAGAGCCCTTGCAGACTCCTTACGACTGTTCCTTTAATATCGTCAGAAAATATTATAAAAAGTCGCAGTAGAAAGACCCAGTAAACATAACACTGTTAGCACTGATATAGTAATCCAGTGAATCTAGAGTTCACTGAAAAACAGAAAACATCATAATCGTCTAAATCGGCGGCAGAGCAAGCATTAAACAAGCAATCTGCAACAAACACCACTTCACACCGACGTTCATCACTAACAGAAACTACAAAAAGATTAAGAAGAAGAGTTAATGAGTAGGTGGGCATGTAGCAATCATCATATTTACCTAGACCGCATTCTGAGATTTTTCTTAGAACACAAAAGCTCCTTCTCTGTACTATTATCTTTATTTTAACAACCAGAATAAACAATTTAAACCATTTGAGCTGTCCAAAGGGAGAATTACAACGCTTCATGATTAAAGCTGAGAGCGGTACCCCTTCTGACAACAACAGCAATAATTTTTATAGGTATTGTAAGGTATTGTAGGAGACCGGAAGAACTATTCAAATAACAACGCAAATGAGGAGATACGACTTGATAGTGCTCGGAATCAGAGAAACCCATTGGGTTCAAGCAAGATAGAACAGAATAGGTTCAAAAGAGATGGTGCCGTGCTCCGGTCAAAAAGATGATAAAACTCCGCATACTCAGAGATTTGCTCCGATGCCGTTCAGAGAAGCAGGTCATACACTTATAGGATGGAAATCTCATGGATCTAGGATCATCAAAGCATCTTTCAAAACAAAGAAGGTGAGAATCACAATTAAACATATATAATATTATGCACCCACCAGTGATGGCAACGACGACGATAAAGATCCATCTTACGAGATACTGCAGTTAATCGTAGAGAGGTTCCCGTGAAAGGACCTGACCATCCTGATAGGTCACCTAGACGCCACGGTCAGAATGTACAACACCGGCCATGGAGATGTCATGGGACGATATGGACTGGGAGCAAGAAGCAAGTATGGTGGGAGATTCGCAATTCCATGTGCATTCAACAAATTGTTTATAAGTTGCAAAATGTTACCACACAAACACACACACACAAAGCTACATTTGTCTTACTAGATTACACTACACAGAACCAGACCGATCATATCTGTATCACTATAGAATTCAGGACTATGAGAGACGTGAGAACCAGGAGAGGAGCTGACATAACTTCAGATCACCACCTGGTTGTGACTGAGATGAAACTGAAACTAAAGAAACACTGACAGAACAGCATTATAAAAGTTCAGTACAGACTTCCTTCGAGATACTGACAAACAACCAATTCAAGGTAGCCTTCAACAGTAGGTTCCATGCCTTACATGGTCTACTAAAAGAAGAAGAAATTACTATGGAGGGAAATCGGATAAGGATAAAAGAAGCTATAATTTCAACGTGTCAGGAGGTGCTGGGACTCCACAAGCATCATCAAAAGTAATGGGTCTCTACCGGAACCCTGGACAAGATTCAAGAAAGTAAGTACAAGAAGACAACAATTAACAACAGCCGAGCAACAGCAGAGAAATTCAAGGCACAAGCTGAGTACATTGAAGCAAACAAGCAAGTGAAGTGGAGCATTAAAGCGGACAAGCAGGAACTTGAGGAACAGATAGTAGCGACAGGAGAAAGCTTCAAGAGATGGAAATATGAAACAGCTTTATGATGCAACGAAGAAACTGACAGGGAAATATAGTAAACCAGAGAGACCACTCAATGACAAGAAAGGTGAGACAACCAATGAGATTCAGGTGCAGAATAACACATGAAGGGAACACTTCGAGGAACTCTTGAATAGGCCAACTCCATTGAATCTAGCAGACATGGGAGCAGCACCCACAGACCTTCCATTATATGTCACTCCAATAACGATGAAAGGAACCAGGATGGTCACCAGACAAATTGAAGTGCGGGAAAGCGGCAGAACCTGACATATTAACTGAAGAACAAGAGTCAGATATAGATGCAAATGCAAACATGTTTCACGTTCTACTGAAGATTTAGGAAAACGAACAAGTGCCAATAGACTGTAAAGAAAAATAATTCATCAAGAAATTAAAGAAAGTAGATTTGAGTAAGTGTGGAAAATACAGAGGATTCACACTACAGTCAGTACCAGGAAAAGATTTCTACAGGGTGTTGCTGGACCACATGAAGAACTCAGTGGCCGCCCATCTGAGGAGGAAATAAGGAAAAGACGATGGAAGTAGTTGTTGGGACATACATTACGGAAACCATCAAACTGCACCATGAGGCAATCCCTAACTTGAAATCCTGAAGGGAAACGGAAAAAAGGATGTTCAAAGAACACGCTACATCAAGAACTGAAAGGAGATACCAAAAGGATGAATAGTAACTGAGAAGGATTTCCCAGGACAGAGTTTGGTGAAGAATTCTAGTGGGCGACCTATGCCCAATCCAGGGGCAAGAGGTGTAAGTATTCTTTATTGGCTACACGGATTTTCATTATACCCACTTTTTAACTCCATGCGATCCATTGATGTTATGTATATATATGCTTCAACACATACAACCTATTATTTCAACCTAACACTCGCCTATCACATTAAGTTGCACATTTATTTCAAAAATAAATTCCTATATTATTGTCGAACATAGATGTTGTTAGAAAACACCAATGTCCTGGATGGGAGCTTACATAGTAAACCCATTAATACTTATTATTTGTCTACTTGCTGTAATTTAATCACTTGACCCACTATGTAAAACTATGTGTGAGTATAATTGAATGCATGTCTGTATGTTAATATATCTATCCTCCCATTGGTTGTAAGCACAAATAATCAATAATCTATCCACCATCGATTTACACTCACACACTCGCTTCCCTGTGTGCTTGCGAATTTCATCAATTATTAGCAATACACAATTCCCACAACTGGTGTTCTAGCTTTTAAATAATCTCTAGTAAATTTATAAAACTACTAGGAGATTTGGAGTGCGTGAATACCCAGTTAACAAGATATTATTTAATGGAGTCAGATATATAGATGAAATAACCCCTACAAACTATAACGTGCACAATCATGCTAATCATCTCAACTACGAATTGATTTATTAACAATAAACTTTAGATTTACATCGAATAACCTTACTGGAAAAAGCTTGACTTCCAGAGGAACTAATAACAATTAATTCGCAACCGCTTCTCAAACAACAGAATCTACAACGTCGGAGACCCCTGTTGAAGTTTTCTGATGTTCGAAATATAAAATTTTACAAACTATCAGACAAGTCGTAATAAAATTTTTGATTCTAACTCATCCACCTCCTCTCAAAGAAGCCAGATGGAAGCTTGTAAATTCGTGCAGTATATTGTAGATTATGGTGCGAATTTCGAAAAAAACTGATCATCTTGATTTCATTAAAACTGATTAGCACAAACACTATATTCAGTGATATATTTCGCAACATAGAATTATCTAGAACAGTAAAGCACAGCCAAAGTAGGATAGTATTTAACAAGAATAAGCAATTTACTGATATGATCTTGCAAGTATTTTGAATGATTTCAAAGTAACTTCTAATTATAGAGTGATGTTACTCATGGAGGTTATTAGTGGTTCTATAGTAGAACACTCACATCTTATGGTGCGTATAATGCCACTCAGTCAAGAGTTAATGAGTCGTATTTCCAGCTGCGGTCAATTCACCACTTCTTTATCAGATCTACAACGTATGGTATTATTTAGATTGATTCTCTTTATAGAAAGCAGACATCAAAACCATCTTACTGTCTTTGGGATAACTAAGATATTTTAAATATAACGGAGGGATTACAAGTACAGTTAAAAAATATGTGGGTTTTAGATTACATTATACGTTGTAAAATAACTGTTATAGCACTTCCTCCATACGTTGGTAATTCCGCAGGTGGTAGACATCTATAACATGAAACAAATTCATGTAGTTACATTTAAATTTATATCTACCTTGATATGGTAACATAAACTGAATATATCCTAATTAGAGGTAGCGTTTTATTTCTCATATTCTTATTCAGAGACATGAACAGTTGTGTGTTGTTTCAGATAATTTTGACAAGATTAATAGTTCAGTCAGTTTGAAGCAAGTCAGACTAATCTTAATAACCGTTGAACACGATTTATACATTTAGAATACATTTAATACTCGCACTAAGACTGTTTACATTATCGAATTTCAGAGAAGTTTATACGAGCAATAATCACGGCTTATTGTGAAACTTAGCGAATAAAATTATGTCACAATTTTAAATAGTTGCTAGTAGCGGGACACGTAACGTACTTTCGTACTATTTAGGACTCATTACATAAACACGCATTTATCACAAGGTTGTCTATATTAAGACTCGAACATTGTATATCACTTTAAGCTTCGACTCGCTATGCTCTAAGCTGCTTAATTCAGATAGCCATAGACTCCTTTAATGAGTAAGGTAAAATCTAATCGTGAATACCAGCAACGGAAAGACGCAGACTTCTGTGAATAACCACAAACATTATACTCGTCTCGATAATGCTACTAATATATTGACTTCCTAAATATAATAAAACAAGAGTGAGCATTAATAAAGACGATCGAATGAAAAATAACTAGCAGTTCATTTTAAAATCATCCAATTCAGTAGTAGGTAGATTTGCAAGTGACATAAAATTTAGATATTAGGCTAAACCACGACCAATTAATTGAAGCAAGCGCAATTATATATAAAGTAAATCTGCATTCATTTATTTTACGTATATTATTCCATTAAAAGTCAAAATTATATAATTTTACATAAAGGCAATAAACTATATTCCAGGTTATTTTTTTATGCGTCATCAGAATGGAATGAAAATCTATGATATGTAACAAGGGTGCTGAGTTATGTTAATGAATGGCTACAACTTCATAAAAACGTGATTAGTAATAAGAAGATTTGGGGATAAACGGAAAATCACACAGCAGTCTACGTCGTATCGCACGAAGTACGAATTAATTACAAGAGACAACGGAATACAGTCGTGCTCCAGACAAAAATAAGATGAGAGTGAAAAAAGTAATCAACTGAATCAAATAATGAGCTAATTAATAAACATAAGTGACAGGCTAAATCGTAGCTATTGTATTTCCTGGTTCTTTGTATGCAACGTTAGCTGTCTCCAGCAGTATTTCTAATGATACATAATTCAATGCGTATATGACTATTAGGTGCCTTTATCACATCAAATTTCATTGAGTCTAAATCTGATGTCCAAATACAAGACGACTGAGAGAGAATTCCTTTCTATATGATGTTAGGCTGAGTAAACAACGAATTCTAATCCGAAATAATTAGGACAGTATCACCATTGGTATGTTGATGAAGCATTCAAGACCTCACTGCTTTTTTGTTCAGATCTACACAATTCATGCTATGAACTCCAATACCATTATTTGTTCGGTCAGCAGTAGAAAGACGAAAATACGAATCCGTTCATGCTCACTGTCAACAAATCGAACACACCGAGCCCTACTTTAAATCAACGAGTCAACATAAATCATTATGAACATTCAGTGGAGTTACTCATCCAAACACAGAAATTCATTGATGCTCGTAAAAATGAACTGGGAATCGGACTGTTCATCGTAAGGATAGAGCGATGGCAAGTAAGAAGGAAGTAGCAGTACAGCATAAACTGGACGTAGACAATTATGAAAACAGATCGATACTACAAAATTTATATAGAATACACAATCTGAATACGCACATTTAGACATCTGAATATGCTATATAAGTTTAAAAATATAAGTAATATTCACATCTACACTTTGCTAATAAGTCGCGCTTTTGTTGTTCATTCTCGATTTATTATGTTGAGTCATTCAATATATTAGTGGTAATATTTTGTAGCACTACGAAGTCTTGTTACTTCCACCTCTCCTTGAAGGATAACAGTCACATCTATGATTCGTTATACTTCGTTTGATGATATTTTTTTGGTTGCATGGATGACTTATAAACGCATTTTAACTGTGCAATGTGGTCAGAATTTACAGTGTTCTGGAGTTGAGTTATTGATTGACCTACATACTTCTTTTGATATACTGACAAAGTAATACGTTTCCTAAGAGCTCACTTTATGAGGCTGATGTAACCTGGAGCATAATTAACTGGGTTTGTGTACACGTATTGTAATTATCAGAGTGAAGTAATTCCTCCCACTAGTAAAAAACAATCAGGTTTAGTTCAAAGTTACATAGTATAGGTGATATTTATGTAAAGAAAGCTTTCTAATGGCATTTCCCTTCAAGCTACAGCTCTGTTTAGGGAATATTAAAATGTCACACCATAAACTACGATTGGAACTTTGTAGTTTATTCTGATAATTACTTCTAATTTTAAATACCTATCAATCAAAGTTTCTATTAAAAAACGGGTGCATCTGTACATCTACCTTATGGAGATAATAATATTGGGTAACCAATATGATGTACATCAATCAATTTCGTATATAAACGTATTACTATTAAAAGTATATATGTACATTTTCACATTCATTGAACAGGCGAACTATTATCCTGCTTTTGTCTTTGAGAAAGAATTTCATTTCTCCACTCCTTTAGTCTTGACCAACGAGCTTCTTGACGTGTTCGGGGTGCTAACCATGCATCCTTTATTATTTTCGTATTATTCTGGAAGTACGTTATTTGTTCCTCTTTATCTAGGATTTCTCTTAGCTTTTCTTTGGTTTTTTCAACAACTTTTTCAGATTTTAGCATTTTGACAGCTTCAGTATATTCTTTTCTCCGTTCTTCATCAAATTTACTATACAAGTCAGAAACTGCCTCTAATTCCTGCTTCATACAGTCTGAGTTATTAATTACTCCATTGAAGATAAACTCTTCGGCCACTTTAAAAAAGTTTGGTGTGGTACATTGTGATCCACCCTGAACACGCTGAAATATAACTATATATAGATGTTAATTTACTTACCACAAGTTCATTCTGCACTGATTTTACATCTGATACGCTTGGAAGCTGCGGTTCTCCTGGCTTTAGAGACGAGTCATCGGATCGGGTTTCACAAGTATCAACAATCCTTATTAACTTTTCCGTCTACAAATTGTTATGTTGATATATTTAAATCGTGGAAAATGACTATACTTACCACAATAGTATCGAATCCTCCTAACTGTATTGCTGAATCATCAATTTTTCTCAGTTCAACTAATAATTTGTCGCACTGTTCAGAAAGAGCAAGTCCGAAGATTCTCATCATTAAACGCAAACTATCCACATATTTAGATAGGCTATTCCATACTGGGGTAGTTTGAAAAAGTGAGCATCGACTGTTTAGTACATGAGACAAATGCAAGAGCGTATAACCAGTCTTCAACTTAGGGTGCTTTATATCGAAAAAGTTATCATAGCTTGGGTTTCTAACATAAGGAACCAATTTTTGTTCAATCTGAAAAACAGGAACAATTACATAAGAATGTCATCAGGGTTGAAAGAGACGAAATTTATGGAAATATAATTCAGAGGTAAATTTAACTGAACTGAGTTATCAGATTTCAGTAATCCTCCTGTGACGTGAGAGCATGCAGCTAACTTTCACCTATTGATGTCAGCAAGTTGGTTGCAAGTAAGTATCGAACCGAGCTAGCTTCTAGGCTAGCTACCATTCCACCGAAAAGCAAAAATGAGCATTGGTTGCAACTTGATGACGCCATAAAAAATGGCGATTAGAGCCGCTTGCAGCTTCGCGAAACATCCCGCTTATAAGCACTGGGTTTCTTCAGGCACCTTGCAACTAATCGAAACCCGTCGCTCTACTCCGGATGACCATGAGTTTGACCACAAACGAAGGATGTTACGTAATGAAATTGGGCAAAGTTTGAGTAAGGACCGAGAAGCCTGTTGGTCGGAGCGTGCTAATGAGCTTGAAGCAGCAGCTGCATCTGGTAACTACCGGAAGCTCTTCCAACTCGTCCGAGCCACTGGCAGCAAGAAGTCTGGTGTGAGCGAAACAATCTGTGAGGATGACGGGATGCCAATCACTAACATCCATCGATGTCTTGGACGATGGGCAGAATTCTTCGAAAGGCAGTTCAACTGGCTTGCTGCTCCGGCAACATCGGTCAGACCGTCCTGCCCTCCATGGCCGGTGATGACTGATCCACCAAATGAGGTGGAAGTCCGCAAAGAACTCCAACTCTTGAAGCGCCACAAATCACCAGGCTTAGATGACTTACCTCCGGCTTTTTTAAAGATGGTAGTGACTTTCTGACTAAGGAACTGATGACGTTATTTACGAAGGCCTGGGAGGTAGAGAGTGTACCAACGTCATGGAATGAGTCGATAGTTGTCCCTATCTTTAAAAAAGGTTCCCGTCGTTCCTGTAACAAATATCGGGGGATAAGTCTAATTTCGATTGCGTCCAAACTATTGGTTTCCGTCGTACTTCGTAGATTGTTCAAAACCCGAGAAAGATTGACTCACGAGGAGCAGACTGGTCTTCGTTTTGGTCGAGGATGTATTGATCATATCTTCACCCTCCGCCAAATGTCAGAACACCGTCATAGTTATAAAAGGCCAACAAGCGCAGCGGAGAGGTGGTCAGCGTATGACATGGTGTCGTGGCATGAAATAAATCCGCAAGGGGCTGGCTTTTGTTGGTCCTCCACGACTCCCTGACTGGGGTCCTAGAGATGCTGCAACACAGTGGCTAGAGACGTTTTCAGATACGGATCAGAAAAGAAGGCTAGAATATTGCCCGGGACGCCCGAACCGAAGCAGGTGAAATCATCACTACTAAGGAACTTATAATAAACGATGTCTTTAACAAGTTTATCCGCCTTGAGAACTGATCTAGTTAGAGTAGCTATGCACTAAAGCGATTACTTATAGTCTCTGTACTTACAACTGCAGTCTTTGAAAAAGCTTTATCATTTATGAGAAACACATTTTCATTCAATATTTGGGCTAGCAAGTGATTACATAGATAGCATTTGGTTTGTTATTTCTAATGAACAATGAATGCCAGAAAAACCGATGTCAGTCGGTGATTAGAAAAGTAGTAAAATCAATACACTTATATTTGCACTACTCCAATTACTAATTTCAGCGCTAATAAACACTAGAAATCCGTGTCTCTAAGTGAAAGAACCTGACAAACATTATTACTCATCAACTTTTTCTTATCTAGTTTAAAAAGAGCTATTCCTAATAAAGCTTTCTCAAACGGAGTTTTTATTTACAAATCTGATACCTTACCTCTTTGTCATCGGCCGGTTCAGATTCTTTGACCACGTACGAATCATGTTCTATTGACTTCATGCATGAAAAAAGTGAGGTAGCAAGGACAAGTGGTCTAACATTCTCTAAGCTGAAATATTCCTGAAGGCAGAGTTCCCAGGAAACTGCAATAGCAGAATTCCATTCACCTTTTCGTAAAAACACGTCCATCATGAGAACTGCAGAGGCAAAATCTACAAAAATTCCTGTTTTTGACTAAAAATTAAGCAGTGCAAAATATTCATACTCTACATTCGATTAATTTTAGTAATCTGTCAACTTCTCGGAAATTCAAATAGCCTCGAATAAACGCATGAGATGTTGAATCCCTTACGTCCACCGCAGACTGAGTATTCATATAGCTTTATATAAGTAAGGAAACGGACTTCAAACCTCATGATGACTTCTTCAACAAAATCTAAGGACTTGACATCTAGTTCATCTACTTTATTTGCGAACTATTATTACAACAATTAACAGACAATAAAGCTTTACTATGTCATAGTCCAATGGTGACACGACTTTTCCAGAATTAATTTTTTGCAGTAATTTTACACCATGATCACCTATGGGTTTTAGGAATTTTGCTGTGGGACTTACGAGCTGAAATATTTCGGAAAATATCACTAGAGAGCCGAGCGTTCCAAATATCAACCGAAGCATACGAATCAGGTATAAAATATCGATACCATAACTTTAGGCCGTATTGAGGCTGTTTTCTAAAAAAAGTACAAGTATAGTAAGGCCATATCAACCGGCTCATTGAGCAGAGTGGCCTTGGAGCTACAACGAGTCTTTTGTACTACACGCTAGGACATCGAGATTATATGTACAATTGCTATCACTGCTAATGACGTACAAGAGGCTGGATTCTCTACGTTAATTGTTGGGATTGAGGTCTCTAGTTGATTGGAATTTTCTGTGAGAACGTCAGAAGATAAGGCTTCGATCACATAATAAGACACAAAGTTCTATAGGTACTATAGTGCCTGACGATTCAATGATGAGTGATTTGCTTTCGAGATTTAGGACTTTTTGAAGTGAAATAGTACATTTTATGTCTTGAGGGACATGCAAAATTACAGCATTTCATGTGCGAAAATACCAATAAACAATTTAGAGACCTGCCAGGTCATTTCTAGTCTAAAGATGCAACACGCATTCTGAGTTTGACAACACTGGCAACACCGAAACATGCCAACTTGGTGAATTCAGTAGTCAGAAACGCGGGGGCTCGAAGATACATTTGATAGAATATCAATATATCGAGAAGCGACTAATATAAGCTGGCTAGCGGTTGTAGGAGTAGTGAAGCACAGCGTACTCACTGGTAGTCTAATGCGGACGCACAACTGAGAGCCTGCAGCTGGATGAGTCCAAAAAAACTAATGATGTCATCATAAAATGTCGAAGATTTACAAAGCTGTTGATTATAGGGATTTGCTTACCGTTGCAAGTTCTTCTGTATGGCCGGGAGATAGGTTTAGTTTAACTAGTCCTTGATCTTTCGATAGATTTGCGATTCCTAAAATCAAAATATTTATGATCGTTTGAATCTCTTCCAACACTTCACTGGCTTTTTTATGTAGGGTCTGTATGTTCAAATGTATTACTCATTTATAGGTTCAACGAACACAGTAGAAGAAGTCCAAAAGTCCTGGACATCTACTTTTTCATAGGCCCTATTAGTTGACTGCAGAGTGAAGATGTCACAGGTATTCAGTGTTTGACAACGCTTCTACCAGTAACACCTTCTAATATATTTCGTTCCCACCCAGAGAATTCAAAAGACAGAGTCGAGGAGATCGGAAGAGTGTATTTGGCGATTACCAATATATCAGAATCCTCTGATCTAATCTGGCTAGCGATTGCGGTTGATGTTGAGCACAGCGTTACCACACGTGATCTGGTGCGGATGCATGACCGAGTGCCTTCAGCTAGATGAGTCCACTAAAACATATGGTCAGCATCCATTGTCGAAAACTTAGAGCTATTTATTTTGGGGATTTATTTACCGTTACAAGAGTTTTATAAGTTTAGAAAGTCATTCTGCAGCGGTGTACAGATGGTTCAAGGCATGACTGACAATTAATCTTAGATCAACGGCCTGTGCACTTCACTGAGCACGATCTTACGATTAGAAGACTTTAAGTTGATCAAAATTCTTTGATAATTATTCATCCATATAAGTACGTCACCTGCCAATCCCCATGCCTCTTAACTTGTATAACTGTGTGTTATATGAGACTTCGTGAAAAACCTTACTAAAGTCAATCAAGTCTGAATCTGCAGATAGCTTCTGACGTTTCAAAAATGTAACTAGTAAGTTCGTGATACATGATTATCTCATACTAAACACATTCTACATTTCAGAGGGAAACAAGTTCTCACCTTGATACTTAAACAACTCCTTGCAAATAATATTATCTGTGATTTTGACAGATACGGTAGTTGAATTCATAGGAAGGTAGTTCTTATAATCTCTCCCAATTTGTTTGGTGAACAGAACCTACTATGTTGTTCTTCAAGTCACCTGGTAGACTTGTAGTGGCATTGGACAATAGCCACACAATCCACAAAGCTGTGAACATAGACTATCTCATGTCACAAACATGGAGCATATCCGACGACGAGCCACAAAATCAGTTCGGGGACTTAAATTCAAACCTTATGAAGAGCGCCTCCAAACACTTGACTCTTACTCATTAAAAAATAGGTGTCTTTGGGGTGATCTGATGGCTTACAGTATCTTTAACACTTCTAAACATCCCCTTAAGCACCTACTTAAGCTAAGTCCGGATACAAACCTAATAGGTAACACCAATAAATTGGAGATACAACATAGCAGAATGGGCTGTAGATACAAATTCTACTCCTTAAGAGTACTGGGATTCGCTGCCGACTGAACTAGTCCAAACGGCTTCCCGTGATTCCTTTAAGAGGAAACTTGACTATTTTCAAGGACTACGGATAACATCTTAATATGAGTTACCAATTTCATTTTTTTCTAATCTATTATAGTTTATATACCTAGGTTCCTGCCTGGAGGTATTGGTGATCCTGTAATGGCATTGGACCATAACCACACAATACTCAAAGCTGAACATGAGACAACTCGGAAAGTAGATATTCAATATTTAACACGGAGAAATACCTAACGATGGAGAAAGCGCGAACAATGAGTTGAGTGAATTAGAGTTGATCGAACGGCATGGCTTGGCCATGCAGGCGTGGTCCCTGCTGAATGTTATCTTATTTCTTCTATTCATATTAAATATATTGTTCTTTCTCTAGCCTAACCTTGTTCTACATCATGTATTGGTAATTGATACGATACAGTGAGTTGGCGTAGTCGATGGTGTGACTTCCACGTAAGATCTTATAGATTAGGCAGTTATATCATGACAAATCTACAAATTTAGGATTGGGTCTATTATTAGAGCAGCACTAATATCATAGTAGACCATAATTCTACATTGGTAAGCCCGACTAAAGAAGCGCAACCTATTACAAATAATCCTTATTTCCACTTTAAATTTCTCGATCGATTTTATATTTATGTTAACGCAGTATTCTATTTGCCCTCTGATTAATCCTCACAAGTATTATCATAAGGTTATATTGATTAGCTCTCATGACATACTAGCTCAAGCGATAATAAAAACTGGTCGCCTATATTAAGTAATTAGCTTTGATGGTTCGTTGACAAGCTATAATAGCATTTACATGCTTCAGCGACATAGTCTTGTTTAAACATCAAGCTCTAGCAAATATGACCTGTAAATAAAGTAAATATACGTTGACTAACAATGCAGTCAAGGACTAAATAGTTATCTCGATGTAGTTCTCAGTGTTCCTTCACTAAACACCTCATCCTGTTTTAAACAATGTACTATCCTGTAATATCTTTTCTTTCGACCACTGCCTGCCTAATTTCATATTCTCGAGTTCCATTGCCATACAACAAGGATGACACTATTCCAAAAAAGTACTGTGAGTTCCAGCTATAAGTTTTCTGCAATCATGAGGTCATTTTAGATGGTCCGTTCAATGACAACCACACAATAATCTGGATTCATTCAATTGTTGTGATCCGAGCGAGTCCCAAAAACTTCAACAGCATCAAGCACCCTGGAATTAATTGCCATACTGCATGTTTTATTCTGGATGCATTCGGATCATTGCTACTCACGAATGGCGTTATATATGTTGTCCACTGAATAATATAATTTTCAAAAATAATCCAGGCAAGTTCAACAATTTTGCTGGATGATTTTTTGTACTTAACATGTATATATATTTTCCAGCTGCTTTTGCCACATAGTGTATGTAACTTCTTATGTAATGTTTATAACGCATCATATTCCTGCCTGAAGTTTCATAAGCAGTCGTAACTTTAGAACCATTATTCTGGTCATGTTCATTATTTTTAAATTGTCATATACGTCAACAACCTGCATGTTAACCTGGCCCGTACATACGTTGCACTATATCTTCACGTCTTCTAAATTTAGAAATCATCTGAATCGCTTCTAACATTTATCAATAAGCCCATCATAGTCGTTGTTACTTTACCTATTTGGGTTTATGGATTGGTTTATCATATTAGCAGCCTAAAATGCGGACATAGTTTAGACAATAAGATTACAAATTTAGGTACTTTCAACTGCACTAGTAAAATAACTAAATCCGCAGGTAGCTTTTGTCTAAACAAACGTTTAAAATCAAAACTCCGGAGCCTATTAGAACTAACACTAAACGAATACTTCTGAATTAAAATTTATAATATAATTAGGCATCTCGAATTCTTTAACGTTATAAATTTCTGATAATTTCGAATCACCTAAAACAACAATACCTATTTTTCCACTGACTAATCCTCAATCAACACTATAACTAGTTAAACATAGTTTCAGAATATCGTCGTAAAGAATTTCATGACTTGACAATCACATAATATGACTGATAAAATTAATGAAACTATTAACGAAATTGGTCAACAAATTGACTTATCATTATCACTAGTGTTGTTTTTCTTTTATCGTCATTCACTACAGATGATTACAGTATGTTTCCCTATCAGTTGCTCATTCAGTAAATATCTCAAAACCTTGTCAGTCTAATTGATGGTTTAGCGACACAATCATGCATGCAAATAATCAGTGCAAGCAGTCGAGCAAATCTCCTGCAGACTGAAAACATCAACGTCGACTTTACCCCATTACTGGCTAAGGTTCAAGCCATTATCATAGACATGAGTTGGGAGTGTACTCATCTTGGTTATAACCTATGTTCTCGCTGATAAACAAATGAGCATCACTCACTGTTAATCATGTAAAAACTTATTTAACCGAATACATCTTGCAGCACCACATCACCTAGTGATGTGACACATAGACTTAACTGATTGCAATAACTTATAATCATTATATCTCAACTGAATCGTATTCCACCTTATGATAAACTGTATACTTGCAACTAATTTGTATTCATCATCAGCCGTCAGGTATAAATATAAATAAATAGTCTATGGCAACGCAGAACATTGAGTCTAGAGCACGTCTCTTACGAATAACTCATGTTTAAAGGTTTGTTCTTAGTTATATGTCCAAAATTCGTATAATTATCACCTTTCACGTATTTGATTTTTTTCATAACCATTCATGTGTATTAGTAATACTACTAAATTTCTAACACGGTCAAGTAGAAATGAGGTCGAGAAAATCTCCCTGTACCTAAACAAACCGTATCAAACGAACTGGAACACTAGTTGGAATCCTTCTCCACGGTAATACTTTTGTTCCTTCAGTTAGCCTACTAATACAGATACAACTGGAAATCAACACATATGGGTAGGTTACCGGCATAATCGTTATTTGATTTCATAATTTAAACCAAAACTAATACCAATATTAACATTTCTACAACATTCATTACTATAATATTTCTAAACACAAAATACTTACTACCTATACGTTAAGTTACTAACCAACGGCTATTAGCACACATCGTTTTATTATCATTATTATTTTTATGCCATTCTTTATAGTTCAAATAAACTTCACCCAAATTTTCATTTCAAATATGTTTAACATGAAGGCAGATACTTGAAAATTATTACATGTATTACTCGACCAGGTGCTGCTGCCTTCTTTTTGATTTATCTTTCAGCTTATCATTACCCGGGGGATTCTTACTAGTCTTGGTAACCTCCGGCGCGCGACGATCCCATCCGATTACGTATTGAACCAACACCACGCTGATTCTGGCGAGGGAGTCGTGTAGTGGCATTGGACCATAACCACACAATACTCAAAGCTGAACATGAGACAACTCGGAAAGTAGATATTCAATATTTAACACGGAGAAATACCTAACGATGGAGAAAGCGCGAACAATGAGTTGAGTGAATTAGAGTTGATCGAACGGCATGGCTTGGCCATGCAGGCGTGGTCCCTGCTGAATGTTATCTTATTTCTTCTATTCATATTAAATATATTGTTCTTTCTCTAGCCTAACCTTGTTCTACATCATGTATTGGTAATTGATACGATACAGTGAGTTGGCGTAGTCGATGGTGTGACTTCCACGTAAGATCTTATAGATTAGGCAGTTATATCATGACAAATCTACAAATTTAGGATTGGGTCTATTATTAGAGCAGCACTAATATCATAGTAGACCATAATTCTACATTGGTAAGCCCGACTAAAGAAGCGCAACCTATTACAAATAATCCTTATTTCCACTTTAAATTTCTCGATCGATTTTATATTTATGTTAACGCAGTATTCTATTTGCCCTCTGATTAATCCTCACAAGTATTATCATAAGGTTATATTGATTAGCTCTCATGACATACTAGCTCAAGCGATAATAAAAACTGGTCGCCTATATTAAGTAATTAGCTTTGATGGTTCGTTGACAAGCTATAATAGCATTTACATGCTTCAGCGACATAGTCTTGTTTAAACATCAAGCTCTAGCAAATATGACCTGTAAATAAAGTAAATATACGTTGACTAACAATGCAGTCAAGGACTAAATAGTTATCTCGATGTAGTTCTCAGTGTTCCTTCACTAAACACCTCATCCTGTTTTAAACAATGTACTATCCTGTAATATCTTTTCTTTCGACCACTGCCTGCCTAATTTCATATTCTCGAGTTCCATTGCCATACAACAAGGATGACACTATTCCAAAAAAGTACTGTGAGTTCCAGCTATAAGTTTTCTGCAATCATGAGGTCATTTTAGATGGTCCGTTCAATGACAACCACACAATAATCTGGATTCATTCAATTGTTGTGATCCGAGCGAGTCCCAAAAACTTCAACAGCATCAAGCACCCTGGAATTAATTGCCATACTGCATGTTTTATTCTGGATGCATTCGGATCATTGCTACTCACGAATGGCGTTATATATGTTGTCCACTGAATAATATAATTTTCAAAAATAATCCAGGCAAGTTCAACAATTTTGCTGGATGATTTTTTGTACTTAACATGTATATATATTTTCCAGCTGCTTTTGCCACATAGTGTATGTAACTTCTTATGTAATGTTTATAACGCATCATATTCCTGCCTGAAGTTTCATAAGCAGTCGTAACTTTAGAACCATTATTCTGGTCATGTTCATTATTTTTAAATTGTCATATACGTCAACAACCTGCATGTTAACCTGGCCCGTACATACGTTGCACTATATCTTCACGTCTTCTAAATTTAGAAATCATCTGAATCGCTTCTAACATTTATCAATAAGCCCATCATAGTCGTTGTTACTTTACCTATTTGGGTTTATGGATTGGTTTATCATATTAGCAGCCTAAAATGCGGACATAGTTTAGACAATAAGATTACAAATTTAGGTACTTTCAACTGCACTAGTAAAATAACTAAATCCGCAGGTAGCTTTTGTCTAAACAAACGTTTAAAATCAAAACTCCGGAGCCTATTAGAACTAACACTAAACGAATACTTCTGAATTAAAATTTATAATATAATTAGGCATCTCGAATTCTTTAACGTTATAAATTTCTGATAATTTCGAATCACCTAAAACAACAATACCTATTTTTCCACTGACTAATCCTCAATCAACACTATAACTAGTTAAACATAGTTTCAGAATATCGTCGTAAAGAATTTCATGACTTGACAATCACATAATATGACTGATAAAATTAATGAAACTATTAACGAAATTGGTCAACAAATTGACTTATCATTATCACTAGTGTTGTTTTTCTTTTATCGTCATTCACTACAGATGATTACAGTATGTTTCCCTATCAGTTGCTCATTCAGTAAATATCTCAAAACCTTGTCAGTCTAATTGATGGTTTAGCGACACAATCATGCATGCAAATAATCAGTGCAAGCAGTCGAGCAAATCTCCTGCAGACTGAAAACATCAACGTCGACTTTACCCCATTACTGGCTAAGGTTCAAGCCATTATCATAGACATGAGTTGGGAGTGTACTCATCTTGGTTATAACCTATGTTCTCGCTGATAAACAAATGAGCATCACTCACTGTTAATCATGTAAAAACTTATTTAACCGAATACATCTTGCAGCACCACATCACCTAGTGATGTGACACATAGACTTAACTGATTGCAATAACTTATAATCATTATATCTCAACTGAATCGTATTCCACCTTATGATAAACTGTATACTTGCAACTAATTTGTATTCATCATCAGCCGTCAGGTATAAATATAAATAAATAGTCTATGGCAACGCAGAACATTGAGTCTAGAGCACGTCTCTTACGAATAACTCATGTTTAAAGGTTTGTTCTTAGTTATATGTCCAAAATTCGTATAATTATCACCTTTCACGTATTTGATTTTTTTCATAACCATTCATGTGTATTAGTAATACTACTAAATTTCTAACACGGTCAAGTAGAAATGAGGTCGAGAAAATCTCCCTGTACCTAAACAAACCGTATCAAACGAACTGGAACACTAGTTGGAATCCTTCTCCACGGTAATACTTTTGTTCCTTCAGTTAGCCTACTAATACAGATACAACTGGAAATCAACACATATGGGTAGGTTACCGGCATAATCGTTATTTGATTTCATAATTTAAACCAAAACTAATACCAATATTAACATTTCTACAACATTCATTACTATAATATTTCTAAACACAAAATACTTACTACCTATACGTTAAGTTACTAACCAACGGCTATTAGCACACATCGTTTTATTATCATTATTATTTTTATGCCATTCTTTATAGTTCAAATAAACTTCACCCAAATTTTCATTTCAAATATGTTTAACATGAAGGCAGATACTTGAAAATTATTACATGTATTACTCGACCAGGTGCTGCTGCCTTCTTTTTGATTTATCTTTCAGCTTATCATTACCCGGGGGATTCTTACTAGTCTTGGTAACCTCCGGCGCGCGACGATCCCATCCGATTACGTATTGAACCAACACCACGCTGATTCTGGCGAGGGAGTCGTGTAGTGGCATTGGACCATAACCACACAATACTCAAAGCTGAACATGAGACAACTCGGAAAGTAGATATTCAATATTTAACACGGAGAAATACCTAACGATGGAGAAAGCGCGAACAATGAGTTGAGTGAATTAGAGTTGATCGAACGGCATGGCTTGGCCATGCAGGCGTGGTCCCTGCTGAATGTTATCTTATTTCTTCTATTCATATTAAATATATTGTTCTTTCTCTAGCCTAACCTTGTTCTACATCATGTATTGGTAATTGATACGATACAGTGAGTTGGCGTAGTCGATGGTGTGACTTCCACGTAAGATCTTATAGATTAGGCAGTTATATCATGACAAATCTACAAATTTAGGATTGGGTCTATTATTAGAGCAGCACTAATATCATAGTAGACCATAATTCTACATTGGTAAGCCCGACTAAAGAAGCGCAACCTATTACAAATAATCCTTATTTCCACTTTAAATTTCTCGATCGATTTTATATTTATGTTAACGCAGTATTCTATTTGCCCTCTGATTAATCCTCACAAGTATTATCATAAGGTTATATTGATTAGCTCTCATGACATACTAGCTCAAGCGATAATAAAAACTGGTCGCCTATATTAAGTAATTAGCTTTGATGGTTCGTTGACAAGCTATAATAGCATTTACATGCTTCAGCGACATAGTCTTGTTTAAACATCAAGCTCTAGCAAATATGACCTGTAAATAAAGTAAATATACGTTGACTAACAATGCAGTCAAGGACTAAATAGTTATCTCGATGTAGTTCTCAGTGTTCCTTCACTAAACACCTCATCCTGTTTTAAACAATGTACTATCCTGTAATATCTTTTCTTTCGACCACTGCCTGCCTAATTTCATATTCTCGAGTTCCATTGCCATACAACAAGGATGACACTATTCCAAAAAAGTACTGTGAGTTCCAGCTATAAGTTTTCTGCAATCATGAGGTCATTTTAGATGGTCCGTTCAATGACAACCACACAATAATCTGGATTCATTCAATTGTTGTGATCCGAGCGAGTCCCAAAAACTTCAACAGCATCAAGCACCCTGGAATTAATTGCCATACTGCATGTTTTATTCTGGATGCATTCGGATCATTGCTACTCACGAATGGCGTTATATATGTTGTCCACTGAATAATATAATTTTCAAAAATAATCCAGGCAAGTTCAACAATTTTGCTGGATGATTTTTTGTACTTAACATGTATATATATTTTCCAGCTGCTTTTGCCACATAGTGTATGTAACTTCTTATGTAATGTTTATAACGCATCATATTCCTGCCTGAAGTTTCATAAGCAGTCGTAACTTTAGAACCATTATTCTGGTCATGTTCATTATTTTTAAATTGTCATATACGTCAACAACCTGCATGTTAACCTGGCCCGTACATACGTTGCACTATATCTTCACGTCTTCTAAATTTAGAAATCATCTGAATCGCTTCTAACATTTATCAATAAGCCCATCATAGTCGTTGTTACTTTACCTATTTGGGTTTATGGATTGGTTTATCATATTAGCAGCCTAAAATGCGGACATAGTTTAGACAATAAGATTACAAATTTAGGTACTTTCAACTGCACTAGTAAAATAACTAAATCCGCAGGTAGCTTTTGTCTAAACAAACGTTTAAAATCAAAACTCCGGAGCCTATTAGAACTAACACTAAACGAATACTTCTGAATTAAAATTTATAATATAATTAGGCATCTCGAATTCTTTAACGTTATAAATTTCTGATAATTTCGAATCACCTAAAACAACAATACCTATTTTTCCACTGACTAATCCTCAATCAACACTATAACTAGTTAAACATAGTTTCAGAATATCGTCGTAAAGAATTTCATGACTTGACAATCACATAATATGACTGATAAAATTAATGAAACTATTAACGAAATTGGTCAACAAATTGACTTATCATTATCACTAGTGTTGTTTTTCTTTTATCGTCATTCACTACAGATGATTACAGTATGTTTCCCTATCAGTTGCTCATTCAGTAAATATCTCAAAACCTTGTCAGTCTAATTGATGGTTTAGCGACACAATCATGCATGCAAATAATCAGTGCAAGCAGTCGAGCAAATCTCCTGCAGACTGAAAACATCAACGTCGACTTTACCCCATTACTGGCTAAGGTTCAAGCCATTATCATAGACATGAGTTGGGAGTGTACTCATCTTGGTTATAACCTATGTTCTCGCTGATAAACAAATGAGCATCACTCACTGTTAATCATGTAAAAACTTATTTAACCGAATACATCTTGCAGCACCACATCACCTAGTGATGTGACACATAGACTTAACTGATTGCAATAACTTATAATCATTATATCTCAACTGAATCGTATTCCACCTTATGATAAACTGTATACTTGCAACTAATTTGTATTCATCATCAGCCGTCAGGTATAAATATAAATAAATAGTCTATGGCAACGCAGAACATTGAGTCTAGAGCACGTCTCTTACGAATAACTCATGTTTAAAGGTTTGTTCTTAGTTATATGTCCAAAATTCGTATAATTATCACCTTTCACGTATTTGATTTTTTTCATAACCATTCATGTGTATTAGTAATACTACTAAATTTCTAACACGGTCAAGTAGAAATGAGGTCGAGAAAATCTCCCTGTACCTAAACAAACCGTATCAAACGAACTGGAACACTAGTTGGAATCCTTCTCCACGGTAATACTTTTGTTCCTTCAGTTAGCCTACTAATACAGATACAACTGGAAATCAACACATATGGGTAGGTTACCGGCATAATCGTTATTTGATTTCATAATTTAAACCAAAACTAATACCAATATTAACATTTCTACAACATTCATTACTATAATATTTCTAAACACAAAATACTTACTACCTATACGTTAAGTTACTAACCAACGGCTATTAGCACACATCGTTTTATTATCATTATTATTTTTATGCCATTCTTTATAGTTCAAATAAACTTCACCCAAATTTTCATTTCAAATATGTTTAACATGAAGGCAGATACTTGAAAATTATTACATGTATTACTCGACCAGGTGCTGCTGCCTTCTTTTTGATTTATCTTTCAGCTTATCATTACCCGGGGGATTCTTACTAGTCTTGGTAACCTCCGGCGCGCGACGATCCCATCCGATTACGTATTGAACCAACACCACGCTGATTCTGGCGAGGGAGTCGTGTAGTGGCATTGGACCATAACCACACAATACTCAAAGCTGAACATGAGACAACTCGGAAAGTAGATATTCAATATTTAACACGGAGAAATACCTAACGATGGAGAAAGCGCGAACAATGAGTTGAGTGAATTAGAGTTGATCGAACGGCATGGCTTGGCCATGCAGGCGTGGTCCCTGCTGAATGTTATCTTATTTCTTCTATTCATATTAAATATATTGTTCTTTCTCTAGCCTAACCTTGTTCTACATCATGTATTGGTAATTGATACGATACAGTGAGTTGGCGTAGTCGATGGTGTGACTTCCACGTAAGATCTTATAGATTAGGCAGTTATATCATGACAAATCTACAAATTTAGGATTGGGTCTATTATTAGAGCAGCACTAATATCATAGTAGACCATAATTCTACATTGGTAAGCCCGACTAAAGAAGCGCAACCTATTACAAATAATCCTTATTTCCACTTTAAATTTCTCGATCGATTTTATATTTATGTTAACGCAGTATTCTATTTGCCCTCTGATTAATCCTCACAAGTATTATCATAAGGTTATATTGATTAGCTCTCATGACATACTAGCTCAAGCGATAATAAAAACTGGTCGCCTATATTAAGTAATTAGCTTTGATGGTTCGTTGACAAGCTATAATAGCATTTACATGCTTCAGCGACATAGTCTTGTTTAAACATCAAGCTCTAGCAAATATGACCTGTAAATAAAGTAAATATACGTTGACTAACAATGCAGTCAAGGACTAAATAGTTATCTCGATGTAGTTCTCAGTGTTCCTTCACTAAACACCTCATCCTGTTTTAAACAATGTACTATCCTGTAATATCTTTTCTTTCGACCACTGCCTGCCTAATTTCATATTCTCGAGTTCCATTGCCATACAACAAGGATGACACTATTCCAAAAAAGTACTGTGAGTTCCAGCTATAAGTTTTCTGCAATCATGAGGTCATTTTAGATGGTCCGTTCAATGACAACCACACAATAATCTGGATTCATTCAATTGTTGTGATCCGAGCGAGTCCCAAAAACTTCAACAGCATCAAGCACCCTGGAATTAATTGCCATACTGCATGTTTTATTCTGGATGCATTCGGATCATTGCTACTCACGAATGGCGTTATATATGTTGTCCACTGAATAATATAATTTTCAAAAATAATCCAGGCAAGTTCAACAATTTTGCTGGATGATTTTTTGTACTTAACATGTATATATATTTTCCAGCTGCTTTTGCCACATAGTGTATGTAACTTCTTATGTAATGTTTATAACGCATCATATTCCTGCCTGAAGTTTCATAAGCAGTCGTAACTTTAGAACCATTATTCTGGTCATGTTCATTATTTTTAAATTGTCATATACGTCAACAACCTGCATGTTAACCTGGCCCGTACATACGTTGCACTATATCTTCACGTCTTCTAAATTTAGAAATCATCTGAATCGCTTCTAACATTTATCAATAAGCCCATCATAGTCGTTGTTACTTTACCTATTTGGGTTTATGGATTGGTTTATCATATTAGCAGCCTAAAATGCGGACATAGTTTAGACAATAAGATTACAAATTTAGGTACTTTCAACTGCACTAGTAAAATAACTAAATCCGCAGGTAGCTTTTGTCTAAACAAACGTTTAAAATCAAAACTCCGGAGCCTATTAGAACTAACACTAAACGAATACTTCTGAATTAAAATTTATAATATAATTAGGCATCTCGAATTCTTTAACGTTATAAATTTCTGATAATTTCGAATCACCTAAAACAACAATACCTATTTTTCCACTGACTAATCCTCAATCAACACTATAACTAGTTAAACATAGTTTCAGAATATCGTCGTAAAGAATTTCATGACTTGACAATCACATAATATGACTGATAAAATTAATGAAACTATTAACGAAATTGGTCAACAAATTGACTTATCATTATCACTAGTGTTGTTTTTCTTTTATCGTCATTCACTACAGATGATTACAGTATGTTTCCCTATCAGTTGCTCATTCAGTAAATATCTCAAAACCTTGTCAGTCTAATTGATGGTTTAGCGACACAATCATGCATGCAAATAATCAGTGCAAGCAGTCGAGCAAATCTCCTGCAGACTGAAAACATCAACGTCGACTTTACCCCATTACTGGCTAAGGTTCAAGCCATTATCATAGACATGAGTTGGGAGTGTACTCATCTTGGTTATAACCTATGTTCTCGCTGATAAACAAATGAGCATCACTCACTGTTAATCATGTAAAAACTTATTTAACCGAATACATCTTGCAGCACCACATCACCTAGTGATGTGACACATAGACTTAACTGATTGCAATAACTTATAATCATTATATCTCAACTGAATCGTATTCCACCTTATGATAAACTGTATACTTGCAACTAATTTGTATTCATCATCAGCCGTCAGGTATAAATATAAATAAATAGTCTATGGCAACGCAGAACATTGAGTCTAGAGCACGTCTCTTACGAATAACTCATGTTTAAAGGTTTGTTCTTAGTTATATGTCCAAAATTCGTATAATTATCACCTTTCACGTATTTGATTTTTTTCATAACCATTCATGTGTATTAGTAATACTACTAAATTTCTAACACGGTCAAGTAGAAATGAGGTCGAGAAAATCTCCCTGTACCTAAACAAACCGTATCAAACGAACTGGAACACTAGTTGGAATCCTTCTCCACGGTAATACTTTTGTTCCTTCAGTTAGCCTACTAATACAGATACAACTGGAAATCAACACATATGGGTAGGTTACCGGCATAATCGTTATTTGATTTCATAATTTAAACCAAAACTAATACCAATATTAACATTTCTACAACATTCATTACTATAATATTTCTAAACACAAAATACTTACTACCTATACGTTAAGTTACTAACCAACGGCTATTAGCACACATCGTTTTATTATCATTATTATTTTTATGCCATTCTTTATAGTTCAAATAAACTTCACCCAAATTTTCATTTCAAATATGTTTAACATGAAGGCAGATACTTGAAAATTATTACATGTATTACTCGACCAGGTGCTGCTGCCTTCTTTTTGATTTATCTTTCAGCTTATCATTACCCGGGGGATTCTTACTAGTCTTGGTAACCTCCGGCGCGCGACGATCCCATCCGATTACGTATTGAACCAACACCACGCTGATTCTGGCGAGGGAGTCGTGTAGTGGCATTGGACCATAACCACACAATACTCAAAGCTGAACATGAGACAACTCGGAAAGTAGATATTCAATATTTAACACGGAGAAATACCTAACGATGGAGAAAGCGCGAACAATGAGTTGAGTGAATTAGAGTTGATCGAACGGCATGGCTTGGCCATGCAGGCGTGGTCCCTGCTGAATGTTATCTTATTTCTTCTATTCATATTAAATATATTGTTCTTTCTCTAGCCTAACCTTGTTCTACATCATGTATTGGTAATTGATACGATACAGTGAGTTGGCGTAGTCGATGGTGTGACTTCCACGTAAGATCTTATAGATTAGGCAGTTATATCATGACAAATCTACAAATTTAGGATTGGGTCTATTATTAGAGCAGCACTAATATCATAGTAGACCATAATTCTACATTGGTAAGCCCGACTAAAGAAGCGCAACCTATTACAAATAATCCTTATTTCCACTTTAAATTTCTCGATCGATTTTATATTTATGTTAACGCAGTATTCTATTTGCCCTCTGATTAATCCTCACAAGTATTATCATAAGGTTATATTGATTAGCTCTCATGACATACTAGCTCAAGCGATAATAAAAACTGGTCGCCTATATTAAGTAATTAGCTTTGATGGTTCGTTGACAAGCTATAATAGCATTTACATGCTTCAGCGACATAGTCTTGTTTAAACATCAAGCTCTAGCAAATATGACCTGTAAATAAAGTAAATATACGTTGACTAACAATGCAGTCAAGGACTAAATAGTTATCTCGATGTAGTTCTCAGTGTTCCTTCACTAAACACCTCATCCTGTTTTAAACAATGTACTATCCTGTAATATCTTTTCTTTCGACCACTGCCTGCCTAATTTCATATTCTCGAGTTCCATTGCCATACAACAAGGATGACACTATTCCAAAAAAGTACTGTGAGTTCCAGCTATAAGTTTTCTGCAATCATGAGGTCATTTTAGATGGTCCGTTCAATGACAACCACACAATAATCTGGATTCATTCAATTGTTGTGATCCGAGCGAGTCCCAAAAACTTCAACAGCATCAAGCACCCTGGAATTAATTGCCATACTGCATGTTTTATTCTGGATGCGTTCGGATCATTGCTACTCACGAATGGCGTTATATATGTTGTCCACTGAATAATATAATTTTCAAAAATAATCCAGGCAAGTTCAACAATTTTGCTGGATGATTTTTTGTACTTAACATGTATATATATTTTCCAGCTGCTTTTGCCACATAGTGTATGTAACTTCTTATGTAATGTTTATAACGCATCATATTCCTGCCTGAAGTTTCATAAGCAGTCGTAACTTTAGAACCATTATTCTGGTCATGTTCATTATTTTTAAATTGTCATATACGTCAACAACCTGCATGTTAACCTGGCCCGTACATACGTTGCACTATATCTTCACGTCTTCTAAATTTAGAAATCATCTGAATCGCTTCTAACATTTGTCAATAAGCCCATCATAGTCGTTGTTACTTTACCTATTTGGGTTTATGGATTGGTTTATCATATTAGCAGCCTAAAATGCGGACATAGTTTAGACAATAAGATTACAAATTTAGGTACTTTCAACTGCACTAGTAAAATAACTAAATCCGCAGGTAGCTTTTGTCTAAACAAACGTTTAAAATCAAAACTCCGGAGCCTATTAGAACTAACACTAAACGAATACTTCTGAATTAAAATTTATAATATAATTAGGCATCTCGAATTCTTTAACGTTATAAATTTCTGATAATTTCGAATCACCTAAAACAACAATACCTATTTTTCCACTGACTAATCCTCAATCAACACTATAACTAGTTAAACATAGTTTCAGAATATCGTCGTAAAGAATTTCATGACTTGACAATCACATAATATGACTGATAAAATTAATGAAACTATTAACGAAATTGGTCAACAAATTGACTTATCATTATCACTAGTGTTGTTTTTCTTTTATCGTCATTCACTACAGATGATTTCAGTATGTTTCCCTATCAGTTGCTCATTCAGTAAATATCTCAAAACCTTGTCAGTCTAATTGATGGTTTAGCGACACAATCATGCATGCAAATAATCAGTGCAAGCAGTCGAGCAAATCTCCTGCAGACTGAAAACATCAACGTCGACTTTACCCCATTACTGGCTAAGGTTCAAGCCATTATCATAGACATGAGTTGGGAGTGTACTCATCTTGGTTATAACCTATGTTCTCGCTGATAAACAAATGAGCATCACTCACTGTTAATCATGTAAAAACTTATTTAACCGAATACATCTTGCAGCACCACATCACCTAGTGATGTGACACATAGACTTAACTGATTGCAATAACTTATAATCATTATATCTCAACTGAATCGTATTCCACCTTATGATAAACTGTATACTTGCAACTAATTTGTATTCATCATCAGCCGTCAGGTATAAATATAAATAAATAGTCTATGGCAACGCAGAACATTGAGTCTAGAGCACGTCTCTTACGAATAACTCATGTTTAAAGGTTTGTTCTTAGTTATATGTCCAAAATTCGTATAATTATCACCTTTCACGTATTTGATTTTTTTCATAACCATTCATGTGTATTAGTAATACTACTAAATTTCTAACACGGTCAAGTAGAAATGAGGTCGAGAAAATCTCCCTGTACCTAAACAAACCGTATCAAACGAACTGGAACACTAGTTGGAATCCTTCTCCACGGTAATACTTTTGTTCCTTCAGTTAGCCTACTAATACAGATACAACTGGAAATCAACACATATGGGTAGGTTACCGGCATAATCGTTATTTGATTTCATAATTTAAACCGAAACTAATACAAATGTTAAGTTATTAACCATAGGCTATTAACACACATCAAACGTCTTATTATTATTATTGCTATTATTATTATTATTATTATCACCGTTATCCCATATTTTATGGCCCAAATAATCTTCACCCAAATTTTCATTTTAAGCGTGTCAAGCAATAAACCAGACATTTTAAAATTATTACATATATTTCCCGACCAGTTGCTGCTGCATTGTTTTTGATTTATCTTTAGATTCTCAATACTCGGAGGATTGTTACTATTCATGGTAACCTCCAGCGCGACACAATCCCATCCAATTTGGTATTGAACCAACACCACGTTGATTCTGGTGGGAGAGTGGTGTAGTGGTATTGGACCATAACCACACAATCCTCAGAGCTGAACACGAGACAACTCGGAAAGTAGATATTCAATATTTAACACGGAGAAATACCTAACGATGGAGAAGGCGGGAGGAAGGTGTTGAATAAATTGGGGTCGATCCGATGGCATAGCTCGACAATGCAGGCGTGGTCCCTGTGGAATATCAATTTACATCTTTTATTCGTAATAAATATATTGTTATTTCTCTAGCCCAAGCTTGTTCTACACCATGTATTAGTAGTCGTTACGATACAGCGAGTTGGTGCATACGATGATGTGACTTCCCCGTACGATCTTATAGATTAGGCAGTTATATCATGACAAATCTACAAATTTATGATTTGGTCTATTATTAAAGCAGTACTAATATCATAGTAAACCAAAAGGACTGCGGATAACATCTTAATATGAGTTACCAATTTCATTTTTTCTAATCTATTATAGTTTATATACCTAGGTTCCTGCCTGGAGGTATTGGTGATCCTGTAGTGGCATTGGACCATAACCACACAATACTCAAAGCTGAACATGAGACAACTCGGAAAGTAGATATTCAATATTTAACACGGAGAAATACCTAACGATGGAGAAAGCGCGAACAATGAGTTGAGTGAATTAGAGTTGATCGAACGGCATGGCTTGGCCATGCAGGCGTGGTCCCTGCTGAATGTTATCTTATTTCTTCTATTCATATTAAATATATTGTTCTTTCTCTAGCCTAACCTTGTTCTACATCATGTATTGGTAATTGATACGATACAGTGAGTTGGCGTAGTCGATGGTGTGACTTCCACGTAAGATCTTATAGATTAGGCAGTTATATCATGACAAATCTACAAATTTAGGATTGGGTCTATTATTAGAGCAGCACTAATATCATAGTAAACCATAATTCTACAACCTTTTGGGTATTGCGACTACTTAGGAGCTAGGTCTCCGCTATCTAATTAACGAATTTGGTAAAGGAAAACCAAAAGACCCTGTAAAATACGTCCAAAATGATTAAAAAAGAAAACAATTGTCATCAGAATTCTGTAACACAAACGTTTTTACGTATGATCGGTTCAAAAGTTTGTGGACAGAATAGAAGTAGCTTTCGCTCAACAGGCTTCCGTGTCTAGCAGCAAGGGATTGTAGAATTATGGTCTACTATGATATAAGTGCTGCTCTAATAATAGACCCAATCCTAAATTTGTAGATTTGTCATGATATAACTGCCTAATCTATAAGATCTTACGTGGAAGTCACACCATCGACTACGCCAACTCACTGTATCGTATCAATTACCAATACATGATGTAGAACAAGGTTAGGCTAGAGAAAGAACAATATATTTAATATGAATAGAAGAAATAAGATAACATTCAGCAGGGACCACGCCTGCATGGCCAAGCCATGCCGTTCGATCAACTCTAATTCACTCAACTCATTGTTCGCGCTTTCTCCATCGTTAGGTATTTCTCCGTGTTAAATATTGAATATCTACTTTCCGAGTTGTCTCATGTTCAGCTTTGAGTATTGTGTGGTTATGGTCCAATGCCACTACACGACTCCCTCGCCAGAATCAGCGTGGTGTTGGTTCAATACGTAATCGGATGGGATCGTCGCGCGCCGGAGGTTACCAAGACTAGTAAGAATCCCCCGGGTAATGATAAGCTGAAAGATAAATCAAAAAGAAGGCAGCAGCACCTGGTCGAGTAATACATGTAATAATTTTCAAGTATCTGCCTTCATGTTAAACATATTTGAAATGAAAATTTGGGTGAAGTTTATTTGAACTATAAAGAATGGCATAAAAATAATAATGATAATAAAACGATGTGTGCTAATAGCCGTTGGTTAGTAACTTAACGTATAGGTAGTAAGTATTTTGTGTTTAGAAATATTATAGTAATGAATGTTGTAGAAATGTTAATATTGGTATTAGTTTTGGTTTAAATTATGAAATCAAATAACGATTATGCCGGTAACCTACCCATATGTGTTGATTTCCAGTTGTATCTGTATTAGTAGGCTAACTGAAGGAACAAAAGTATTACCGTGGAGAAGGATTCCAACTAGTGTTCCAGTTCGTTTGATACGGTTTGTTTAGGTACAGGGAGATTTTCTCGACCTCATTTCTACTTGACCGTGTTAGAAATTTAGTAGTATTACTAATACACATGAATGGTTATGAAAAAAATCAAATACGTGAAAGGTGATAATTATACGAATTTTGGACATATAACTAAGAACAAACCTTTAAACATGAGTTATTCGTAAGAGACGTGCTCTAGACTCAATGTTCTGCGTTGCCATAGACTATTTATTTATATTTATACCTGACGGCTGATGATGAATACAAATTAGTTGCAAGTATACAGTTTATCATAAGGTGGAATACGATTCAGTTGAGATATAATGATTATAAGTTATTGCAATCAGTTAAGTCTATGTGTCACATCACTAGGTGATGTGGTGCTGCAAGATGTATTCGGTTAAATAAGTTTTTACATGATTAACAGTGAGTGATGCTCATTTGTTTATCAGCGAGAACATAGGTTGTAACCAAGATGAGTACACTCCCAACTCATGTCTATGATAATGGCTTGAACCTTAGCCAGTAATGGGGTAAAGTCGACGTTGATGTTTTCAGTCTGCAGGAGATTTGCTCGACTGCTTGCACTGATTATTTGCATGCATGATTGTGTCGCTAAACCATCAATTAGACTGACAAGGTTTTGAGATATTTACTGAATGAGCAACTGATAGGGAAACATACTGTAATCATCTGTAGTGAATGACGATAAAAGAAAAACAACACTAGTGATAATGATAAGTCAATTTGTTGACCAATTTCGTTAATAGTTTCATTAATTTTATCAGTCATATTATGTGATTGTCAAGTCATGAAATTCTTTACGACGATATTCTGAAACTATGTTTAACTAGTTATAGTGTTGATTGAGGATTAGTCAGTGGAAAAATAGGTATTGTTGTTTTAGGTGATTCGAAATTATCAGAAATTTATAACGTTAAAGAATTCGAGATGCCTAATTATATTATAAATTTTAATTCAGAAGTATTCGTTTAGTGTTAGTTCTAATAGGCTCCGGAGTTTTGATTTTAAACGTTTGTTTAGACAAAAGCTACCTGCGGATTTAGTTATTTTACTAGTGCAGTTGAAAGTACCTAAATTTGTAATCTTATTGTCTAAACTATGTCCGCATTTTAGGCTGCTAATATGATAAACCAATCCATAAACCCAAATAGGTAAAGTAACAACGACTATGATGGGCTTATTCGTGAGTAGCAATGATCCGAATGCATCCAGAATAAAACATCCAGTATGGCAAATAATTCCAGGGTGCTTGATGCTGTTGAAGTTTTTGGGACTCGCTCGGATCACAACAATTGAATGAATCCAGATTATTGTGTGGTTGTCATTGAACGGACCATCTAAAATGACCTCATGATTGCAGAAAACTTATAGCTGGAACTCACAGTACTTTTTTGGAATAGTGTCATTCTTGTTGTTGCTAGTCTATGTATATTTACGTTATTTATAGGTCATATTTGCTACAGCTTGATGTTTGAACAATCTTATGTCGCTGAGGCAGTAAATGCTATTAAGGCTTGTTAACCAAAGCTAATTGGTTAATATAGACGACCAGTTTCTACTATCGATTGAGCTAGTATTTGATGGGAACTAATCCATATAGCATTACGATAATACATGTAAGGTTTAATCATAGGACTATTAGAATAATGGGTTTACAGAAATAAAAATCGATTGAGAAGGTTAAGGTGGAAATACGGGTTAACAACAATAGGTCGCGTTTCTTTAGTCCGGCTCACCTGCATGGCCGAGCCATGCCATTCGATCAACCCCAATTTATTCAACACCTTCCTCCCGCCTTCTCCATCGTTAGGTATTTCTCCGTGTTAAATATTGAATATCTACTTTCCGAGTTGTCTCGTGTTCAGCTTTGAGGATTGTGTGGTTATGGTCCAATGCCACTACAGGGTAAATGACTAGGTTTATTTATGTCAGAGGCTAAGATATCTCTGAATATCGCATATTACTAAAAAAGTGTGAGAATATCTGTGTTTTGTCGTAGTCCATTTCCACTGCTGATGTAGTCCTACTCGAGATGTAGCTTAATCTCTATTGAATGCTTCATGCACGAATATAAGGTTTCTGGGTATTCTACAATATACTCAGGAAGCTTTTCTCTGCACCCCGTTCATTCTGTTGAGATGAATGGGAGATGACTATGATTTGAATGCGTTGCCAGACATAGTCAGATTTGAAAACGGATGATTCTGATCGATTGATCACCTGTAAACTGCAGACCAGGTTTTGTGGACAAACATTTGTTTCCTAAGGGAGGACTCCAACCTTTCTGTCGAAGAAACAACTAACCTTAGTCCTCATATCATTAATGTAAAACAGAAGGCCATATTCACAGACTAAACTGGACTAGAATGCCTACTGACGAGGGAGTTCCTTAAAAGCTCTGTTGAGTCTGGACCTAAGCTGAGTTAACCGAAATTCGTGTTTTGGTATCAACATCAAATACGGTTGTAGATCACCAACGTAGATGATCTATGTCGAAATGATTGGAGGCCTACTCGAGTTAGACGTGAATGGTGTGACAAACTAGCTAACGTCGAAGTCACACCTCGTGGTCAGCGCTTTACTTGGACTGCACCATCGACGTATCAAGTTACCATAGATGCGTTGAAGACTGTACAACACAGAGGACGTTATTACAGAAATGTATTAGTTATAGTAGATACAAGCGAAAGTAAGACCACTGCCGCATGGGCCAGTCCATGGCATACGATTAACTGATGCGAGTTGGTTGTCCCTGACCTTGACGAGGATCGATATTCAACGACTCAACTGCCGTATGATTCGGCTAGGGCTTAGTGACATTTTGCTGGCCCTACAGGGTCATTTGTTCTACGTGGTCTAGAAAAGGAAGTTCGCGATAAACCTGTTGAAAGAGTTTCTGACGATTTGAGTCTAAGTTGACTGTGAAGAGAACAAGTGAGAGGTCTGTCGGCTGAAAATTTTCTTTGACAAAACGAACTTCGATGCCAGAGGTTCTGATGATAATCAGAATCAGATCTGCGAATGCAGTCTTGTTTTGAAATGGAACGAGAACCGCCTGCACTTTTCTAAAAGGTTTAGATAGAGTTATATAAGAACACCATAATACATAGCAACATTTTTGTTGACGACTCTTATTGCTATCTGATAATGTGCAATTGCTAATCATTGTCGATCAGTTATATATCCACGTTGAAGGACGGGCTTTTCAAAGATTCGTTAGATTCGGAAACATTAATAGTTAACGTACTACGAGTAAAACAACTACCGAAATCTTTCGTTAGTCCCCTGACTACTGAGAATAACTTTGCACGTTGCTCAGTCACGCCATTGTCGTGACAGCTAGCTTTGGCACAACAGAATCAGGCCCTGACATCGTCAGGCCAGAATTGCATGGTTTACAAGTTGTATGGGCGCAAGTACTAATATTTAAAAGTTTAAATACGAACTCCAACATGATGAAAATTGGAACTTTTCAAACATGCTAAATATCCATGTCAAGTTATATATGATGTTACGATGAACAAAAACTGACAGACTAGTGAAGAAACAAGCATTGCCAGGGAAAAAATGTTACTGCTTAATTGACTGATCGATTTTTTATTTAGTACTGAAAGTGAGAAGAAGTATTGTATTACTGTATTCAACAGTATTAACTGACATTCAGCAAACACAGTAACTGTTTTGTTTGAACGATCAAATTTTATGATTGCAAGGTTTTGTGTGTTTTCGTTTTCTTACATTATTATCGCGCATGCATATTCGCTTAAGCAGTCTAAACTTAAATGGTGACATTCATGGAATTTACAGATGAAATACATTTTATTATTTGCATTTGTACAATCAGTGATAACGAATATAGAAATCCAAGGGCGAGAAGGTATGTTATTATTAAATTTCTCTCTTTTTTATTACGGTTGATTAACACAAACCAAAGTAATGATCATTCTAGCGTCTTAGCGTTAACTTAACTCAAGTTTTGCGTCATCATGTGCGTGAAGGAAATGGTCGAAACTAGTATCTATCTACTTTTTAATTAGTTGTTTAGGCTGCTCCTCATCTCGAAAATGTTTTGGTTGGGACTGAGAATAAAACAATCTAAGATGATGTTTTACTTTTCAGAGGTTTTCAGAGTTATGCTTTTTGTTTCTAGTTTTTATTATGAAATGAGATATATGTATGTATATGTGATCCACAGGAGAACAAATTATCGATATATTTCTCGAGTTGTTGAACAAAATGATCTATAACCAAACATCATGAATAAGTAGTGTCCACCCGGAACTTTGTTGTTTGATACAAAAAACGAGGTTTGAGGTGATGAATCATTCTCAGAATGCTATCTTGATGTATGGCTAATATAAGATGAACAGATTACTTCACATTCTTTACAGGGATTAAATTTAATATGACCTCATTAGTTTCTCCGGAGTTCATTTTACGAAAGTCAATTCAAAACACTTTGATCTGATTAGCAAAATTTGTTCATTATTTCTGTCTGGTGGGCATTCGTGCACGCAAATGTTCTGGAAGTTTTGCTATTTTTATGATTGTCCATTTAACTACATTTATTCGCCCACTGAAAGAAAACCCTGGACTTATGTACCAACTAGTGTTTTATATGCCTCTAGTTGCTGTCTTGAAATATGTAATAACCTAAACATTGAAAGTTGCAGATGTGACTTGAAGCACATAGTTTTTTGGATGAATTAGAATCAGCCGACTCTGAAAGTTATATAATTTAATTAGTAGTTTTCTGCATCATATGATGTACATCATTTCAGTTTCATTTTGGAAAGGACAGGAGGCCTGTGTTAGTCTTGGCAATGATAGTCTCCTAGTTGATCCAAATTTCTTTTGAAAGAGTCGACGGATGGAGCCTCAATCACTTACTGAGGTAATGAATTTCACTCGATGATTCGATGAGAATGTCGATAGTCAGCTGACAAGTAATTTGTTCTAGGCTGATGAAAATATTTGGAGTATCCCTGTAAATTCTCTCTTTTGGAAGGCTACTCTGGGGATCAGCTAAGTTGCTGTTCTTTGAACGTTTTTCAAACGCTCACTGTCTTTTTTAAACAGGGGCTAGCCGCTTGTATGCAGTACTCAAGTTTAGAACACACTAACACTGAATACAAAGTCAAAAACGTTTTAGCGTCGACATGACTAAAGACCCTACGTAAAATTCTAAAACCTTTGGCGGCTATTGCACGGCAGTGTGCAGTAGTCTTCAAGTCTTGGCTAACGATGACTCCCAAATAATTATGTGTCTGGACGACGGGTAGCTCAGTGTTATTCATCGTGTATGCATCTGTACCTTGATAACCGATATGCATCACAACACACTTGGAAGTATTTATCGACACCTTCGAAGTTTTAGACCATCCAGATAAGTTCTTCAGGTCATTTTGGAGCTCTAAACTATCGCCCTTACTTCATATTGCTCTCCGTATCTTGATATTGTCAGCATATAGCAAGACCGATGATGATAGGAGACGAGTAAGGTCATTTACATAGAAAAATATAGCGCTGGCTCCAAAACTGTACCCTGGGGCACTCCACTAAGCACAATTTCCCAGCTAAATAACCTTGAGTTCACACGTACTCTTTGTTGGCGCCCAACTAGGAAGTGTTTTATCCACAACAATAGATTGCCTCCAATTCCGACATTTCTTGGCTTATATGACAGCCAGTTGTGCGGACCTTTGACAAAAGCTTTGCTGAAGTCAATGTAGGCTACGTCTACAGGTAACTTTTGATCCTTAAAAGCCCATCAGCTTTTAGGAACCACTAATAAGTTAGTGAGACAAGAATAATCTATTCTAATATCCGTTTTTCATCGAGATATGTCATAAGTATGAGCAACGAGATATTGCAAAACGACCCTGGGCGAGGATTATAAACTTTAGTCTCGAATGTAATGGCAACTTTAAAGAATTTTGATTATCTATAGATGTAATTTGGCTAAGTGAAACGCCGAACAAAATGTTCCAGAACCCGATTAATAAAGCTAAAGTGACATCTGGAGAACAGTGTCACTACAACTTTATGCAGAACTAATATTTGCATGTCATAATAAACATGATAAGAATCTGCTAGCGGAACTTTCTTCTGCCATAATTTACATTCTAAACTGTGGGAGTAATTTTACTTCCACTTACTTTAAAGTCAAGACAAAATATGCGTAAGCTTTTAAAAATGTTGGCAAACGTTTGAGATATGGTGTCACGTATTAAATTTTATTGATATTCAAATGCGATACCAAAAACCACTCAAATAACAGATATCCTGATGAGGTCGAAGTGAGGTTATTAGAGAATGATATTTTTTATAAAAGTAAACCCAAATACATATAAGCTATGAATTTGTGAACTTAATACATTTGATTGAAAGACTTAAAGACCTTGCATGTTCTTGGTATTTCAAAGGCAGCCAAGAAGATGCTTTGGATCTAGGTTTAGCACTAACTTATAAAGACCAGCAAAATCCATCATCCTGAATTGTTTAAACAAAAGTTATAGCCATAGACGTGTGTGTTTGGACTACTTCCATCCTGACTCACATGTGAGCATTCACCTGAATGCTGCGTTACTCAATTACTTAATAGTAGTCAGCATTAAAAACTGTATGAAATGAAATTGTTCATGAGTCATTGGTCGGTCAGTATTGGTTTGCGTTTCAAAATATAGCCAGAAGTTTCAATTACAAAACACGATAATAATGGTTAAATGTGAAATGAAAACGTCAACCCTGTTATTCGGCAAATTTTTCATACGAATGAACTCATCTACTTCTGTGTCTCAATATTAGGTATGATAGGTAGTTTAGCTTGAACCACCATGCCCACTCATTTATTTGAAGCAATAGGTTTTAATATAGGGTGTCAGTATGCAAATTTATCTCAACTAAACAATCGTTTGCACGGTTATGATAAAATGAGTATCGTTATGTCAGAACAAGTGCTGGCCAAATTTAAGTATCTTTATCATGAACACAATGACAACTCTGAAGTAAACCTGTAAACAGAACCTTATAAAAGCAGTAAATTTATCTATCTTGACCAATATGAGGCCTAAGGAAGATGCTATTTTAGGACCTGATAATTGTTAAGATTTTTTTCTTAGGGAAACAAAACTTATTTTCCGTTCGTCTGTCTTTTGGGTAAAAATTTGACTTATTTATCAATATTTAATTTGTAACGTTGAGATTTCTTTATATCGATAGGTTACACTAAATAATTTTGGCAGTCATATCCGTTGTCTTTTGCTCTAATAAACACTCTGTTGGGTTCTCAGCGTTTTTAAGTATATACCTTTTCAGTCGTTTTTATTTGCAAAATTGTGGCTGCCAAGTACACGTATGATAAATTGTTTTATGATTCATTGACCTAATCGTTCAAACAAGCGCTTTCATTTAATCAAGGATATCGTAGTTTAAATATTAGTAACTTACCAGTAGAAATCAGTACTTTTGGTTATATAATTCTTTTTCTGTAGTTGAAGAAATTTGGTTTTGGTTAATGGTGGAATTCGGTGTCGGTATCATATTTCATATGAAAATTATCATCTAGACTTCCACACCTCTTAGTGATATTTGCATGAATGTTTGAACTAAAAACCCACATGGAACATTTACGCATTATCCACTTCATCAGTATGGTATGATGGTCATACTTTTTTAGCGATTTTTAGTACTAACTAAAAGCACTAAGATCACATAGACCAACTGAAAAAAATGGGGTAGATTGCATAATATCGTTTACAAAAATATTGTTGATCAGCTGAATTTGTCAGGTCTGCTATTTGTTCTACTAGTTTTCCTTTCGTTCACATTAGAGTTGTTATTACAAGATATACATTATTTGCTCAGATTTCTCTCAGCATTTTATAAAGCCTTTGTCAACGTTAAAACCTTAAATATATAGCAGCTTCGTCATGTCATATGGCAAACTGACCTCACAAAGTAATTTTTATTCTCGTGCCCTAATTCATTAACTCATTTTAAGATGAAGGAGTCTTAGATCTAAGGAAACTTCTTTGAGCGATGTCACGTTATTCGAACTAAATTATTTAGTTATCTGATAAAACAAAGACCAATCAATCACACGGCTTTAACTCAACCAAACGAAACAGTCAATCTGACCACAAAAGACATAAATGATACAACGTACATAGACAACCAGATGCAAATGAAATCGTCTGAAAAAATAATTTAATGCTCTTAAAATTATTTCTCAGAACATGAATTTTTTCTTGATTTTGGTTTGATGATGTTGCCCAAAAGGTCAATGATCGATCCATAATTACGGTATTCAAATCAAAGAACGTAACACCATCAAAAAGAAGACAGACAGAGTCGAATCTTCTTAAATTACAAGTTTATTATATATTACCTTGTATATTTAACCTCTTCAAGTAATTTGTATTCGTATAATGAACAAATAAAATAGATGAAACTCTGTACAGACTAACATTATATAATAATAATTGTATGCTTAGTTGATTAGTCGTACTCAATTTATGATTAGCAACACTGATAAGGCAGTCAACTGTAAACAAATCAAAGAGTTTCTATACAGTTTAATCAAGTATTCATAGAATGTTATATATTTTTAATATTATCAATGAATAATATGTTCATGAAAAAGAACTTATTTTATATGTTCAGTATAGTTACAATGGTATTATTGTTTAATTGTTATTGTAAGCTGTATGAATTGTCTAATATTTTTAAACAAATTCCTTCTAATCATATCAACTATATGCTAGATTTAGCCTCATTTATTGTTATTAATTGTATTAAAGTAGTTTCTATATTTCATTTTGAATTAGATTTGTTTATTTGTTTTTGATTTAAACTATAACTTATTTATGTATATTTCTAATTTGGTTAAGTTTCATTATATGTGTGAAATGAATACAATGTAATGATGAAGCATTGTATTAACTATATGTTTATATGAGAAACGGTATATATATAAATAATTCTTCAACTTTTATAAGAATGTGAATCCTAACTAACTTCATGCCAATTTTTAAAAGCTTATAGTTGTCATCCATCGATATCTGAGTTAAAAAAGGTAACTATGATGAGGTGCTAGGTACAAGTTATATGGATGAGGAACATTTATATGTTTGTATTTGAACATTCCATTTGGACATGCTTCTCTTAAAATGCTAGTGGAGTCAAAGAAAATTTTACTGAAGTAAGGGTCAGTAGATTGAAACAATTATTTCTTACAAATTATTTTTTGTTTTCGTGAAATGATCATAGTTTGTGGGAAAAGTACTTGGTGATAGACTTGAATTATTTTTCTACAGGTTATCGAATAGGTGCTTCCATCAATTCTGTTCATATAACAATATATTCAATGGAACCATAGATTCACGTGACCCTGTTTGCCTACTACATTTTCATTCAACCATAGGATTTTCTCCATAAAGTGTTTTTCCAGCAAATATCTTCCATTTCTGACAATAGCACTTTCCAAAACCTTACGCTAAAGTTTGTCACCCAATCGTCTACCATATATATATTAAAAATACTGTGACATGCACAAAAATGTAAACTAATTTCGTTATAGAATCCTGGGATACGATCTTATCTTTTAAATGGTACAGTAACAATAATCCACTTTAATAAGATTTTATGTAGTATATCAAATAAAGGACCTATTAATTTTATTCTTATTATTTTGATGATATTTTGCCAATTAAAGTCATTAGTTTTATGACTTGAATATCAAGCCATTGAGTATGGGAAACGTTTAAAAATAACTTTTTTAGTCACACCTATAGCACTTTTCATTTACCATAATGAACATGATTCAATCAAACAAAATTAATATACGTATAGCACTGTGAAAGTTGTTCATTTTTACTGAAATCATGAACTTCAACCACTGAAAAACTTGACGCAATGGGTAGTTGTTTTATCATAGTATAGTGCTCAGCAATGTGCACTTATAAATTCGCAGTCGTGGAGTCCAACGAAAGATGATCGATCTGGCAAGCGAACGTTTAACCTCCAATCAACGGAGCAGGGAACAAAGAGTACTCAAGTCTAACTTCAGTCAATTCACCCTATCGTGTGACAACCTTATATTATATTCGGTATCTACCTTTCTCACACCCAATACAGTAGGACTACAATGGTCACGGCACACGAGGCCAATGGTTCTGAATTCGATTCCCACCACTACCAAAGAATCCCATATTAAGACGTATCAGCTGTCCAGTGCTTCTAGGCCTTCAATGGTAATCTAACATATGCCGTACTAAACAGATGATCCGTTTATACAATTACAAATTTAGATTATTCCTATAATTAATTTAGGCCCAAAAGTACATATATTATACAGTAATTAATGATAATGTTATTGAAATTCTGCGAATTCGGAAAACCGAAGATATTTTTAGACGGATTGATGTAATTGCTGCGGTATGTTAGTAACTGGATGTCTCAAGAATATTTTGTTCTAAAAACAGCAGTATGTGTACATCTGTTTCTGACATTAGTTCTAATGTCGGCAAAACATACTACTTGTGAGTACACGTAATTAATGTTATCGATAATCAAAGCCGAACAACCTATTATATCAGTTAGTCATGCATGAGTAACACTCTTAATCAAAGTATTACAATATTCCAACTTCATATGATTCGATAAAATGTCTGCATACTCATTTCACTAAGTTATTTCTTTTTTAGTCACATAGTTCCAGATTGCTTGTTGTTGGAAAAATCATCTACTGATACCCTAGCGCATTTTGTAACTCATAATTAGTCAACCAGAAACAGATGTACACATACTGTTGTTTTTAGAATAAAATATTCTTGAGACATCCAGTTACTAACATACCGCAGCAATTACATCAATCCGTCTAAAAATATCTTCGGTTTTCCGAATTCGCAGAATTTCAATAATATGAACTGATAGAGTACTTTCTTTTATTACAAGATAATTTTATTTGTACGTAATAATTATCATTGCTTTTAGTGAGATCATGAATCACTAAATATTAGATCGCCATTAAAATCTGAAAACATTGGACGACCATCTCGTCCTAGTTTCGGAGTCCTTAACAGAACGCATTGACGACCGCGCATGCAACACTCGAACTCAGGACCTTCGACCTGGCTTGAACGCAATCCCTAGACCATTGACTCAATATCCAACAGTGTTAACGTCTAACTTTGAACAACCCATGATATTGCGCGACCATCTTACGTTGTCTTCGGTGGGTATCCAGCGTTTTCACTGAACCGAAGGTCACTGGTTTAAGCCTTGCGTTCAGGATCGTAGATGTGCACTTCATAGGAGTTCCACACTATGATGAAATGGCTATCTAGTGGTTTTAGGTTTCTGATGGTGGTCTAACATTAAACAATTCATGATCTCAATAAAAAACTCCATAATTTTTAAAGCCTTATACTGATGATTAGTGATGTGTATGACTGTTATCAGCCTACACATGATCATATAATGTGGATCTTTTTTATTATTATTTATAATAATGTGATCAACAAGTACACTGAATTCTTATTTATAAATATGAAACAAAGTTTATTAATCATTTAAAATGATTTGAGCCTTTAAAAAAATGATTCATGCATAGCATACATTTAGTGTATGTTGGTATTCTCGCTCACGTGATTGAATTTTTGCGCGGTTATTGTGAGTGTTTAATTCAATAAAACAATCCAACTGACTAGAATAAATCTATTGGAGACTTATTTCGATTAGTTAGAATAATATTCAATTGACTGGTATGTAAATATCTCCGAATATATAAAATATTGATTCATGATAAAATAGTTATCTGAAATATCTTAACAATTATCATAATCAATATATTGTTATTATTGATTGATTGATTGACTGATTGATTGACATCAGCTTTATTATGAAAATATAATCTTTTCATAATTTCACTTCATCAGAAATATGAAGCTGTTACATGTAATAGAGTTTTCCCTTTATTATGATATGAATGCGTGTTGGTCAGTGTTTCAGTCAAAGACAATAACAAGCAGATCTATATATTCATTGTATCTAAAAAAACAACCTTTTAATCTATGATCAATTGAATAGTTGATGTATGTAAAGAAAGAGAGTTTCGACAACAGTTAAGTGAAAATTAGACTGTTCAGTTCAAAATAGTTAATTTATAGTTCAAATGAAACAACTTTATATATGAACACAATCTTATTATGAGTATGTATAATCAGAGCACTATATATAGGCTTCGACAAGTACAACTTCATTTACCAGAAATTCAACACATACATTAACTTCATCTCAATTTAAAACCATATGGAAACGATGATTAGTTTGTTAACAATTTCACAAGTTGGCTCATTAATGGCCGCATATAGTAGATAATATTTTACCTCTATGGTTAAACCACACTTCTATACTTTAATTAAACAAAATGTTTAAGTCTTAAACTCTACATTCTAGTTCAACAAGCGAAGGTATACATCTCATAAACACGTAATCTCTTTTCAATTATAACTCACTAGTGAAAGTATTTAAGTGCTCGTACTATTATTATTATTATTATTCGCTGTATTATGAGTACTTATTCGAATCTGGTACAGATTATCTACGACTTAGGGCAAACTGATAATATATATATATATATATATATAAATATTAAGTAATTAAGTGAAGTATTCTAAAATGACTTTTTTAGTTACACCTAGAACACTTTTTATGATGAGACTATAATTTATGGACGACCTTTGAGCGATGCCAAAGTGACCCTGAGAGTGTCCACCTGTTATCCAAGACCGAACGAGGTTTATAAACCAGCGTGAGGAATTATAATTATAATTTGCAGTTGATGATTAAAGCTAGAAATTCGATTTAGAGTTTTCATAACGAACAGACATGAGCTATAATGAAAAAGTTTATTTATGCGAATTAATGAGTGAATTTCGTGCCAAAATCTGAGACCCGTTTTCTTATATGTGATTGATTTGTCCATAAATTGTAGTCTCACCCTTTTTATTTATCATAATGAGCATGATATAATGAGACGAAAATAGTATACGTATAAGGCTGTGGAAGTTAACGGACTAAACAATGAACGAAGTAAAGTGGATATATTTCTATGTTCATATTTTGACTTAAGAATACATTTATATTTGATTTCATGAAATATGGGTTGTTTAAATTGTTATGTAGGAAAGATTGGTTCAACGAAGAGTTCTCTTTTCTATGAATTCATTTTCAAAGTCGTACAATCGCGAATATATATAATAATAATCACAACAATGATGATAATAAACTTCTGTTAGACATGGTGACTATGAGGTAGAATAAACAAAGGTATTAAAAAAATGTTTTGTTTATCAACAGGGAAACTACTAATCATTTGATTGTCAATGGCTTGAATATTCATCAAAAGATAGATAGGGAAATTATCATTGGGAAAAGATGGCTCAACATGATAAGATAAAATGTTGAAATTGAGAATAAATGTAATCAGGAAGATCGTAGAAACGGAAATATAGCAGTTAGGGGTAGAGGATTTAAGGAGAAGATGGAAGGGAAAGCAGATGGTTGTAAAGGAAGAACAGTATGAAAAAAATTGTTATCCTTCAAAATGATTATCAGACAGAACACCAGATATATTTATAAAACCAAGTAAATTACTTTTCTAAACTACATTTGAACTTTACTCTTGTCTAATATGATTTGACTATATAGTCTATATCATTGTATAGTTTTCTTCAGAGTTGTACATTTTAGACAGGATATGCATTTTAACTCTTGATTATATTCAATAACTTTTATTTTCAGATTATATTGTTGTAAGTGTGTTGTATCCATTTCACCAACCACTTATAGTTTGCTTTATATGTATATATCAATCATTTAATAATGATTTATCATATAGCCTAGACCCGTTCATATCAGTCAGTCATATGAATATTATATTAAATGAGTTAATTGAGTTTTTAATAACTAAGTTTTATTTTGTCACATGCTTGTTTTTGGAATGAATTCTAACCCCTAAACATCTAAATACGAAATATGAGAAGTTAGATACAAAATGTATTCCAAACAAATTATTTCCTTTTACATGATTACACGTATCCACAATACTACTGCAAGTAAATAAATGATACTTTATTTGCATTTAGTTTTTGGTGAAAAGTTTTCATTACAACTGTTAAGATGAAGTTCCAGATTGGGAAGCTTCACTTCCCAACATGTTGACAGTCCTTGAAACCATTGTGAGGTTAGTCTAATCATAAAAGGTAACTCTTATGACTATGCGATGAAATGATATTTCTGAAAGATTTAAATTAAAAACCTATACAAGGATTTAATCAAAAACGAATATAATCAGAGTAAGGACCTACAGTGGACTTAAACTATGAGGTTCATGTCTCTCACTTGTTATGAGCACTCAAAACTACATAAATATGATAGAACTTGGATTGTGAGAAAAAGATGGGATCATCAAACTTCAATAACCATTGCGAGAGTATTTTGGAATTTGGAATATACATATAAGAATTGTGCATCAAAATGCTTCGGGCAGGATTCTTAACAAGACTATGAAGTAAAGTGCGTAAATTAAAAAAATAATCCAGAGTTTATTACCAATCCCATATCAATCCCATTATTATGGATAAAAGCAAACTATTAAGACCATATTAATCAAAATTCCCGTAACTTAAGATAACAATAGAAAAAAGAACCCATAACAATCATCATTCAGCAAATAATAATGTTCTCTTATGTGACTTACACAAGTTAAAATAATACTAGAATTAATTGCCATGATTGTAGTTGTACAGAGATTAAGGAATGACGAAATAATCATTAATTAGCTGGATCATATAAAATCATAATTATCAGTACAAACGTTTAGTTAATAATTTACAGAAAGCTTTGCATATTACCGAAAAAAACGTTTAAAGATTCTCTAAATTAAACTAATCATATCTTGAAAAAACAGACTTGTCAGATTACATCCATTTCAACTTATTAGGGTTTTAGTCAAGGCTTATTGAACATTTCATTATAAAATATAATTGCTGAAGGTATTTATAATATCTTTCTGAAACATTTTCAAATCAGCTTCATACAAACAATGTCGAAACTTATTTTTCCAAGCGGAACTATCCACAAGTTTTATGAGCAAAGATGGATGGTGTCTAGTAGTGGAATTCAGGACGCACGTTTCGTCCTATTTAGGACTCATCAGCCGAGTGTGCCTGCATCCTAGAGTTGACTCTTACCGCGGGACTCGAACCCAGTACCATTAGAGTCAAAAGCTATGATGTTATCCATTTAGCTACTGGGTCCAGATAGCCACTAGCATGTACAATAGGGTGAAGTTTTAATTCATTTTTTTACAGATTCAAACATACGATACAAAAATGAATATCTTCAAGTTGTTCATTTACCGAAGACTATAAATTGACATATAACCAATGCTAATAATGGGATTGTCTGATATACAGTTGCTTGGTAATTAAATGATTATTATTCCACCCTACACATATTTCAAGATCCTTTTTCACGTGTGGTTTATATGTATGTATATTCAAGTTTGTATCCACGCCTACATGAGAAAATAATCTGTTTGCTTAACTAATTTATAAACTGTATTACTCATACATGCGTGGTATTTTGTGAAAATGTATCTCTGTATTTGCGGGGTATGCATGAATGTTTACGTATTTGATTTGATCAAACCTAATACTGTTATCCACTTTTCATTATTTAAAAGGTCATTCTGAAAATAAATAGAAACTATTGAACTCATGAAGAACTCACTTAATTATTATGACATTAAAGTTTACATATATGAGCTTCTAAACATATTCCGCCGACTATTTGACATCTTCCCTTATTCTTACATGTTTACTAAGCAAATTATAGTTGATTTAAAATTTATGTCGAACATTTTCAATATTTTATATTGGGTGAAATTTCTTGTTGAAAATTGTTGTTAACTAAAACCAAAAAGAAATATTTATATCCCGGTATTATACATACTTCAGTTAGTCTGTCAGCTACAACGTATGACTAGGCATATATGTGCATCGGTCCAAGTTGCTATACCTCATTAACAAAACAAGATGAACACCGGATTGATAGAAGTAATATATAAAAGAAGGATTACATATAAGAATATAGTACAGGAAGAAAGAATTAGTTCGTAGAAAGATATGAAACGATTTTATTCTCATAGTTTAAGGGGAGACAGAGTGTGTATTTTGATGGAGTTTTGTTCTCTGAGTTTGATGGTTTGGTCGTGGAGTTTTCATCGTTCTTCTGAACGAAATTGTCAGCACAAACTTCAGATAGAAGTGAAGCGTTCGTGTATACACCTACGCCATTGTGATCGATTCTGAGTCTCCAACCATTGGTTACGATAGTCACGCGGATCCCAACCAAGTAGTTTGCATCTACCAATATGGCTCAGACTAGAAGTTAGTGACTTGGAGCACCGATGTTACGTTTTGGTTTGGCTGCCCTTAACTTTCTTCCAACAATCCTCAACACTAATCAGCGTTACACGTTGTGGTAATTGGTGTTCAGGCATACGTAACATGTGACCCAACATTCTCAGTCGATGAGGATTCATACATACTTGGAATATATAGATCACTAAATCCAAATCTACTGAACACTTTATAATGTTAGAAATTCTCAAAGAAAACCCATCGGATTATCAATATCGTGGTTGATTTAGAATGATAAATGAGTTTTGGATCGCCAAAATGAGTGAACAGAATGTTAATCGACAAATGAAACGTAATAATACGATGTTGACTGGTGTTAGATGAACATGAGATTGAGTTATTAACTCCAAGCCCTATATAAAGTAATACCAAAAAAAGAAGACTTCTAATTCGGAAAATAGGTTTTTCTATGAAACGAAATAATATACTGAAGCACAAAATATTGACAAGAGAATAAGGTGCTTAGATATTGTAATCGATTATGGGAAATAAGTTTTGCAAGGTATTTACTATTCAATGAACTAAGATATGACTGTTGAATTTAATTCTTAGCTGTCATATGAAATTTATATGATATTTACATGTTCACCAATCTCATTTGATCATTCTGCATTAAAACGTAAAGTTTTATTTTCCATTTCCCTCTCATTGAAGATGAACTTGAAGCAGATACTTTGTATTCTGTCATATCTTTATTCATTATGAATCGGTAACAGTTATTGTTTAATCAAAATTCACCACATATAGAATAGCTTAAAAATAATCACTTTTAATAAAGCATTTTTAGCGAGACTATAATTTATGAACGAATCAATCAGGTACAAAATAACAGTTCTTGGATTTTGACGCGAAATTCATCCATCCATTTTGACTAAATAGAGTTATAGCATTATAGCTGATATCAGTTCGTGATGAAAACCCTAAATCTGATTCCTAACCTTAACCATCAACTGTAAATCATAATTTTAATTCCAAACATTGGTTTATAACCCTCATTCGGTCCTAGCTATTAGGTGGACACTCTCAAGGTCATTTTAGCGTCGCTCAAAAGTCGTCCATAACTTATGATCTCACCGCGTTTTTTTCACTTTGAAGGACTCATTTTACAAACGAAGATCAGCTTAAAGATAATTGAACGCAAAGTTCACGTATTGGTTAATATCACTAACGTTTACTAATTGAAGGACCATTGAAAATCGGGTTACATGAAGTAGTTGTTTTATTCTAGATTTTGACTTATCAACAGAGAAAACCTATTACAATACAATAGACTTCAATGTAACGTTTGGATTATTGGACAGGGATACTTTAATTTCAAGTTCGTACTAAATTTTAGCTAGACATTGCTTACAGGTTGTAAACTGGAATATAGTAACATTTCAATGTTTATTGATATATACTAGTCCTTTTAATTGAGGTTGGTTTGTAGAAAAGCTATCATTACATTTATTTGGTTTAACTGGTCTGATTTTCTGAGTTAAGTGAAGTAGGATAATCCACAAACCAATTAAGCTTAAAGTTAACTTTTTTAGACTGACCTGTTAAGTTTTTGGTGAAACTTACTACTTACAGTATAAAATTACTAAAATGAACTACATTCCATCTAGTTTTTTGGCATTATTATTGTACTCAGAATGTTTAGAAATACATATGTGAGACTTAAAAACGAATTTAATTCTTTCGAAATATCTTACAAATATTAGTGTGCAGATATAACTATTTTAGTTAAGCATAAAAGTCTCAAACCGGACTAAAATATATTGATTGTTATAAATAATTAATATCATTGTACACTTTTAACAAACGATCAAATCTTGATCTGTTCAAAGCTTACTCTGGCAGCTACGAATCAACCAACATGTGAGGATTGATAAAAACATTTAAAGTATTATATTGAATCATACAAATACAATGAGTTTTCATGTGTAAACCACTTATCATTTATTATGAACACTACTATGATATAATGTTCTAAATACTGTTAGAAATGTTTTAGAGTCAACTGTGAATATTCCATCAATTACTGAATTAAATAGTATTAGATATAATCCTTAAGTAATAAATAATAATTTCAATAGTTGAGATCATGGGTCAATTGAAGCTAGACCAATGTGGAATACCTGAAAGCACTGGACGGACGTTTTGTCCTAGTATGGGACTGTTCAGCAGTACGCACTCATGACTCCGTCTCATGAAATTCGAACCCAGGACCTATTAGTCTCGCACGCTAGCGCTTAACCATTAGACCATTCATCCGGCATCCACTGATGTTAATATCTAGCTTCAACCAATCCATGAAATAGACCGGCACGTCCACCCCTTCTGATATTAATCAACATATGCTCACTAGTGACTGGCTTTCAGATAGATTTCCTGGAGTTCTAGCAAGAAGCAGTGACTAGCGGAGTTCAACCGGGTCTGTAACTCACTGATTACAATGGTGGATGTGTCGCTTAATTTTGTAGATTAGTTGAAGCTAAACATGAACATCATTGGATGCCAGATGATTGGTCTAGGGGTTATGCATTCGCGCATGAAACCGATAGTCTTGGTTCGAATCCTACAAGATGAGGTGGCTAAGGAGGCCCACAATAGGACAAAACGGCTATCCAGTGCTTACAGGGTTTCCATAGTGGTCTAGCTTCAATTGACTCGTGATCTCAACTATTGAAATTACTATACTATCCACAAAAACCCCTTCTGATATTGATAAATAGTAAATAAATAAAATCAGTCACAATGGATTTAATTCGAACAAAACAAATTTTACAATTTCATTAAGGTTATTTTGAACATTTAGAATCACTTCAACAAATAAAGCACACTTTCTAAAGGTAACAATTCATTTCACTATTAATGATTAACTTTACCTTAACTGTTACAGTAAAAAAAATTATCCCTAAATACAAATTGTAATTAAAGTATAGTAAAACTTTCAATTACGATTATTCACTATAAGAAATATGTCATAATAAACTTTATAATTTTTTTAGGGAAATCTACAATATGAAAGTCATTTATTGTATAAACTAATATTGTCATAATAATTGTAAATTAATAAACAGTAAATTATGTGTATTGATGGTAATCGGTATTTCTCAGTTCTAGAATTAAAAAACAGAATATTCATTTCTAGTAACAAAAATAGATTAACTTTGAATTAGACGCTAAACCTCTCAATATTTTATGATTTAAACTAAAAACTGTTTGTTTGTTTCGTTTGTTTTTTAAAACAATGAATATGAAATTATAGAGAATAATTCCTGACAAGATTTCATATGTTCATTATTATTATTATTATTATTACTCAAAAGACAATTCTATGACCGCAGAATATTCTTTTCAATGAATTTCTCATCAGATACTCTACAATTATAAGTCTAAATTAGTAATCCATAAGAGTGGCCAGTTTTAAGTCAGAGTACATCACTTACATAACCCTGAAAGAAAATGGATATTCTGAGAAATTTATAAAAAAAACATAGCCAATAAAAGAGATCATAGAGAATGCCTAACAGTGAATAAAAAGCCTCTGTATATACGCTTACAATTTAGAGGTGATCCACCTAGTGACATGCTAAATCTAAAGTTACGCAGATCAATCCAATGAACTTTCAATGCAGGTAAACTATAATTAATGTATTCAACATGCCCAATGAACACTCTGAGGTTGAAAGATAAATTGCCTAGACTAGTCACTTAATTTCCGTATTTATCGATTCAACTGCTCATGTAGGGCAAGTTATATTGACAGATGTTCTAGGAATTTGTATATTCAGGTTCTTAAGCACTTCCTAGTGTGTTTAAGCAGCTCCATTTTAGCCCATTTAATTCAGATGGAACATACAGCCAAAATGGAGCAATCTTTCGCAATCATATATTGTGTTAACAACAGCCTACCTAATTGCGTCAGACCGAGAATCTTGCAGACTTACCAAGCAATTGCTATTCAGATCAAAAAGCCAGAGCTTTACATCCAAATGAAATATGTTTAGCTGCTCTTTTTACCCTTTCCAACTTCGGGGCCAATTAGTTAATAACCAATTTTATAATATGGTGACGTAATTTGATTAATGTTCATTTTTATGTCCCAAATTTATCTTATTATTATCATTATTTTTATTATGATTATTATTATTACACTTGATAACCGTTTTGAGAAATTTATTCAGTATCCACCGTATCTACTATAGCTGACCTAATTCGTATTATTCTACATATTACGTAATTTCTGGTTTTTATTCCATTATTTTCTCTCTCACCTCATGTTGACCATATTTATTCTGATCATTATTTATCTCACAATTTCATTACGCTTATAAACTGATTCAAGTCAAAAACTTCATATTATACTGGTTGAAATCATGAGTCAATTGAAGGTAGACCACCATGGAAAATCTGGAAGCATTGGACGGCCGTTTTGTCCTAGTATAGGACTCCTCAGCAGTGCTTATCCACGATCCCGCACCCCGCCAGATTCGTATCTAGGACCATCAGTCTCGCACTAGGCGTTTAACCAACCAGTACAATGATCCGGCATCCAACAGTGTTAATGTTTAACTTCAACCAATCCACGAAACGCCCATCTAGTGCTTTCAGGTTTTTCATGGTGGTCTAGCTTCAATTGATTCATGATTTCAATCAGTGAAATGTCTAAAATCTCCACAAAACCCCTTCTGATAATTCCATATTAGTCAGCCCTAACACTAACGATCTGATTTGATTTAATATGACAAACAACAATTCTTAATTCACATATAATAATTTCCAAATGATGTACTCTCTGCCTTAAAACTGGTCACTTTTATGGATTACTAATTTAGATTTATAATTGTAGAGTATCTGATGAGAAATTCAATGAAAAGAATATTCTGCATTCATAGAATTGTGTTTTAATATTGACGTAATAGTAATATTGTTTATTATAGTAAAGTGTGTTTATCATTTTTGTTAAACAAATAAAATAACAATTTAATTTATTAAAATAATATTTATGAAACTAATTAGGTGAAAATAAACAATAATAAAAATGCTTATGATTTAAGGCGATATATTGAGGCAATCCTTACAGGATACACAGATACCGACATGAAACTGATCAATAAATAACAATGGGAAGATACAAGTTAAAACAATACCAAGTGAATTTAATAATTTGTTTAAGTTTATTAAAAAACAAACAAACAAATAAACAACATAATGTTTACCATTAGATGAAGTGCTAACTTTCATCATATATAGATTATTCTTGTATGGTGAATAGGTCAATCGTTGAAAAGTTTAACTTGAACACTTTCTAATGAATGATAAACGATTGTAAGCTTGAAAAAAAATTGGTTAACAGAATATAGTCAAAGTGATGGTTACTATTCCTTTATTAATCTTTATTAGTAATTCGACCAACTAGGTCACGTTATCTGTTTTATAGATTCCTCAATAGACAAATGCTTTGATATTGAATAGTTATTTATATCATTGTCATTAGATCCACATTTTATAGATTGAGTCGATTAATAAGGATCTTAATGTTAAAGATGATTCAGTTATAAGGGAAATATATACAGAACAAATGTTTCGTTTATTAAAATTGAATGTAATTCATTACACAAACCATAGACATATAAAGTACAAAATATTTAAGCGGAATTGATGTTGCAATATGGTGGTAAAACACTGAAGAACTTACCTAATTTGGTGATTTTGTTTGTAGAATTACATATAGTAATCTGTACTATAATTGACAATATACTGGAACAAATTACATTGATTAAGGTATAATGTGAGAATTTTCGAGTTATTTCAAAAATTATTTCAATAATAAATTTCATCTCGGTGATTAATTTCCAATTAGAGGATATCATAACAAGTAGGATTTCAGTATGGATGGTTATAAATTGTAGTCTACATGGAACATAAAACCTCATTTAAATGATTACAGAGCAATGGCCGGTATCAATTTTGTCTGGACTATAGTTCTGATTAAATTCTTTTTGCTACTTTGAAATGTTTTCACTAATTAAATGACTATATTTTGATGCTTGATGGTCGAAGATAGTCGATAGAACTAGATCAACACTCATAATTATATTGATTCAATTTATCACTATTCAGTGATTAGTTTAAATAGATCAGTTTTGCGGAAGGTCTGTCAAGTTCTGAATATCTTAGTAGAAATTTCACAGAATGTAAAATAAGATTGCTGACAAGACATATTGACAAGGGATAAGCAGCATGAAACCTAGGTTTAGGGTTCGCTCTTGACTACATCCGACCACTTAAAGCAAGAGTTATATTTAGAATCGAATTACACTTTACATCTTGTTTTATGTTTTTCTATTTGATCGTATGAGAAATTGTTTTCAGAAGCAAGATGATGTAATGTACTGGATAGTAAGTTTTAAAGTGAAATATAAACTATCATGAATAGACGATTTCATGAAATGTGACGAATTTGATCAACTAAATCTCACTTCACATCCTTATGATAGTCGAAATTATTGATTGTTGGAACAAATCACTAAAATAAATCAATATTCTTGATCCACCAACCGTGTTGCAAAAGTATTTCAAGAGTATTATCTGATATATTAGCAAATTAAATAAAAATCTATTTTAATACCCCAACCTATTCATCTAGTCAAACAGTGTACTAAGAGCAGAAACCTAGATTATCTAGCTTCCAGGTATATCAGACAAATTGCTATATAAGTCTAATAACAATAGATTATTCTGCTTTCTACTTATGTTATCTAAGATGAATCTGATCATTTACTTTGTTACGGTGTGATAAAACTAGAATGAGAATTTCCCAAAGGCAATGTATTGAATTAACAGTTGCTAGACTATTCCAATATATGTTTCTACAAATGAAATAACACTGTCTAATCATACATCGTATTATGTAATGGGAGCTAGCAGTTGAATCTGAAACACCCTTTTCATCCTACTTGAAAACTACTTGTATCGCAGTGTGGTGAGATTGTCATTTGTGAACGACCTATGAGCGACGCTAAAATGACCTTGAGAGTGTCCACCTAATAACTAGGACCGAATGAGGGTTATAAATCAGTGTGTGGAATTAGAATTATGATTTACAGTTAATAATTAAGGTTAGGAATTAGATTTAGGGTTTTCATCACGAACTGATATCAGTTATAATGCCAAAACTCCATTTAGTCAAAATGGATGGATGAATTTCGCGTCAAAATCCAAGATCTGTTATCTTGTACCTGATTGATTTGTCTATAAATAATAGTCTCACCTATTTTTCTGATGTGAAAGATTAATAGCTTAAGTTTAATTTTTTCTTCCTTCCTTTCTATTTAATCCACAAAGAGTTGAAAATCTTGGTAATGTAATTGATTCACTGTATACAATGGTTAGTGTCTCATTGAATGTAATAAAGCTGATAACTCAATAAATTTAAGTAACTAGCACGATTTAATTATTATATTACGATGTTACTTATTTACTTACTTACGCCGGTCACTTCCAGTGGAGCATAGGCCACCGAGCAGCATTCTCCAACCCTCTCTGTATATTACAATGTTATTTAAATCTATATTGTTTATTCAATCATAGTTTTATTTATGTGTTATTGGTTCATATAATTTGCCAAAAACAATTTCTCGTAAAAACAAACCTTACACATTTTTTTTTCTAAAATAGTTTAGCATTTCTCGATATACAAAAAAATCATTTGAATATATTTGTTTGCCAAAGTCCCTTTCTCGTTACTGTCCGAATTTCGTTGTTTTTTTTGTAAGTGACAATTTGAAAGGTTGTACCTGGTTGTAACCAATCCAAAATATTTGTATGTTTAAGTGATTTAATCAGTTGGTTAGATTGTTATATATCATGTTAAACTAATATGTAGTTAATATATATGTATTAATTATTCCTGATTATTTATTTCGTATTGTATCTATGTATAGAAAGCATCAAACACCTAGTTGTTAATGTGTTGATATTAGTCACCTAATTTGAAAAAAAAGAAAACAACCAATTAATGAAATGTAACTCATTTAAGTAAAATTTAAAAAAAAAGTTCAGATCTATTTTATAATTAAATACCATAAAAAATCCTGGACAGATCAGTCGTTAAGAAAAAATTATGAAACAATACGTGTTAACCATTAAATTCGTATGGTATTCATAGAGGTCACTAAGTTTACTTTCAATTGTCTAAGGTAAATATCGACGTGAATAGAGCTGCATTCAAACTATCTACAGAATATTGATAGTGTTTCTTCTAAACCAGGAATAGTTTGTAATTATTACAAGACGTTGTTTTTTCAAACAGAAATGATTCTCAACTGAGGATTGTTATTATGTATATAATTAGAATTGTTCACTAGTAAAGTACTGAACACCAGTATTTCAAGTACTTACTTACTTATGTCTGTCACTCCTCGTGAGAGAGCATAGACCACCCACCAACACTCTCCATCCAAACCTGTCCTGAGAAATTCTTTCCAGTTGTCCCGAGTTGCTATTCATCCTTTCCATTTCTGATTTCATTTCCCGACGTGATGTGTTTTTGGTCTTCCACTTTTCGGCTTCCCTTCAGGATTCCAGGTTAGCGCTTGTCTCGTGAGGCAGTTTGATGATTTCTGTAATGTATATTCTATTCATTTCTACCGTCTTTTCCTAATTTACTCCTCAGAACGAAGCTGGTTTGTTCTCTACCTCAAAAGGCTGTTGCTGACGGTATACGGCCAATGGATGTTGAGTATCTTGCATAAAATCTTGTACCTTCTTGATGATGGTTGTAGTAGTTCTGCAAATTTCAGTTCCATACAGTAGAACTGCCTTGACGTTCATATTGAAGACTCTGACTTTGATGTAGATCTGCGGTCTAACGTTTATTGTGAAAATATATAAAGACAATTTTTGTCACTGAATAATAAAATAGGAATAAACAGCTGTTTTATTATTGGGTGAGACAATGCACGAATAAACAATCGTAACATAACATAAGAAATTAAACCCAAACATTTACTCTTTAGTGTTATACACTAGTATCTTTTATACAATCATTCATTTAACCTAGGAAACTGAACGCCGTTCATACATTCCAAAAAAGTACATGATATTCAACAAGGCCACTTTGATATTGATAAAACATACGGATGATAATCTTAGTTCCCAACGTAATTGATTAGCTTGTACATAGATTGAAACGTAGCAGAGAAACACAACTAATGGTATTCTACACACGGCGTCAATTATACCTTGCTTGAACATATCAAGAAATTCTTATTTGAAACAAGGCAATTACATATGAAATCTATTTCTATTTGAAAAGATTTACATATATGAATTGTTATAATTATTCAACTTGAAATGGAATCGAAATTGCCATCTAAATATACTGAAACAAGCTGCCAACTCTTTGCGTATTATTAGTCTTGGAAATTATTTAGAGGGATATTTTTATATTTTGATATTCCATTCGATGTAACTGAAATTCATGGCAGCGGATCAATATTGGGTATAGGCTCCAACTCTATTTATTTGCGTTTTTTCTCATTGTTTATCGTTTTAACTAAGTATTTCTTAAATTCGACTATTTAGATTTGTACCTAGTAAATTGGTTGTATCAGATAAAGTATCCTTGATTAATGAGAAGAGCTTCAGTTCATTAAAATGAAATGTAAATAGATTGTTCATAGATAGTGTTAATTTTTCAGTGCATTTTTGCAAAAAATGTGTAAGCCTTCATACGTTGCTGTGTTTTCTGTGTTGATAATGATCTTATTTGATAATCATTATTGAATAGATAATTATTTAAAATTTAGGAAATGCTTATATATTTACAAGCTCATTTGTGTATGACTTCAACAACGTGTGTTAAACATTATTATAGCATGTTTGGCGAGACTGTAAATTATGGGCGAGCCAATCAGAGGCTTTTGAAGGATTTAAAGATTACGGCGCCAACTTCAGTGCTTAATGCTAACGTATGAGGGGTTCACAAGGAATTTTGTACAAAACGTGACAATTGAGCGGCTATAACAAATAAAACGGCGAGACTTTAATTTATGGATGAATCAATCAGGTATAAGATAGCAGATCTCGGATTTTAACGCGAAAGATTTTCATCCATTTGGCTAAATAAATTCTTGGCATTATAACTGATGTCAGTTCGTGATGAAAACCCTATATATAATTATGACAATTATTGCAAACTGGAATAATAAAAGTACCAGTAACACTGGATGCAGCCAGGCACTACAGTATATATGGATGTTTGGAGAGTGTACAGACTCCCACACAGGCTTGGTTATGTGCATCTTGTCGTTATCCACAAGTAGCATTTTGTGTACTCAACAACCAGAATGCACATAAACAATATTGAAGCTATGTGGTCGAGGCTGAAAAAGTTTTTGAGACTTTATCATGGCTCCAGAGGCCGACTATTCTGTAGCCGTATGGATGATTTCCTCTACTGCATGAATTACTATTTTAGAACCTCTGAACCTCTTTCTAACTTTGGCAAGTTTTTGAAGCACGTACAAGAAATGTATCTACTTTATTTCCTTGGTTTTGTATAATATATTGTTACTCAATACTGACTGTTTGTTGATTGTCTAATATTTCTCAAGGTCACTTAGGATTCGTTCAAAGATCGTCCATAAATTAGAGTCTCGCCGCTTGTTTCAAACTGAATTTGAAAAGTAAAGTGAAAATGTTTAACTTATTTTAAATGAACAACTGCTTATAATAAATTATGCTATGCTAAACATCGTAGTAATGTATGAATATGATCTAGGAATGACATTGCTTTTTCAGTTCTTGGAAGAACGATATTGATTTTATATTGACTTACGACTTATTAACTACTACTATTACTATTACTTTATCTCTGAAACTGACAAATGTTTATTTAAAAGTTGATCTTATATAATTAACTTTATTATAATATTTTGTTTTACTGAACAACATTAGAAAAAAGTTTAAATGATTCAATAACTACTGAGTTTCATGTTCAAGCAAATAAGTAGTATCATCCAACTTTATACAAATGATGCTGAACTATAATACTTTATTTATAGTTTAATAAACTAACTGTTACTAGGATGATCATTGTATAAACATAATCAGACTTCTACTTCAATATGTATGTGACTCAAATAAATGTGTATAATCTTAATAAAATCATTGTAATTTTGTGTAGTCAGTTTGAGTAGTACTCGATATACAACACTGAACTAATAGAATATGATGACGCAAAAAGAAGACGGAATTCAATAGTTCATCATAGTTTGTCTTCAAATAATAAACAATATGACATTCAATACTATCTTTATATGTATATCTATTGTTTAAATCTATCATATCATTATTATTCATATATATGTGAAAGGAATTTGTACAATACTGAAATAGATAATCTCAATAACTGAAATATGAAAAGATTACAGACATGTGTTGTTAATTATTTCGATGTAAAAATTTATCAAATTCCTAATAGTCGTATAGGTTATCATTTATCACTGAGTCTGTCTTTTAAATAGATATTATGATAAATTTAAGGTCAACAAGAACCAGTCAACATCGAGGTGCACAGAACAAGCTGTGAAACACATATGGAGAAAAATCTAACACTTCACTTCTATCTGAAGTTTGTGCTGATGATGTCGTTCAGAAGAACGATGAAAGCTCCACGACCAAACCATCCAGCTCAGAGAACAAAACTCCATCAAGATATTATGTAAACATTATTTCATGACTAGTTCAAATGTTTAAATGAATTCATATCGTATCATGGTTTGAAATGATGATATTACAAATGGATTGTAGATGCTTAGTACTATATATGATTACTGAACACAGTAAGAATATAAAGATAATTACACCACTGAAATTTTACTTCAAGGTTAATTGACGTATAAAATCTACTAGTCTGTTATATGGTTATCAGTGGTTTAGTAGTCTTGAAATCTACAAAAAAAATATATCGGTTCATGTAATGGTAAGTAATAAAAATAAAGGTTGTAGATGAGGTAAACGTTTGAAATATATCAGTGATTATAGTTTCTTATACCTCTCTTAAGTAATTTAAGGAGTTTGGTGAATTAAAGATAGACATCTTTAAACATCTCATTCTTTTCAATTTCATTTGAAACATACAGCAATCAATGTAAGCATACAGTTAAAGTAGCCTAACCAGTAAAATCAACCATTTTCCTTTAAAGCTATTCACTTTTCTGTTATCACATTTCTATAATTAGAAACTTTGTATTCTATATTTAACAATCATTTCACAGCCAATATGAAAGATGATGCAACAACTGCAAAATACACTTTATTGAAATAATAGAATTGGCAACGAACATATCTATCAGTTTACAAGTAAATTATAACAATCTAAATGAAACAGTTGTCTTAAAGTGTAATTAAAATATAAAAATGTTGTATATAGAATGATAAATTACACCTGTTTGTAATTAATTATTACTTTTTTTTAAAAATATATAACAAAACTATTCTTGAATTATTTGAGTAGTATTACTTTGCTTACATACTTACGGCTGTAACTCTTTATGGAAGAGCATAGACAGCTTACCAACATTTTCCATCCAACTCTGTTCTGGGCAATACTTTCAAGTTGTTTCCAGAGCGAATAAAGTGAAAAAAATTTCTCTTTAATTAGTTTTTCATCATGACAATATATATATATATTCTGATTAGCGTTGTTTCGGAAAGGCTATTTTCTATGAGATGGGGTTGCAAACCTCATCCCCAACCCTCCTCCTTTACCAGGGCTTTGGACTGGCAGTAGCGCTAAAAGAACTAGGAGCGGACTTAGTATTACCTTGAATAAGATTTTTTAAAAATGTTTGTTCTTTATTAACTATTTGTCATTAATGCATAAATTTTTATAATTGAATTTTATGAGTCAATTGAAGCTAGACCACCATGGAAAATATGGAAACACTGGGCGGCATTTTCGTCCTAGTATGGAACTCGTTAGCCGTGTGCATTCGCGATCCTGCCTCGTGGGATTCGAGCCAAAGTTCTATCGGTCGCGCGCAAACGCTTAATCTCTTGACCACCGTTAGATGCCGGCTCAGGGGTCTAGAGGTTAGGCGTTCGCAGGAGAGGCTGATAAATCCTCGCTGTGCAGGATCGTGTATGCGAACTGATGAGGAGTCCCAGAATGAGGCGACATGGCCGTCCAGTGCTTCCAGGTTTTCCATGACTCATGGGTTCAACTATTAAATAACTAAAAGCTCCACGAAATTCCTCTTCACAAAGCTTTTTGTCGGTAAATCCTTGTTTTAAAATATCATACTATGAGACTCTATCTAATTATTTGTAAAGAAAAAGCCTTTGAATTACATACATGAATATAACAACATACTTAAATGACAATAAAGTGTATATGAAATTATTTATTATTTTTAAAAAAAAGAACTCAACAGTTTTCTTAGAGTTTTGTTCATTTCCAAGTAATTCTTAAAATAACGAAAGGAATTCTCTAAAGTACTTTGAATAGTGAGAAAATTGTATAGTCTATTTTTAAATTTGTAAATAAGAATAACTCTATAAACTATTAGGCCCAGGACAGAGTAGGTTGGGTTGGCGGCCTATACTCCACTAGGAGTAATAGGCGTAAGGAAGTTAGTTAGTAAGTAAAGTAAGTAGGTCTATAAACTATTGAAATTAAAATTTAAAAAGCACCTAGATTTACAAAACAAACCATATCGTGAGATATTTTCATAGTAAATTATTTAGTAAATTTGGTGTAGTTTCATTCTTCTAACTTATAATAAGAAGAGTTGAGAAAATCGTGAGGAATTTCTGAGATTCGAAGTTAATTATTAGGTATTTTTCTTTAAATCAATGATCACTATTGGTAATATGTTTACTATAGTTTATGAAAAGAGAATCAATTAACATAGACGATAAGTTTCTGCTGTTGTTATGACCTTTGTTGATCTTATTTGGACATTAAGGTGAAGAAATGAAATTAAACGTAATCACCACATTTCAATCTTGTTATTATTTAGTTAGAATAATAAAACTACTCTATTATTGAATAACTACCAGACTAATACTAAACAAATACTATTATATGAGTATATGTTCGGTAGGAACCGGGAATTAGTTCGTCAACTACATGATATTGTTTTATGAATGAATATAATTGGGTATGAGTCTTATGAAGGATAACTGAACTGTGTTTTAATTTATTAACTGGATAAAAACACAATATACTCCACCTTGATTGTCATAGTAAAAACACTGACGTTTTCATGAAGGAAACGTGATAAGCTGGGTCATTCAGACTTAGACGAGCCCGCAATATCGGTGTAAAGTGAGCCGAATTTGATGGTGAAATGGACAAATGCTATTGGTCGAAAATCTGGCTCAATCTTTTAAGGAGATACACATCTATATTGTGACATAAGTTGCTTATACATTTTTTGCTCAGGCTAGTCAATAAAAGCTACTTACTCACGCGAAAATATCAGTATCAGACTCGAATGACCATATAACATAAAATTTTGTGACTAGAAAGTGGGGTCGAATTTTTTTCAATAATATGCACCTGTTTGCATGTCATACTTATACTTGAATGATCAAACCTTTCTCGTCCTTCTGATAAGTATGTCTGAGATCTTGGATCCAGTTCTAAGAATTAAAGCGATGATATATCTTCATGTTTCAGAGATTTCATCTCTAACTGTTATAAATTATCAAAGTATTTTTACAAAAATCTCTTATTACAAAAAATTAGTCGTGAAAAATATCAACTACAAATTATAGCCAACATTTTGCCACTTAAAAGAGAATAAATATGTCAAATAAACCTTGATCTAATATATATAAGTTAGAGTCATGAGCTCATATGTATCTCTGAAAAAAAAATATGGTGGGATCATTTAATAATATCACGTCCAAACGTACCACGTTAAGAATAATCCTACAAATTATTTTTTTCTATTCTTTAAAGATAATTATTTAATAATTGAATTCATGAGTCAATTGAAGCTAGGCCACTATGAAAAACCTGGAAGCACCGGACGACCGTTTCATTCTTGTATGGAACTCTTCAACAATGCGCACCCACTAACCCAGAACCAATCAGTTTCGCGCGCGAACGCTTAACTTGTAGACCACTGAGCCGATATCCAAAGGTGTTAATGTCTAACTTCAACGAATGAACAAAATTGCGTCACCGTTCACTAGTGTCAAGCTTCAGTTGACTTAGGAATTCAATTGTTAAATTACTACAATCTCTACAAAACCCGTATCTGAACATAATTATCTATTACAAAGTATAATTAATTTGTAACAATTTATTACTTGGATACTGAAATATGAGAATAATACTTAAAATATAAAAGAAAAAACAAACAAACCTTTGTAATTCTATTATATAATTCACATTCATGTTAACTACAATTCCTGTGAAATAGAAAAACTTAAGTTGACCGTTGAGAAAAAAAAACAACTACACGAATTTATTAGTCTAAATATTTTATTTACAATTTGTTACAACAGAATAGTTGTGAATAGAGAAATTTTTTTCTCAACTTATTTACATCAAAGTCTGGACATATGAAATTGAATTTATCAGTTAAAAAAGAACAATAGTCTAAATTCACTTGGTTGTTAAGGCCTGCAATTGATCAGTTTCTTGTTAGTATATGTGCATCCTGTGAGGATTGCCTCGATATTATCTTAAGTCACAAGCTTTGTAAAGCAATATTGGGGAATTCGGGACTGGATACGCATATGCTAACAAGAGATTGATCAATTGCAGACCTTGACAACAATAGGAAGATACAATTAAACAAAGCCACGTGAGTGTGTAAAACTTTACTCCGTCTCACAAGCTAGTGGCTATCTGGACTCAATAACTAAGTAGATAAGGTAGCGTTGTTTGTAGCGAACAATACTAGGTTCGAGTCCTGGAGTGAACACCAACCTTAGGATACAGGCGCATCCAGCCGACGTGTCCCGAATGAGACGAAACGCGTATCCTGGATCCTATTGCTAGCTATCATTCATCTTTGCTTATAAATAATAGTCTAGTTTAAGGTAAGCGGATCTTCGAAAGATAAGAAATATGAAATCAAGATTGCTAGTACATTAAGTTCATTAATTTAAATGACTAGTATGAAATTTAGACTTTTTAGATGAATTGAGATTATAAAATTGAATAGTCGGAATAACTATGAATAACTGAAGACAGGGAACATAACAATATAACTAGTGATCAAAATGATTCAGTAATGTACAGGCCAGTATGAATTAAATTAAGAATAATAAAGTGGTATGAATCTAAAATGAATTGTTTAGTTCTATACTGGTTAGCATTGAATCAAAAACATTAAGTTTAATTCAGTATTGATAAGAAGGTTGTTTGCATATTGTTCGAACTAATTCATCTTTTACTTGAGGTTAGTCAAAGTAGGAAATGAAGCTGAACTTATTGCTTAAGAGCTCATATCGAGAAATTTCTATTCTTAACGGTTATTGCTTATAACGTTTATATTAGATTACAACGTCTAAGACTTAGAGTGACCATGATTTCATTTCTGCTATATGCTTACAGTTATACTATTAATATAAAACGCTCTTTTTCATCGTACACTAAGTAAATCTTCTAAGAATAATGTAATATATATATATATATATATATATATATATATATATATATATATTCCTAAATCTTATTCACAGATGAATTTAACCTTTGATCAAAACAACAAACATGATATAAGGTAAACTTTTAGTGCATTATTTTTCAAGTTAATGCGTAAAAAATGAATCTAAGTAGAATATTTATTGATAATTATAAATAATCAGTATGCAGTTGTGGAGATTATCAAATTTTTGATTGAGATCATGAGCCGACTGACGTTACACCACCATTGAAAACCTGGAAACCCTGGACGGTCATTTAATCTTATTGTGGAACCTCTCAGCAGTGGGCATGCACCATATCGCTTGCAGGATTCTAACACAGGGCCTTCGATCTCGCATGCAAACGACTAATCTCTAAGCCACTGAGTCGGCACGAAACCGAAGTCTTTAAGTTCGAATCCTGCGAGCGGTATGGTGGATGCACTCTGCTGAAGAGTCTCAAAGCAAGAATAATCGACGGTCCAGTACTTCCAGGTTTTCAATATTGGTCTAACATCAATCGGTTCATGAGTTTAATCAAAAAACTATAAATAAAAATGATAACATTTAACAAAGCAACAATAACAAACTTTGTAAATAGTCTAAAATTCTATATTTCTCTTTATGATCTTTTTTAACCAGTTTACAGTTGATGAAAAATTGTGAATTAATTTTACAATTTAAATCTTATACTTAATTTGTTTAAGTTAATTAACAGATTTGATTCGATGAAGTGGGACTACATTACCTTCTTCCCCCCCCCAAAAAAAATAATGTGAAACACACCTTTCGTAATACAACTTATTTAATTAGATTAAGAATTATTCATTTTTGTTTTTTTAAAAAGAATATATGTCTTCTTGTAAAATTAACTGTTGTATATATAACATGAGCAAAAATGGATAATGGTTAGCATTGAAATCCTGGACGCAAGTTTCGTCCGATTTAGGAAACGTCAACTAGATGTACTTGAATCTCAGTGCTGATATTCATCCCAGGACTCGATCAATTCCAGTCCTAAGCATCAATGGGAAGATTCAATTAAACAATATCAAGTGACGGTTGGTAAAAAAATAGTTTAATTATTTGTAATTTACAATCTATCTATTACGTTCAAACAAAACAATTACATCTTTTAGATATTTTACTGTCTATCACGTAAGTGAAACAAAAATTCTTACTATGACACATGTGTACTTACTTACTTACGCCTGTTCCCCCTAATCGAGCATAGGCCGCCGACCAACATTCTCCAACCCACTCTGTCTTCAGCCTTCTTTTCTAATTCCATCCAATTCTTGTTCATTTATCTCATGTCTATTTCCATTTCTCGGCGTAATGTGTTCTATGGTCTTCCTCTTTTCCTTTGACCTTCAGGACTCCATGTGAGAGCTTGTCTTGTGACGCAGTTGGGTGCTTTCCTCAACGTGTATCCTATCCACTTCCAGCGCTTCATCCTGATTTCTTTATCCGCTGGGATCTGCTTTGTTCTCTCACACAGTAGGTTGTTGCTGATAGTGTCTGGCCAAAGGATCCGAAGTATTTTGCTTAGACAACTGTTAATAAACACCTGTATTTTCTGGATGATGGCTTTCGTAGTTCTCCAGGTTCCCGCCCCATACAATAGAACTGTCTTGATATTTGTATTGAAAACCTTGACCTTGGTGTTGATTGACAGTTGCTTTGAGTTCCAGATGTTCTTCAGTTATAAATATGTTGCTCTTGTTTTGCCGATCCGCGCCTACACATCTGCATCAGATCCACCGTGTACTAAACAAACAAACATATGTACTAAATTAAAATTAGTAAGACAAACTACAAGTGACTTATGTTTCGTTTTTGTATAGTAACTTTAATGAATGAAATTAGTCTTCTTTTCTTCTAAAAATTAGTTAAGGTTAATGTGATTTGATATAGTTGTTAGTATTATCTGTTTAACAGAAAATTGAATTGACTACTTAATATGACATAGATAAACAAGAAAGTGTCATAAAGTTGTTTTAAAAAAATACACCTTACCATCCTTGTTAATGATAAATATGTAAGTAACAACTTTTAAAGTTGTAGATCAAATAGGCTTTTGTTGATATTTAAACTAACTTTGGACAGTTTTTAACCTAATTGTAAGAAAGTAAAATAGGTTAAGTATTCAGAGAAGTTCAAATGTTTGTACATTTAATATAATTATTCAATGTGTCAATAAAGACATAAACACTTAGTATTTAAATTCAAAACAAAAATTCTATGAAGGATTGTAAAAGAACCTATGCAAACAAATTTATTGAAGTATTTCTACAGAGGGATAATAAATTTTAACTTGAATACTTCTGAAGGGTTAATTTCTATCTTAATGAATAGATTTGTACACTGTGTATTCGAATCTAGCTACAAGCTCAGAGTATTTATTTCCAAGAATTTCGGTCCTTAGGTTTATTAACCCGGTCAATCTAAAATATTCCTATTAGTAAAGTAAATGCGATTAGGTAGGTATCAAAAAATCAGCATGAATTAATTATAATTAAGAATAATCAATTTGAAGAAATAAATCCCGATCATTAAGATAGCTTCCCAGTAGGAAACCAAAATAATCTTTATTATACAATTAATTGCATGCAAACTTATGTATTGTAAGTATAAGATTATGGAGATTATTGAGTTTCATTGAAATTATGAACTGTTCAATGTTTGACCACCATCGAAAACCTGAAAACATTGAATGTGTATTTTGTTCCAGTATTGGACTCTTCAGTAGTAGTGGTCATCCATGATCCCGCACATGAGACGTGGCCCCATGACCTTCGATTTGGCTCGAACACAACCTCTAGACCTCTGAGTCAAAATCTGACAGTGTAAATGTCTAACTTAATCAGCTCACGATCTTGCGTGAACACCTTCCATTGTATTTAATCGGTAACTTCCTTGCACCAAACACGGTTAAGCTTAACTATTTATGGCTAACTCTTTCAACATTGGATACAGATTTATGCCATCTAGTGAAAGAAATTGGAAATGTTGTTGCATAGAGTGAGAGAGAAACCTTATTGCAGTTTTAAGGATACGAAACCGGTTTTAATGCTTCCTATTCTTATCACGTATTATCCTAGTAATGTATATTAGCATGGACATATCGATCAATATAAACCATCGGTAAACCAATTAAACTTTCAGTATTATCAATACCACTCAATCATCAGTACTTTTTAGTTAGAAATTGCGAAGAAAGACTTCCATGTGAAAAGTGTTTATCTTAAACGCCTTATAAAAACACCATGTCGAAAAGTGTATTGAGCTGTATACATAGATAGACTGTTTTTTTTTTCGAAGAAAATTCGCCACATATTGTCAATAAATCATAAACTTTTATCGATGATAATCACACTTTTAGAATCATAAATACCATATGTAAGTGAGCTGTCTAAATGTTATAATCAAACAGAGTTGCTTACTGATGTGTTAACATCGACATTATCATCCGAATAATATAATTTATACATTGAACTTAACTGATAAGTTATCATGATCTAATGTATATATGTGTATGCTTTCATAACCAGGGAGTTTATATGCTAAAATGATTGCCTAACATTTATATCAATTCGTGGATTTTCAATGAATGCCTTAACAAAATAATGAATATATTTCTATGTCTATCTTTAAAACATCAAATTTACAACAAGATTTTTAGCACAGGAAATGTTTTTGTACTTACATTACTAATTTCAAATACTAGAAGGGGTTTTGTGGAGATTGTAGTAATTTCAACTGTTGAGATCATGAGTCGATTGCTACAATCTTCACAAAACCCCTTCTGATACTAATCAACATATGCTCATTAGTGACTGGCTTCACGAGGTATATCCTGGAGTTCTAGTGAGAAGCAATGACCAGTGGAGTTCAACCGGGTCAGTTGTGAGGTAGTAACTCACTAATGACAATGGTGGATGTGTCGCTCAATTTTGTAGATTAGTTGAAGTTAAACATTAACACCGTTTGATGCCGGCCGACTCACTGGTCTAGTGGTTGAGAGGTCGCGCACGAGACTGATACGCCCTGGGTTCGAATCCCGCGGGGTGGGGTCGTGAATGCACACAGCTGAGAATCCCCACAATAGGACGAAACGTTTTTCCAGTGCTTCCAGGTTTTCCATGGTGGTCTAGCTTCAACTGACTCATGATCTCAACAATTTAAAATTTAAAATACCTATATATTTTAATAGTTTGGAAAAAAAGGTAATGATTCGATGGGACTATAATTTACGTAAAATGTTTGAGCGATGTTGAAGTGACCTTGAGAATATCCACCTACTTACTAGGGCGAAATGAGGGTTATAAAATAGTGTGAAGAATAATGATTATAATTTATAGATGATGGTTAGGGTAAGGAATTGGATTTAGGGTTTTCATCATGAATTGACATCAGATAAAATGCCAAAACGCTATTTAAACAAATAAGTGAATAAATTTTGTGCCAAAATCCAAGACCTGTTATCCTATATCTGAGTGGTTCGTCCGTAAGTTATAGTCTTGCGAAAGATTGAACTTACAATTAATTAGATGTATAATTGAATTCTTACTTCTGACAGCATTGATGTAGTATTATCATACAAATTTTTTTCTGACTAACATTTATTGTTACTGTCTTAGATATCTGTAAGGTGGTTTGAAAGTTGAAGTTATAGACTAAGAGGCTCTTGAAAGGCGATTTCTGTCACGATTTAGTCATTTGTATTTACCTAGTTCTATCCACTACATTCAATGGCTCTTGTTAAACTAATTGAATAAATAATGTGCTGTGTTATAATTAGTGTTAAACGATTGAGTGAGGTTGATGTGCTTTGGAATTTCTCCTGAAACTTGTTAGAATTCATTTATAGATTATACCTGTGACAGTGAAGAAACTTGAGTTCTTTCAATGACGTAAAACTATATTGCTAATCTTTCATGTGATAGATATTTATTTTCTGTTTGTTTTACAATAAAGGACAAAGGTTCTTATATCCCTCAAAACAATGGTTAAAAAATTGAAACTATTTATCGCTAAATTATATGGTTTCACACTATGAGTTAATTTTAAATTTCTATCCTCTTATTTTTTTCAGTATAAACGCCTCTTTGCTGAGCCTTCATGAATGATTTATGTATGCTTATAAGCTTACTCTCAGACCATTAAATATAAAAAATTTTGATTAAAAGCCTGGGTTCGAATCCCGTGAGGCGGGATCATGGATGCGCACTGCTGAGGAGTCCCATACTAGGACGAAACGGTCGTCCAGTGCTTCCAGATTTTCCATGGTGGTCTAGCTTCAATTGACTCATGATTTTAATCTGTGAAATTTTTAAAATCTCCAGAAATCCCTTCTGATAATAGCCTATCTAGCAAATTTGACGGCTGTCATTAGAATCATTGAACTTTTAACAAAATTATATGGATAAAACGAATAATTTTTTTTGTATTTTTCACTAGTAATTGTACTGAACGAATGAAGTCAACCAGTGAGATATTTTGTCAATTATAGAAAATCCATTCACATTATTATTTACAGAGTTCAAGAGAGGTATATTAATGGTTTAAACACTCAAGCTTTACTCATTGAAACACTGACTTTATTCTCAATTTATTTAAATAAGTAAATACACATAGAATTACATTTTGAATGTCATAGAAAAGCGTGGGTAACTCACAATGCATAAACCTTTATTTGACTAACTAGTTCAATTGAATGATAAAATTTACTTAAAGTCTGGTTCATTCCTAAAAAGTTTATTATGGATTTATGATTGTTTTTTTCAACTCTAATGTGATAAAAATATGCGTTCATTACTCTACTATTCTATGAAAATGTATCTTTGAACCAAGATTCTTCCAGACATATAGATTTATTCATAATTTAAAAAGCGTTAAATTACTAAAGGATTATTCTATTTAAGCTTGCAATAAACTAAGATTGTTGAGAGGGTAAATTGTTTGGCTGACTACCATTTTCACTGATTAACATTAGTTAACATCAATAATAGCCAGTGTTCAACACCTGCTTTATTCATTATGAGACTTGTTAATAGTGTACTTCGTTTTGAACTCAATGAAATAGGAAATATTGAATTTCAACTAAGTGATATACTAATTACACTTTTCATATCAGACTGAAAATTTTTGATTTCGATCCCTGGTTTGGTCATGTGTGACCAGTAATATCGAGCCTCATAATAGTACCTAAACTGTCATCAATCTCTGATAAAAGTCATTTAAAGCTAATATATTTCTTGATTCAGTGATTTTGTAGTTAATTTCTGTTATTACTTTGCAACATAATTCATTTTGTATATAGACTTTTTTAATATATATATATATATATATATATATATATATATATATATATATATATATGTAAGCATGATCGCTTTGTGGATAAATACACATTGAGATGATGAAGTCGATCGACTAAATAGGTCGCATACATAATCAACAGGTGACTGAATACAGAACTTATTCGGCGGCTAAACTTTTTATTCGCTATAAAACAACATGTTCAATAACTCAATCAAAAATCGACAAGCACCCCTTTCATATTACCGCCAACTGTATTTATAAATTTACGTGTACCTGCCAAAGCAACTACATTGGCCGAACTGAAAGGAGGGTATATCTTAGATTTTTCGAACATGTTTCAAAAAGTCTCAGAACGAGGGAAAGTAAGACTAAACAGTGCAATCACTAAACATCTCTTTGATACAGGACATCAAGTAGATAACTTGCTATCCTTAAAGGTGATTAGTAAGCAGCCAAACGCCTGTTTTCTGGAGTTTGCTGAAGCCGTTGTCATCAGGTATCAAAAACCTGACTTATGTGTTCAAAAGAAGATGGTCATTAATCTTTCCTTGCCTTGGTGACAAATACTCTTTCGCTGTATTGTAATTTTTTCCTTTTTCTCTAAACTCTTCCTTGCATTTATTACATCATTGAGTTTTATTCCAACTATCTTCCAAATAAATAATCGTATTTTATCAAATGAGCTCTACTCACTATATTCCTATCAATATTTATTCATTATATAATCAATTATTTCTAGCCGTTTGAACTGTTATCACAATCAATGTTGTAGAATGTTCCTTCATACAAGGTATATATTTACAATATTCAGTCTATTAACTCTATTTACACCCTTGCTATACTATATGAATATGTCTTCAATATAACTTCCAACCAAACCTCTCATGTAAGTAATTTAAACCCATTATGTAATTATGATCTTACATATCTCAGGTTGTAAGCAGTTGACGAGAACCTACGAAATAAAAATGAATTCATGCTATTCTGCTAGAATGTTTGTTCTTGCTCTTTTCAAAATGATAAAGGAAATTATGTAAATGTAATAAATAAGTTTATTCATATCAATTTACATCATGTATTAAAATACAATCTAATATAACTGTGTAGTTTAATAACCATCAATTCGAAATCGAACATCATTATGAAATGATTAACAGTAATCAAGATTAGTTTGACAGTACTTGAATAATTCCTTTTACTTTCTTTATATTAATATAACATCATTAGTATTGGTTGAAACTTAAACGGAAAAGAATGTTCAAGAAATAACTATTCAATAAACGTAACCTATTTTATGTAACTCATGTCATTGATAATTCAATTTTGGCATATTTAGTATTCATCTACATAAAAATTGACATTTTTCATGGAAAGATTTCAGAAGAAAAATTCTTTTTCGATGGTATCATTTTTCGAATTATTGAGTATAGTAATTTATAAATGAGAAAATGTTATTTCAATGAAAGCGCACTGCTGAGGAGCCCCACAATAAAACGAAACATCCGTCCAATGCTTCCAGGTTTTCCATGGTGGTCTAGCTTCAATTGACTGATGATCTCAACTATTGAAATCACTAAAATCTTCACAAAACCTCTTGTGATGCATATTTAGACATCAGAATTTTTATTCGCTATACAAACTCTAGTTTGCATGCATAAACCCACATTATTAAACATAGAATTTATCTGTTCTGAACTGTTTTCTTTATGACAAGGGGAACCATATTTAACAGAGACACTGAAGTCAGTTTCATTAAGCAATACTGTTCCGTAAACATTCATTGAATTTTTTTTAAAGAAAATGGTTTTGTGATAACGAGTTTCTGTTGTGTTAATAGTTCATTTGTTTTGGAACATTTTACCTTTGTTTTTCCATGAATCTGAATACCTCTACAATGATAATTAACATGTCTTTTGATTATTAAATTTATGAAGGTAAGTGTAATTATTTATTATAGAAAAAAAGTATTCTAACCACGACTTACAATACCATTAGATTACTTATCATGATGCTTTAACTCATTGCTTTTACTTTATAGTATGTCTTTCCTGTGATATCCTACAACAATGTGAACAGATAGTATGCAATAATGTATTAATAAATGGAACATTTATCCCAGAATATGTAATTGGATGTGAACTAGCTTGCCCTTTTGGAAACATATCCTGTCAAAAAGATAATAATGGTGCATTTACTTGGCTACCAGAAGATCCATGTTTACCTGAAATTAGTACAACAACTTCAGAACCAAATATTTCACTGACAACAACGACTGTCTTTCCGTTTCACACTGACACACCACAAATTAACACTACTACTGATCTAGGTGTCTTAAATACAACCATATTTGAAATAAATCAAACGGATTGTCATTATGTGAGCACAGAATCACCAAATAATATTACTGAAGATATAAACTATTCAAAAGGATGGACATTATTCTGGCTTATTCCATTGATACTTATTATCATGATTTTTTTATTGTTACTCTTATGTTTGGTTTTAAATCGTTTTCAAAAGCGTAAACATCGAGTAGAATTCCCACTGTCTGAAAAACATATTTTTGATATGATTGACCCTTCTACATCTTCTTGGGGACATTATTCCTATCCATACAAATCAGGAACTCCAATTGGACAAAATGGGTATTATCGTCAAAATAGAAACACTATTTATGAAGCATATGATTCACCAAACAAAACAGATAGAATTCTTACTAATTTACAAAAACTATCATCACCTAAGTATAATAAGTTGAAATTCATTAACAGAAAAACAATATCACCATGTCCGAATAGAAAACTTATAAATTGGCAAGAATCAGGTACATATGAATATGCTATTCCACCAAGTCCGAAATCTGCTTCTTCAATGAATATTAATAAAACACCACCGAGTTATTCTCCAAAAAAAGAAAGAAACTATTCACAAATTTCATACAATTTAAATAAATCTACATCACAAATTTTCTCAGGAACTCCAACTATTAGTATAAGATACCCAGAAGAAATGAGATCAATTAGTCAATGTAATATGTTAAATCCTCAAAAATCAAATGTACAAGATACATTAACACCTGATTATTATATTCAAGATGGTCGAACTACAACGACTTTCAATCGTCATGTTAATCATTTACATAGACCAAAATTATCTGATAATGATAATCAAATTTATCAAACAGAAGCATTAATCAACTGTGGTGATGATGATAATGAATTCACTAATGAGGATACATTTGATCAAATCTCATCAATTACAATGCAACCAACTATTGTACAACAACCAATTTCAAATTTATCTCCTAATCAATCTTTTAATGCATTTATCGATTGTGAAGGTCAACAACAAATGGAACAATTAGGTATGTATGATTCACAATACAATGATTGGACATTAGATAAAACAACTATTGCACGAATACCTCGTATTTAAAATATTGAAAGCTTTTAGATTTCATTATTTTTAACTGTACTTTTCTTTTTGATATTTCCTTATATGAAGACTATAATATGTATGTTGAACGAATCAAGGTAATGAAGCAAATAAACATTTACTTTTCATCCTCTTCTTCGATTATTTAATTAATTTATGAATATTCTGTGAGCAGATACACCAATGGACAATGATCCATATGAAAACAAACAAAAAATTCAGTAACAATTTATGTATATTGATCATTTTGGTAAAGATTTTTCTGTTTTTCCCCCAACATCCCCCCCCCAAATTTTTATTACATTTAGAGAATCTGTGGTGGGGAGGGGGCATTGTCATTTGTTTGGTTTCTTTGGTATTTTGATACTCAACCCAAATGTTCTAACATATATATATATATATGTACACTGATTATCTTTACTTCTCAAGGAAAAGTCCTATTCGAATAAATGATAAGTAGAAATGAACAATTATTCATAGACTGATTTTTATTCTAGATTATTATTTTTTATCACGAATTAATTAGACGGAATTTCCTAGTGAATGAACTACAATACCCCATGTATTAACTACTGCTTATAAAACTCTATATGGTTATGTATTTATCAATAACAATGTCCTTTATTGGATATGTACTTGAATGATCGACTGTTTTTTATAGGATCAGTTGGATTGTTGAGTTCGCTTATTGTTTTGAAAATCAGTGACGTCTTTATCAAATGACTTAGTGATAGTAAATAATAACTGTATAATAGCAAGATCTTTTTGGGTCGAAAGCTGTTTTCAATTAGTAGGCGAAAATATAGAACAGACTAGTTCTCTTTTGTACTCTATAAATTTCTGACTAGAAATCTCATACAATAATATATCTCAAATGTTTGACAACATAGAAACAGAAATTTTGAAATGACAATTACATGACTATTCCATAAGTGTAAGGAACTGGGTGATATGTCTGTAACTGATTAACAATACATTAGGTAGCGTAAAATTTACTACAATATCTTACTTGACAACTTGAATATTACAATGGGAAATAATATAAAATACAATAATTCTAATGTTAAATAATCTTTCTCAAATCATTCCTAAAATGGTACGAATCACAAATTTCGTAGTTAACCGTTGTTGATATTCAAGGGTGAATTGTTCAGTTTCATTTTGGAATCTTGGAGTAGATGTATCTAGATTTTAAGTAGATAACTACTGATTAGCATTTTTTTAGTAAGGTTCTTTTATACGAAATATGGTTGCTAAACCCGTACTCAGCTGTCCTCCTTTATCCAGGCTTGGACTGGTAGTGACCTTAAGAAAGCTAGAGGTGGAGTTATTTCTGGTGGTTACAATTTGATTATTTTCTGGAAATCGATGGGCAATGGGATCTAGTACGTGATTTTCGTTTTACCAAAGACGCATGAGATAATATACTTGCGTTTTAATACTATTAATGCTCAAACCGAGACCTAAACACAAAACTTTGTTTTTTAATGGCAAAGTATTATTCACTACTTTATTGAGTTATAACGGAGAAAGCCTTGTTCTGCTGACGGGATATTATCGTTGATTTATATAAAATGGTTTACACTTTGTTGTTGTGATGCAAGTGTGTTCAGTTCATGACTCTCAGAACTTAATACTGGTCACTATTCAAAATGTATTCAGAACTTTAGGTTGTAGTGTTTGATGTATAGACTAAACAAAACCTAGCAAACACGACAACAATTCTCAATTTTTCATCATGAGTAAACTAACGTTTAGATTATTTTAGTAAATAATAGACTACAGAATAGAAATTGCATAAATTCAGAGAAATTTAGAACCTAACTCTTGAAAAGATGTTGCAATCACTAGTGGGTATAAAATATGTAGTTCATTACTTACCTATGCCTGTTACCATTCGTGAAGGAGCATAGGCCACACACCACTATTCTCCATCCAACTCTGTCCTGGATAATCATTTCCAGTTGCTATTCATCCTTTTCATATCTGCTTCCAATTCCTGACGTAATGTGTTGTTTGGCCTCCCCATTTCCCGCTTCCCTTCAGAATTCCACGTCAGCGCTTGCCTCGTGATGCAGTTTGGTGATTTGCGTAATGTATGTCCTATCCACTTCCAACGTCTTTTCCTGATTTCCTCTTCAGCTCTATGCTAGTTTGTTCTCACCCACAGTAGGTTGTTGCTGATGGTATCCGGTCAACGGACATTCGGTATCTTGTGTAAACAACTGTTTGTAAATACTTGTACCTTCGTGATGATGGTTGTGGCAGTTCCCTAAGTTTCAGCTCCGTATAGTAGAACTGTCTTGACGTTCGTATTGAAGATTCTGACTTTGATATTTGTTGACAGTTGTTTTGAGTTCCATATATTTTTCAATTGAAGAAATGCTGTCCTTGCTTTGCCAGTGCTCGCCTTTACGTCTGCATCTGAACCCCCCTGTTTATCAATTATGCTGACCAGGTACGTGGAAGGCTCCACATCTTCCAGAGCTTCTCCATCAAGTGTGATTAGGCTGGTTATCGCTGTGGTCTATTTGAGGATCCGGCTTTATTCTTGTATATGTTCAGGCCTACTTCTGCAGAGGCTGCTGCAACACTAGTCATCTTCATCTGCATTTGTTCGTCTATATGGGATATAAGAGATAGGTCATCAGCGATGTCCCAAACGTCTAGTTGCATCGAAGTCGTTCATTATATACCGTGCTTCCCGTCAGATGTGGAGGTCTCCATATTTCAGTCAACAACCAGAAAAAACCGGAAAGTGAAAAGTGGATTGCTTTGTCTGGTCCTGTTTTTTACTTGGAATGGATCTGTCAGCTGTCGTCCATGCACGACTTTGCATTGTAGTCCGTCGTACTAATTCCTGATGATGTTGATGATGGTTTTAGGTACGCCATAGTGTCAAAGAATTTTCCTTCTGGTTTTACAATCCACACCGTCAAATGCCTTCTCATTAGTGAAGGAGGTTGATGTATAGTGACGATTTCCATTCAATTGAATGTTTAACGATGATTCGTAGTGTGGCGATTTGGACTGTGCACGGCCGACCCTTACGGAATCCGGATTTTGGAATTGGGCGTTTATTGTTATATCTTGTGTTGTTGTGTCCTATTAATACATACCATAATGACACCGCCGATTAGAGAACAGTGATTTATCGATCAGAGCATAAAACCTGTACGAGCAGTCTAAAGTCTCTGCTTGTCAGCTCTAATACTACTCTTTACTTGCTTTTTTGCTACTGTGTGTTCGGCCTGCACCTTGACTTTACCAGCTCCAGTTCAGCTGTTGTTAATTACCGACTTCTTGTTCTTCTTTTCTTTGACACTGTCCAGTGTTTCTATAGAGATCCATTCCTTGGGATGATGCTGCTTGCGGTCCAGAACCTTCTGATACATTGAAGTTAGTGCTTCTTTGATCTCTTTCCAGCCGTCCTCCATAGTAGTTTCTTCTTCTTTCCGTAGATCCTGCCGTTCAGAGCCATCTTGGACCCGTTGAATTTGTTAGTATCTCGAAGGAAGGCTGTATTGAACCTTTGTAGTTCTGTTTGTCCAGTTGTTCAGTTCTTTAGCTTCCGTTTCATCTCGGCCATGACCAGGTGGTGATCTGAAGCTATATCAGCTGCTCTCTTGGTTCTCACGTCTTTTGTTGACGTTGTGGATTTTTTAATGATGTAAATATGATATATCTGGCTCTGTGTAGCCTAATCCAGTGAGATCCATGTAGCTTTGTGTAAGCGTTTGCGTGGGAATATCGTTCAATTTCTATCTAATTTATTGAATGCACATAGATTCGCAAATTTCTCGCCATTCTCGCTCCTTTCTCCCAGTCAGTTCATGTCGTCCTATGTTATCCTCATATCTAGTGTTGTCCATTTCGAATTTGGCATTTAGATCTACATGATAGTCAGGTCCTTATCTGGACACTTCGCAATGATCGATTGCAACCTCTCATTGAACTGATCTTTATTGTTGTCATTGCTATCATTGATTGGTGCATAACATTGGATACAATTCATTGTAACTCCCTCTAACTTTGTTTTGAATGTTGACTTGGTGATCCTGGATCCATAATATTCCCATCCTATAAGTGTGTTACGTGCTTCTTTGGACAGAATCAGAGTAGCTCCCTGTGTGTGCGGAGCATTTTCTTCTGCGTGAACGGAGTACTGACCATCTCTCCCGTTCCTAGCCTTTTCTGTCCAGCTAGGATCCAATGAGTTTTGTTGATTCCGAAAACCGCCATGTTATACCTTCTCATTTCTGTTGCTTTTCAAACAGACCGCCCGGTCTCCCACATTGTCTGGACGTTCCGTGTGCCTATAAAAATTGTTGCTCTGGTTGTTAGAAGGGGCATTGGCCTTGTGAGTTTTGAAGAATCTGGGCTTTCATAATGAGACGTCATAATTCTTCCCTCAACTTGAAGGACAGAGTTTGAGTAGTATAATTTGTTTAATCTGGTTAGCGTTTCTTAGCACGTTTTTGTACGGGATGAGGTTGCCGATCCCATACCTGACCCTCCTCCTCTGTGTGCGTTTGGGGCCGGCAATAACTCTAGAAGGGCTATGTGATTTTGGAATTGTTCTAAAATAATAACAACTAATGGTCTAATCTGGATAACAGAGTAAATTTACCACAAATTTACTTTAACCCTTCTATATTTCAATCTTGCATTAATGCTCCGTACTATTTCTTCAAATAGTTAGATATTTAAGTAAATGAAAAACAAAGGATCAATAATTACTTAAGCCTGTTGCTCCTCGTGGAGCAAAGTACTATTCACTATGCTATTTACGTCTAATTCTCGACCTAATGTTTTCTTTGCTCTGAATCTTTTTCTTTCGGGATTTCAAGTTAAGGCTTGCTACATGATGCCGTTTGATGATTTCCGAAACATATATCCTACCTATCTCCAGCGTCTTTTACTGATTTCCTCATCAGCTGTAAGTTAGTTTGTTTCTCCCACAGTGGGTGTTTTGTTGATGGTGTCCGGCAAAAGGATCTATAGTATCTAGAGTAGACAACTATTTATAAATATCTGTTCGTTTCGGATGATGGTTGTAATAGATCTCCATGTTTTAGCAGAACTGTCTCGATGTTTGTATTGAAGATTCAGAATTTGATGTTTGCTGACAGTTTTTTTCTGAGTTTCAGACGTTCTTCAGTTGTAGGAAAGCTGTCTATACTTCGTCTATCCATGCATTCACAATTGCACCAGTTCCTCCTTCTTTACCAATGTTGCTTCCCAGGTACTTAAATGTCCTCACGTCTTCCAGAACTTATTCATAAAGTGTGATTTATTTGGCGCTCGCTGTGTATGATCAATAATATTCAGGCTTTAAAACAACCTTGAATAGAAATTTCTTGTATGAAAATATCAGTTAGACATTAACGTAACATTCACTGTCACAAGATAATATGAAACCAAGCAAGTGAATCAAACACATTCAATGAACGCTTAGTTTATGTGCTTAACTAAATCTAACGTAATCATCGTTAGATTGGAGCATTTTACGCGCTTCACTTTCCTAAATATTATCGTCTAGACGTGCAATTTATCTTTCAACCTCAGAGTGTTCATTGGGCATGTGGAAAACATTAATTAGAGTTTACCTGTATTGAAAGTTCATTGGATTGATCTGCGTAACTTTAGATTTAGCATGTCACTAGGTGCATTGCTTCTGAGTTGTTAGCGTATATACAGAGGCTTTTTATTCACTGTTAGACATTCTCTATGGTTTCTTTTATTGGCTATGTTTTTATTTATAAATTTCTCAGAATATCCATTTTCTTTTAGGATCGTGTATAATACCTTTGTATATTAATTTGGATTTATGACTGTAGTGTAGTCAGCAGAACACGGGTGGAGACAATCGAATATATTTAACACAAAATTACAGGACTTGTTAATAAAATCTAACAATCATAAAGTAAATACTCAATTTGCAAAATGTCCACCAATTGTCTCGAAATGACTCAGACTTCATTGTTCTTGTATTTTAATACAAATTACATCCTGTTTTCATTCTTTACTGTTCGATCCACTTGTCTCTCTGCTGCCAGACCTTCTGTTCACGACTTACATCATTACTACTTATGTCAATATAAGTTGCCCACACCACAGTAGAACCTGATGAGGAATAAATATTTAGTAGTATATCAGTACATCAGTTTTTAATTATATATATAAAACTACTTGTTATTGAAGTTTGCATTCATGTTGACTTTATTAAAACATTAATGGTTAGATTTTGATTAAGTAATGATTAATGACTAAATAAAAATGATTTCCCATGAATATTTAAATTAGATAGTTGTAGACAAAGTTGATTTATAAACGATCAATAGTATTAGATAATTCACAATCTTAGCTTATTACTTATTTTATTTATTTATTATTAGTGGCTTTATTCAATATTATATTTTTTTGGTACAATATCGAATTCTCAGCACAAAGTATTTTAGCGAGTTTCCTCTTCTTGTTTATGGATCGACACACGTGATCAATATTGAATAGTTGCTAGTTAGATGTTAACAGTTTAAGGATCGATATTTGAATAATGTATATTCTTTTCGATGCATATCGCTAGCCATCATGATGTTTCTGACTGTACATTTTCGTAACTTGTAAAGTGTAAGGTCATAAATATTTCAAAAACTCACCTGAATAATTTCTGCCATTAATTGACATAATGATCTGTTGAAACAATCAGGGAAAGAGATAACTCGTTGAAATATCTAGATGGTAAGAACAGGTAGCTCAGATTTTCAATCTGGCCGCCTACAGATAGTATCTCATACGAATAGTTTGACATGGGATCGATACTTGTTATAGTATTATATGAAATGATGTCAAAAGTTGACTTTAAATCTGCTTTTGTTGAAATAACCAATATAAAAAAGAATCTAACATCTGATATGTTATATGTTTGCAAGCAAAAACAAGATGTAGCAGTCAAAATTTCCGAAGAGTACTTTACAAAAATATGATTCTATACTTTGTTTATTAATTGTCTTTGAAAAGGTTGTAGTGTCGGTTATTATGTTAAGCCCATATACCTTATTCTAGCATTCGGACAGCCCATTCTATTCATCCTACTTGATTCACAATTCTGACCTTGTTAAATATTCGCTTGTCAATCTTGACTGATTTTATATGAGTGCGTAGGTGTATGTACATTTCTTATACCATACTCATCACATGTCTGTAACTTACTTTTGTGTAACTATAACTATTGATTAACGCTTGGTTAAATGGGTGTTGGCTTACCCGCCATCGTCACTACTCGTCGTTTCTCTTCTCTCTATTTCATTCGCTTCATATACAAAATATATGTATTCAAAAGTGCATTCTCGTTATTTGACTTATCTAAATCCGTTATTGAATAATATGGCATAGTCCAGTGGGCTTAACATAATAACTGACATGCTTTTCTACTGGACCATTGAAAGTAACTTATCTAGGTAACTACAATATAAAAGAAACTATTCATGAATTACAATTCTGGGATTGTATGACCAAAAATTAGTAAAGGATTTTTATAATCTAGAAAATAAAATCAGTAATTTCACATTCCTAATTCATTCATAGTGAAACAAAGAGAGAAATACCAATGACATTCCATTCTATTAAAATAAAATATATATTATGATGTAGGTCGCAAAATGGATTATGATATGTTTTATCATTGTGAATCTATTTTCTACCTTCAAAGAGATACATTTATAGACAATGTCAAATTTAAATAATACTTAAAGGTCTTTTATCATACAAACCGATGCAAACTAAATGATATTTTTTTATTGAAATCATGAGTCAATCGAAGTTAGACCACCATGGAAAACCTGAAAACACTGGACGGTCGTCTCGTCCTAGTATGGGACTCCTCAGCAGAGTGCACCTACGACCCCGCACCCCGCGAGATTCGAACACAGGACCTTTCGGTGTCGCGCCAGGCGCTTAACCAACTAGACCACTGAGCCGGCATCCAATGGTGTTAATGTCTAACATCAACCAATCCACGAAACTGCGCGACCACCTCCCATTGTACTGAGGTAGACACCTGTTTCTACTAGACACGGATTAGCTCCACTGGTCACGGCTTCTCACCAGAACTCCGAGAATTTTCTCACGAAGCTAGTCACTAGTGAGCACATGGTAATTGTCAGTTTAAGTGCCAGCTCATTGGTCTAGTTGGTTAAGCGCTTGGCGCGAGACTGATAGGTCCTATGTTCTAATCTCGTGGGCTGCGGGATCGTGGACGCGCACTGCTGAGGTGTCCCATACTAGGACGAAACGGCCGTCCAGCGCTTCCAGGTTTTCAATGGTGGTTTAACTTCAATTGACTCATGATTTCAATCAAAAACTTACCAATCTTCACAACACCTAAACTAATGATATTTTTTAATGGTCCTATAAGTTATTTGGTTTAAGTTATATAATTACTTAACAACATATAAACTAACAGCATTATCATATTATCGAGCACTTTTAGTGTTATTCGGTGTACAACTACCTTACAATAGATACAATCGAACCCCAGTGTTCATATTAGAATTCTGAAAATTTTCTCACAAAGTTGGTCACTAGTGAGCATCAACGAGAATAGAAGACGGTAAACTAATCAATGTTAGACTTGCATGTCACTGAAATCCGGCTTGTTTTTATTAAGGTTAGGCGTTCGTGTGTGAGATTGAAATTCTTGGGTTCGAGTTTTGGTTGCGAGATTATTTATGAGAAATGTTGAGAAATCCATAATGAGGCGAAACAGTGAAATAGGCCTTCCACGTCTTCAACATTATTTTTTAGCTGAAATCGGTTTATAACCTCCATAAAATATTAAGAGCCAACTAGATGTGTAGTGAATAAGAACTCAGATGTTGTGAGCCGATTTTTTATTTTATACAAAATCAAACTATACTTTTGTAAAATATGAAAATCATACATCAAATGCATATCTTTTTTGAGTTGTCCTTTGCATATTCCATTATTCTTCTAATCCTGTTGTTATTTCGACTGCTATCTATTTTTCTTCCTCTTCCCTTAATTTCAGTCTTTTGGTTATAAGCATTTAACTTCCAATTCCTGCTATATACTACTTGTATCTGTCCACATCACAGATGTTATTCCTGGTTAAATACTAAAAGTTGTGAGAAATGGATCAAATTTAGGAATATATTTGACAGAAAACTGTTTGTCTTTCATTTCAAAACCATCAAATACACATAAAACTAACTGACTTCATACGTCTAAATAGTGGTTTTTTATTAAAGAAGACCATAGAGAACATTAAGACTGAACTAGAAAAGACCCTTCATATGGTTTCACCGAAGTTTTAGTCTTGAAGATGCTGAATACAACAACAAATTTACTTTTTTTGAAGCTGTAACTTAATTAAAAAGGGTATAAGTTTGTTTTGATTCAATAGAATTTAATGTAGACACCGAAATTCCGAATATCATCAATGTATAACTCGACCAAGGAAAGTATACATCATAACTTCGTTGTACTACTTATTATATTTAAGTTTGAAACGAATAACTAGTGATTAGGATTTTCTCATGCATATCCTAATAATATTTGTTAGTTTTATTAACTACTAATGAGTATTTAAGTAGATCACAATTAGTAGTATAAAGAATGTGTCATGTGATTACAGCTTAAGTAACTCGATGATGTCAGTTTTAAGCTTGTTTACGTTCAGAATAAGTATTTTTAGCATTAAAAGAAATTTGATTAGGTATCTTCAAGATGATTATTAAACTAGAACAAATGATTTTTAAAGTTTTTCAAAGCTAACAGACTTTGTTTGTTAGACATTTTGTTATCTCAGTATTTCTACATCCGGATTTGTAAAGTAATGCAGTAGTTTTCTACTTAATAATCATGATTAATTCATAAGTTTCACAAGTTCTAAACCTTCTGGTTCAGATATTCTCTTCATGTATTCTTTTTAAGAAAGGCTATCAATGCTGGTCGGCGGCCTATGCTCCATAAGGAGTAACAAGCATAAGTAAGTAAAGTAAGTAATCAATTCCAATTCATTACAGATATCTATTCTAAACAGATTGACTAGTGTATATGAAAATCAAACTATTATATTCTTGAATTTGAATCAAAAATCATTGGTGAAATAACTTAATGTCTTAATGGTTGGCACAGTCGGTCATTCACACAGTGACCAAACAACAAACCTATGATACTGATCAAGAGATTATTTCGATTTCTAAAGAATGAAACACATCCTAATAGTGTAACATCACGACGTAAACCTCTGAGGAATTTACACACATAAATCAGAATAAGTGAACGGTTATTTTTCAATTCTGTTGATCAGTGAAATTCTTTCTTTTTACTCTCAGTTTTATCACTTAAGTAACTGATCGTGTTCGGGAATAGAAAGTTTATTAATAAACATTAGAGTCATACACAGTACAAACCAACGTAGATTTGACTAAGTTTACCTATTCAATATTGGTATTGAATTTGTTAGTACCACGTTAAATACTTTACAATGTTCGTAATCCATTGGATATCACTTTTTTTTAATTATATTGAGTTCTAAATTCAAATTATTAGAAAATATTATTATTATCACACACCTAACACCTGCCTTCTCTTAAATATAGCTCAAGCTAGAGGGATTCGAGCTTAGAACAAAAGTCCTCGCATCCACAAAAAAAGATTTATAACAACCTTTATTAGTCCTTGGCCAATTTAGGCTTAACAGACAATTTGACATATTATTTTCTATATTATTTGTTCCTTTGTTTTTCGTATCGTTTTTTCAAGCATACTATTTACTATTTATTTATTTAACCTATTTTGTTGTTATCAGTGACTGATAAACTGCTATGAGTGGTTTCATATATTCATAAATGTATATGAATATTTAATGTAAATTAAAGTCCGATGATGATTTTAAATGGGAAGCAATAGTGTTCACTCATATAACTTGGTCTAACTTCAGTTTTACAATATGTTATGAAAATTGTAACTAATCAATGATTTTGTTTAATAACATGTATACAATCATTGTTAAGTGTATCTTGATCAAAGTCATATTGAATTAAAGCATTGAATTCAATTCATCATTTAAAAATAAGTTTAAAAAGTGAAGTAATACTGTTTATTGATTGAGATCATGAGCTGATTGATGTTAGACCACCGTTGGATCGTGGTTGCGCACTGCTGAGGAGTCCCACAATATGAAGAAACGGCCGTCCAGTGCTTTCAGGTTTTCAATGGTGGTCTAAGATCAATCGGTTCATGATCTCAGTGAAAAAATTCAATAATCTCCACAACCCCTATACTGATAATATTGTTTACTTCAAACAATAGCTGAAAAATATTGTGATGTGTTCTACTGATGTCAACATATTTAAGTAGTATGTATCACCAATCGAAAGTGAAATATCTGGTAGCAGAAAGTTAAGAAGATCGAAGAGAAGAGAACGAGAACAAGAAGTGATTGGTATGGGAATGAAGGAACAATCAATTCTGAGAAAATTAATTAACATTTTGCAAATGAAGTATTTACTGTATAAATCTCAGATTTTAATAAGAGATCCTGTAATTTTGTATTCTTATACACATAGTTGTTCCACACTGGTGTTCCCGTTCACCACAGTATTACTTAGATTACAAATACACAGAGAAAGTCAATTTACTTGTTACTATCAATTAAACTAGAAATAAAATAATTGTAACGATATTATAATGACGTAATATATTTTAACTGAGTTTTTCTTGTTCAAATTACAACTAGTTTAAATGGTGTGATATGGATTTATTTTATTGCACAACTACTACTGATAATCAGGTTATTATGTGTAGAACAGTTAAACATTAGTACACTAGTATATAAATCAGTTCTAGGTGATCAACTAGTTTATCCGTTATGAATGAACTGTTTTCACTTAATATTCTGGTAAAAAAAAAACGAAGTTCCAATCCTCTTTGAAACATTTACTACAACTAGGATCACAATACATCAATTATAAACTATCGTCAGCTCCCGCAGTGTTTTACTGAAATCCAAATTTATTGTCACTTTATGGCCCATAAAAGATGTTTTGTAGTGAACAGAATACAGGTGGGGACAATCGAATGTTCCCAAAATAAAAATTACAGACTATTTCAATAAAATCTGAAAACCATATAGTAAATCGTCAATTCGCAAAATATCAATTCCTCATATCAAACTGGACTATTCCTGTTGCAAACATCAATCCATTGTCTCCCATTCAATTGTCCATGCGTTTTCTTACAAATTCCATTGTGTTCTCGCTCTTCCTTTCTTGATCTTCCCCCATCTTCTGGTGCCAGACATTACGTTTTTAACTCGCGTCGTATACTACTTACATCAATATAAGTAGTACGCACCGCAATATTACTTAACAGTTAACGAAATTAATAGTTACGTAGCTAATGTAAAATGTTAAAGGTAGCTTTCGTTACAGTAGATAAACTTTTTAATTTTATGAAAACAAACCTTCTTTGCAGATTTCACGACATTGTCTACTAATATATCACTTAATTAATCGCTACTACCTAATTTTAAGTTGTGCTAACACTTATTAGTTTAAGACATACTTTAGCTACATGTTCACTTGAAATTGAAGAAAACGCATTTCCTAATAAATTTTAGTATATCCCTCAAACTGCATCACTCTGGTTATTTGTTGATTTGTGAAAAAATATAAACGACCAAATTTAAATGCCAAAAATACTAAATCTGTCTACTTGATACCAATAAATTACCTTGCTAAATTGATCAACATTAAGTGATTTTTCGATGTCATAAACTGATCTAAGTTAGAGAAGCAAGGAAAATCTGTAAGTGATGAACAGTAAGGGACTCCTTGCGAGTTCCCGTTCGTGGCTCCATCAGGGATTGAAACCGAGGCACTTGATCTTACATACGAACTACAAACCTTTAGACTACTGAGTTGGAATCCGGTGTTGTACAAATCTAGCTTTAATCCTAGGAATGAATAAGTTTAAGCATTTTAAAATCACCATTGTGTTTTAAGTGAGGAGTTACCGTATGATGAAATGCAAGTACTTAAACTAACCGTAGCAGAGAAGAGTGATCAAAAGTATTAAATCTGAAGTGTGAGCGGTAAATTATTCTATGAAATGAAACGAGGCGTGGAGGCAGAGAAATGTTGTCCACGTGAAACTTCCAACTTCATTACTGCTTATTTCTTAAAGTCAGAAACATTACTAAAAGAAGGTTAACTTCAAACGTATCCCATCATACGATTTCATAAATGAATTTGGTATGATCGATAGACACTGTTGATGACAAATTAATTACAAATCGACACCCAGTGAAGCCAGCAGGTACCGGACAAAAGTTTCTTTCCTGACAAATATGGCTTTTTGGGGGACAGTAAGTAGAAACTTTAAGCTTTCCTGATAGAGCGGCCTAGTCGTTAACAGAAACCTTTTAAAAAACCCCATAACTCTGTTGATGGCTCATAAATAAATAAGGATGGGCTACATGTAAAATAATTTAGTTGTGTTTTAACTGTATGCGTAAATATTTAATAAAAATATCGCTAATTAACTTTTACAATCAATAAAATTCAAAATCTTTAATCCTTTACGACATCAACCCATTGTGACTAATGGAACATCGTGTAATGTAAGACGCAAATTATCTTTTTACACTTTTTGTATGGGTAATGTCGATAGCAGCTCATATGACCATTATTAAGTTAGCCTTTTCAGTATGATTATAGGTTGAGAACTTGAAAATAAGCATTACTCAGGTTTCTATAAATTTACAAACACATTTTTTTGCATAAATTAGTTTCAGTAATATTTTCCTATCTCTTCTGATCATATCAAAACTTCTCCAGTTCAGAGAATAAAACTCCATCAAAATCATCCACCTGAGCTATAAATCTACTCCACCGTCTCATATCAAAACTGTTTATCATTACTTGGTGATTATTTGATGACACATTTCTTCTATAAGTACTCGAAATATGTCAGGTCTTGAAGAGATTTCTTTGCTTAATTTATAATATTTTTGTTGGATTGAAATAATTAGAATAGCTTACAAAGGTGTAAACTATTGAACTAATTTCTATAAGCTAATTTGTAACACAATCCTCATTCAACCTAATGGATAATAGTAAAAATGTAAAAAAAAGTGAAGTGTCATTTCAATAAATTATGTCATTAAGTATATAATTAACAAGAAATAAAACTCTATCACCGGTTAAACCAACAATCTAATGGTACACAGTATTAGATCAATGCATGAGGACCTGTTACTTGATTGTGAAATACTTTAAAACTCTTCAGGGGATATTGGTTCCTCTAAGAACGTTGATATATCTTGCTAACAAGTTCCAAGTAGCATAAAACTTAAATGTATAGCCTTTTACTAAATACCTCCAACATACTTGAAATCTAATATTCGAATATGATTCGTAACTATTTTTAAAAAAAGACTATATTTCCAGGCATTGGAGTGACGTTCTTTTTAATTGTATATGTTTTTAGTTACATATATTTTCATAGCATAGTTACATTGATTTTATAACACGTAAAATGCACTAAACTGTAGTTTGAGTATATTTTGTTAAAATATAACATACATTTACTGAGAACCATAGCAACTGTTTGTAGACGATATCTTCACTTATAGTTACTCTTTAAAAGCACCAATCTTAAAAAAACAATCTTTCCCCATTTTTATTTAACTTCATCATAGATCTACTGATGGAAATAACTTTCTCGTCGACTGAGTTCTCGGGTATTGATCTCCTACCAGGAGGTCCACTTATCGACTTAGAATACGCAGATGACATAGTCCTGTTTGGTGAAGACGCTGACAAAATGCAGAGTCTTTTGGTAGCACTGAGCAACAATGCCAGGATGTTTGGAATGCGCTTCTCTCCCTCTAAATGCAAGTTGTTGCTCCAGGACTGGTCTGCGTTAACACCTGAACTAAGGATAGGGAGTGAAGTAGTCGAACGCGTTGACAACTTCATTTATCTTGGAAGTCTGATCAGCCCTAATGGGTTGGTATCGGACGAAATCTCAGCACGGATTCGAAAAGCTCGTTTGGCTTTTGCCAACTTACGTCACCTATGGCGGAGGCGAGATATCCGTCTATCAATAAAAGGACGAGTATACTGCGCGGCAGTCCGTTCTGTCTTACTTTACGGCAGCGAAACATGGCCATTAAGAGTAGAAGACACTCGTAAGCTATTAGTATTTGACCACAGATGCCTTAGAAATATTGCTGGCGTCTGCTGGGATCACCGGGTAAGTAATAGTGAGGTTAGACGCTGGGTATTAGGGAATGATGGTAAATCAGTTGATGAGGTTATGAATCTTCATCGACTGAGATGGTTGGGCCACGTGTTACGCATGCCTGAACACCGATTACCACGACGTGTAATGCTATCCGGTATTGGAGATTGTTGGAAGAAAGTTAGGGGCGGCCAAACCAAAACGTGGCATCAGTGCTTGAAGTCACTAACTTCTAGTCTGAGCCATGTTGGTAGATGCAGACTACTTGGTTGGGGTCCGCGTGACTATCGTAACCAATGGTTGGAGACTTGGTGACATGGCTCAGAATCTATCACAATGGCGTCGGTGTATACACTCCCTGTCTTCCCTTAAACTAAGAGATTAAAATCACTTCATATCTTTCTTTCTACGAACCAATTCTTTCTTCTTGTACTATATCTCTATGTGCAATCTTTCTTTTATATATTACCACCATTAAATTAACTACTTCTATGAATCCGGTGTTCATCTTGTTGTGATGATGCGGTATGGCAACCTGGACCGATGCACTTATGTGCCTGGTCCTACGTTGTAGCTGACTGACTGACTGAAAAAACAATAGTAAAAAAATATAATGTCATTTCATCAAAGTCTTACATTTTAAGATCTCATAAAATGATCAGATTTCAGTTTGGCATCAAGTAATCGTAGTACTGATAATTTAAAGGAAGCAGATGAAACACAATCTCCTTTTATGGTTTATATGATCTGAATTATATATGTATATATACTTCCACCTTTCGACTGGGACAAGACAGGTGCTCTTGAAATAGATCTATAATAGTTTTATTAGCTTTAAGTGTGGTCTTCGTTAATAGTATTATATTCAATACTTACAAGGTTTTATTTCTTATACATATTTCTTTTTTTGGAACAATGAGAGACAAACCGAATGATTTTTGGTTGTATTTTATAGTTGTTCCATGGTTATTCATTATTTTTCTGCATATTAAACATTATGATGTAAAAATAAAAAAATATTTTTCATGAGATCTAAGCCAATCTGTTATGATGAAATTTAAAACGTTTTCTTAATAATGAAATGACTTTTTGTACATACTACTAATACTTTGTTAAGTATCAAATAATTATCAATGCTATTGAATGTAATTTATTTTAAACCTAACTCATTTTGATGCCATCTGTTAAGACGTAATCATAATCAAAGAAAACAGTACAGTGGTATACACAAACTTTGGAGACCTTAAAATAGGTTAACAATTTAGTTGAAAGTGGTTACCAAGCTGCTAAACCACAAATAATCGGGTCAGACACCCGGTGAATACTTAGGAGATCACTGTTGAGGAGCTTTATAAAAATGAATATGAGTGATATTTGAAAATATCGTAAAATATTAAAATATATATTCATTACATTAGTTACCGTTGACATGCTAGCACTCTTCAAAGTTATGATCCAGTTCCTCACATGTTTTCTGCTACAAACATATGTTTTCGATAGGGTCAACCTTACTCTTAATATTCAGGTTTGACAACAGGAGTTATAAAGTAACTATATAACATTTCGTCAAAGTACAGAAAGAATGAATGTAGAGAGTGAAGTGCATGCTTTATACCTGATAAAATCACAGTGGCAAATAAAAATAATCAATTCTAACCGTAATGAAAATCTTCCAGGTATTTGGTTGTATAGTTTAATCTTGTTCAAGGTGTATGAGAGATAATAAAAATGAACAATATAAATGAACGCCAATATATTTACATCACAAAGGCTCTTAATAGTTAGTGACCAGTTAGTGAAAGATATTTCTCCATATTAAACAAACATAAAAAGCTTGAAAAAAAGATAACAAGATACAGTCAACACTACGGTGAAGGAAATTCCATATAGTTCATTAGACTTTATCTGAATCTATCAATGGTCACCGTTTCTCTTTGTATTTATGACTACTTATAGAACTTGAATATTAAGATGGATGAATGGACTACCATTTAAATTTGTTCAAATTTCATTTTCTTCTTTGGAACAAACTAGAATTGATTAAGCTGGCTTTCGTAAAGTACAACCATCCACAAGTATTTTAGTAGAAGATAGGTCATGTGGAGAAAAAAAGTAGCTACTTACAGTATATAAGCTTCATTAATCAAAGAGGTGAGATGTTTCTTCTACACAGTGCATTTATTTACTCAGAACTAGCAATAAAAGCTGCGAGACTAATTCATTTAGCTTAGAGAACTCAGTCTCTCTACCATGGTCCTCTTGATCTACAAACGATCTCCATCATCTAAATAATTATTCATTTACATTATAAAAAATCTATTAAGATTCAATCCTTATCAAATACAAGCGTTGGTGTTTACTAAGGATAAATGAGAAAAAAACAGATGTTGATTTTCCCTTTTTTTTTAAATACATAGACATGTAAACTGCATTTTCTGTGTTAACTTTGAAAACAGATATAATATATTTCATTATTAAGGTAATATTAGCAACACCAGATGTAGTATACCACATATTTGGACAAATGCCAAATCTTTAAGATAAGACTTCAGTTTAAATATATGTGTATATATTTGATCGTGATTCCCTGTTAATTTTGCTGCATAGATTGTAATGTAATACAGTGAAATGGAGTTTACTAAATTATTTGCAGGTAATTTTCATTCTTTGAATATTTACTTACTTACCAAATGATTTAGAATGATAATTCATTATCAGTATTGAATGTTAAGTTATCTAGTATTCATCTAGTTTATCACTGATTTCTAGATATTTATTTGATTAAATACTCTCAATTAGTTGTTATTAACCTGCCCCCAATTGCCCTGGTATGGCTGGGAGTGGGATGAGTCCACTCTCCCTCTCGAAATGCTCTCACACGACCACCCGTATATAGCCTCTGCTATGGAAGTCCTACTCACTGCCTTCTCGTGGCGGGGGTGTTTACGAAAATGAGAGGACAAAAAGCGGATGTCTGGGGCTTCAACCAGATTCCAAACTAATGGTGCACATGGGCTCCTGTATCCTGAGGGAACAAATGGCGTATGAACCAATCGTTGGTCACCGGCTACCATGGGACTGCATCTCCTCACGATGCTCCATTGCCTTGTGGGTCAGACCTTTAGGTCAAAGGCTCGGGGTGTGGCCCCCTAAGAAAACCACCTGCTTCGGTTTGGACACCCAGGCAGTATCACAGCCCTCACACATATCGAATGAGATTTGTGTGGCGCATATCCATTTGGTGCCTCCTTGTACCAATATCTATGTGTTAAAATAAATAAATAAAATAAATATTAAACTAGGACTTGTAAAAAGTGTACATTGGTTGATAGGTCACGTCAGTACAGAGTGAAATAATCAACAAGTTGAGAAATATAGAATGGAAATTAACATCTACAATTGGAGGAAATCTAAACATGTGATACAAACATAGGAATAATAGATAGAAGTTATAGAAAGAAAGCAACTGAGCCATTGTTGCCGAATTCGCACTATATCTCTCAAAATCCGAGGCCATTAATCCCGAAAATTTTTTTGGGACCCAACTACGAAATATGAAAATATTGATATGACGCAAACTAACAGTCAGGGACTGTACAAGCTGGTTCTATACCTTGACCTGGCCACCCCTAGCTTTTCGTCAACTTGCTCCTTTCATCCTACGTCGAACATTCGGGTAGGTAGTCAGACGTCCTGAATGAATGAACTAACCACCTCATTCAATGAAAGTTTATAGTCACGTCTATGCTCTTGTCTATTTTTCCAAGTATCCTGTGTTTTGCCCTGGGTTCCAACACGTCTGAACAGTACTTTGAAGGCAACTCTGAACACAAGCCTGTAAATTACTTGTCTTTTACTTTCGTGAACCATATATCACAGCTAGACAGTAATATAAAGAGGATTGCGTTGAAGTTTATCCATCCTTTGATTGATTGGAGCGTAATCAACATTATGACCACAAAAAATTAGGAGTAATAAATGATTACTATATATGAAAAGTACGAAAGGAGTTATAATCAATGTAGAGAGAGACATCAGATTTAACATAAAATTTAGGCGTAAATCGGTGGGTTGCTGAAGTTACTGTTCTGTATACATTTTTAACTGGTACTTCTCCTTGACTCACTTCATTTTACTTTGGGGGTGACTTTGAAAGAAGGTTCTGATAGTGTAAGTTAACTGGAATATATGAGATCTTCACGAGTCGAGATATCAACTAACCTGAATACTATATTTTGACGGGCTATTACGATAATTCTCAATGATACATATCGAAAGAACTTACTGTATGTGACTGATATAACCACCTCTATGTAAGCAAGTTAATTTATAAATGTAGATTTATTTGGCCCAAAGCAGATGATTTTAATTTACACATTCAGGGATCAATGTTTAGATGGATAGTCTTTATTTATTAATTGTCAACAACTACTCTTTATGTCAACTACTGTAAATGAATTGTAAAACCATTCGTAAAGGTTGCTTAATATGTATTTTACAAATTTATTCATCAAGTAGTCCAATAATTTGCGAAAAGTTATCAGATTTCGAGTTTACTTAAAAAATGGGCAAAAATTGAATATCATGCAGTTGCTGAGGTGAAAATACATTTCAAGGATGAACCAATCAGAGTCGAGAGAATAAATTTCAGGTTTTTATTCAAAATTCAAATTTCATGTATAATGAGCAGTGAAAATACAATTGTATACTGCATAAAATGATAACAAACGATTATTTTTAAAACCACAGAATAAATAAAGGTGTAAAACTCATCAAATGACTAATGCTATTCCTTTAGATAGTGTATAATAGACAAATCAATACTATTTTTAATTCCTAACCCTAAACCCTGAAATAAACTTGGTGGCATTACGTTTCACAGAAGAGATAATCAGATACTGCTTCCCAATTTAAATTCCAAGAGGAACATTGGTACTTTCAAAATTACAGATCTATCACTTTGAAGAGTACTATTAAGCACGAACTTTTAGTCCAATAATTTCCGCCAATCGTTTTTTGTTAACCTAACAATTCACAGTCAAAGAATACTTAACTTAATCTACGAATGAGTGATCAGAGTATATAATGATGCAGTGGGCCAATACGTAATTGAATAAATGATAGATGTACGTGATTAGTCAGGCATATATCATTGGTGTCTTAATTTTTAATTCATCAACTTAACCCCAAAAGATTTATAATATGGAGTATAATTATACGAAATACCGATCGATCATAATTTTTTTTAGCTCCTTACGAACCTAATCATATCGTATCGATAGGCTACAATATATTGTTCAAAAAGTGGGAAACTTAACCTAACAGTCCGTTTTAGTCTGTTTACGTCATGTAACTCCATGTTTCTATTTGTAATAACAGTTACATACTCTACTATTTTCAATAAAACAAAATTGATCAACGCCAGTAATAGCACTCATTCAACATGATTATAGTATGTAAGGAATTCATGAAAACACTAATGAAGTAGACAAAACGTGTTTTAGTACCTTTCCACTTCGTGTGAATTACTACTCCTAAAAAACAGCTTATCACGTCTGTCGTATAAACTGAACAGACACGACAGGTCAAGACAGAATGATAAATTGAATAACAACTGTATTAGTCACCTGATTAGGGTCATTATACATATTGTTTTACAGTTTGAGCCATTCGGATTATTTATAAATATAGATCATCTATAAATATACTGATTATATACTCTTAGCCAACTTATATGTTAAATAATTTACTATTACATCAATAATACGAATTAGAAACAAGTAAATTGGTAAATAAAAACCATGACTGTAATCTTATTCTATGTTCTTTTGAATTTCCAAAGAATGAACATTGAAATTTCTTCCACTTGTGCATATTCATTCTTATAATGAAATATTTACAACTTAGAAGGGAATATTCATAATAACCAAACATGGGAAGACATCATGCGGAAAATAAGGTATTTCATTAAATGCCAGTTATGCCCATCAATATCTTAATAATATACAGTAAAATGCATCACTCATTCTGTAATGAACGAGATTACAGGTATGGACGACCAATCTCTTGGTAAAATATGAGAATCATGAGTTGAATATTTCATTTGCAAAATTCTATAATTTGTCCTTGACATTCTGTAAGATTCTTTCAAATCACAATTCTTTTCTAATTCCCTTTCTGTTTTCTGTTCAACTTAATTTTCTTAGCCTTCTCTAACTACTTATATCTGTCGACATAAGTAGCATACACCACAATTCAATAAACGACTATTGTATTATCTTCAGGAAATATATGTTTTTGTGGCAAGACTATAATTTATGGACCAACCAATCAGATTTACGATAACAGTTCTTGATTTTTAGCGCGAAATTCATTCATACATTTGATTAAATAGAATTTTGGCATTAGAGCTGATGTCAGTTCGTGATTAAAACCCTATATCTGATTCTTAACCCTAACGATCAACTGTAAATATTAATCTTAATTCCTCACACTGGTTTATAACCATCATTTAGCCGTAGTATATAGGTGGATATTCTCAAGGTTTCTTTAGCGTCGCTCCATGGTCGTCCATAAATTATAGTCTCACCGTTTTTGTACATTTAAAGAAAGATTATCCTTGTCCAAAAACAACCAGTAAAGTATATTACAAGAATTACTGATATTATTTTATGTCCAACGATTTTAACAAATAAGATTAATAAAGAACAATTACTTTTAATATAACACAGACATATTACAACAAAAGGGATTTAACAATGAAGAACTGCATAGTAAATACATAAACCAATTTTCATTGATAAAAACAAGTTAATGATGAAACCAGTGAAAATTACTTAACAACACAATAATATAATTGAAGGACAAATTCAATAATCATTTAACCATATATATCTTGTTCAGTTGTTTGACTAGTTCTACTTATCTTTTAACTATTTCTTCGTTAATCTTCTTTTCTTTTTGATTTCTTTTACAAATTTAGTTATTTTGTAAACTCTATGAAATAATTTCCATATGTGAATATTATTTTATTTATTTAAACACATAAATATTGGTACAAGGAGGCACCAAATAGATATGCGCTACATAAATCATTCGACTTGTGTGAGGGCTGTGATACTACCTGGGTGCCCAGACCGAAGCAGGTGGTTTTCTTAGGGGGCCACACCCCGAGCCTTGGACCTAAAGGTCTGACCCACAAGGCAATGGAGCTTCGTGAGGAGATGCAGTCCCATGGTAGCCGGTGACCAGCAATTGGTTCACACGCCATTTGTTCCCTCAGGATACCGGAGCCCATGTGCACCATTAGTTTGGAATCCGGTTAAAGCGCCGGAAATTCGCTTTTCGTCCTCTCATTTTCGTAAACAACACCCCCGCCACGAGAAGGCAGTGAGTAGGACTTCTCTTGCAGAGGCTGAATACGCGTGGCTGTGTGAGTGCATTTCGAGAGGGAGGGCCCACCCCACTCTCGGCCATACCAGGGCATTTGGGGGCACATTTTTTAATGGTTATATATCATCTGAATATTTTAGACTTCTGTTGAAATGTTTTGCAGAAACATATTTATGTATCAAGAAATGAACTTAACAGTTGTTTTTTCTTCAGTGTAACACATCCAAAGCTTCATACTATCAACTTTTAATTTCTGTTGTCAGATTGTTTTTAGCTTACATTTATGCTATAAATAATGCTATCGATTGTTTTCATCATTACATATAAGTACATTGTCTGTGTTTACTGAATTCTTGGCAGACGGTTACTTTTGTCTCAGCTTTCCTTACGTTACTACTTATGGTCTGTAAGCATCTAGAATACAATTAAGACAGATCTGGATTGTTTTATCCAGAAATAACTAAAATATTTTTTAAATATTTATCAGAATGATGAGTCGTGAATGGATACTTTTGTTGATAGTGAAAAAATTCACAGATTTACCGGTGTTTGTATTTTTTTGTTGTTGATGTGAAGGTCTGAAAGTAATCATTCTTTCGGCTCGTGTACATCCTGTCCAGATCATTACAACGTTGTTATTTATTAAGAATCCAAATTTTAAATGCTTAGTTCATCATAAAGTATGCGATGACAGTTACTGAAGGTAATTATTTATTATGAGTTGATACCAATGAAAAAGTTGTCTCTTTCTTAAACGGAACGGGCGAACAGTCAAATAAAGTTTACCAACAATAAATACAAAATCATACACTCTGTATTGGCTAGTTCAAGATGAATTTTTTAAAATTTTGAAGAGAAAAACCGGGAAGTTTCCTACTTTTTACTTGGACCCTAGTAATCTAGTAATTATAAAACACAAATAGATCTCAAGGTAGTATTCCAAGATCTTGAATAATATTCCAATGATTTTTGAACAATTCTTAATTAACCAGTGCTAACAGTGCTAGTGAGGACAATCCGTTAATCACTAATTGTTTTAAAACTAACGGATGATTTTGCCAATCACTTTGAATTGCATTCAAGAAGCTCTACAAAATTTATGCCAAGATTTGAGAATTACCCATTTCATCATAAGTTAACTCTAGATATTTAAAAATAGGTTTACATAAACTAAACTTATGTAGTGATTAAGGAGAAAGTGTGAATCTGTAGCTACTTTCAAGAAACTTCTTGTTTACACACACTACACATTTTTTTATAACTATCATACCTATATGTACTTTTGGTATTTCAAATTATTTGAATTGTAGTATAAACTAAGAATCCCAGAAATAACGCGATTGAATCAAGAAGTGCCAGATGAGCACAAACGAATGTATTGTATTTAGAATTCGAAATCAAGCATTCAACAAGTACAAAAGAATCATTAGTTAATTCAAACACCACAGTACTCGTGCGGCCTAATTTTTCGGTGATAAATTGTTGTTATCCTACCTAATTTGTTTACCAAAAAGATTGATTTACATTGCTTCAAGCTACATTCTATATTTGAAGACTAGTGATACTTTTCAATTGCCAAAACCGAACTAAGCCAAGCTGAGCTTAAACCTTTAGCACTAGCCACCGCTCAATATAAGCATTAAAAACAGTTTGTTTTTCATTAATGACACAAACAGAAGTCTTGAGACCGTTCCATTTTGTTTTATGCACCAAAATATGGATCCAAGTAAACTGAAAAGAAAGAACAGAACTGGTGTACTCCGGCTGCTGAAAATAGACTGAAAACGATCTTCTGTTATTTTTCATACAACCTAACACAATCTAGATCATTGCCAAATGAATATCATAACTATAAAATATAAGTACAGTTATTATGCATAAATACATCTAAAATATTCTATGCTGTGTGTTTATTAGAAATCATACTAAGAAAGTATAAACAAATCTATGGGACATTATTAACTCCTAAAACATCACAGGCTAGCGTTTCAATGCAATGAAGATCATCTTCTTGATCTTTTATTATATAGTCTAAAACATTTTTCTTCTTAAAATCAACTTCAATGCTTATTAGTTAGGAAAAAAATTAAACATATCTTGAGTTAATTCGTTATATGCTGAAAAATATTTTACGACTCTATATACTTTATTTATAAGACCGATTATTCGTGCTGTTCAAACGCAGAATAAAATTAGTTTCATCAAATACTTCTCGATATATATGTATATATGAATTACTTTACCTTTTAGTGGCCTGTGAATCTGACTCCTATTTAGAGCGTACGAATGTTTGTTGTCGCCTTTTCTCGTATATCATCGTCGACTTAAATCGCGTTATCCAATAACGGAGTTAAATAAGTCGAATAACGAGAATTGACTTGAGAATACACATATTTCGTACATAAAGCGAATGAAGCACAGCAAAGCAAAGATGACACGTATGGAAGATGGCTGGGATGCCAACTCCCATTTTAGTCAAGCGTTACTCAATATTTATAGTCAGACGAAATGAAGCTACAGACATGTGATTAATGGAATAAGAAGGGCACACACATATACGCTCATATAAAAACAGTCTAGATTGATAAGCGAATAAATAACAAGGTCAAAGTATGGCTCGAGTAGAATGAATAAAATGGGATGTCCGGAAGCTAGAATAAGGTATATGGGCTTGGCATAATAACTGACACTACAACCTGTAAATTTTCTAGACTCTGGAATAACCTACCGCAATCTATCGGTACGATAAAATCACTCCCATTATTTATTCGCTGTATACTTATAGTATTCTAATTATAGTATGAATTAGGAATCCCAGGATTAACGCAATTGAATTAAGAAGACACAGGCACAACGAATGTACTGTATTTAGAATTCGAAATCGAGCATTCAACAAGTACAAAAGAATCATTAGTTAATTCAAACACCACATCCGCCACAGCTTAAATAGAAGTATAAGTGTTTGTAATCGGTTGTACGTCTTCTTGTTAAGTTCATTCTGAGTCTGTCCGACATTGTATAAGATAAAAACTTTGTAGTATCTAGAAAGTGCTCATTAGTATTGGAATTAACAAACGAAATCGGAACAGACTCACCTGGCATTGTATACAACCAGCATGTCGGTTTTGTAATGAAATCATTAATATCTAGAATTCGAACCATAGATTTTTCAACACTATCCCCCCCCACGAAATAATGTTGGATCTTTATACTCCCAAGTTATGAATAATGTGGCTTCATTTAAAACATATATCTCACATTGTTTAGAGTAAACATTAGAACTGTTTTTGTGATAAGAGTAAACAGCAGTTGATATGAAATCATCCGAAATATAATAAAACTCGAGGTCACTTAGTACTCGTGCTTCGCATTGGGCAGGTTTTTCACGAAGATCAAATACATCATGAGGATAGGTAATATATGATATGACATCAGGATTTGATTCTTCTGAAATATTCTCATGAAATTCATCAGGACTGTCATTGCAGAGCGTAGGATCGTTAGAAAAATCAGCATCTATCCAAACCACATCAGGTTTTCGATCATGATTAGGTTCATTTAACATATTTTCCTCAGAATTGCAAGTAATTTCATTAGAAATATGTGAATCATTAGGAAAAGTCATACTTGGTACAATAGCATGAGAATTCTGATAAATCGGTTGATTAGGAAATGTTGTCTCACAAGAATTCTGGATTTCATTTAACTCTGAACTGCCATATGACTCTGCACTGTCTTTTGAAATCGTTGATAAAGATAAATGATCATCATGAATACTCGACTCAGTAGAATCAGAATTACAAGACTTAATATTAATTGCAGTAAGATGAACATTAGCATTACAAACTGACTGAACTTGTCCAATATCACGACATTTAAAGCATTTAGAATTATGAAATTTACATGAATTAGAAGAGTGGAACTTGCAACAGGACAAACACTGACCAAACTTGTCCCCATCCTCGTGAACTGCATCCAAATTCAATGAATTGTCTGCATAACCTTGAGTATGCACTAGGTTGAGATGACGTAGTAATGTAGTGGACTTTTTTATATCCTCATGAATCATTTTACGAAATCTTCCTCCTTTACGACATTTGAAATTTGTATACTGAGCATAGTCTAGCAGTAGATCCTTGAGAGCTGTATAAGAAAGCGAAATGGGTTTTTCCGGCATAGCCAGAGTTCTTAATAAACTGTATGCTTCTTTTCCAATGAATGTGAGGAAGTGTGCCACAATATTAACATCCTCATCATCTTCCTTGGTCATAGCCCAGATTTCGAACCTTTCAAAGTAATCTTCAAAAGCTTCTGAAGTTGAATGAATATCTAACTTTTCCATTGCAGGCTCCATCGCGACGCCAATATAGTATTCTAATTATAGTATGAATTAGGAATCCCAGGATTAACGCAATTGAATTAAGAAGACACAGGCACAACGAATGTACTGTATTTAGAATTCGAAATCGAGCATTCAACAAGTACAAAAGAATCATTAGTTAATTCAAACACCACAATACTGCTCCTCTGAAAATGCATTGGATGTGCTAGCACTTGTAAGTGTATCTAATTCCACAAGTGATATAATAGGAACTTTCAATTTTTAGCCATTTTTATTAGTGCATTCCCTAAGTAAAACCACCTACTTGCTGTCATTTTATGTTAACACCGTTCCCAGCAAGTTTAACTAATTTGAATAACAATAACAGTATATCACTATGACACATGCATTTTGGTAGTCCTGATTGACATATTTTGGTATTCCGTGTCCTCTGTTTTCGTTTTAATTTCTCTAGTTGTAGATAATTGTCATTAGTTCGATCTGACACACGAAATCACCTTAATTGCTCCATTCATAAATCAACAGGCTATCCATTTAAGAAATATTAAAAATTCCCGCCTGATGCATTGGATCGCTGTAATACATGTACTTACTAAACAATTACTGATCTAGTATACTTAAAACTTTCTTCTATCACATGTTTGCTCTGCACATCTAATGTTACTATTTATATCAAATTGATCATACCTGTGAACTGGCGTGAATTCTGTAATTATTAGTTTCAGAATATAATTTATTATTATTATACAGAGATACGAGACTCACTGACTAATCTCAGTACGTAAAAGAATCTTTCTTTTATCCACGCAGTAATTTTCTTCTTATTTCGTTGAAATTACTCTGCTAGTTGTTTTCTCCCACCGTGTATTGAAAAATATTAGTGATTAAAATGGAATAAATGAGGAATTTTTTACTAGAATGAAAACTTGAGGTACATTTGGTTTACACTTAAGTATAAATTGGAACAGTTTCTCTTAGATCATTTATGATTAAGGTAGATATTTACCACAATAGATGTATCAGTATTAACAGTCTAATCGAACTAGAGCATGAACAACAAAGCAAAACATATCAGAATTTGTAAGTAGAATGAATAATTTTTTACGAATCTACACAAAAATCATTTCAGGATGATTTCTTATATAAATTTGGAATCAGTAAATTCCACATATTGGATATATTTTATACTATTCCGCATTACATAGAATTCTAGGTTCACCTATTTTTAGCAATCTTCTATACATTGACTACGAAAAAATTAAATATTTTAATGTAGTGTACAACTAGGATTCATTCTATATAGGTTTAGAAGTAAATAAATGTCGAAAATTCCAGGTTTAAAAAAGCCGTCCTTCAACAAATGCGAACAACTATATAATCCACCTTAATTTGTCTGATAGCTTACATATTACAACTTGTTCGTCAACATACAATCCTACTTCTTAATTAGGCCACATAAAATTTACCTTTAAGATGTGAACTACTCTTAAGTAGTTTTTGTGTTAGTTCTTCATTCCATGACATGATGTATAATGATAGTCACTGAATGAGTCAGATCGCACAATCACATGGGCAACAGAGCAGCTGAAGTTGTTTCTATACTAAACGAGTATTTGGATGTCATGTGTTTTTATTAATTTGAAACTTAGTGTAATTCATTCATTCAATACAAAATATTGCGTATTACATTTTTCTCAAAACTTTATGTAAAGACTAGTGATGATTATCGCCTGTCAGAAATAAAGGGGTGGAGTGGGGTTTGAGACCGAAACCTAATGAGTGCTATTAAGGAAAACGATCCAATCCTTATACAATTCGTTCGTCCAATAGGACCTCATGAAAGAGAAAGCCTATTCATAAAATGAATCATAATATTTAGGTGGACGAATTTGGCTCGATATTTACTTTTAATACGCTTATAAATCACCCCATTCCCTTTCCAAAATTTGTTGTTTTAACTGTGAAGTGTTTCTGATGTCAACTTATATGGTATTTCTAGTAACATCAGTGTTAAATAAGGGAATAAATCATCTATTGAATGTCTCTAGTTAACAGATTTATGAATTTGACATCGATTATTTATCTATATAAATGGTGTGAATCAACATATTTTGTTGTTATTTATACTTTACTGGTTATTATAATGATTATCGACTGAGAGGTAGCTAGAGTTAGCTGGTAAGAAACTTTAGAGCTAAGTTTCCTGCTAGTTTACTCTCGTAAGGCTTACCTGAAATCTCGAGAGGATAGATGCTCGCACTGAAGGTCGAAAGAGGCCATCAAGCTTGTATCCAAGACGTTAGCATTGAGTCATTCAAAACTCGAGTGTCCATTTGTCAGCTACCTTTAACTACCTGATATGAAAGCTACATATTTTCTAGACTAGTGGCTACTTTGCAAATTGATCAACAAAATTCAATCCGCACTAAAGACTACACACACATGGCACTGATTACTAATGCCTGATAAACTTATACGACTATCAATTGCTTACATTTCCCTACGGAAAGTAGCTTATCAATTACTTCAATTTATGAAAAATGTACATGTTCAAAACAACTTAGTTTAAAAAGAAATCCTTTTACAGAATTTTGATTTCATCGTCATCGCTCGGTTGATGACAAGAACAATAAAATATACGGTTTTATTTCAGATAACCAATCACTACCTATATCCTAGTAACTTACCCATGACTACTGTTACGGCTTATGGTACTCTCTTCAAACGTAGACTATGCTCGCTAACAACTTTATTCTATCGGAAAATAAACAGTAAAAGGCTAGCAAGCCCCGCCCCCAGGTAAGACCGAGGATGGGGAGAGTCAGCTCTCCCTCTCGACATACTCTCACATAGCCACAAGTATAGTCACTGCCACGGAAGTCCTACTCACTACCTTCTCGTAGCGGGGGTGTTGTTTACGAAATTGAGAGGACGAAAAGTGAAATGTCCGGTGCTTTAACTCAGTTGGTAAACACGGAGAGTCCACCTAGTGGAGTTGGGAAACCCTGATTCTAGATCAATCGTGTACATGGACTTCAGGATCGTAAGGAAACAAATGGCGTATGAACCAATTATTGGTCACCGGCTACCATGGGACTGCATCTCCTGAAGTTGCTTCACTGCCTTGTGGATCAGACCTTTAGGTCAAACGCTTCGGGTGCCCCTCCCCCCAAAAACCACCTGCTTCAACCTGGGCACTCATGCAGAATGTCAAATCCTTTTTGGAGTAGGTGTTCTTCCGTATTTGTTAGTGGTTGTTTTGACAGATTGATCACGCAGAATCATAGACCATACACACACCAAGTGACTTGTGTGGTGTATATGTAACCGATGCCCCTTTGTACCAATATTTATGTGTTCAAATAAATAAATGAAATTGAGACTGAAATATTACCGTTTGAAGAGGGGCCGTGTGACATCTTGCTTTACATTACAAAAAGCAAATGAAGCTGAAAATCTCGGCTGATGAAAAAGGAATAGGAGGCCCTCCTCCCGATAAAAGTATAGTTCTCTGTCATAAATGACTTCTGGGAACTAAACAAAAGATATAATCTGTTTAAAATAGACAAAAAAAATAACAGCCACATTGGTGAGAACTTCTCTGAAAAGAAAACACAATAAAATAATCTTATGATATACGTCAACAATACAATCATTTATCCATATAATTTACTGAGTAATGCTACATGGATGGTAGGCAATTTAATTTGTCAATCTTGTAAAATGGCACTACAAAGAAATATAATGAAGATATAAAAATAACTAAACATTTTTTTCAGACTCTGGTGTTAAAAAGCATTATTCTAATGATTCATAATATTTGTTTCACCTTTCAAACACTTTGCATTTTATGCACAAAATAAATTTTATTGGTTCATTTGCTGATTTCGTTCTTTTTGTCCAAGTGATATCTCGATAGAAAGTGTAATTAGAATAGACTATACAAAAGATTTTAACGTAAACAAAGATTACAAAACAAATAAATGAAGTTGAAGGTAGATACATACAAAAAATAGCATTATTTAATTATCATATCGACTAAGTTAAGGCTAAGGAATTAAACAGTTTTGGTAGAATATCACCAGATTTTCCTTGAAAATGGTATCTGAAATAGAATAATGATGTAATGTTGAGAGAAGGAAAGAATAACTTGTTATTAAGTACTTATAACAATTAAATTAATATCATGAATGGATCAATGTTAGAACACCATTGAAAACCTGGGAGCACTGGACAGCCGTCTCGTCCTAGTATGGGACTCCTCAGAAGTGCGCATCCACGATCCCACATATAGGACTCGAATCCAGGACAATCGGTCTTGTGTGCGAACGCTTAACCTCTAGACCACTGAACCGGGACACAGCGGTTTTAATGTCTGACTTCAACCAAAGGTTCCGGATCCGAGTCCCGCGTGCGGAATCGTGGATTGACACTACTGAGGGGTCACATACTAGGACAGAACTCCCGCCTAGTGCTTTCCGGTCTTTAACTGTGGTGTAACATTGATCTATTCATGATATCAATCTAAACTCAACAATCGCTTTTCGTCCTCTCAATTTCGTAAACAACACCCCCGCTACGAGAAGGCAGTGAGTAGGACTTCCCTGGCAGAAGCTATATACGCGTGGCCATGTGAGAGCATTTCGAGAGGGAGAGCGAACTCTCCCCACTCTTGGCCGTACCAGGGCATTTGGGGGTCGGCGCTTTAACCGGATTCTAAACTAATGGTGCACATGGGCTCCAGTATCCTGAGGGAACAAATGGCGTATGAACCAATTGTTGGTCACCGGCTTCCATGGGACTGCATCTCCTTACGATGCTCCACTGCCTTGTGGATCAGACCTTCAGGTAAAAGGCTCGGGGTGCGGCCCCCTAAAAAACCACCTGTTTCGGTTTGGGCACCCGGGCAGTATCACAACCCTCACACATATCGAATGAGATTTGTGTGGCGCATATGTAATAATAAACTCAACAATCTCCACAACCCTATGCTGGTAGTAACATATGAAATTATTAATATGCGCTTAATAAGAAAGTTAATTACGGCTAGTGAAAATTGAGGAACGAGTGGAATACCATAACGTTCCCATGAAAACAATTATCTTTGAGAGGCTAACAATTAAATTCTTCTTACATGACAATTATCAGTTAGGATGAACTAGCACCCTCGTGTTAAAATTTATACTGAGATTGGGACCCAGTATCAATTGCTTCGAACGCCAACACACTATCTAGCGAAGACTAAAATACTGAAGAGCAGCAATTACGAAAGTAAGCTGAAAACACCGTTTGGTTTGATGATACAAAGAGGAGAGCATAACATATGGTATCATTAAACTAAATGGGTTTTTTTCGGTAATTATTACTTTCCAAAATTCATGTTTGTTACGTCAATGTAGAATAACAGTCAAACAATACAACACATATGTTATAGTTTTGTCACTTTGTTCATTAATTGACTTTTGTAAACTAATATCTTATCACTAAATTATGTGACTTTTGTTCCCACTAGCTTCTTATTAATTGTACATGACTTCACTGGACAATCTTCTTTCTAACTAACAATGTGGGACAGTGTAGAAATTAACGGAATGTGTATGGATTAGAATGACAATAATTTATGGTGATAAAATAAAACGTCAAAGTGAAACAAATTCTAACATTTATAAGTAATTACATAACAAAATCTAACACAATAATTATTGTTAAAGAAAAGGAATATTGATAAAACACTAACTGTAATAAATGAGTGGCTGGAGTAACTTCTACATTGATTTCAGCGACAGGAATTCCACGGTTGGCTAAAGATGGAGCAAAACTTGCAGCGGGATAAACAACAGAACTAGTACCAACAACCAGACAGACATCAGCTTTCTGAACTATTTCATCAGCTCTAGAAAGGATATGTGGTTCAAAATTTTCTCCAAACCAAACAACATGTGGTCGTAGCAGTCCACCACATATATTACTGTTAATAAGATTTTGACAACGTGGTAACTGAGATGCAGGAATTGGCTCGTATGGAATAATCTCAATGATTGGTGAACTGAAAGTGAAGGGAATTCACGTTCACATAGTTTCATAGGAGTTGGAAACAACCAATGTTTAACTAGGTAGATCAATTTTATAACAGTAATAGAACGATAATGAGACTTTCATAATTAAACTTTGACAAAAAGATATATTTGAAGAACTCTATGAATTACATATATACTAATGTCATTTGAACAGTTTTATGCTAGCGATTTTAACAGTACATTCGATTTTCTCACACTAAACTAAACGGACTGATTTACAATTGAAATTCGAACTCTATTAGTAAAGATCGAAACATTTACAAACCAGTAACTAGGTATTAGATAAAGTTAAATTGCACTGTATCGAAAACTACAAACATTCAAACGAATTACTCAATTCCATTGAAATATATGCTTGTGCATATGCTCACTGATATAGTCTGTCACATATATAAAACTATGAACCGAGTATTTTACACATTTGTATCCTTTTGCATAACTATTTACATTGTCAAATGTATTAGTCAGTCAGTCAGTCAGTAACAACGTAGAACTTCGTACGTACGTACATCAATTCGAGTTGCCACACCACATTAGCACAGAGATGCAATGGTCGATTCAAATCCCGTAGTGGTAGAGGTAATAAGAGTATAAGCAGTAATCGGGAAGATTAGTGTTTAGAGATGTTACTTAAAGAGTATAATCCAGTGAAATAAATTTGGGAAGAGAAAAAAAGAGACAAGGAGGAATAAGGAGATCAAAATTTGGGAGAACACAAAGAGTGGATGCACCTGCGCCATTGCAAACGATTTTGAGCCATGTCATTCAGGGTCTCTAACCATCGGTTGCTATCATCTCGCGGTCCCCAACCAGGTAGTCTACACCTACCAACATGACTCAGTTTCACTACTTCATCAATTGATTTGCCATCCTTACCTAGTACCCGTTTCCTAACAACTGTGTTACTTACTCGATGGTCCCATGATATACGAGCAATGTTTCGAAGACACCTATGATTAAATACTAGTAACCTACGGATATCCTCTACTCTTACCGGCCATGTTTCACTGCCACAAAGTAGGACGGAACGAACTGCTGCGCAGTAAACACGTCCTTTGGTTGATAGACGGATATCTCGCCTACGCCATAAATGACGCAAGTTGGCAAAAGCTAGTCGAGCCTTCTGTATCTGTGCTGAGATTTCGTCACACACTAAACCACAAGGGCTGATGAGACTTCGAAGATAAGTGAAGCGGTCGACACACTCAACTACTTCACTCCCTATCACTAGTTCGGATGTCGATGTAACCCAATCCTGAAGCAACATTTTGCATTTCGAGGGAGAGAATCGCATCCCGAACATGCTTGCATTGTTGCTTAGAGTGGTCAGAAGACTGCATTTTGTCAGCGTCTTCACCAAATAAAACTATGTCATCTGCATATTCTAAGTCAACAAGTGAACCTCCCGGTACAAGTTCAACCCCTGTAAATTTAGATGAGGAGAGTGTTATGTCTAAAAGTACGTCGACGACAAAGTTGAACAAGAATGGAGAGAGTGGACAGCCCTGACGAACACCACTTGAGGTAATCAATTCTGATGACAGTTCACCATAAGCTCTCACTCTACCAGTTGCGTTCGAGTAGAGAGCCTGTATAAGGTTAATGTACTTCTTTGGTACTCCTTTCAATGACAAACACTGCCATAGAACCTTACGATCAACAGAGTCGAATGCCGCCTTGAGGTCGAGAAATACTACGATTGTGAGGTGTCTGAACGTGTGTCTATGTTCTAAGACCTGACGTAGTGTGAATATGTGGTCTATACAACCACGTCCAGGTCGAAAACCAGCCTGATTTTCTCTAGTCCGCTCTTCACGAGCTTTGGTTAGGCGTCGAAGTATTATTGAAGCCAATATTTCAGACACTATATTAGTCAAACTGATTCCTCTGTGATTGTCACAAGAGGACTTTTGTCCTTTCTTAAAAACTGATTGAGACCAGTCAGATGGGATTACGTCCAGTTCCCAAATTCTACCTAAGACCCCAGTTAATCTCACTGCTAATACTGGACCACCATCCTTAAAAATCTCAGGAGTAAACCTGTCAGGGCCTGCTGCTCTCTCTCGTTTCAGATTTTTTATGGCTTTTTCAACTTCGTAAAGAGTCGGAGGACCTACACTAACTTGCCATTCAGGTTGACTAGACATCGTGGGAAACCGAAGTGTGGCTGAAGGCCAGTTGAACTGATCCCTAAAGTGTTCTGCTCATCGATCCAATCTCCTGGATTGAGAATGTGTAATATGTCCATCTTCCTCTGAGAGTGTTTCGCTAATAGTCGGTTTCCTTAACAAGTCTGAACAATTGTCTGCTATTACCTATTGCCGCTGCCTTTTCCATCTCTCTTGCTTTCGCTACCCACCACTGTTCATCATCATTGCGTAGGCTTCTTGTCAGCTTGCGCTTAAGCTGACTCCGCTCCTCATTATGTTCAGAACCAGGTGGAATGAGTTTCCGAGCATCTATCAGTGCGATAGATGCTGCTGAGATCTGGTGTTTCTCCCTAACCTTGCGGGTTACCTTACTGGCAGATATCACTGCTGTTTCCACAGCTTTTCGGATATCATTCCATGCTGCCTCGGGGTGGGTATCACCAACATGACTGCCTAACTGTTTTTCTAGTTGTCCCTGAAATATACTCTTAGTTTGACTATCATTAAACAGGGCCCTAAGAGGTTTCCTTGAAGCGTCTTTCCTACGTCCCGTAAGACGCAGACAAATACGCGCTCGTACTAGAGCATGATCTGAATCTAAGCATGTGCTCCAGAATGAGCGACAGTCTTCTATCGAGCCACTCCATCGGTGGCTGATAGCGATGTGATCTATTTGGGTCCAACGTTGGGACGAATTAGGGGGTCGCCATGTTAAAACATGTTTTTCCTTATGCCTAAAGTTAGTATTTGCAAGGAACAGGCGGTTATCTGAGCATAGCTGCAACAGACGGTCGCTATTATCTGTTCGTTAAGCCATGACACTGTAAGATCCACCCAGGTGTCTCTCCTTTTCGCTTAGTTTACCTACTTGAGCATTAAAGTCACCGGCCACTATTACTACATCAGAGCGCCTAGCTTTTCGGAGAAGGTCGGAAAGCTTTCCGTAAAACTCATCTTTTACATCATCTGAGCTGCAGTCAGTGGGAGAATAAGCAGAGACGACGAAGAGGCAACGACGAGTGTCCCTATCTTTCTGAGTCCTTACTGATCCGTTTAGTCGGACAGCACACAAACGACTGTCTCCTGGGATCCAGTCTAAGAGAGCTATTTCTGCCCTGGAACTCAGTGCTATGCCTACGCCGGCGAGGCCACAGGAAGCAGAATCAGAGCTTCCAGATACACGAAGTGTGAATCGAGGCGGTTCTTTATTTCGGCATGGTTAGGTCAAATGAATGACTCTACTTAGATCCTGTATGCGCGTTTCGGAGACGCAGCACACACCGATGATGCGAGATTCTAAAGTCCTAGCTAAGGAAGCCTGTAGTCCTGTTTGGCATAATGTTCGGACGTTAAAAGCTCCTACGTGTAGTTTAGAGCGTGGTTTCAGGAGACCAGGAATAGCATTCCGCGTACTCGAATCGTTTTCCCTAACGGTGCGAGGTGGTAAAGAGACGTGAGGAGGGTTAGTCGGGGAGATAAGAGTGGTGTAAGGAGGTGTAGGAAGGATTTAAATGTGACCAACTTGGTCTCGTGTGCTGTTACGGGTATGAGGGTTGGTGTCACTTCCCGGCTGCCCACACCGTGGAAGGGTATTTCTTGAGGAACCTGAAAAGGAAATTGAATTAGTGTTGGTCTTAAAGACCTGGGAGCGTGACCGCAGAGCGCAAGGGACAACTGCTTGAGGATGGTCGCGCACGGCCTTTTCGTGGAAGGTTTTTAGTGTGTTAGCTCCGTTCTTTAAAGGGCCTTACCGCCGGAGGCGGAAATCCGTGAGGTCAAATGTATTAACTGAGATACAAATTATACAGTATGCATTAACTGTGAAGATCATTTGTAAAATAAACATTTTCAAATCATAGTCAATATGATAAAAATAATTAACAAATCAATTACTTACCCGCGACCAAGTAATGCTGCACATATCGGACTGTCAAAATTCACTCGAATGTCACTGCACTTTAAACATCGTGTTTTATAAAGGTTTCCTGTTAATAAAAGACAAGTTTTATACAAAAATGAAAATTCTCATATTATGTAACTTAAGTATATAGTTTTCGTTTAAAGGATCAACATAAAGGTATCCCAAAACATAGATTATAAGTGCTGAAAGAGCCAATTAAAAATATTTTTATCCAACTAGATTATAACAAACAGAACATGCTACACAGACAGCAGAATTCTTTCAACTTTGTCAATTTAAAGTCAGCTGGTGACATTAATATGATACGACTAAATTAATTCGCTTCACATAAGCCACCGTCAAGCTTGGTTAGAAGACGGGTATTTCATTTCTTCAACTGCTAATATATTTAAAAAAACCTAGTAACGGAAATGAGTAGTAAACAAACGCCAATTTTGTTGAGTAAGGCATAAACGTTAAGGTATGAAACTTGAGATTTTAAAATGTCGACCATTGAAGTTGGGTCATTTTGATGTTGAGTAGCCACCAGACTGAATTGTTACTAATAATTTTGTGTTAACTCTACTTTTATTTCTTCTTACCTTACTACCAGAGTATTTAAAGCAAAAGGAGGCACCAAATACATAGGCGCCACATAAATTATTCGATTTATTTGAGGGCTAGGATACTGCCCGGGTGCCCAAACTGAAGCAGATCAGATGCTGACTACAAAGTTCATCATACTAAAGATTAATCACGCACAGACCTATTGCATATACAAACGTACACAATGACTGAGAACTAAACATCAGAGCCCAATGAAAGATATAAACACTGTCAGAAGAACGTTTAGGACAGAGTTGGCCATGACTGACTTTTTAGTTTACCCATAATGTTACTCAAATTCGATGATGCAATGACGTTAGTAATACTGACGATAAAATGACTGTCTGTAAACATGTACGCAAGAATTATTCAGGATCAATGGAATCGTTGTTTAAATATTTATAGGACCTAGAACATTTCACTTTTTGAGGTAATAGCATCGACTAATTTGTCTAAATGGTGATGAAACGGTTATGAAAAGATATTAATGTACATAAAACTCCAAGCGACCATTACTAAATGTATTACAACCACAACATTTATTTGTGAATTAAAAGGAAATTCGACTGAAAGATCTATAGTATAATATGTTACAGGTTAGGATATTAAGGAGCTACGCTTGTATTGATAAAACAGAGAAGTCAGCCAGTCAGTCAGCTACAAAGTAGGACCAAGCACATATATGCATCGGTCCAAGTTGCCACACCTCATTAGCACAACACGATGAACATCAAATTAATAAAAGTAGTTACTTCATTGGTAGTAATATATGAAACGAAAATTCTATATAAGGATACAATACAGGAAGAAAGAATTAGTTAGTAGAAGTAAAGGCATAAAGTAATTTTGATCTCACAGTTTAAGGGAAGACAATGGGTGTATACACCTACGCCATTGTGATCGACTGTGAACCATATCACCCAGTGTTTCCAACCACTACTTACGATTGTCGTACGGACCACAACCAGGTAGTCTCCATCTACCAACATGGCTCAGGCCAGAAGCCAGTGACTTTATGGACTGGTTCAACGTTTTGGTTTGGCTGCCTTTAACTTTCTTCCAACCATCTTCAACATTATTTAGCATTGCTCACCGTGGTAATTAATGTTCCGGCATACGTAACACGTGGCCCAACGATATCTGTCCACGACGATTTACAACCTTATCAAATGGTTTGCCATCATCCCCTAATACCCTGCGTCTAACCTCACTATTATTTACCCGGTGATTCCAGCAGATGTCAGCAATATTTCTAAGACATCTGTAGTCAAATACTAATAGCTTACGAGTATCTTATACTCTCAATGGCCACGTTTCGCAGCCGTGAAGTAGAACAGAACGAACTGCTGCGCAGTTTGGCAAGTGCCAAACGAGCTTTCTGAATCCGTACAGAGATTTCGTCAGACACAAACCCATTAGGGCTGATCAGACTTCCAAGATAAATGAAGTTGTCGACGCGGTCGACTACTTCACTCCATATCCTTAGTTCAGGTGTTGACGCAGACCAGTTCTGAAGCAACGAGTTGCATCTAGAGGGGGAGAAACGCATCCCAAACATCCTGGCATTGTTGCTCCTGAGAGAGGTGAAAGATATCTCAATAATGTATTATCTCACATTGCCATATCTCTTAATATCACAGAAAGATGAAAAAATCAAATGATGAGACTCAGTGAATTTAAACAGAAAAATATCAGTTGTTTGAAAAAAAGGTGAATACCATATCGAAGATTAGTTGGAATATAGAAAATGAATGAATGTCCTTTTCTGTCAACGATATTGTCTAATTCCCAACCATCAATCTTACAAATTAAACATATACACATACAGATTAAATCAAAATAAATGAATCCATGAATCTGGAAGATATTGTCAACCAATCACCATGGGATTCTTCGTAAGCTTCATTGTAGATTTGAATAAAGTGTAATGTTTGAATTACGGCTGTTTCGTATTAGATACATTTATTTTTCAGCCACGCTAACGTTTGGTGAACAATATGTAAATACTATACTTCTCTGGAATTTTTAAATTAGTATAATAGTGCAAGTGAATTTCTGTAAGAAAAAGTCTACAATAGCCACGTATTCTTTAATAAGGTGTAAACAATGGTAGCAACTCAAGAAATATTCTGATGAGAAACTACCATTTATGCGCTTGGACATACCGTGCAATTCCAATACATTAACACTCCCTGCTTTGGCATGAAGGCCATCCACATTCTGTGTAATGACAAAGAATGAGCGACCACATTCAGTGTATTGTTTCTCTGCATGGGCAAGAGCTATATGTCCAGCATTAGGACATCTACGACGGACGACTTCACGACGGTAATGATAAAACTCCCAAACCAAACCAGGATTTGAATGAAATGCATCGGGTGTAGCAAGATCCTTCAAATAACTTTTTTCACAATTATTTTTAAAGAAATCACCTGGGAAGAAAAATTCCTCCATAATCCACCTGATCCTCTAAAGGTTGGAACATGACTTTCAGCACTTATACCAGCACCAGTCAATACCAGAACATTGCGTGACTTAGAAAGTACACTTCTAAAGTCACTGACATCTGAATAGCGTTTAGAGAACTGCAAATTAATTCCCTAGGAGAGAATTTTTAATAAAGTTGGAAACTCGAAACCACACAGAAATTTTCTTCATCCAAAAACGACAAGTTAGATGGTTCATTGGATCTAAAAGTTTGAAATGGTCGTAGAAAAAGCAAAACTATTGAATATGTATTTTAAAACTAGCTTACAAACAAAAAATGATTATCAGGTATGACATCCAGAGACTTAAATAAATATATGTAAAAACTTATGTTAAATGGTAATAAACTGACGAACAATAACTTATAGATCGGAAAATTGATATTAGTGCCATCGCTATCTCGAGTTTGGGTGAGAAACATAGTAGTTTATTGGCTTAGAAGTTCAGTTACAACTTATTCTCATAGGCTTAACTAATGGTATATAACTAGGGTACTTACACTGAAATAGTGCAATCGGCTAGCTGTTTGAATACCTTGCCTATATTATAGCAGTAAAAACTATTTTATTGTTTTGGAAACGGTAATCTCCCTCAACATGATATATAGATATTTGATTGGATAATTTACGTAGTCACTTTATAAGCCTTGAATTATAACTTAAAATTTTACCCTAAGATTATACACACCAGAGAATCTTTCGTAACCTCATTCGTGTGATAAAGTTTTCAGCGGTTGAAATAAATTTATAACATTAACCTTACAAACGGTAAGTAATGATTGACTACAAAAAAATATATTTGTGACCTATTCGAGTAGTTGAAAACTAGAAACTTACAAGAACGAAAAATATAGAGAAAACTATAATTGGGAACGTCATCAGTTAAAAAGTAGACCAATTGGCTTAGTAAATAAACAAATAGCACGAAGATTCCAGTGATTCACAAACTTTCTAATGGTTGAATGTATACGCCAATTAGATGTATGCTAAGCCACTAATACTGGTCGAAGAAATTAATGTGTATTTGAGATGAAAGTCAGTGACTAACCTTATTTACTTTACAGGGACAATCACCAGACTTCAAGGTAAAGATAAATTAAACTAGCAAAATTTTCGTCCCTCCAAAAACGAGGAGAAATCCTGTGTAAATAATTATCACTTTGAGAAACGTAATAAGAAAAATACCATTTTTGATAACTACTTGATACCTTTAATCCTGTTGAAAATGTTAGCACGAATATAGTGATTTACGACGTAATCGTGTTATATTACTTATTTATTACTTAAACTGTACACTAACATTACTTATTCCCATTTATTACTTCATATCGTTATATCCCAACGTTTGACCGTCTTCACTGCCAATTTAACACCTTTGTTATGCTTAACTCCCACACATACATACACGTAGTAAACAATATCGCGAGAAGCATTAATGTTTTCAAGTACTGGCATCGTAATGAATCAAACCGAGGAACGGAGTACATGAAGAGTATTTAACATTAATTATCTAACGTTAATAGGGGGTCGCAGCCCGTAAAAGAAACAAAAACAAGTCACAAGGGAACAAAAGAATACGCGACAAGTCAATGGTACCACCGTCTTATCCAACTCACAGAAGTACCACACATCATTTTGTGGGGGAGGCAATACAATGTCGGAAATTAGGCTTGACAATCAGATGTTAATTGATTAGTGAGTGACTTACAAACTCAAATACCATTGTATCAGACAAAAGATGAGTTATCATGGAGTTCCGGCCAGTACGTCTGCTTTACAGGACTTCAATTTTCTCTACTTCACTGGGCGAGGATATTATTGTCACTGAAATACTTTTAAACCATCATCTACATCAACTTTACGAGACAATTCAGAATATACCTATTTAAAACCACCTCACCTCAGTTTTCACGACCCTCCAGAACTGAAGTGAAAGCGGAGATTCTGTACACGGATAACACGAAGCGACCCGTTAGATGGTATGCTGCCTTGGTTTTTTGACAACCCTTTAAAAGTACCGTCCACTGAGGAGGTTACTGAAGGCTTGAAGGTCAAACCATCGTAAAACGATTGGTGCGCAACTTCGACAATTCGTAGGGTTTTGCAGAAGCGGTCAAACCAAGATATTTTTAGATTTGAATTGAGTTTAGCCACAGTGTGTCTGATAAAGCCCAACCTTAAAGTAACGAAAGTGGTGCCATCACAATGATGCATGATACAGGATGAATGTTCGATGATATTATGTTGTTTAGACGATTTAGTCTTCAGTCTTCAGTAATAAGGATAGTAGGTTGATGAACCTGTGTTAATCCTGACACATTGCTTTCCAGTGAAGGTCCAGCTTTTCCTTGAAAGTATTCACTGATGGGGCTGATACCACTTGTTCGGGTAAGGCGTTCCAATGATTGACTACTCGATGAGAAAAACGGGATCCCACTTTAAGTTTATTAGATCGTGGTTTATGAACCTTCTTGCTATGACCTCGGAGATTATTAGTGCTGGAGGGAGCAAAAATATAAGACATATTAACACCCAAATCATAATTAAAGATACGAAATGCCAGTATAAGGTCACCTCGTGTCCTACGATACGACAAGGGGAGAAGGTTTAGGCGTTTTAAGCGCTCATCGTAAGGGAGTCTAGAAAGACCCTTCACTAATTTCGTTCCCACACGCTGGACACGCTCAAGGGAGTTAGTATCCTTTACTAGACACGGGCTAGCTGCTTGGATACAGTACTCTAAATGTGGTCTAACATATATGGGATATAAAATTCGAAACGTTTCCTCGTCAAAAGATTTGAACGCTCGGCGAAGTGACCATAACGCACGAAAACCTTTGACAGCGGCTGCTTTGCAATGTGCAGTTGTTTTTAAGTCATGACTTAATATTACTCCTAAGTCCTTATGCTCTTGAACGCATGGAAGAGGTTTAACCTCAATAGTGTAACGGTAACTATTACCGTGACCGACGTGCATTAGTACACTCTTCCTAGCATTGATTTCTAAGCCCCACTCTCGAACCCATCTAACTAAATCGTCTAAGTCAGCTTGAAGATCCACATGATCAGCCGCACTTTTTATTGTTCTCCAGATTTTTACATCATCTGCAAACAATAATGTCGACGACCTAAGTAACAGTGGTAACTCATTAACGTAGAGAAGGAAGAGCAGAGGGCCTAAGATGGTGCCTTGGGGTACACCACTTTTGACCGGCTAATTGGGACAATTTGAGACTTGTTGAAAAGAAGTACATAAGGTAATATAACCTATTAATGGGTCCTATCAGTAAGATACGTCCCCACTGATATCAGCCACGTCCAGACATGTATCACGTAGCGGAGAAAATTATTCATGAATCATCAAATTGTAAATTTGCTAATATTAGCAAACCTTAGTAATAGAAATCATGTCTAGTTAGTAGCCCGATGTTCCTAACGTTTTCGTTAATTGTTTTAGATTTAGGTTTGTGTAGTAAAGACAGAAGGCCTAAGGCCTATGTTACTCCGTTTTTAGTATGCTTCTATGAATGTCCAGTCTCCTATTGAATGAATCTGTAACAGCTTAGGTTGGTTGGTTAAGAGTTGACCCCAAACAACCAAGCATATGCCAAAACAGTATTGTTCAAGTATTCATTCACTTCCTTGTTTTGTATAAGCGTTATATTCCCTATTATCTTATATTGAATGTTGAGAGCCTTTGTTTGTCTGAACAGATAGTCCCACGCTCCACTGTTACCGCGCTGAGATCGAAATGAAGACCTATTCACTACTTGTCTGGTTTCTTCTATCAATAGCACGAGGGTTACTTTAAGGCACGAAAAATCTACTGAAGCTGCGGACGCCACTGCCTCGAGTAACCGGTTTAATAAATTGATGACTTGGTGTGAAAACCTGTGTGCCATGGGTATTTTGTCCGTTCTTTTCTTTTCTTTTCTACTCGCCTGCTATGTCCTCTGAGATGTCCCGATCTAGTGCGGAGAAAAAGAATATATTAGGTTCAAAATCATTTCTTAGTATTCCACACATCAATATAAAATCACCTTTTAGTCTGTGATAGGACAGAGTAAAGAGTTATAGCTTTTCAAATCGCTCTTTTTATGGTAAACCTCGGAGTTCTTGAATCGCACAGGTAGCAGCCCTCCGTACTTTTTCAGGATATCCGGGTCACAGGGGCTTGCGGCCTGAGCGCAATTTTCAGGCTTAGTTCTCACTAAGGTTGTGTATACTATGGTGAACATGATAGTATCTAACTTAGTGAACGTCTGTTTTAAAGCCCAGAGGGTTTGAAACACCTTGGCTGCAACCTTCCGGCGATGGGTCGTGGTCTGAAGGTCACGAGTCACTGTCACTCCGAGATGATGATCTTACAAGTATAGTGCAATCTCCAATGTTATTATACGCTGACGATGCAATAACTGGAGACAAAGACGCATTTACTCTTCAGGCAAACTTAAATAATATGATAAAACTGGTCTAAAGAGTGGCTGATGCCTATCAACACGGCAAAGTGTGTCTACATACACTTTGGGGATTCAAAGGTTAATAGGTACAACATAGGGGATGTGTCATTACCCGTAGTCCGGTCTCATAGGGATCTAGGGGTGACAGTGAGTAATGATCTTAAGACGACGGCCCATTGCCGGGAGGTCGCAGCCAAGGGGTTTCGAACCCTCTGGGCTTTAAAAAAGACATTCACTAAGTTAGATACTACCATGTTCACCACAGTATACACATCCTTAGTGAGGACTAAGCTTGAGAACTGCGTTCAGGCTGCAAGCCCCTGCTTAAAAGGTGACTCGGACATACTAGAAAAAGTACAGAGGGCAGCTACCCGTGCAATTCCGGAACTCTGGGGTTTATCATACAAACAGCGGCTTGAAAAACTGGACCTCTTTACTCTGTCCTATCGCAGACTAATTTTGATGGGCAGAATACTGAGAAATGATTTTGGACCTAACTTGTTCTCTCTTTTTCTTCCCACTAGATCGAGACATCTCAGAGGACATAGCAGGCGAGTAGAAAAGCCAAGAATGAACAAAATATCCATGGCACACAGGTTTTCACACCGCGTCATCAATACTTGGAACCTGCTGCCTGAAGCAGTGGTGTCCACACCTTCAATTGACTCTTTCAAGAGAAGACTGGACACTCACAGAAGCATACTAGAAAAGGAATAACACGGGCCGTAGGCCTTCTGCCCTTACTACACAAATCTGAATCTGAAGATCCTTATGAGAATATACCACTGGTACAGGCACTTCTATGCTGTACCTATTAACTTTTGTATTCCCAAAGGGCATGTAGACACACTCTGCCTCGTCATTAAGCATCAGCCACTCTTTAGACTAGTTAATCATATTATTTAATTCTGCCTGAAGAGCACACGCGTCTGTGTCTCCAGTTATTACTCGCCAGATCTTTACATCATCAGCGTATAATAACATTGGAGACTGTACTATACTTGGTAGATCATTAACATACATTACAAAAAGTAAAGGACCTAGGACGGAACCTTGAAGTACTCCACTAAGTACTGGTCTCCAGATGGAGCACTTGAAATTTATTCCTACTTTCTGTCTACGACCTACCAGGAAATCCTTAATCCATTTTAAAAGAGGTCCGGCAATACCAAGGTTTTCCAACTTCAATAGCAGTCTATTTCTTGGCACCTTGGTAAATACCTTACTGAAGTCTATGTCGACATCATCCACTGAGTTTCCATAGTCTGGCGCATTTATCCGATGCTCCCTTGCTATAAGGAGGTTTGTTGTGCGAGATAAACCCTTTCTAAAATCATGTTGTTCTCTGTTTAACAAGTTGTTGGCTTCCACAAGTGTCATTATGACCTTTTTGACTATTCTTTCCAGTACTTTAACTACAACACTGGTGAGGCTGACAGGTCTGTAGTCCAATGGGAGCTGTTTTGGTCCTGTTTTATCTGTGGGAGTGACGATCGCATCCTTCCAGTCCATAGGTAACCTTGGTCACCCTGGTCAAGTGACATATTGAATATCACGGTCAGTGGGGCTGCGACATACTGTGTAATATGTCTCGGGATTTCGGGGTGTAGTTCATCTGGTCTTTTTGACTTTTCCATGTCTAAGTGGTCAAGAGCCTTAAGTACATTGTTTCAATCAAAGTTCACAGTCAGCAGTTGGTTTGTTGACTTTGTATTTGGGTCTACTTCTTCATCTGGTTCGAGAGTGAAAACTGTCCCAAAATAGTCAGCCATAGCCTCTGCGTTTTTTCTGATCTTCCTCTATCATTTTAGATCCTCTTCCTCCTTTACTTAGGTTGGGAATCCAATGATGCGTCCTTATTCTCTAGTATATGTACGAGAATATTCACTTAAGATTCACTTAACTTATGAAAAATGACTGACCTGTCAGCGAGGTCCGTCTTAACATTTTCTGGAATGTTAATTACTGAAATCGTCCCTTTCTTGCAATCTGATTCCAATTCGGCGTCAAACACAGAGGTCACATTCTGTTTTCTTACTTTTCTTTCCTGTGTGTGACTGTGAGCCGATTAATTAACTTATTTTGTCGCTTGACCACAAAGTTTACACCGATAAAACTTCGCTTACTCGCAGTTTCGTAGATTCTCATGCCTTAAAACTAACTATAAATAATTTATTCTCAGCGCGCTTTTTCTTTTTGCTAGTGACAATGCCTACATCAGTATGCCTGTTATCTGCTTGCCTGATGAGATCCACCTTTATGGTCCTGTTCAGATCCAGAACTGGGCTCATGATAACGCTCTCTATTTCCTCGAAAGCAGAATTATGCCAATCTACTGCAGCTTGTTTATCTGAGGGCAGTTTTCTAGCCGTGTTCAGCAGATCAATCGACTCAAGAATAGGCGGAAACTTTGTAGAACAACATGCTTTGCACAGGCAAGGTGATAATGGCTTACAAATAGCATGCAGGTCTGCCACAACGATGTTTGACTTTCGCCATAGATTTGTTTTGTGGTCTCACAGCGAAAACTGATGAAGTGTCTTTTTAAGCTTGATAAGTGACAGAGACTGAACACTAACAAAAACAGAGGTTTGTTTATAACTGTATCTCATTTACTTACGCCTACTACTCCTAATGGAGCATAGACCGCCGACCAGCATTCTCCAACACACTCTGTCCTTACCCTTCTTTTCTAGTTCCATCCAATTCTTGTTCATTTTTCTTATGTATGTTTCCATTTCCCAGCGTTAAGTGTCCTTTGGTCTTCCTCTTTTCTTTTGACCTTGAGGATTCCAAGTGAGGCCTTGTCTTGTGACGCAGTTCGGTGCTTTCCTCAATGTGTGTCCTATCCACTTCCAGCACTTCTACCTGATTTCTTCCTCCGCTAGGATCTGGTTTGTTCTCTCCCACAGTACGTTGTTGCTAATAATGTCTGGCCAACGGATCCGAAGTATTTTGCTTAGACAACTGTTAATAAACACCTGTATCTTCTGGATGATGGCTTTCGTTGTTATCCAGGTTTCTGCCCCATACAGTAGAACTGTCTTGACATTTGTATTGAAAATCCTGACCTTGGTGTTGGTTGACAGACAGTTGTTTTGAGTTCCAGATGTTCCTCAGTTGTGAATACACTGCTCTTGTTTTGCCGATCCACGCATTCAGATCTGCATGAGATCCACCGTGTTCATCAATGATGCTGACTAGATATATAAAGGTTTTTACATCTTCCAAATCTTCTCTGTCAGTTGTGACTGGATTGTTGCATGCTTTGTTGTATCGGAGAATCTTGCTTTACTCATTGTGTATGTTAAGACCTACTGCTGCTGAGGTCCCATTGGCAGGTAGAATAAAGACTTTAAAACCTATGGATGCAAACAATACTCAAAGGTATACTCAACGATGAAGAATTTCTGAAGATAGTCATATAGCAACTATCATACAACCAGTTTCGATTATGATTAATCTTGGTTAAGCCTTTTCATTGGCTTATTTAACAAAAAATGTTATTTGATCAGTAACAATTCGCATATTTCGTGGTGGCGTTGCGATCACTACTCTAGCTAAAATGTTGATTGTCTAAATATCACTAGATGATTCATCCTCATTCACATGTGTATATGTACTCAATTCTTACTATTGGTCCACGCTTCGCCTTGCTGCGCCATAATACAGTTTGACTAGAAATTTGCCTGTGTTATTGCTCGTACATATTTATTCACCTCTCCGCTTCAAATTCGCTAGATGTGCTTAAAGCTTTGTGATCTGCACTATCCGCAAATAAACTGTAGTTGCTCCTTGTGATTGCCTTCTGATTATAAGCACCATTGAGATTTATATTATAGCGGTTATTGAGGTGATCGTTTAACGAAGCAAAGCCACTACAGTTTTCTACCCGTACTTTAAATTTCTAACGTGGAGCGACAGCGTAGGAATATTGATTTTCATTGGCTTTGATAGTGGTCGATGATCTGTTCGGTGTTCAGTGACTAAAGTTCTGGATGCTATGATCAGGACTCAGTGACAATTCATTGGCTCTACAATCAGAATGCAAGCAAACCTTGCACTGGTAACATTGAAAAGCATTTTTGGCCAGTTTGACGGAAATTTTCAAACAATTCTGCAGTATTATTCGTCCCATTTCGAGTACGGCAACATAGTATTTCCTCCCTCACTCCAAAAGAAAAAAGACGTATCCAATGGCGAGCTACAAAACCAGTTCGGGGACTCAAATTCAAGCTTTACGAAGTGTGCCTCCAATCACTGAACCTTTACCCATTAGATTACGAGTGTGACCTTACAATGGATTACAGCATCCTAAACACTTCTGAACATCCTTTTGAACACCTACTCAAGGTTAGATCCAACACAAACCTTAGGGGCAACACCCAGAAACTGGAGACTCAACACAGGAGAACGAAATTTGGACACACATCAGACCCCTTAAGAGTAGTCAAGTTCTAAAATCCACTATTGAACGAGCTAGTGACTTCCAAGTGACTTCCCAGAAGTTCTTTAAGAGAAAGCTTGACATATTCTTAAGGACCAAGGATAGTATCCCACTATAATTTACCTTTCTTCTTTTTCCTCTTTTATCGATAGCATAAATAGGACCCTGCCTGGAGGTATCTGTGATCCACTGTCACTTGATACAGAAGCCCGTTAAGTGAAAGCTTCTTATATTCCGTCCAAAAACCTTTTGAATCATTTGAACGTTCACAGGGAAAGTATGCTAATAGATATGTGAGGTGTTTGGATGAACTAATGATACCTTTGTACTTAATGAATGCTTAATTTCGAATTACAAATACAGTACATTCGTTTGTGCTTATATAGTACTTCTTGATCCGATTGCGTTATTTCTGGGATTCTTAGTTCGTACTATAATTCAAATACTCCTAATCATCATAGTATGTTCATGCACAAAGTGCTTCTATCCACCCAGGGTAGGAGTAGAATGTGACAGGTAATGTTGTTATTGCCGTCGTGTTCTTATTATTTACTCGAGATGTCCCAGAACAAAAAGACGAGAAAAATGATACACCAACTCAATTTCTGCTGCGAATTATAGATTGTCACCTGCTACCTTCAAGTATAATGCGGAACCAACAGTGGTCGGTAGTTAAATACCCCGAGAAATGGAAATCCAGAAGCTAGCCTTGTGTGAATTTTGGAGAAAGTTCTGTTCTCCCAATGCGACACAGACTACTTTGGGGAAATGTCTCTTTTGTGCCCATGATATAGACAACTTGAGCGGAACTTCTCTGAATACGGGAGATTCGTAGACAGATGAGTAGAAAGTAAATAAATCGTTGTGTTGGCAAGACGTGCTCTCCCTTCAAGTATATTCACTGACTCTTGCCTGTGTTATGTTGTTTCACATCTTTCCTAAACACATGTGAATGCAGTTTACACATATTACAATTGGTGGTGGATATGTTTATAAGGGAGATCAACTCAAAGTATGACGAACTACCTGTGACACTAATTCAGACAGGAATAGTTGATACAAAACTCCGGAAGCCGTCAATCCTCGAAGCGACATCAGACTGTTTGATCTGAACACCATGAATAATATCATTTTATGTGAAGTACCTAAGGTAGAACACTCCGATCAAATTTTATTATGTTTCATGTTTACGACAGATGGTACGGGTATTTTGAGTTTCACAACACCTTTACACGTATCGTCTTTATAGTGTAAGTATACAAATTCAGTCGAATCAGAGGTTAGAAATAAATAGCATCGAGTATATAAATATATTTGGAAGGCTACTAACATGTCGAGAATCGTTTTTTCGAAGCTGGCTAGCAGTTGCTAGCGAGCTTAGTAGCATGGAGTGCTTACTTGTGATATGGCGCAGATGCGTGACCGAGAGCACTCAGCTTGGTGTGTTCAGTGAAACTATTGGGGTCAATATCAATGTCAAAGACTTACGGAACTATCTATTTCGAGGATTTAAATACCACTTCAGTAACATCTAAGTGATGTTTCAATGGACTCTCACTGAAGTGCAAAACTGTGAGGCCTTATTTTAATTATAATAGGTCCGTCCAAGGCTGTTACTATAGCATGCTTTTACTCTTTATCTCCTACATGAGAAAAACTAAGCTTTAAGTTATGTGCGGCGACAGTTAACTTGTCATATCCTCTAGTACAGACAACTTTAAATATCTTTTAAGTCACTTTAAGTACTTAAATTACCAGTTAACAAAGAAAGAGACTATTATGAGTGCTCAATAACTGTTCTTGAGTTCAGTAGCTTGGTCATTTCAAGGCCTGTGGTTAGCAATGGTAGCTTGATGGACTGATCGATTAACGTCTTTTCTTCATGGTGTGCCAGTTTGAAATTGAGTGCACACCAGCCAGCTAACAGAAAGAAGCCGAATGCCAAAATCGCGTTACCTAACAAACTTGCTTTCAGTTTAGCTGGCTTCATTGTGGACTAATCAGCAGGAGGAGTGTCTGAGTTACCAGCTGGTGTCAAAAGTGTTTTGAGAACGTGAGAGGTTATCGAACCTAAGTACATCAGTTTGCGGGTTTAATGCCATCTTGAGTTGAAGCCAGTCTTTATTGCTCAATCTTCAGTTCGACTCTTTTAGCTTGCAGACTAATAGCCTGTGAATATATATAATTTCAAATAAATAATTGTGGACCATAGTGGGCCGCATATTTTCTCTCATGAATAGCTATGTAATTACGACTGGTTTATATGGTGGTCATATCAAGCCATCCGACTTCACTGACATGATTTCAGATACCATTAGTGATTTTAATTAAATAGGAACTTTTTGACTTGACAGTAATAAGTTGTGCAAGTCAACAAGTACCAAACATGTCGCCGTCATATATGACACTCCCCATTGTTCTGACACAGATTTTGTCGTAGACGTCGCACGTTAGACGACGTTTCTTCTCGAAAATGTGAAAGTGGATATTTGTTTTTATATTTATGAATGGTCATCTTTAAAAATATATAGCATTGTCAGTACACCTGTTATCTTATGTTCTGTCAGAAATCAGTAGGATCGGTAATAGTGGATATAATGATTTTCTCATACGATGGTGAACACCTTGTTTACAATATACACTCCTTAAAGCAAATAGCAGATGACTTCTGTGAGCACTGTACATTGGATTCTTATTCAGTTTCCTCCTTTAATTTACATTAATCTAATCAAACAGTTCGATGCGAAAACACAGAAACGATGCAGCCCGTTTAGAATTAATCTGACTGAATACCCCTTATTAGTTGGCCTTAGGGTAACATTTGTCTTTCTCTGACAGAAGACGCAGTTATTACGACTCACAAATGATCATTACATGTAGAATGCAAGGTTTATATATGTGAAGCCACACAATGAAGTCACTGTTTGAGGCAGACCTACACATGCTACAGATTTCGGCGGAAGTGGATTACTTAACTTCAGATCTTACGCTGACCTTTCAGAATTCTTCGCAGAACTCTTATTCGGTAATATTGGTATTTTTATGCAATTATTAGTTAGTCATGAGCACAGTGACAGTTTTTAAGTGGATGCCAGTAAGGAAAGTTAACTATGATGTAGTAGTTTCATTGCTTCGTACAGTTTTGTAATTACACGCAATCTGCTTAGTAATACATCAGTACTTTCAAAGTTCAATCTACCACAGCTAGCCCACACTTTTTCCAGCTTCTTTCTAAGAAAATCTCTGGCATCAGAGATCTGCTAAAGAAGCGAGTTTCTCTAGAACATATTCAATGGATTTTCAACGTATTGTAACGATATCAGTGACATCGGTACAATAAACGACATCAGTGTGACGGAGAAAAGGTCTGTAAATACATATAGGGTATTATAACGTCCTGGTGAGTAAAAACAAAAAATAAGTGAAGTTACGACAGAATTGTGGAGATATGACTGACAAGCTTATTTTGTAAATAGTTTTTAATCTTATTTGTATTTGTTTGTCAATTTTTCACTGCATGTACTTCATCATTAAATGACTGTACGTGTTGTTTTAGTCAATGACCTTGAACACACTTTCCGTTGAGCTACTACATAGCGTGACATATTCTTGCTGGTTAACAAATACATTACTACTCACGCATTCCTCGTTCTATTTTCATTTGTGATTGAGTTAACGGAAGTCTAAATCAAATACTATCTACATTTATAGACTGTAATCGGAATATATCACATCCTACGTTGGACTATATCGCTAGAGAGTTCGCCAACCTACTCAGTCATCAAGCATTTATAATTGTGGATTTACATTACTGGACCTAATCAGAACACGCAACGTTTGGGCAATTTAAGTAACGTTCTTAATTTTTATTGTATTTGTAACAATTAATTGTATATATTAATATTACTATTGATTTTTAATAACTTTGTTTATACGTTTCGCGTTCATATCTGTTTGGTCCACCACACTTATTTGGTGAGCCTCAATTTTTTTTAATAGACATTTAATATATATATCTACATATTTTATTATTATTATTAATTGGCACGACACCATTTTTTGTTTCTGACATTATGAACTCTCCTAATAAACTTATCGATATAGATAGCCCATCAACCAACCCCTTTCATTCATCACAGCCAGAAGATAATGCTTTGAACTCAATCAACACTATTTCTGAACTAAGATTACCAACATTTGGTGTCAACAACCCTAGAATTTGGTTTGCTCAAGTTGAGGCACTATTTTTGGCGAGAGGTATACGTTCGCAGGCGACTAAATATGCCCACGTCGTCGGTGCACTACCTATAGAAATAGCAACGGAAGTTGGTGACCTTATTGACAACGTACCAGAAACTGACCCTTCTGACAAGATAAAAGCTGCAGTAATCCAACGCACATCGCTGTCAGACGAAAAACGTTTACAACGACTGCTTACCTCGTGTGATCTAGGGGATAAGAGACCTTCACAGTTACTCCGACACATGCGACAGCTCGCCGACCCCTACAAATTAGACGAGACGCCGCTTAAGCAAATGTGGTTACAAAGGTTACCACATAATGTTAGACAAATTCTCAGTATTTCAGGAACTTCTGTCACTCTTGACGATTTAGCTGATATGGCTGATAAGATGGTGGAAATATATCCTGATAGTCGGGGAATTAACGCAGTACAACCCTCTAGTAGAGACGCTATGAACCCTCCACTTGACATTCAGCAACAAATGGCACACTTAACACAGCAGCTAGCATCACTGCAGGCGACTATTTCCACCATCCATTCTCGACGCCCCAGATCTACGTCCAGAAGGAGATCAGTATCCAGACATCGTCTTAGGTCACCTAAGCGGGCAGCCGGAATTTGTTGGTATCATTCGAATTATGGTGAGAAAGCACGTCGTTGCACAAAACCGTGCAACTTCACGACAAGCAAGCCAGACCATCAGGGAAACGAAGTGGCCAGACAGTAATAGCGGCAGCTGTTACTGGCCAACATGTCAGCCGCCTCTTCCACATCAGGGATCGTATTTCTGGCTCAGACTTCTTAGTCGATACTGGAGCAGAAATCAGCATCATCCCACTCCATCTCTCACGCAGACAACATACGACAAGCACTAAATTGTCCTTAGTAGCGGCTAATGAACCAACTATCAAAACGTACGGTGAGCAATCACTTATATTAGATCTCGGGCTCCGCAGAAGATTCACATGGGTATTCATAGTTGCTCAAGTCAAACGACCCATCCTCGGGGCCGATTTTCTTAGTGCGTACAACCTGTTAGTAGATATGACCAACAAGAGATTAATCGACGTAAACACACGTTTACAGGTAAATGGTACACTCTCCAACGACAACGAAATCCATGGTGTTCGAATAATGAAGCCTGTGAACAACGTTTTCAACGACATCCTGTCAGAATACGAGTGCATCACAAAATCAGATTATCAAAAGGAATGTAACCCACATCAGGTACAACACCATATCATTACCACCGGTCCCCCTATTAGCGCCAGGGCGAGGAGACTACCACCAAGCAAGTTGCAAGTAGCTAAAAGAGAATTCGAACATATGATGCAACTTGGTATTATCAGACCATCCAACAGCCCATGGGCCTCGCCGTTACACATGGTACCAAAGAAGGACCAAGATTGGCGTCCGTGTGGTGACTATCGACGATTAAACAATCAAACCATTCCCGACAAGTACCCAATTCCGCATATACACGATTTTTCATTAAACCTACACGGTAAATGCATTTTTTCGAAGCTCGACCTAGTGCGAGTATATCACCAAATTCCAATGGCACCGGAAGACATTGAGAAAACAGTCATAATAACACCTTTTGGTTTGTTTGAGTTTCTAAGGATGCCATTCGGATTAAAAAACGCTGCGCAGACATTCCAACGCTTCATGGATAACGTAACAAGAGGCCTTGATTTCGTGTTTGCCTACATCGACGATGTTCTGATTACAAGCTCATCTTTAGAAGAGCATATCCAACATGTCCAGATCCTTTTTGATCGTTTTAAAAAACATGGCGTCGTCATCAATCCTTCGAAATGCATATTCGCAGTCCCAGCCTTAGAGTTTTTGGGACATTACATCGACTCACAAGGGTTCAAACCACTTCAGACGAAAGTTGAAGATGTTGCTAACTACCCCGAACCGACCTCGGTGAAGTCATTAGGACGCTTCCTCGGTATGTGTAATTTTTATCGCCGCTTCTTACCACGTTGTGCTGAAGTATTACAGCCATTAACCGATCTGTTGAAAGCCGACAAAAAGGTGCGAAGAGAGAGAAGAATCAAACATTCAACCTATCTCTTGATGCCAAAACAGCGTTTGGAAAAGCAAAGTCGATGATAGCTAATGCCACCATGCTACAACATCTAAATACTGACCCCACAACCCACTTAATTGTGTGTACGGATGCATCTCAAAAAGCCGTCGGGGCAGTATTACAACAACAGGTAAACAATATGACTACTCCCATAGCGTTTTTCTCCAGAAGACTGTCACCAGCCCAGGAACGCTATAGTACTTTTGGACGGGAGTTACTTGCTATCTACTTAGCCGTTAAACACTTTAACTTCTTACTACAAGGACGAACTTTCACCATCATGACCGATCACAAACCTTTATGTTACTCATTCCACACATCGTACGACCGACATTCACCTCGCAAAACACGACAACTGGATTACATCTCCCAGTTTACGACAGATATCCAATTTGTCAAAGGACACACCAACGTCGTAGCTGACGCATTGTCACGTAAGGACGTAAATACCCTGTTACGTAAACAAGACATCGATCTAGAAACCATCGCAAAACTACAAGTAGACGATGCAGATTTGAAGGTCTGCCAGGAGAAGTCTAACTTGAACCTTAAACCAGTACCCATTTCTTTCTCAAATACATCTATCATTTGCGATGTTTCAACGGGTAACAATCGCCCTTTCGTACCTCTAGCATGTCGTCGATAGGTATTTCGTCAACTGCATGACCTTTCTCACCCAAGAATCAGAGCCACAATCAAATTGGTTACTGAGCGTTTTATGTGGCCAAAAATCAATTCAGATATAAAACGATGGACGCGAAGCTGCCTACAATGTCAACGCAGCAAGATTCAGAAGCACACGATCAGTCCAGTTGGCAAGTATTCCCTGCCGGAAAAACGTTTTCAACATATCCACTTAGACATAGTTGGTCCATTGCCACCATCTAATTCATTCACACACATTCTCACTGCGGTGGACAGGTTCACAAGATGGGCCATAGCACGCCCTATTGCTGATACTTCTGCAGAAACAGTAGCCGGCGTATTCCTTGACCGTTGGATAGCAAATTACGGAGTACTTTCTATCGTCACTACCGACCGTGGTCCCCAGTTTCAGTCTATCTTATTTCAGGAATTCACAAGACTTCTGGGCGTGAACCACATCAAAACAACAGCCTACCACCCAGCAGCTAACGGCTTGGTCGAAAGATTTCACCGCCAATTGAAAAGCTCGCTGATGGCACAAGATGATACGACAAAATGGAGTGACGCATTACCACTTGTACTCCTGGGTATCCGTTCAACTATAAAGGAAGATATAGGTTGTACAGCCGCTGAGCTAGTTTATGGTACAACCCTTACATTACCAGGTCAACTAATGGACCCAAACACTTTAACACCAACGGACCCAAGTCGTTTTGCTAGCCAACTGCTGCAAACCATGCAACGAATCAAAGCTATACCGCCTCGTGAACATAACAATCGAATACAACTCAACAGAAATCTAGAAACATGCAAGTTTGTCTTTGTTCGAGTTGATGCTGTTAAAAAGCCATTGAAACAACCTTATGAAGGACCATATCAAGTAATTAAAAGAACGAACAAACACTTCATAATCAACAAGTGTGGAAAGAAAGAGACTATCGCTATCGATCGAATAAAGCCTGCTTTCTACGAAGCACAACACGACAAAGAACATACTATTTCACTGAACCAACCCCGTCCAGCAACCACCACTACAGCAGACATGGAAGAAAAACTGAGTATCAAACCTACTTGTTTAACGCGCTCAGGCAGAGCTGTAAAAAAACCCAAACGCTATGTACATTTCGCCGAATAAAAAGAATCTAAACCATTGTACTCACCCGATTTTTCCCAACAAAATCTATGATTTTTTTCCTTTTTTTTACAGTGTACATAATTAACCATATTTTTCCCCCACAATTATTCGTTTTGTCACATTTTTTTATAGAAAAAAATTTGTTACAATAATACACGAGTAAACTCTATTTAATTATTCATTTGTTGTACACACACGAAAAAAATAAGCAGTTCATTTTTTTGGGTTCAGTAACAGTTCTGTACATTATTATCATTGTTAGCAAACCAAGAATTTAAATGACGGTATTCTCATTACTTTTGCTTGTCATGCTATGCCATATCACCGCTATTTTCACGCATTAACACACTGTATATTATTAACGTACATGTCATACGCATCTCCACATTGTTAATTGGTTACTATTGTAAATTTTATTTTTGTATAAAATTTTTATTGTTGTTAATGTAACCAGTGTTACCTCCGGACACTCTGGGGGGAGCTATGTGGAGATATGACTGACAAGCTTATTTTGTAAATAGTTTTTAATCTTATTTGTATTTGTTTGTCAATTTTTCACTGCATGTACTTCATCATTAAATGACTGTACGTGTTGTTTTAGTCAATGACCTTGAACACACTTTCCGTTGAGCTACTACATAGCGTGACATATTCTTGCTGGTTAACAAATACATTACTACTCACGCATTCCTCGTTCTATTTTCATTTGTGATTGAGTTAACGGAAGTCTAAATCAAATACTATCTACATTTATAGACTGTAATCGGAATATATCACATCCTACGTTGGACTATATCGCTAGAGAGTTCGCCAACCTACTCAGTCATCAAGCATTTATAATTGTGGATTTACATTACTGGACCTAATCAGAACACGCAACGTTTGGGCAATTTAAGTAAGGTCCTTAATTTTTATTGTATTTGTAACAATTAATTGTATATATTAATATTACTATTGATTTTTAATAACTTTGTTTATACGTTTCGCGTTCATATCTGTTTGGTCCACCACAGAATATTTTGACACGGCCAAATAATTTGTTTACTGCTACAGACCACTTTGTGAGTCGATGTAATGTCCCAAAAACTCTAAGGCTGGGACTGCGAATATGCATTTCGAAGGATTGATGACGACGCCATGTTTTTTAAAACGATCAAAAAGGATCTGGACATGTTGGATATGCTCTTCTAAAGATGAGCTTGTAATCAGAACATCGTCGATGTAGGCAAACACGAAATCAAGGCCTCTTGTTACGTTATCCATGAAGCGTTGGAATGTCTGCGCAGCGTTTTTTAATCCGAATGGCATCCTTAGAAACTCAAACAAACCAAAAGGTGTTATTATGACTGTTTTCTCAATGTCTTCCGGTGCCATTGGAATTTGGTGATATACTCGCACTAGGTCGAGCTTCGAAAAAATGCATTTACCGTGTAGGTTTAATGAAAAATCGTGTATATGCGGAATTGGGTACTTGTCGGGAATGGTTTGATTGTTTAATCGTCGATAGTCACCACACGGACGCCAATCTTGGTCCTTCTTTGGTACCATGTGTAACGGCGAGGCCCATGGGCTGTTGGATGGTCTGATAATACCAAGTTGCATCATATGTTCGAATTCTCTTTTAGCTACTTGCAACTTGCTTGGTGGTAGTCTCCTCGCCCTGGCGCTAATAGGGGGACCGGTGGTAATGATATGGTGTTGTACCTGATGTGGGTTACATTCCTTTTGATAATCTGATTTTGTGATGCACTCGTATTCTGACAGGATGTCGTTGAAAACGTTGTTCACAGGCTTCATTATTCGAACACCATGGATTTCGTTGTCGTTGGAGAGTGTACCATTTACCTGTAAACGTGTGTTTACGTCGATTAATCTCTTGTTGGTCATATCTACTAACAGGTTGTACGCACTAAGAAAATCGGCCCCGAGGATGGGTCGTTTGACTTGAGCAACTATGAATACCCATGTGAATCTTCTGCGGAGCCCGAGATCTAATATAAGTGATTGCTCACCGTACGTTTTGATAGTTGGATTCATTAGCCGCTACTAAGGACAATTTAGTGCTTGTCGTATGTTGTCTGCGTGAGAGATGGAGTGGGATGATGCTGATTTCTGCTCCAGTATCGACTAAGAAGTCTGAGCCAGAAATACGATCCCTGATGTGGAAGAGGCGGCTGACATGTTGGCCAGTAACAGCTGCCGCTATTACTGTCTGGCCACTTCGTTTCCCTGATGGTCTGGCTTGCTTGTCGTGAAGTTGCACGGTTTTGTGCAACGACGTGCTTTCTCACCATAATTCGAATGATACCAACAAATTCCGGCTGCCCGCTTAGGTGACCTAAGACGATGTCTGGATACTGATCTCCTTCTGGACGTAGATCTGGGGCGTCGAGAATGGATGGTGGAAATAGTCGCCTGCAGTGATGCTAGCTGCTGTGTTAAGTGTGCCATTTGTTGCTGAATGTCAAGAGGAGGGTTCATAGCGTCTCTACTAGAGGGTTGTACTGCGTTAATTCCCCGACTATCAGGATATATTTCCATCATCTTATCAGCCATATCAGCTAAATCGTCAAGAGTGACAGAAGTTCCTGAAATACTGAGAATTTGTCTAACATTATGTGGTAACCTTTGTAACCACATTTGCTTAAGCAGCGTCTCGTCTAATTTGTAGGGGTCGGCGAGCTGTCGCATGTGTCGGAGTAACTGTGAAGGTCTCTTATCCCCTAGATCACACGAGGTAAGCAGTCGTTGTAAACGTTTTTCGTCTGACAGCGATGTGCGTTGGATTACTGCAGCTTTTATCTTGTCAGAAGGGTCAGTTTCTGGTACGTTGTCAATAAGGTCACCAACTTCCGTTGCTATTTCTATAGGTAGTGCACCGACGACGTGGGCATATTTAGTCGCCTGCGAACGTATACCTCTCGCCAAAAATAGTGCCTCAACTTGAGCAAACCAAATTCTAGGGTTGTTGACACCAAATGTTGGTAATCTTAGTTCAGAAATAGTGTTGATTGAGTTCAAAGCATTATCTTCTGGCTGTGATGAATGAAAGGGGTTGGTTGATGGGCTATCAATATCGATAAGTTTATTAGGAGAGTTCATAATGTCAGAAACAAAAAATGGTGTCGTGCCAATTAATAATAATAATAAAATATGTAGATATATATATTAAATGTCTATTAAAAAAAATTGAGGCTCACCAAATAAGTGTGGTGGACCAAACAGATATGAACGCGAAACGTATAAACAAAGTTATTAAAAATCAATAGTAATATTAATATATACAATTAATTGTTACAAATACAATAAAAATTAAGGACGTTACTTAAATTGCCCAAACGTTGCGTGTTCTGATTAGGTCCAGTAATGTAAATCCACAATTATAAATGCTTGATGACTCTGAGTAGGTTGGCGAACTCTCTAGCGATATAGTCCAACGTAGGATGTGATATATTCCGATTACAGTCTATAAATGTAGATAGTATTTGATTTAGACTTCCGTTAACTCAATCACAAATGAAAATAGAACGAGGAATGCGTGAGTAGTAATGTATTTGTTAACCAGTAAGAATATGTCACGCTATGTAGTAGCTCAACGGAAAGTGTGTTCAAGGTCATTGACTAAAACAACACGTACAGTCATTTAATGATGAAGTACATGCAGTGAAAAATTGACAAACAAATACAAATAAGATTAAAAACTATTTACAAAATAATTGTTAGGGTAGTTGGAAAAATAGAGCAATAATTATCATGTTAAGTGCAATGGTGTCCTTGGACTTTAGATGGACATTTCCTATTGGTCGATATCTGTTCACTTGTTGAATATTGTACAAAATGTTGTTTTCTATTTTTTTGGCACGATGTGGTATGCTTGATTGGTATATAAACAAAGTATGTTTGAAATATAATGATTCATAACCCAGAGGCTGTGACTTGTGTTCTTGACTCAACTGGATGGGTCTATACAGGGTAGCGGGACCAATCAGGGCACTAGGTCGTCCTTACATGTTTACGTGTCCACTGTCACCGAATCGATCGATAAATAAACGCTGCGTATCAACCCCTGCAGTCACACCCGTTACAACAATAAGCTTGTCAGTCATATCTCCACAACTCCCCTTCTAGTGGGGCAGTCGTGACTGTAAGTCGTGGATAACCAGAAGTTTAAACCCAACGAATTTATCGTTGGTAAACACTCTTCTGATAGCTTCTTATGTTCAGCAGCATCTGGTCGTCTTTCCTTACTGTAAGGGACAACATTATTAATGATAAACAAGTACAATGAAAATTTCGATTCATCGTAAATTTCGTCGTTTTTCCATTTTTCCCAAAAAGGTTCGTTAATGAATGCTAACATATACTAATTCATGTAGCAAAAATAATTCAAAATGACCTGTTCCGTTAGTAATAACTGAGACGAATTAATTTATGAACAGTGTCTCTCCAAATTTTATTTCTTTATGAAGATTCGAAACAAAACTACTTTAGTATCACTAACAGTTTCATAAGAAAACTTGAATAGATTTTGGAAATACGTCAGTAAAATAACCGTGATAACGCTTCAGTAGTGTGGCTAGTTAAACTTAAGACCAGTATATTTTCACAATATGTATTGTGTATTTGACTAGTTATTTAAATGTCAAACAGAGGTTTAACAATCACAATGCACAGCTGCTGTATTTGTACAGATCGATAATTCCCTTGTATATTATTATTCCACGGATGATTTGAATCTCAGATTCTTTACTTTCGACTACAATCACCTAGTTTTTTCTCACTTGAATACTGGTCTACAATTGACTACTAGAGTATGGACTGAACAGTTATGATTATTATTAGTTAGCATACAGAATAAGATGATGATGACTTATATGCAACTCGATAGAATTTTGGGAGAAAGTTAAAACCGGTAGAAAGAAACGATTAGTTAGACTGACGACTGGGTCATGTTGAGGATAGGGTAGAAAAGCAACCAGAAGGTGAGAAGTTCTACTTTATTCAGTATTGAAATGTTCGTACAAAACTCTAAGTCGTATACTTTTATATATACAACTTAGTTTAAATCAAATATTTTAACCTTTTAAAACAGAAGAATATCTGTAAGGAAAGTGACATGAACAAGCAAAAGACAAGAGAATAATGAAGTCGTTAAATGAGTAATTTATTATTTCAAATAAGAGGAAAGGCATACGAACACGATTATTCACCATTAATCAGGATTATTGGTTCGGTTTGTAATGGAAAATAAAGTAGATGATGTGAGGCAAACTTACTGATAAACATTAGTGTGATCTAATGAAATATATGACCTAAATAGAATGGTATTTATTACTATAGTTCTTTTCAAATACCATTTCTTACTTATTTTTCAAGCCTAAAGTTCAGCGAAACATTGTATACAGGATTATTGAAGTATTACTTAATGTCGAGTGGTACTTAAAAATAAACTCACAAAAAGATAAACGATTTTGAACAAAATCCTTTTGATTTATTACATATTTTCAGCCTGGAAGTAAACTACTGTTTTATCGCTATTCATGGTAAAAAGAAAAATGAAGAAATTACGATAATTGAATAGCTTGCAATATCAATTTTGCACTACCTGGTGAGCAAATGCTTCAACAGATATAAACTGATTTAATCACTTGCCTGTTCAGTCAAGTTGTTGTAGTATTCGTGAAAATTCACGGAAGTCGATCTTTTAACCTTTTACGATTATTTCTAGCCCATACACAGCAACAACGGAATTGTTCTCATCAAAGCTACAGTTTACTTTCAGGATTTGAATTTCGACATTGAAAGGTTATTGAGATAAAGCAGAAAATACGAATAAAAATCCGATACTGATGATTTTCTATTTTCAAGGGTCAAATGCATTTGTACTGACTAAAAATAAGGGAAAAATTCAGTGAACGCTTAGTGAAAGAGGTTATCCTTCCTCAATTATTCAAGAAAACCGAAAACCAACATTTCAAGCTAAAAGAACCCTCATAGTATCCAAAATGACCTTGATAATCAAAGTTTAGTTCTACAAGTAAACAATAAAAGGATCGACGATCAAGATCCCCGCGAAAACTCTATTCTGTTAAGCCTCAAGTATGTGTCTGTTGTTGACAGCTGATTTTGAGGACTGACAAAGTGGATTAACTTTTCTGGTCAACTCAGTGTATAACTATCATTTTCCTTATTTTCTTAGAGTGGATTACATAGGTCTTACAAAAAGTGCTATTCTGAAATGTATTTCTTAGAGTGGCCCTGTATGATGCTCTGTTTGGGGAGGTTAGATCCCCAGAACTCATATTTTGTCATTTTATCTTTGTGGAGCTTGTATGCAGATGTATGCTTGTGCATTTCTTACGACCCACGCACATAGTCGACTGACAAACTTATCGATTAAATGTTTAAATATTTCAATGGTAGTCGATTGACGAATTCATCGATTAAATGTTTAAAAACTTCCATGGCAATATCGATTATATATATTTTGTATAAATATTCTTGATTTGTGTGCTTGATGGACGTGGTATTTTCGGGTCATCTGTAGAATACACTTTCTACATCTTACCAAGACTTCTGGATCGAGTTAGCTGAGTCGGGGACAACGGACCAGTATAGCCTATCGAGTCCCTGAATTCTTGATTCTTCGTTCCGTTCCATGTAAGACGAATTAGTAGTAGCATCCAAGTTAACGAAAAATAATCGTCTAGCACTCACACTTTTTACCACTTTGGCAGTGACGGAACACACATTCATTTATTTCCATAAACTGCTAGGTGATAACTAGATATAAGTCATTATTATGAAGGCAGTTTATAACGCTCGGAATCACTGACAAGCGAACTTCTTATGCAGAATGATCTCAATTTTTAAAATGTGGACAAAACAAATAAAACTCTAAGATGCTGGCATATCCATCTGACGAGTCCCAAATAGGACGAAACTCGTGTCCTCGACTTCACTGTTAGCCATCGTTCATCTCTGTCTCAGATACTCAGCCTTTTTGTTTTGAACATTGTAATTCATTCACTACGTAACGCTTTCATGAAGTCAGTTTTGTGCTACATTAATTGTATGAGGACCTGTAATGCCTCTGGGCAACTCAAATCGAAGTTATTGTTAGGAAGTCGCATCTGGTTCTTCCTAAATCCCAATTGTTTCTATTGTCGCTCGATAATCCCGTCCCGTGACACTTAAAAATTATAAACCAGGAAACTGTTTTTAAATTATTTTAAAATAAAAGTAGAGAGTTTGTAAAAACTATACCTTACTCTGAAATTTTACATTTCTGATTTCTAAATGCGAACTGAAATATAGAGAATAAAAGATAGAGAACTGATAGATTATAATGGTAATGAATACATTCTTAATACTTTAGCTGTATCGACTTATTCTTTCTGCTGGTCTGGTAATTCACTATTACTGGTACTGACATCCAGTCTATAACATAACATGTATGTTGGCATGTGATCATGCAACGAATATCAATTTGGTTGAAATCGGAGATACAAACCAATAAACTGAGACTCTGTGATCTTATACTATCATCTCGGAAGAGACATCTGAAGTCTAGAGTTGTATTTCTTTTGGTGTGATGCGTGATCACTACTATTGACACATTGTCCGTATATTTTGATCATATATTGTTCAATGAAACTAATGCACGAAATGTCGTATGTCTAGGTAAGACTAAAGCGAATCGATTCGTTAGCGAAATCACTGGACGGAAAAAAATCGGTTACAAACCCTTACTGGGGGTTTTCAAATAGTTGTCGATCGATTTTGAACATTTATTTGTAGTGTCCTTGGTTTTTTCTCTTATCTTTCCTCTTGATTACTTTTACACATGTTTCAATATTCTTTTTAAGTTTTGTTGAATACTAAACCAAATGAATTTCAGTTTCAAACAACTTGCGTATAAGAAGTACCATTTGTTCACTGACTCTTAGTAAAAAAGCTTCGGGGTTGGTACTACTTTACTGAATGAGAGCTCAAGTGAAGACAACCAATTTATGGCTTTATACGAAATTACAGAATATTTTCATGAAATATAAGAACCATACATTAAGTGCTTCATATGCAAATGTTCCATCAATTGTCCTCCTATCTGAATCTTCCAATTCAAAATTCCTTTCTATTTCTTTTTCTGTTTTCTTCAGTTCAATCTTATTAGTCTTCTGCTACTCACTATTCGACTTTTGATTGATGTTACATACTACTTGTGTTTGTCGACATAAGTAGCATACACTACACTATATGTTTTTAACTGGGAAAATTTTTACTGGTGAATTAAAAATATTAGCCCATTTACGAAACTCTGTAATATTAGTGAACGTTCCACAAATGTAGTGATATATTGTTATACATCTTTTTATAAAGCTATATAGTCTAAATCTCAATTCAAGAGGTTTGCAGAACATTTAAGAGGTCTTTTATTAGGTTTCCAAAACATAATCTTTCAACTTGATTCTATTTTGTTATTTTGATTATTATTATCATTCTATTTACAGTATTTAGGTATGATGATTACGAATATTTGAATTATAGTATGAATTAAGAATCCCAGAAATGACGTAATTGGATCAAGAAGTACTAGATAAGCACGAACGAATGTACTGTATTTAGAATTCGAAATCAAGCATTCAACAAGTACAAAGGAATCATTAGTTCATTCAAACACCACATTAAGATTTGTTGAAACAAGCAAATACTTTGTATTTTCAGTTCTGAAGATTTTAAAATATCTATTTTGAACTATACTTTATTTCAATTGGGTATCAACGAATAGATGAATTGAATGTTAGAAATAATACAATCAGTACATAAATATGAGACAATAGACTGATTAAACTTTAGTCAGCTCTAAATGATACTATGCAAATTAAATCTTACCATGAGATTTACTTAAAATCCTGTGAAAAAAATGAAAAAAATAAACATCAGATAAACTTTTTACTATACACCGGATATTATCCACATTATTTTATTGTGATGTTTCATTGAGATCAATTAACTTATAACAAAATTCGATAAATATATAGCTAATATCAGAAGGGTTTTTTTGGGATATTATAGTAATTTCTATAGTTGAGATCATTAGTCAATTAAAGTTAGACCACTATGGAAAACCTGGAAGCACTGGATGGCCGTTTGGTCCATCTATGAGACTCCTCAGCAATGCTTATCCACGATCCCGCCTAACGAGATACGAACCCAGGACCTATACAATATTTTCCAAATCTAAACTGTTATTAACAAATGATTAAAACAATGAACATTGTACAGATGTAAATGTGTCATATTCAAATACATCTTCAAGTGACGTAATCAAATCATTTTTATAAGACACTAAATATTAGTGTCTAGTAAAGTTTATTTCGTAAGAGTCAACAATATCACACACATAGATACAACTAACAAATAAAGAAAAGATAATAAGGTAACGCTTGAATAACTCAATGAAATGTAGATATCTGAAGAAAACTTTTGAAGAAATTTCTATCCATTTTTCAAACATTTAATTCTGTTCACATTATATTATCTAACTGAATAACATATGCTTCAATTACTATCATAATCATAACCAGTTATGAATAATTGTAAAATCCATTAACTCAGCAACTACTTGAAATTATATCATCTAATTATTTTCATTTTATGTTGAAAGCAGTCTACAAGGGAGAAATTCATACAGTTTAGGGGAGATTTGGTGTTTGATTGAACTAATGATCCCTTTCTACATGTTGAATGCTTAATTTCAAATTCCAAATACAGTACATTCGTTCGGGTTTATCTAGTACTCCTTGATCCAATTACGTTATTTCTGGGATTCTTAGTTCGTACTATAATTCAACTACTCTTAATCATCAGAGTAGATTAAAGTTCTTTCAAGCGTATGCTTATTAAAAGTAAATTGTTTACTTGTGATAAAAGACTGTCCGTTCACCTATGTTATTCTAATTCTTTTAAGATGTGAATCTCTATTATAAATTGTTGTAACGTGTGGACTGCAGATTAGATGAGCAACGTATTTATCGATCGGAACAATGTCACGTGAAACACGTAAGGACGACCTAGAGTCCCGATCGACCCTGCTCCGCTGTCTAGCCCAGCCAGTTGAGTCCAGAACACAAGGCTCAGCCTCTGAGTTATGAATCACTGTATTTCAGAGATACTCTTTTTATATACCAACCAAACAAACCACATCGTACTATAAAATAGAAAACAACATTTTGTACAACATTTAACAAGTGAACAAATATCGATCAATAGGGAATTTTCATTTAACGTCCAAGGACAACATCAGACTTAACATGATAATTATTGGTATATTTTTCTACACATCCTAACATAAATGTTGTATATTAACGAGTACTGGTGGACAACATTTTCTTGTTCTTCTTCTCTTTTTTCTTTTGAAAAAAAAACAGCTGTGAAAAGAAAACAAATACTATCGTAAACTTGTACTGTTTCGTTAAATTATTAAATGTGGTTAATCTAATTCTGTGTTGTTAAATTTGAATAAGGTATAACAATGACAGTACTAATGAATTCCTAACTTAATATAAACTATATGATATATCTATCGTTGAAAGCATCTGAGCATTAATTTACGAATTATTCAGTATGCTTTCCACATCTTTATGTATCTACAATTGATTGATTATTGATTACTGGATAAATTCATATATATGTCAAGTTTTTCTTACTGCTAATCAAATGCTAAAGAGAGTGCAATATGTTATGATGTGAGATGATAGTTAAAGGTAGTCGACTGGAAACCCTAGACTTCGATTTTGTACTAGTTGTCAATCATTAACAAATTGTAACTATAGTCTTAAAAGAACTGATACTCTGATTAGATTCTGTCTCATATTACCTAGCTGTATATTCAAACATCTTATCACTCAGCTATTCAGATATCTACTAATCTCATACAAGACTGTCATATATTTAAAATTGATTGGCCCTCGGTAGACTATCGACTATCTCCTTACAAAATGTACATTAGAAACTTATCAAACTATTGTCAGTGACTAAATAAATCACTACTCATTAATTCAAACATCTATCATTAGTAAGCAATGATGGAAAGTGGCTATCAGTGGAATCCAGGACGTTCGTTTCGTCCTATTTGGGACTCGTCAGCTGAATGTACCTGCATCTCAGAGTTGATGTTCACTATGGGACTCGAACCCAGTACCATTCGCCTTCAACACCATCGCGTTATTCACTTAGCTACTGAGTCTTGATAGCTACTTGCTTGTGCAATGGAGTGGACATAAACTTTGAGATGCAGGTACATCTAGCTGACGAGTCCCAAATAGGACGAAACGCGCGTCCTGGATTTCACTGCTAGCCACTATCCATCACTGCTTACAAAAACCTTGTGAATCAAGACAATATCGAGGCATACGCACAGTATACACATATGTCAATATCAGACTGATCAATTGTAGTCTTAAACCTCAATAGGAAGATACAAGCCAAATAATACCAAGTGAATCTATCATTAAGCTTTACTTTAATACATTTCCATTCACTTTATTATTTCTACTATTCTTCTTATTATAATTTCTATTATATTGTAAATACTTACTTAAACTTTCTAAACTAGTTCTCTATTCAATGAATAAAAATCTTATTCAACGATTCAATGGACATTAATTTATTGAACTAATGAATTTTAATAATAGAAACATGATTTAAATATTTAATCACCTTGAAATTCAATGAATAAATGATTAATATTTTAAAGAACATAACGGCTATCAGAATTGTATGTTATATGATACTGGTAAATTGAATCTTTTTGTTTATGTGACAGAATTCAAATTTATCAAATGGGTTTAATCATTTATTATACAATTTATTGCTTTTACTTTTTGTTTTCATTAATATTTAATTAATTAATTTGTTATTTGGTATTCACCGGTTAATTCATAGTTATGGTTAGTTAATCAACTTAAATGTTTCCATTTTTCTAATGTAATAATTTTGTTTTATAGTTCTTCTATAGATAGGATGAGATACAATTATCATTACAAATCATTTATCAGTAGAAATATGTATTAATATGAAGATATTGTATTAGGAATAATTATTTCTGGTTAGTGCTTTTTTTAGCGAGTTAGATTTCTACGGGACAGAGTCATTAACCCTATACTCAATCCTCTTCTTTTATCTGGGCTTGGAACTGACAGTAGCCCCAGAAAGGATCCATGCTCTTATATTACACATGCAACAACAAATGCAGGAGAAGACGACCAGTGTAGCAGTAGGCATAACAGCAGTAGGTCTCAACATACACAATGAATAAAGCAAGATTCTCCGATACAACAAAGCATGCAAGAATTCAGTCACAACTGACGGAAAAGATTTGGGAGATGTAAAAACCTTTATATATCTAGTCAGCATCATTGATGAACACGGTGGATCTCATGCAGATGTGAATGCGTGGATCGGCAAAACAAGAGCAGTGTATTCACAACTGAGGAACATCTGGAACTCAAAACAACTGTCTGTTAACCAACACCAAGGTCAGAATTTTCAATACAAATGTCAAGACAGTTCTACTGTATGGGGCGGAAACCTGGATAACACCGAAAGCCATCATCCAGAAGATACAGGTATTTATTAACAGTTGTCTACGCAAAATACTTCGGATCCATTGACCGAACACTATTAGCAACAACGTACTGTGGGAGAGAGCAAACCAGATCCCAGTGGAGGAAGAAATCAGGTAGAAGTGCTGGAAGTGGATAGGACACACATCGAGGAAAGCACCCAACTGCGTCACAAGAGAAGGCCTCACTTGGGATCCTCAAGGTCAAAGGAAAAGAGGAAGACGAGAGAACACATTACACCGGCAAATGGAGATAGACATGAGAAGAGTGAACAAGAATTGGATGGAATTGGAAAAGAAGGCTAAGGACAGAGTGTTTTGGAGAATGCTGGTCGGTGGCCTATGCGCCATTAGGAGTAACAGGAGTAAGTGAATAAGTAAGTGCATTAGGAACAATTGCTATGATTTTGATTTCTGTTAAATTAATGAATATTTGGCATTTTGTTAACGTTATTTATGATTAGACTAACTTTATAATAGATGAACTGTGGTTGAAGATTTTAGAATAAACTTCATCCTTCAAGGTGATTGTTAAAAACGGAAACCTTTCATTAAATGATCAGTATCATTGATAGTTTCTGGGTTTACTTGCTAATAACCGTTGACTTACTGAATGAGTTTTAGATGATTTACACGATAGAGATATTGTTCAATCAATAACATCTGATATTACCATATAATGAACGATGATCTTGGTATTAACGTGTCTTCTATTTTTTTTCCAGTTAAGTAGTTCATCTGAGAAGATATTTTAAGGAAATTCAATAACTGAGATCAAATCGTTTGTGTCTGAAGTTTTATTTGTTGAACAAATTAGTAAATTATTGGAATTCTCTACTGGAACACGTAATATCAGTACCTTCTGTTGATACATCCAAAGAGAGATAGGATCTTCACAGTACTACGAATTGAAAGAATTAATATAAGTTGATTGGCTTTTTATCCTTATTACTAAAGGTTGGATACATTTTAATAGTGAGATTTTTGTTTGAGATGTTTTTAGGCAAAATGAAAATAAAGAAATAATTAGCATTACCATTTTTAATTATTGGTTCAACTGACTTCATAGAGTTTTTCATACATTTCAACAGTTTTCATACAACATATGATTTATCGATTCAAAAGATAGGTGGATAAGAATGAGAGATGGTCAGTTTTTAAGATTGGACTGTTCAATGAATGAATGATTTGTAAAATGAGTATCTGATAAGTCTTTTTAATTTGAACGCCTTATTCGGTTCCTAAGCTATTCCGGTAATCCGCAAGCTAGAATTACGCAGCAACCTGAACTCGAGAGAAAAGGCGCAAAATAAGCGAAAAACACTTTACTCCAAAGGTTCATTTTTGTACAGAAAAACATGGGTATTTATAAATGTTAAAATTTGTTAAATCAACATCATATTTTGGCCAATCCGCTAAAAGACATATTATGCTACTGACCAATAGTAGCGCGCCACGTTGGTATTCTAGAAGCTCCATCATGCTCTAATTGGCTAGGACTCTTTGGCTGCTTTAGGGCCTCTAAAAGCTCTGTTGCAGTTCTCGGAAAGCCGACTCAGCAGTATCCATAGCCTTGTTACAATTATTTGGATGAGATTCGGTGTGTTATCAAACATGGTGAACTTGTCATAACCCCTGATTAACAGTTAGATATGATTTGTAACCTGATAAAAGCTATAATGCTTGAATTCTTAGTGAAACTATTCATTTCATTATAAACTATTACTGATTTTCTTCTAATGTCATTAACTGACTACGTAATCTTCTTTTCTAATTCTGTATCTTGAGAGATATTTGTCTATCAATAAACTGACGAGTATACTTTGTGGCAGTTCGTTCTGTTCTACTTTACGGCTGCAAAACGTCGCTATTAAGAGCAGAAGATACTCTTAAGTCACTAGTATTTGATCACAGATATCCTAGAAATATTGCTCGCATCTGATGAGATCACCAGGTAAGTAATAGTGAGGTTAAACGCACGGTATTAGGGAATGATGGTAAATCAGTTGATGAAGTGGCAAATCTTCTCCGACTGAGATGGTTGGGTCACGTGTAACAAATACTTGAGCACTATTTACCACGGCACGTAACATGGACTAGTATTGGAGACGGTTGGAAGAAAGCCAGGGGCGGGCAAACCAAAACATGGAACCAGTCCATAAAGTCACTAGCTTCTGGATTGACTCATGTTAGTAGATGGAGACTACCTGGTTGTGGTCCGTACGACAATCGTAAGTAGTGGTTGGAGACACTGGATGACATGGTTCAGAATCGATCACAGTGGCGTAGGTGTATACACTCATTGTCTTCCCTTAAACTGTGGAATCAAAATTACTTTATGCCTTTACTTCTACTAACTAATTCTTTCTTCCTGTATTGTATCCTTATATAGAATTTTTGTTTCATATAGTACTACCAATGAAGTAACTACTTTTATGAATTTGGTGTTCATCTTTTTGTGCTAATGAGGTGTGGCAACCTGTACCGATCCATATATATGCCTGATCCTACATTGTAGCTGACTGACTGATCTTGTGATGCATTTCTTCATGAATTATTATTACAAATGTCCTTTCTATACAATAATATTAAATAGTTCATTATTTTTATTGAAATATTATGATTAAATAAAACAGTTTATCGAAATTTCATGAACATAGTTCTCTTTATTAGCTTAAAGAGAGCAAGAACAAAGATTGGTGTAGAATAATAAACAGATTCATTTTATTTCGTTAGTTTTTCATCAGCTGCTTACAACCTAAAATATTTGAAAAACAAAGTTATTACATCATTCATTATTCCAACTCTTTCTGAATTTTATAATTACATCATTCATAACTGACTGATTCCAATTCATATCTTTCTTTATTACCACTAATCTATTTTCAGTTACTTCATTACATAATCATTGAATGTGTTTGTTTATTAATTCGATGGAGTTCTAATCACTAGTTCAATGTTCTGGAACTTTCCATCCCAAACTTTATTTATCCGAAACAAACTTTTACGACCTCATTGACTCTATCGGAATCTTCGCTACATCATGATACATATATTCCTCCTTTATTACCCTCTTTTATGTGTAAGTCTCTGCATCAGTAGGCCTCAAAATACACAAAGGGAAAACCAAAGTACTCAAATACGAAAAGGAGAACACCAATCCAATCACACTTGATGGCGAAACTCTGAAAGATGTAGAATCCTTCACATAACTGGGAAGCATCATCGATGAACAAGGAGGATCAGTGAAGACCTAAAGGCGAAGATCGGCAAAGCAAGGGCCGCATTCATACAATTGGACAACATATGGAGCTCAAAACAACTGTCTGTCAGCCAATATCAACGTCACAATCTTCAATACGGACATCAAGACAGTTCTACTGTATGGGGCTGAAACTCGGAGGACTACTACAACCATCATCAAGAAGGTACAAGTATTTAGAAATAGCTGTCTTCACAAGATACTCAACATCCATTGGCCGCATACCATCAACAACAGTCTTCTGTGGGAGAGAACAAACCAGCTTCGAGGTGAAGAGGAGATTAGGAAAAGACGATGGAAATGGATGGGAAGTGGCCCGGTGATCTGACTCCATTTATAGTGTACGAATGTTTGCTATCACCTATTCTCGTTTATCATCGTCGACTTAGATCGCGTTATCCAATAACGAAATTAAATAAGTCGAATAACGAGAATTGATTTGTGAATACATATATTTCGTACATGGAGCGAATGAAGCACAGCAAAGCAAAAATCACACGTATGGAAGATGGCTGGGAAGCCAACTCCATTTTAATTAAGTGTTACTCAGTATTTATAGGCAGACAAAATAAGCTACAGACATACAATGAATCATGGGACATGAAGTGTACACACATATACGCTCATGTGAAAACAGTCAAGGCTAATAAGCGAATAATTGACAAGGTCAAAATATGGCTCAAGTAAAATGAATAAAATAGGATGTCCGGAAGTTAGAATAAGGTATATGGGCTTGCCATAATAACTGACACTACATAGCCCCCTTGTAGAAAATAGCACATTTAAAAAATGTCTGTTTTCGAAAATAACACTGAAGTGATATGAAGTTAACGTTAACAATAAGTAGCCAAAAAATTGTACAACACTCGATAAAGTACAGTGTCACATGAGGGGTGAGTGTATTATATGAAAATGTCATGCTTATGCAAAAGAATACATGAATATCGCAAAGGCTCGGACAAAAATGAAAATGTTAGCATGTGAATATGAGCAAATTAATGAGCGTACAAAAAAATAACATCTACTAATTCTATGACTGTCTGAACGATAAAATAACATGTTTGTATGAGTGATTCAAAGTATCGTGAAAACAGTAATAAATTGTTTGTAGGTATAACAGCGAAATAAATCGTCAAAATGGCTAGAGTAGAATGTGACAGAAATTGGTCTGTGATGCTGACAAAATAGTGAAATATGCGAAATATATGTTCTGTTGAGCCGCAGCAGAATAAATCGCATTGACTAGTGATGAGTGAATTCGAATTTAAATGCGTAGGATGATAATAGGAAAGTCGTGAAATGATATCTGCATCGACGGGTGATATTCGTTGCTGTACTGCAATTGATAATAATCATAAAATTTGAAGTCAGTGAACGTTGTCGTCTGCGTTATGACAGATGCATTGAGTTATCGTTGAATATGTATTAGTAGAATGACCAGAGGAACAGAATAGTGACTGAGTAGACAAGGTACGTAGAGTCGTATTCCTTTTTGGTCATGAAGCCTAGAGTGGTTTGTGTGGTTTGAGGGAGATGCGCTCGATCTCGTTTGTTACAAAACCGTACCAAGGCATGACAAAAATACCAATACATATGATTAGTGATGGCGACGTATGAGACTGACTTGGATGTGACGAACAAGAGTGTATCTTTGAGAGGCTAGCTCTAAACTCTATGTTCTGATATACCGAGCGATGGGTATAGAATAGTAGTTGCAGTACTCGAATAGCGTTTTCCAGTGATAAATGATGCAGAATGTGGTTATGCACGTGGAAGAATAGATAAAATGAGCGTAATGGTTACTAATCAGCTAGTCAGAAGCATCCACAGACATAATAGGAGGCGATTTCGAAATGAAAAATGTATGTTGTGATAACATAAATTGCGGACCTCGACTAAGTGAATGAATGTAATATTAGATCAAAATGACATGAAAAAAATTGGAACGAACTCACTTAAAGCAGGAAAATTTCACGTTTTTGAATAGAAATATTCCAATGAGTTTTAGATGTCATTACGTAGAGTGGAATTTTCATAAAATGATAATTTGTTCGGTGAGTGATATGATTGCGAAAATGTCATAATTTAATGACAGCACGAACAAGATTAATAATTCCACATTCGGTCATGATATTGGCAATAATGTAATAATAAGCATATAATGATAATTTGAATCGTAATGGAACAATCCGAAAAATGTATCAATGAGGATAATTGACATGAGGACAAAGTATCGATAAGATAATACGACTTGAGCATGTCCATATCGTGTTGCACAGGCTTTGCTGAGTGCGTCGGATTAGAGATTGAGCTGGACCCGTTGAGTGTGTTCGTCGAATGTATCAAGTGCAGAAGTTCCTTCATCGACGTAGCTTGCTGCGTTGCGTTCGTCGTCGGCGGGCTTACCAATGTAATGACCCGTGGATCTGACTCCAATTTATAGTGTACGAATGTTTGTTATCACCTATTCTCGTTTATCATCGTCGACTTAGATCGCGTTATCCCATAACGGAATTAAATAAGTCGAATAACGAGAATTGATTTGTGAATACATATATTTCGTACATGGAGCGAATGAAGCACAGCAAAGCAAAAATGACACGTATGGAAGATGGCTGGGAAGCCAACTCCATTTTAATTAAGCGTTACTCAGTATTTATAGGCAGACAAAATAAGCTACAGACATATGATGAATCATGGGACATGAAATGTACACACATATACGCTCATGTGAAAACAGTCAAGGCTAATAAGCGAATAATTGACAAGGTCAAAATATGGCTCAAGTAAAATGAATAAAATAGGATGTCCGGAAGTTAGAATAAGGTATATGGGCTTGCCATAATAACTGACACTACAAGCATACATTGAGGAAATCATCAAACTGGATCACGAGACAAACGTTAACTTGGAATCTTGAGGGGAAGAGGAGAAGTGGAAGGCGAAAGAACACACTTTGTGTGGAATTGGAAGCATATATGAAAAAGATGAATAACAACTGGAAGGAGCTGGAAAGGATTGTCCAGGACAGGGTTGGATGGCCAATGCTGGTGAGCGGCCTATGTTCCTTCATGAGGAGTAACAGGAGTAAGTAAGTAAGTAAGTATGTCAATATCTGTAATAACTGATTGTCAAATATTTTAGGATGTAAGCAGCTGATGAGAACCTAACGAAATAAAATGAAATCATATTAGTCTGAACCAATATTTGTTCTTGCTCTCTTACAGTTTTTGGAATCTAGGCTGGAATGAATAAATATGACTGAAATAGTTATACTATCTTGTTTAATAATAATAATAATAATTGCCGTATAAATACTTTCATTACGATAGTTTAAGTTTGCCATAATATCCAGACACATTTATCACTGTATATACTTTGAAATTGCCTAAATAATTATTTCATAATAAATGGTTAACTATTAATTTATAAAAGTAGCAAGGTTATCAAAAATAAATCATCATAATGAGTATTATTATAACTGAATTCTCTGTTTTTGTAAACTGTTTTCCAGTTATACTTGGTTAAGTATATCTTATGATATAATTCCTATTAACAATAAGCTTTTCAAATGATGGAGAAGATTTGTAGTTCAGGTGGATGATTTTGATGGAGTTTTGTTCTCTAAGGTGGATGATTTGGTCGTGTAGCTTTCATCGTTCTTCTGAAAGACATCCTCAGCACAAACTTCAGAAGGAAGTGGAGAAATTCGGACGCTTTACTTCTATTTGAAGTTTGTGCTGATGATGTTGTTCAGAAGAACCACGAAAGCTCCACGACAAATCATCCAGCTCAGAGAAGAAAACTCCATTAATAATAATAAGCTTCAATCGTCAATTTTAATAAAAGATTACAACTGAATTGTTATTGAGTTATAAAATAAACCACATGTCTTCATTTGAATCAGATTTCTTTGATTCCCTAGTCAATATCAATCCATAAAAGGGTATACCAAAATTATATTTATAGAACATAATGATTACACTCTATCTCATCTGTAGAAATGTAAAAACCTTTATATATCTAGTCAGCATCATTGATGAACACGGTGGATCTCATGCAGATGTGAATGCGTGGATCGGCAAAACAAGAGCAGTGTATTCACAACTGAGGAACATCTGGAACTCAAAACAACTGTCTGTTAACCAACACCAAGGTCAGAATTTTCAATACAAATGTCAAGACAGTTCTACTGTATGGGGCGGAAACCTGGATAACACCGAAAGCCATCATCCAGAAGATACAGGTATTTATTAACAGTTGTCTACGCAAAATACTTCGGATCCATTGACCGAACACTATTAGCAACAACGTACTGTGGGAGAGAGCAAACCAGATCCCAGTGGAGGAAGAAATCAGGTAGAAGTGCTGGAAGTGGATAGGACACACATCGAGGAAAGCACCCAACTGCGTCACAAGAGAAGGCCTCACTTGGGATCCTCAAGGTCAAAAGAAAAGAGGAAGACGAGAGAACACATTACACCGGCAAATGGAGATAGACATGAGAAGAGTGAACAAGAATTGGATGGAATTGGAAAAGAAGGCTAAGGACAGAGTGTTTTGGAGAATGCTGGTCGGTGGCCTATGCTCCATTAGGAGTAACATGGGTAAGTAAGTAAATAAGCACCTATAGAAAGGAATTCACAATATACATGATGAAATGAATTAGATTCAGAATCCATAATTTTTATTTCTTTATAAAATTGTATAAACTTTATCTTTTAAGAAGTTTTTTTTCACATTTTAATACAATACACATTTTATTCAATGTACTTTCCTTTCTATTATTATTGTACTGAAATATATACAAAGTATGATATTCATAGATTAATAAATTTTCTCATTTCATTCATTGACTAAACTATTACGCATTTTGCATATTTAATGACCATGTGATGGATATATATTCATGGAATAGAATGGATTATTCGAATATGCAAAATAACCATAAAAAAGTAACTGACATTTCTATGAGATAACTTCATCTAGTTTATTTATTTTTTAATATTGTAATATAATGTGTAATGAAATAGTGAAGAAAGCTAGGGGCGGCCAGACCAAAACATGACCGCGAGATGATAGCAACCGATGGTTAGAGACCCTGAATGACATGGCTCAAAATCGTTTGCAATGGCGCAGGTGCATCCACTCTTTGTGTTCTCCCAAATTTTGATCTCCTTATTCCTCTTTGTCTCTTTTTTTTCTCCTCTCAAATTTGTTTCACTGTATTATACTCTTTAAATAACATCTTCAAACACTAATCTTCCCGATTACTGCTTATACTCTTATTACCTCTACCACTACGGGATTTGAATCGACCACTGCATCTCTGTACTAATGTGGTGTGGCAACTTGAACTGATGTACGTACGTACGAAGTTCTACGTTGTTACTGACTGACTGACTGAAACATACAATTGATCATTGAAATGATTAGTTAATATTGAATCTTATTAAATAAAAATTGAGAAAAAAACTTGATTTTAAGAAAAGAAAGTAAAACAAATAACTTGTTGTTGTGGTTGTTGCTGTTGTCGTTTTTTACCATATCTGTTATTCTACTAAAATCGATAAGATTCAGTTTGACTAAATTGTCTGAGATTTAAACTGCTCACTTATTCTCTCTCACTCCCACTCCCTCTCTGCCTCCCTACCCTCCTATGTCTCTCTCTCTCTCAAGAAATGTGTAATTTAGTGAAGAAGCCAAATAAAAAGAAGAAGGAGACAAGAAAAAAGAAAATTGTTGATTTTTTTTAAAAATTCAGTCAAAAATATAAAATAATAGTTTTTTTAATGGATGCATAGTTTTCAAAACAAATGATTGACAGATATACAAACATAATTCAAATGATCAGATATATTAACAAGCTTCGCGTTTCCTTAACCATACCGTAGGACATAGATATATATTTGAGAAATTCCTATATTGTTAATTTAGAACAATATATATAAGGGAACGTTGGATGGAGAATGCTGGTGAGCGGCCTACGCTCCTTCAAGAGGAGTAACAGGTGTAAGTAAGTAATTAAGTATATAAGGGAACAATATTGTTTTCGATTAGATCCTCATCAAGTTTTACTCTAATCTACAGTAAAATTTATATGCGTATACGAAATTATTAGACCGATCTGGGTAAAAAAATTACATAATAAGTGACGCATAAAACTCGTGCTAGCAGTCTAGAGTCTTTATTGGTCCTGCTTACTGCCTAGAGCAACCAGTTAATTCCAGAATACCAATCTCAGTCTGTGCAATATGAATCATTTATTTCGAACATACTCGGTTTATATACCAGCCAGACAGACCACATCGTACCATAAAATAGGAAACAGAATTTTTACAAGATTTGGTCAAATGTGGCTGTGAATGTGGAAGGTAGTGATTAATAGACAGGGCATAATTCAAGAATGGTAAATCGTATAATAATAGTTCATAGGTCAAAAGAAGCTCATAATAAGAGGGAGATGAATATGAATAGTTTAGTTATTTAACAATTATACAATAAAAATATACGCATAGTGTTGGTCCATAAATGGATCCCAAAAGTTACCATTCATTATGCTTATCGTGACATAACACTAGTGCTTTGAATTGGCAATATATATATATATATATATCACAATTGATTGATCACTGGATGGTGATCAGTGTCATGCTTATCTAGTCCTTATTAGTGCAGATCAAATGTTATCGATCATGTTGCAATGTGGCCACCAGTCTAGGTGACTCGACACGGCGGGCACTATATATTGAGATTTAGATGGTGGTTGGAGGTAGTCAACAGGAAACCCTGGATCTTTAATGATTTCCTAACCGAAGTTGATTTTTGATAAGAAAAAAACCCAGTATTTTACTGGTTTCATTTATTCAATTAATTCATTTATATCCTTGTCGGTTCTTGTTATTTACTAAGAAAAGTATAATGTCTCCCTCTCTCTGTTTACATATATATATATATCATTTGCATAAGTGTTTTTGACGTCTGCGTTGAATGTTCATTACGCAATAAGATATACTTTAATGTAATAGTATAATGCTCGGTAAATAAAGTCTGTAAATAAATATTATTTATTTGTATTGTAAACAAAGATATTTTAATGTACACACACAAACACACAAGTATTATTTATTTTATCTATTGTGTTTATCATCTTGATAGCATATGATTGAAATTTGTCACAAATTAAACATTTCTAGTAAAGATAATTTTAATCAGATAACATGCTTGAAGTCACTAACTTCTAGTTTGAATCATGTTGATAGATCCAGACTACTTGGTTGGGGTCTGCGCGACTATCTTAACCAATGGTTGGAGACTCTGGATGATATGGTTCAGAATCGATCACAATGGTGTAGATGTATACTACCGCTGTTTTCACTTAAACTATCAGATTAAAATCGCTTCATATCTTTCATTCTATCAACTAGTTCCTTCTTTCTGTACTATGTCCTTACATAAAATCTTTCTTTTATATATTACACCATTGAATTAACTACTTCTATGAATTTTGTGTTCATCGTGTTGTGTTAATGAGGTATGGCAACAATGACCGATGCATCTATGTATCTAGTCCTACGTTGTAACTGATTGATTGATGAAATGAGATAGTTATGATTTGTTGCACAAAACGATTACAAATTAATATGATGTATTTAATGGAGTTAGAAATGCTCTGTATTGGTTATGGATTCAATGATCTTACAATATCGTGCTATTTCAGTGTATGAGCGTCGATTAAAGGGTTTTGGTTGACACTCCCGAACAGTTCAAATCCAAGATGTCATAGTGTTTTATGGTTTTACAGGTGATGTATTTTGATGGTAAGAACTGTCTTTGTGAGTATGGTAATCGTTAATAATATAAGGTTTTCTAGGATTTATTTGTTCACAAATAAGAACTGTGATAATTCTAATAAACATAGAAATGAATAAACATTCTCAGTCATTATGAATACCTAATTGGATTGTTAGTTTAACTGTTGGTTTTAATACATTAATTAGTTATTCTTAGACAAAGAGAGATTATGCACAAATATAAATCACGTTGTAGCACTTTAAATTCACATTATAATAAGAGAAATAAAGGGGATTAAAGGGAAAGGGGAGGAAATAATGTAGCCAATTTTAATAAGAAGCAAAATATAGGTCTAAAAATGAGGTAAAAGAACGAGATGTTTACATTGAGTCAGAGTTTGAAGTAAAATACAAATTGAAGGTAACCAATCCACTGAGACGGGATATATACGTATGGTTTCAAACCATATTCTTTGGTGATTTGGACACATAGCCATGGATTTGATATTTTAATGTCACGTTTTAATTTGGCTACATGTAGGTCTTTATTAAATCTATTCATTTGCTAACCAACAGTGAAAATGGAGGTAGGCTGTAACTGTGTATGCAAACTATATTTAAATGAACTCAATTTATGAAGGTTCACTAATATATTTACCGAATCTGAACTTAGTCGTAGTGGCTCGACCATTTAATTTTACGCGATGGATACCTAGAAGATAAATGTGATACAATGTTGGAATCTTCTGTCTTAATACACATAGTGTCCCTATTAGCCTGAAGTCCATTAGTACTGAATCAAGCTTTTATTGTTATGATAACTACCTTTATTTAAATAGATGGAAAAGTCAACTGCTTCAGTAATAGTGAGGTTTGAATGAGAACAAGGAAGATTCTAGGCTAAATGGAGTAACCAAATATGATCAGACGTGAAGCAAATTTAGCCATTTAATAGGATTAGGAACTTACTCCAATATTTCATGGTTTAAATGTCATACGTACAGCTTACTTCTCACTTTTTCAATGTCCTAATAAACTACACTTCTCTATCTCGATATCCCAAGTTAGGAAGCTAATCTGAAAAAAATTCAGAAATGTGGACGAAATGTTATCTCTAGTTGCATATTCATGAAGAAATGAGATAGAAAAGAAGAACATTGACTTTGTTCCATAAGAACCACCAGTCATAGTTGAATTACTGTTCACGAAGATCTCTAACTTTCAAGAGCATTCGGCATACCTTTTGTATGTTCAACAGTATGCCATTTTCTGACTGTACAAATCTTCAGATACTAAGATATGTTGTAGAGCAAGGTCTTAGACTATCTTTAAGTAAATTAAGTTGTAATAGTTTGGGCTATCTCGTTGTTGATAATTCGAGTGGCTGCAACTAGTGTGGATTTTCTCGATATACTCTTAATGACACACGATGGACACGTAAATGGAATGTAGATAGCAGTAGAATTCAGGATGGGCGTTCCATTCTATTTTGGACTCGTCAGCTGGATACGTTTACATTCAAAAGTTAATGTCCACTCAAGAAATTGAAGTTGGTAATGTTCGCTTCAAATACGTACGCGTTGTCCATCCAGCTATTGCGTTCAGATAATGACTTCATTGAGCAGCAAGTTTGAATTTTAATTTAATTTTTAATGGTCTGGATTATATCGTTATTGATATTTTGACTGAGATTCAGGCATAGCAAGCCTATGAGTCCCGAATTAGATGACATGAATATTGTGTATTTTAGTGCTATCCACATTCTATACATACGTCTAAGTAATCTTAGCGACAGCTCAAATTTTTCGTAACACATATTTATATGAAACATTCGTCAGTCAAAATTGTAGAATGTCTTACTCGCCAATGTTAACCAATCAATGAAATATATTCTAGTTTGAATTACTGTTTTGTCTGCTACCGAGTTCCTCAAAGTCAGTAGAAACTCAAATAAATGTTTAGTTAGTCACTGATAAACTCCCCAACGATAATCGTTAAACAAATCGCGAAAATTTCAATAGTTGAAATCATGAATCGATTGAAGCTAGATCACCATGAAAAACCTGGATGCAGTGGGCAGCCGTTTCGTCCTAATATGGGACTTCTCAGCAGTGCTCATCCACGATCCCACCTCCCGCGAGATTAGAACCCAGGACTTATCATAAAAACAATAGTTTTGTAACTTTATTACAACAAATTCAGTAAATTTCATTTCTCCCCTGTTTACACGTTTTTAACTAATCGTAAAAACCAGTTCAGTTGAAATATCAATTAACTTCTAAATAATCAATTGAGAGATATAATATTTTCTGGTCATTTTAGTAAATAGCCTATGATAAAGAGATGAGAAAAATAAACAGTAACCAAACAGCAATTTTTGAGGTAAATTACTTAGACATTCATATATAAGTATTGCCAGGTTTTGAAATAATGATCAAAATGTGTGGTTGAGGTGAATGCTTCATATATCGTGCTTGTAGAAGATCATTGACATTCTTGAAATTTCTCTGATCCACAGTTTTGAAACACTTTTTCGTGTAACTTCGTATCTTTAACTATCGATATGCATTGGTATAATCCATAGCCTATCATGCTGTTTCGATGTTAATCTTTATTCTTCTATTCATAAGTAGAAAGGGCTGTCTTAATTGTTCGATGTAACGCTATGTAAATGATAAACATATCAATATGGATAAAGTTCCTCAATTCATATGGACAACGTCAATCAACCACATGATTAGGGGTCAAAAGAACAAGACAACTAAGAAGAAATATAACAAACAAATAGAGATAATAAATTATAAAGTCAATAATCTGTCAAAAACAGAATTATCTGAATGCTCACTTATTTTTCAGATAAGAAAACAATTATCGATATTATCGTCTAGAATAACAGTAACTCAATTTTGATGTTAACATGTTTTCATTATTTAAAGAAACAATACTGACAAGATATCAATAACCAATACCATTTTTTTTCTAACAAAGAAGTCTTGCCAAGAATAAAAAATTTCATATAAAAATATTAAAAAACAAGAAATGAATAAATGATTGTGTTCTTTCCATAGAAGTGGATTATTGCAGATGAAAATTACATAATATATTATGTTACTCACCGTCAAGGGGCATAGGCCAACCAACAACATTCTCCATCAAAACCTGTCACAACTAATCATTTCCAGCTCCTTCCAATTCTTATTCATTCTTTTCATATATGCTTCCAATTCCACACAAAGTGTGTTCTTTCGCCTTCCACTTCTCCTCTTCCCCTCAAGATTCCAAGTTAGCGTTTGTCTCGTGATCCAGTTTGATGATTTCCTCAATGTATGTCCTATCCATTTCCATCGTCTTTTCCTAATCTCCTCTTCACCTCGAAGCTGGTTTGTTCTCTCCCACAGAAGACTGTTGTTGATGGTATGCGGCCAATGGATGTTGAGTATCTTGTGAAGACAGCTATTTCTAAATACTCGTACCTTCTTGATGATGGTTGTAGTAGTCCTCCGAGTTTCAGCTCCATACAGAAGAACTGTCTTGATGTTCGTATTGAAGATTGTGATGTCGATATTGACTGACAGACAGTTGTTTTGAGTTCCATATGTTGTTCAATTGTATGAATGCTGTCCTTGCTTTGTCAATCCTCGCTTTCACGTCTTCACTGACCCTCCTTGATCATCGATGATGCTTCCCAGTTATGTGAAGGATTCTACATCTTCCAGAGTTTCGCCATTAAATATGATTAATGGGTTAGTGTTCTCCTTGATACCATGAATACTACACAGTAAATTATATATATCAAGGACTGAAGCTAAGTGTTCTATTTGTTTCTTTGTGAAAACGTTTTCGCAAGACAATTTCTGCAAACTCTTTTCAAATCCTGCGGGGTGCGCACGATAATTATTGGTATATTTTTCCGACTATCCTAACAGTGCGGGATCGTGGATGCGCACTGCTGAGTAGTCCCATACTAGGACGAAATGGCCGTCCAGTGCTTCCAGGTTTTTCATGGTGATCTAGCTTCAATGGACTCATGATTTCAATCAGTGAAACAAACATTTCTCTAAAATACGTAAAGTAATTTATCCTTAGAGTTTTCACACTTTTTTACTGCCAAAAAAGATAGACAATTTAGCCATAAGAAACTTTATTATTGACAAGTAAATGTTTTAATTTAATTGTATGATTGATACATTCTAGATAGATTTATTCATTATACTGATGAATTAGTCTACTAAGTGAAGTAAATAGAAATAAATGAAGTTACGTTTTCTTTTTTTAGGCTAAATAACAAATTATATGAAAATTAAATTTTTAATGACACTTTGTATACTACTAAATATGATTCTATAGAGTTAATTTTATGAAAATAGTTATTTGAGATAAAGAAGCATTAACAGTTTTAGTAGTAGTAGCATTGTGCTGTATGCTACTGATGTCAACATATATAAGTAATATGTATCGTCAATCGAAAATGGAATGCCTGAAGCCAGAACGTTAAGAAATTTGCCAAATGAGAACAAAGAGTGATTGATATGGGAATGAAGGAACAATCAAGTCTGAGACAATTGATTGAGATTTTGCAAATAAAGTATTTACTGTATGGTTTTCAGATTTTACTAAAAGATTCTGTAATTTTGTGTTCATAAACATTTGGTTGTCCCATACTGGTGTTTTCGTTCACCACAGTATTAGTACTGATGGTAGTTATAGAAGTGATGGTAGTAGTGGTATAAAAGGAAGAGGAATCTATAAAGATTTCAATCCAAAACCCATAAATCCATTTATATTTTTGTGAAATTTTGATATGAGAGCTAATTTTTCATTAAGTGAGTTGGTACATTGTTTTAGTGTTATCTCCAATGGTCCATTCGGCTTATGCTCCATTGGGAGTAACAGGCGTAAGTAAGTAAGTAAGTTAGTAAGTAAGTCAATAGTCCATTAAAATTATCAGGAATATACACCATTAATGAGGACAAACTGACTGGATAAATCTGATCAGTCGTTCGACAGCTCTATACTGAAAATGATCGATAGGTTTCGAATAATTCAGTAGTTCTTAACTGAATAACTTGGATTACGTACATACTCAGTTGAGACAAAATCAAATTGTCATTTATCTGTGTTTAAAATATTTCCAGTGAGATATTAAAGCCATGAATGATTTTCTGTTGGACAGGTTATATAAGTTATCTTATAGCTAAGTAATAACCTACGTCATATTGGTGTAGTCCATAATGCTGGTCAATTTCTATTGGTCAGGTTACGATATCTGTCAGTCAGTCAGCTACAACGTAGGACCAGACACATAGCTGCATCGGTCAATGTTGCCATACCTCATTAGCACAACACGATAAACAAATTAATAAAAGTAGTTAATTCAATGGTGTAATATATAAAAGAAAGATTTTATGTAAGGACATAGTAGAGAAAGAAAGAATTAGTTGATAGAATGAAAGATATGGAGTGATTTTAATCTGATAGTTTAAGCGAAAACAGCGGTAGTATACATCTACATCATTGTGATCGATTCTGAACCATATCATCCAGAGTCTCCAACCATTGGTTAAGATAGTCGCGCAGACCCCAACCAAGTAGTCTGCATCTATCAACATGGTTCAAACTAGAAGTTAGTGACTTCAAGCACTGATGACCATTTGACTAAGTAAAATAACATTATTTTAATACTAAGCCAGTGTAATCAGTTACCAGGATGCTCCACTTTAGACTCTTTGTTACTTACTATTTCCATTCATTAAAAAGTAAAGTTATTGGTCTTATTCATTTGATTGAAACATTTACTTCATAAATCTAATGGAAAAATTCAAGTTATATGTATGATATTACCAAACCACTTTTCAAAATTAAATCAAATGTAAAACGAACATGGATAATTTCCAAGTTTTAATTTAATTATAATTTATTTACTTCCTGTTTTAAAATTATTACAGATTCTATTACACGGTTAATTCTCGTGATGTCTATATTGTAAAAAATGTATTCTTCACTAGTATAACTTTATTGAAAACAAAGTATAATAATATGTCGATACAAGATTTGAAATAGAAATTATCATTTCTGATAAGTTTTTATTATAACTTATCAGTTGAATGCTGCTTGTTCTGGCTCTTTTAAAGCTACTGGTCAACGCTGATTGTTGTGTCGGAAACGCTTATCACTTATACTCGGAACGAGGGACCTCCGTAATTCTCACGACGTGAAAGTAAGAACACAAAGAATGGTATAAGTGATGATTTATTAACCTCCAAAACACCACGACGACAACGCTAGTGGAAAATACACTCATTTATATATTGATTGCACACCCATTTTGACTAAAATTAGGATGTAATTCACATATATGAAAAATACTTAGAGTTATAACAAATCACATACTGAGCATAGTTCATGTCAATGGAATACAAGAATATCGTATATTATACAGAAGAAAATATCATACGAGAACAAATACTGCATTGAGTAATCATTATATTGAATCAAAACGGAAGTAATCTTGAACTAAATTCGTAATGAGTAAATCAATCGAAAATTGACTTTTCTTTCCATCATATCAGTTTTAATAAATGAATGCTTTGATCCAACTTCTTGAATGCTTCTAATAACCCTTGAACTAAATTTATAAATCAACTTGAATATAAAAGGGAAAAAGCGCTATGACTTTGATTCCTCAAATAAATCAAAATGATTTATAATTCGATCAACAGTCAGATTTGTCATTAGATGATGTCAATCATAAGGTGTGATTTCAGTTGTAGCAACAAGAACAAAAACAACAACAACAAAATCTAGCATTAGTACACTGAAACATTACGACTAAAAACAGAGCTGATTAAGATATATTTGGAACATTATATATATGTTAAATCACTGATAATGAGTGGCTTATCATTTAAGCCAAAACTCTAATTCAATGTCAGTCGTGTACAGACCAAATTATGGCACTACGAAAAATCGTCGAACAATCAGTTGAGTGGAACTCGTCACTATATATAAACTTAGTTGAATATGAAAAGGCGTTTGACAGTATAGATAAGATGACGTTATGGAAACTTCTTCGACACTATGGAGTTCATGAGAAAATTTTCAGCATTATCCGGAACTCATACGACAGACTACAGTGCAAAGTCGTGCATGGAGGACAGCTGACAGATGCATTGCAGGTGAAGCTCGGGGTCAGACAATGCTGCTTACTCTCCTTCTTCCTCTTTTTACTAGACTATAAAGACCTCGACATCTGAGGGAGAACACGGAATACAATGGACAGCTCAGAACCAATTAGACGACCTAGACATCGCTGATGACCTAGCCCTCCTATACAATACACACGAACAAATGCAGGTAAAGACAGCCAGTGTAGCAGCAGTCTCTGCATCAGTTGGCCTCAACATATATTTGGGAAAACCAAGATACTCAAATACGACAAGGAGAACTCCAATCCAATCACACTTGATGGCGATACCCTGAAAGATGTAGAATCCTTCACGTACCTTGTCAGTATCATCGATGAACAAGGAGGATCAGTGAAGACCTAAAGGCGAAGATCGGCAAAGCAAGGGCCGCATTCATACAATTGGACAACATATGGAGCTCAAAACAACTTTCAACCAATCTCAAAGTCGGAGCCTTCAATACGAACGTCAAGGCAGTTCTTCTGTATGGAGCTGAAACTCGGAGGACTACTACAACCATCATCAAGAAGGTACGAGTATTTAGAAATAGCTGTCTTCACAAGATACTCAACATCCATTGACCAGACACCATCAGCAACAACCTTCTGTTGGATAGAACAAACCAGCTTCGAGGTGAAGAGGAGATTAGGAAAATACGGTGGAAATGGATGGGACATACATTGAGGAAATCATCAAACTGGATCACGAGACAAACGTTAACTTGGAATCTTGAGGGGAAGAGGAGAAGTGGAAGGCGAAAGAACACACTTTGTGTGGAATTGGAAGCATATATGAAAAGAATGAATAAGAATTGGAAGGAGCTGGAATTGATTAGTTGTGACAGGCTTTGATGGAGAGTGTTGGTGGTTGGCCTATGCTCCTTGACGGTGAGTAACAGGCGTAAGTAAGTAAGTCTAATTCAACGAAATGTATGCAGATATTTAGAAAAAAACGATATATGAGTGTTATCACTGACAATTATGGTTTATGACAAAGAAATCAATTTAGGAAATTTGTAGTGATTTTTACGTTAAAATGAAAAAAACACTGTAAAAAATGTAAATTGAACGAATCTGCAGTATATTTCATTTACATACGTATTTCAGTATAAGGAAATTGCTTTTAATTAAAAGATCATTTAATAGTTGTTTCTTCGTATATTAGGACTTTTCACCAGTGTACATCCATTACTTCAGCAGTGACTGAAATTGCAACTTTCAGTCATTTGAAAAACACATTACTTGAAAATCACTGAGTATTGAATGCAGAACGCAGTTTTGTTGAATGTTTTCCAATAAAGTTATTCGATTTTACCATTTAAAATAATTCATATTTTGTTGACCAATTTATTATCATTCAACTATATTTGCAGCCCTTCTAGGGTTGTTGCTGGTCCCAAGTCTGAATAAAGGGAGACAGTTGAATGTGAGATTATCAACCTGATCTCATAGAAAGTAAACTTGCTAAAAGACGCTAGTTAATAAAACTCATTTAAATTATTTGAACTCTGTACTACGAACTGAAGGATCTATATTTAGATAAGTTAGGATGCCTAGTGAAAAAAGCAAATATTCTTCAAAAGTCACAAAGCCAATGGCTCTAATAATAACTTGAGCAATAATTAATATAGGTACATGAAATGTCAGGACAGTGTGGGAGACCGGGAAGATGAGTCGAATAGCAACGGAAATGAGATACAACTGGCAGTACTTGGGATCAGTGTAACCCATTGGACCCAAGTTGCACAAGAAAGGTAAGATTCGGGAGAGGTATTGCTATACTCTGGCCACGAAGAAGAAAATGTTTCACATATACAAGAATTTGCGTCGATCCTGTCCAAAGAAGCACGAAAAACACTAGTAGGTTGAAAATCCCATGGATCCGGGGTCATCAAAGCATCCTTAAAACCAAAAAGAGGAGATCACAATGAATGTTATCCAATGTTGTGCACCCACCAATCATAACAATGACGACGATAAAAATCAGTTTTACAAGAGGCTGCATTCGATTATACCGAAGTGCCCAGGTAAGGGTCTGACCATCCTAATGGGAGACCTAAACGTCAAAGTCGGAATGGACAACACCGGGCATGAGGAAATCATAGGACAACTTAAACCTAAAGAGACGAACGAGAATGCTAAGGGATTGTCAAATTTATGTCTTTTCAATAAAATGGTTACAAGTGGCACAATATTCCCCCAACAGACGCACACAATAGGCTACATGGACTTCACTGGATCACACTACACACAACTAAATCAATCAGATTTCGATCAATAAAATGTTCAGAAAGTCCATGAAAGACATGTGCGCAATTTGAGGAGCTTTTTCAGCTTCAGATCACTATCATGTGTTTTCCAAAATGAAACTGAAGCTAAACAAACACTGGAAAACTGGAGAAACAGCATTACAACAGTTCACTACATCCCTTCGACGAAATACTGACAAACTCGGAGAATTCAAGATCACTCTCAACAGCACGTTCTAAAACCTACATAATCTACTCAAAGAAGACGAAAGTACTATGATGAACTACTGCAATGGGATTAAATAACCACTAACTTCAACCATAGCGTTGAAATACTGATTCAAAAATTAGTATTTCAATCACATTTCTTAATTGATTTAGTAAAGTTAGGAAGTAAGCTCTAATTTAATTTTTTTGTTTTGTCATTACGGTTGTAGAGGTACAAAAGTAGTAATGTTCAAGTAATCAGTCCCTTAGTCTTCAACAAAAGGACAGTCTGTTTAACATATAAAACCCATCAACCATATGTAAGCAAAAACAAAACTGTCCACATTTCGAAACATCCTAGAGCTTTATTTACTTAAAATCAGAAATGGGCGAAAACAGTAGTATAAAAGCTACATTGTTCAAGTGGGTGAATCATCATTCACATATTTAGTTTCATCTTATTATCTTCCTTAAATAGTCGATTATTAAGCAACATTCTTTGACATATGATATGATGTAATCATCCACCTATCCTTAAGTAGACTATATTTATTGTAAAGGAACCGTAAATATGATTGTACAGATTGAATGGATGGTATCATCGAAAAGAAAAGTTTCTTTACTGGACTGTCTTAAACTCTTCTTCAATGAAACCATGGTTTATTTTCGTTATCTGAGAAAATTTGGTAACATTCAATTTTACTGTCTAATTTACTTAACAAAGTATTACATCTTCTGTAAAAAACTAATTATTCACCATACGTATTCCACCAACTGTTTTGTAGTTCAACATTTTTCATCCACCTCACATTGTCAAGATGAAGAAAATGAAATCCACAACCATTAAACTTCGGTGATTGGTATTTTATAGACTTATTTTCTTTGAGTATTTTCGTTTTACCGTCACCATGGTGATCTAGTGGATTTTCTACATATAGTATAATTTGTGGGTAAAATTTCATTTAAGGTCAAATACTAAACAGTTGTTGTTCATTTCTCACGTGAAGTTCATTGATTTAGATACATGATAGATAAAATTTAATTAAAATACTTTTGGTAGGTCAAGGTTAACTGACTTATTTTGGAAAGATTAGGTACTGAATAATAGTCTAAGATAATGTTGATGAATCTTAGATGTAGTGTTTGATTCAATGACTGTGTATATCAAGAATCATTAACCGCTGAACATCTGATATTGTAGTTAATGTATTGAAGGTTACTTTACATATGTATATATATCCTCAGTTATTTCGATGACTTTGAGATATTTAATCAGATAATTGCAACCATGACACACCACCGAAAACGATTGATTTATACTGGTAGTATGACCCTCTTGAACTAAATGGGCGAGTATTAAGCTATATACTGATTGAGCTATACTTCTGTTTAACTGTGTTGAAGGGTAGGTACGAGTACGAATATGTGATTACCTAGGTGATTAAGTCTAACAAGTGGACTAATAGGGATATAGTCCTACATTTTATAACTTGAGCTTATACTATTTAAATATTTCGATAATGCAATGAGAAGACGAAGTTTATCAGAATTATGTGATATATTTGCGCAATACATTTCGAACAACCTGATCACACATATACTTGTTAAGGACATTTATATATGAAAAATTAAAAGGTCAACTAGACAGGTTAAGGGTAAGGAATAACAAAGGAAAAATATCAAAGTACACAAAAACAAATGTGATTACCACTCTGGACAGTAAATCAGTACTACCAGGGTAGGTTAAGTGTAAGTACAAATTGTTTTTATATTCCCTTACCATAACTTGTTAGATTACAAATGTGTGACCTGTGGAATAAAATTTGTTCTAGTTAAAATTGACAACAAACAAACAATCTGATTTCCTGATTTCTCAAGTGGGAATAAATATAACTGTATTCGGAGTAGTGACCTGTGGAAACTTTACAAAGTTTCTTGAAATCATGGACTGACTACCATTGAAAACCTAGAGACATTAGACGACCATTTTTTCCTAGTATGAAACCGCATAGAAGTACGCATTTAAGAATTGAAAAACAGGAATCGAACTTCTAGACTATTGGGCCGAGATCCAATGGTGTAGAAGTCTATCTTCAGTAAATCCACGATATTCAGATACTACCTTCCATTGTCTACATTAATTAAATTCCTCATACCCAACACAGTATAGCTCCCAGTTAGAGTTGTACAACATTAGATCTCAGCTTAGTGGTCTAAATGTCAAGCATTCGAGCGCAAGACCGAAGGTGATAGATTTGGTTCCTAGTTGAAAGTTAATGGATGAGTATTACTGAATAGTCCAATACACAGAAGGAATGACCATCCAATGCTTCCAAATTTTCAATAACTGTCCAATTTTGCTCGGTTAATAAGTTCAACAAAATTCAACAATCTTAACAATTATATACTGACAATATACAAAATTATTTGATTAATTATACGACGAGACTATAATTTATGAATGAATCAATCAAATTTAAGTTGACAGGTCTTGAATTTTGACGCGAAATTCCTTCACCCAATTGTCTAAATAGCATTCTGGCATTTTAACGGATGTCAGTTTATGATGAACACTATAAATCTAATTCCTAACCCTAACCATCAACTGTAAATCATATTTCGATAGAGCAATGAAAAGACGGAGATGATCGGAAAAATGTGATGTACTTGCGATATACATTAGGAACAATCTGATCACACATATTCATGTCAGGGCACTTTATATGAAAATTAATAAAGGTCAATTAAATAAAAGTTCAAGTAGAAAAAGTAACAAAGGGGAGAGAAACAATTTTACATCGTATAGAAAGAATAAGAAATTATCGCGTTATCTAGGCTATAGAATGACTTAAGGATTACCGGGGTTAATTCAAGGTTACTATAAATTGTTTTTGTATACATAAGGGGGGGGGGTTAAATTTGATCAACCAAACCTGGAAACACTGGACGGCCGCTTCGTCCTGCCGTGGGACTCCTCAACTGTGCGCATCCACGACCCTGCCTCGTGGGGTTAGAACCCAGGACCTATCAGTCTCGAGCGCGAGCGCTTAACCACTAGACCACTGAGCCGTCCGACACCCAACAGTGTTAATGTCTAACTTTAACTAATCCACGAAATTGAGCAACATATCCACCATTGTCATCAGTGAGTTGCTATCTCACGACTGACCCGGTTGAAATCCACTGATCACTGCTTCTCAATAGAACTCCAGGATATATCTCTTGAAGCCAACTATATTTAATATGTACATAATTTATTTATAATCTATGATTAGATTAACATTCATTTTTCACCATTAGATTAAATTGATATTATCATTTATAATTCGGTATTATTTTATATTAAATAAAAATGCAATTACTTAATTCGTGTCAAATTAACAAACATCAATTATTATCAATATCATTTTAATTATTTTTTCTTTGTAAAAAAAACTCATTATGTAATAGATAAAAAGTAGGATGTAACTATGGTAACAATAGTTATACCAACAACAACAACATCAGCAACAACAACAACAAGCAACAACAACAACAAAGAAAAGAAAAAAGAAAAAGAATCTATAGGGAATTATCTATAATTTAACTTTCTGTCAATTGTCATTTATCAAAATAAATGAGAATTATATACTTTTAAGTAGATTATTTTCATTTCAATTCAATGAAAAGAATTCACTTAGTAACTATTCTCCTTAAGATTAAATATTCTTGATATATTCAAGGGATTTAAACTTTATGTAATATTGGATAATTAAATTGTATATTAAATTAGACAGTTTGTAATTATAGTATTCAGTGGAATTAAATGCTAAATGTTGTAGTTATGAGTACAGGTTATAACTCATATAGGCATATGTTGATAATTGAGATCATGAGTCAACTGAAGCTAGACCACCATGGAAAACCTGAAAGCACCGGATGGCCGATTTTTTATATTGTGAGACTCCTCAGCAGTGCGCATCTACGATCCGGTCTCGTAGGATTCGAACCCAGGATCTATCAACTATTGAAATTACTACAATCTCCACAAAACACCCCTTCTGATACTAATCAACTAATGTTAACTATTGACTGGCTTCAAGATAGGTTTTCTTGGAGTTCTAGTGAGAAGCAGTTATCAGTGGGATTAATTCGGGTCATTTGTGAGATAGGAACTCACTGGCGACAATTGTGGATGTGTCGCTCAATTTTGTGGATGGCCTTTTTTTTCTAGTATCAAACACATCAGTAGTGCACATCAACGATTTCCAGCAAGGGATTCGGGCCCGGAACCTTTGGTTTCGAGTGCAAACGCATAACCTTCAGACCACTAAGCAAACATCCAGCGATGTTAATGCCTAACTTCAGTCAATCCACTTTGTTGCACAACCACCTTCCATTGTCTTCGGTGGGTAACAGCCTCACACCTGACACCGTTGGACTCCAATGATCCTAGAAATTCTTTTTACTTGATGCTCATCAAATTAAAAAATATCTAGAAGTTATTTGAAATCTATTTAAAAGCATTTGAACACTGTACTTTCCCTCATCTTATATACTATAAAATGGATTAAAGATTTCTATTTTCTGTGGACAAGTTTCCAAATTTATTGTCTGACCCGAATATTTTTTAATCACTATTCACTTACTTAGTCAGTCTACTTTGATTATGAGATTTCAGTTGAGATTTTGTTATAACTCAGTCATTATTTTCTATTTTCCGAAACAAAAACTGTTGTCCCAATTAGGGATGCAATTCGGACATCAGATGTGAAACCACTTGTTGCTTTACTGTCGCTGATTGATATCATGTGTTAAATTCACCACTAGGAATTTTCACTATAATTTTCTCGATTCTGGTTATGAATGGGGCAAGCTGTGAATAATCATTTGGCAATCAAATAAAAATAATAAACAGTTTATGGGTTAATGGATTAAACAAGTAAGTAAATTTTAGATAAAAAAAAAGACAAAAATCAATCTCTTTTATCATTTATTATTATTATTACTTTTACATACAGATTGCTCTTTAATCTATAATACAATTCAAGACCTAATAAAAATACGTTTTAATGAAATGCAATTTGAAAGAATGATAAATGTATTGTAGGACCTTAGTAACAATCAAGCGAACACCCATTTCAATCAATTGTATGTCGTTCGTAATTGCATCCAGGCATATTATTCGGTCTACTACATATATATATATATATATATATATATATATATATATATATATATATATATATATATATATACAGCTCTACTGTTTGATCTTCTTTAAAGTATCCTTTTAAATCTTATTTCTGTCACATTTTAATGTGAACTACTCTACTAAACTACTGTTTAACGTATAGATAGTATCAGATGGTTTTTGTGGATATTATAGTAATTTCAATGGTTAGCATCATGAATCAGTTGAAGCTATACCACTATGGAAAACCTGGAAGCACTGAACGGCCGTTTCGTCCCATTGTGAAACTCCTCAGCAATGCGCATCCACGACCTCGCCCCCTGCGAGATTCGAACCCAGGACCTACTGGTTTCGCGCGCGAGCAATTAACCACTAGACCACTGAGCTGGCATCTGACGTTAGTAGATAGTAGTAGATAGTAAACTGTTAAAGAAAACATGCTTACAACATTAACTTACTGAGACATTATATTAGCTTACATCATATACATATTATATATAAATAATTTAAAAGTGTATTAATCACTCTTCAAAGTGTACACTATGCAAACAATCCCTGTGTTTAAAACTGATGAACTTCTTACAATAGAGAAAATAGTATACAATTTATTGCAAGATCTACATTTAGCTTAAATTGTCATGACAATGTTTCGGGAAGAAATGTTATTATCAGTAATATACCTTAATCATTTCAAAAACAAATTGAGTGGTAATTCTTATTTTCTAAATTTTCGGTTTTAATTCACTCGGTGATTAAAATACTTCATTATGACAACGATAATAATTATCTATAAACCAATCAACTAATATCAGTGACAACAATCAAAATCCTACATATATATATATATATATATATATACAGCGTTTAAAACATTTTTAGTGAAGTACATACTGATGATTTCCTGAATATAAAATGAAAGTTACGAAACAACAATGTTCAGTAAAATAGAATGACAAATTTTAGTTAGAAAGAGACTCTTTACTAAATCAAGGGTAAAATGATAATCTAGGGATATAGTAAGGGAGAATGATTTACAAAAATTGTGTGTAACAACAAAATAAAATGCAATTTTTTGTTCAAACGTTGTTTGTGATGTAATTTAACTACAGGAAATAAAATGTTTGGATAAACGAATTTATTTAATAAGAATACGACACACTATGCATTGTTTGTCTTTCTTTACAATTAACATGTAGCTGCTTTTATGGTCAAATGAATGACAGTCAAATTTTGTTAATGTTAATATTGCTATAAATTTCATTTTTTTTATTGTGAGACTATTTTAAATCTCTGAAGAAAGTCCTCAAAAGCCTAAGTACAGCCGAGGGTCGGGAGAGTCTTGTCTCTTTTCTCATGAGAATAAAAATACTCCCAGGGAAACCCTTTCAACCAAGTTTTTGTGGAGGTATGAAATTAAGAAGACGAAAAGTGAATGTCTGGATCTTCAACCGGCTTGGTGGGTACGGAGGATCCATTTATGAGAGTTGGAAAACCCTGACTTTGTACAAGTGGTCCAAATATACTCCAGGATTTGGAGGGAACAGATGCCGTATGAATCTATTCCTGGTCACCGGTTACCACGAGACACCTTTTCCTCGGCCTTGTGTGTAGATCGTTAGGTCAAAGACTCACAGATTGGCTTCCTAGGAGGATCACCTGCTTACGTTTGGGCACTGAAGCAGTATTCCAGTCCACACACAAATTTGCATGAAAGCTACTTTGTGTGATGCATATTTATTTTGGTGGCCCTTTTTACAAATATTTACGTGTTGAAATAACCAAATAAATATTGTTTATATTATGACTTGGTAATATTTTATAGCAAACGGAACTGTTAGTGTAATCCCTAAACTGCTGGAATATATATTTACTAGACGATAATGATATACAAAAATGTTACCCTCCTACTCGCTTTCATAGATGGTTACCTTTTGGATAAGTTTTTAATGACTTGTATATATACTTTCATTTAAGATGGTGGAGAAGATTGTAGCTCAGGTGGATGATTTCTATCTGAAGTTTGTGCTGATGATGTCGTTCAGAGGGATGATGAAAGCTCCACGACCAAACCAACCAGCTCAGAGAACAAAACTCCACCAAAACTTTCATTTAAATTACCATTACTATGTTAATTATAACTACCATGGGTTTGTAATGAAATAAAAATATTCCATGACAAACAGATTTCCAGTTAAGTTTTTAAACATATAGTAACTATTACAGGTTCCAAATAATGTAAATTCTAGTCTGGAAAATATTATAGACAATTATCTCATTTAATATCAAGTAACCATATACTTATATTGAATTCATTAGCAGTCAAGCCAGTGAGTCATCTATCTCACTTTGATTTTCTGGATCTTAGAAGAAAAAAATACTCAACCTCATTTGAATTAAATTATTATTGTAATTTAAACAAAATGGTTCTGTTTTGTAAATACCGTGAATATATCGAAATACTGAATATCCTTCAACTAAATAAGCTATAGCGCAGATGCTACAAATTATAATATTTATAATTTTTCTGGTTAGCGTTTTTTTAGCGAGTTAGTTTTCTACGGGATGAGGTCGCTAACCTCATGCTCAACCCTCCTCCTTTATCTGGGCTTGGGGCCGGTGGCGGAGCCCTGAGGGGTTTAAGGCTCCACGCATTTGATAGCGCGGACAGGACAACACTATGGAAGCTTCTTCGACACTACGGCGTGCCTCAGACGATAGTCAATATCATACAAAACTCCTATGATGGATTAAACTGCAAAATCGTGCATGGAGGACAATCGACAGACTCGTTCGATGTAAAGACTGGTGTCAGGCAAGGTTGCTTATTCTCACCCTTTCTCTTTCTCCTGGTGATCGACTGGTTCATGAAGACATCAACATCTGACGGGAATCATGGGATACAGTGGACAGCTAGGATGCAGCTGAACGATATAGACTTCGCAGATCATCTGGCTCTTCTATCACACACGCAACAACAAATGCAGGAGAAGACGGCCAGTGTAGCAGAAGCCTCAACAGCAGTAGATTTCAACATACACAATAAGTAAAGCAAGATTCTCCGATACAACAAAGCATGCAACAATGGAATCACAATTGACGGAGAAGATTTGGGAGATGTAAACACCTTTACATATCTAGACAGCATCATTGATGAACACGGTGGATCTCATGCAGATGTGAATGCGTGGATCGACAAAACAAGAGCAGTGTATTCACAACTGAGGAACACCTGGAACTCAAAACAACTGTCTGTCAACCAACACCAAGGTCAGGATATTCAATACAAATGTCAAGACAGTTCTACTGTATGGGGCGGAAACCTGGATAACAACGAAAGCCATCATCCAGAAAATACAAGTATTTATTAACAGTTGTCTACGCAAAATACTTCGGATCCGTCGGTCAGACACTATCAGCAACAACCTACTGTGGGAGAGAACAAACTAGATCCCAGTGGATGAAGAAATCAGGAAGAGGCGTTGGAAGTGGATAGAGCACACATTGAGGAAAGCACCGAACTGCGTCACAAGGCAAGCCCTTACATGGTGTTCTGAAGGCCAGAGGAGGAGAGGAAGACAAAAGAAATGGAGACGGACATGAGAAAAATGAACAAGAATTGGATGGAATAAGAAAGGAAGGCTGAGGACAGAGTATGTTGGAGAATGTTGGTTGGCGGCCTATGCTCCATTAGGAGTAACAGGTGTAAGTAAGTATATTATTTGTATGACTGTTCACGTCTGATATCAAGCAACAGATTTCAGCTCTTTCGCTTAGGCCTATCGAGCTTGATGCTATACCGGATAGTCTTACTTTTGGCCGCCTAAAACGATAATCATTACTTTTTCAATGACTCTACTGTTGATTTCAGTCCATTATTCATTAATCATACAGTTAAGTATTAACATAACGCTGAAACATGGCATAAACACGTAATATGAAACTTTTGTCATGGATTATGAGAAGAGGTAACGATTTTTAATTCTTGTACTTAAGATAGCTTGTAGGTGTAAGAAAACTAAGTTATGCGTTTAATAACTAATTCTCAGCTTATTGAAAAATGTATCTGCTAGAGAATAAAATAACCTATTGATGATGTGATTTAAGTAATTCATTTGACACATTCGAAATCCCCAGATATATTGTTTTTCGGGAGCTTCAAATTATATAATCAGTCTATATACCACTAATTGACGCGCAAAACTTGAACCCAAGACTTCTTTTCTGGAGCGCAAACGCTTTTACCTCTAGACCAATTAGTCAGCATCCAACAACGTCCGTCCAGTGCTTAGATAGACTCATAAATTCAATGATTAAAATTACTACTACTACAATAGACAGCTCAGAATCAATTAGATGATTTAGACTTCATTGATGACCTAGCCATCCTATCGCATACACACGAACAAATGCAGATAAAGACAGCAAGTGTAGCAGCAGTCTCTGCAACAGTAGGCCTCAACATACACAAGGGGAAAATCAAGGTCTTCAAATTCGAAACGGAGAACAGCAATCCAATCACTCTGGAAGATGTAAAATCCTTCACATACCTGAGAAGCATAGTCGATGAACAAGGAGGTTCAGATGCAGACATAAAGGCGAGGATTGACAAAGCAAGGGTCGCATTCCTACAATTGAGGAATATATGGAACTAAAAATAACTGTCTGTCAGTCAATATCGACGTCACAATCTTCAATACGAACATCAAGACATTTCTACTGTATGGAGCTGAAACTCGGAGGACTACAACAGCCATCATCAAGAAGGTACAAGTATTTATAAATAGCTGTCTTCGCAAGATATTCCACATCCATTGGCCGCATACCATCAGCAACAATCTTCTGTGGGAGAGAAAAAAATCGGCTTCCAGATGAAGAGGAGATTAGGAAAAAGACGATGGAAATGGATAGGACATACATTATGGGACTCATCAAACTGCATCACGAGACAAGCCCTAACTTGTAATGCTGAATGGAAGCGGGAAAGTGGAAGGCGAAAGAACACACTTCGTGTGGAATTGGAAGCAGATATAAAAAGAATGAATAAGAACTGGAAGGAGCTGGAAATGATTGGTTGTGACAGGTTTTGATGGAGTTTGTTGATGGTTGGCCTATGCTTCTCAACGGTGAGTAACAGGCGTAAGTAAGTAAGAAACAATCTCCCCAAACCTCCTTTCTAATCATATTTATATACTTAGAATTATATAAATTGATGTCATTAGTCTATTAGAATTCCTCAAAAGATAAATGTATCTAGTTGTCCAATTAATGGTTTTTTTGCAACGGATGAGACTTAAACCACTGATAGGCTTAACATCCTAAGGAGCATATATATAAACCATTACACGTACATGTGATGTGATATAACACAATAAATTTGTATTCTCATTCCCTGTCTATTTTGTCGAGTATCCGGGCTCTTGCCACGACATAAATAGATGTCAATTTATGGAAAAATATGCACAAAATGTAATCTTCAAGAAATATTGTTACGAATGTTAAAAAACGTAACAATATCAGTAACGTAGTTAAGAAATAATTACGCTCCCATTAAGTAACAATCATTATTGCGTCGTTTTACAAAAAAACACTGATGATTAGCTTTGTGTTATTATTGACTGTAGAGTCAAATAAACACTAAAATCTAGATATTCCCTCAATATGTTCATGTTAAATACTTTTCCCAATTATCTTGAAACTAAACTAGAATAGCAAATAAAGCAGGATAGTATGGATTAGTCGAGCAGAGATAGCAGAATAAAATGAATTCACTTAAGTTTACCTTAACTATTGTTCTGGGGGGGGGGACTGAATGTATGAAATTCGATTAGCCAAGTAGATATTAACAGGCAAACAAAGACATTTTACAAATTCATCAGAACAGTCTGTGTACAGAAAATATTGCATATACTTTTACAACTATTCAGAGAAATCTCTGCAAATTGAATAAACCAACAATGTTTGTATGATCGCATGAGAACAAACTTTCCATGTTCCTGTGAAGTGAATCATATCGAACTAAATACAATAACTTATTGAGGCTCACTGAAGATTGTGATATAAAACCAAGCTGAATAAAAGTAGACATTTAAATCTTTGAATTGTAATTCTAGTGTCTAAATGAATATTGCACAATAAATGACTTTTATTCTCTTGTTTCCATCCATATATTGTCGTGAATATTCATTGACAAAGAATATATATCTATAACAAAACAATTAACCCGTATACAACTAAAAAATGATCTATCTGAGTTAGTCAAATAATTATGAAATTTTTTAAAATTCTGAACGAAACGGCATGAACTACTCCACTGAATTTATTTAAAATTTGCACCGACCTTTTCAAAAGACATCATTTTATAGTGTTCTATAGAAGAACCAACATAGTCAAATGAATCCTAATTTCAAACTATTATTAGTGATTTACTTGCTGAGATCATTAGGCAATTGAAGCTAGACCACCGTGGAAAAAATGGAAGCAATGAATGACCGTTTTGTTCCGTCGCGAGACTCCTCAGAACTGCGCATCCACTATTACCCCCATGGGAATCGAACACAGGAACTTCAGTCTCGCATACGAACGCTTAACCTGTAGACCACTGAGGCAGTCGGCATGGAACGGTGTTAATGTCTAACTTCAATTAGTGAGTTTAGTGTTTTTTTCTAAAATTTGGGTTGACAAATTACTATTTCAATGCTTAAGATCATAAGTCAGTTGAAGCTAGACCACCATGGTAAACCTAGAAGCATTAGACGGCCGTTTCGTCCTATTGTGGGACTCCTCAGCAGTGCGCATTCATGACCTCGCCGTCTGCGAGATTCGACCTCAGAACCTCCTGATTTCGAGCGCAAGCACTTAACCACTAGACCACCGAGCCAGCATCCAACGGTGTTAATGTCTAAGTTCAACTAATCCACAAGGTTGAGCAACACATCCACCGTTGTCTTCAGTGAGTTACTATCTCACAACAAACCTGGTTGAACTCCACTGGTCACTACTTCTCACTAGAACTCCAAAATATCTATCTTGAAACCAGTCACTATTGAGAATATGTTGATTTATAACAGAAGAGCTTTTGTGGATATTGTATTAATTTCAATAGTTGAGATCATGAGTCAATTAAAGCTAAACCACCATGGCAATTCTAGAAGCACTGGATGGCCGTTTCATCCTATTATGTGACTCCTGAGCGACCTCGCCCCCTGAGATTTCGTGGATGCGCACTGCTGGGAAGTCCCACAATAGGACAAAACGGCCGTCCAGTGCTTCCAGATTTTCCATGGCGGTTTAGCTACAACTGACTCATGATCTTAACCATTGAAATTACTATAATATCCATAAAACTCATCTGATATTACTATTTGTTTAACTGAACTGTAATTCATTCAAACATTTTATTACCTTAATAAAAACCTGTACAAATAATTAAGAAAACACCTAACTTATACTTTCCAAAGAATTATAATCATATATAGTACTACTGAGATTGAAATTATTATATCATAACTGATTTCAAATATCTTTAATTATCCAATATTATAAAGCTTACATCCATAACATATAGGGAAATTGAATCTTCATTGTAAACAATAAAAACTAAGCTTGATTTAATCTTATCCATCACATAAATCTATTACTGATGTATTAATAGTTATTTCATGAAATGGTAACATTTGTCATTCATATTATATTTTTTCTTCAATGTAGTTAACTATACTTAAAAAGATACATCCTTTTGTGGTTTTGTCTTTCATTGAAACTTAACTGACAGACGAATTGCATGGATGAATTGTTTTTCATTCTTTTTTTTCTTTTTTTGTTTTAGAATTCTTTAGTTACTATGATTTATAACCCTCTATCGATTAAAAATTATGAGAATAAAAAAGAAACTATACTTAACAGAATGGAAGTAAAACAAAGAGATATAGATTTAGGTAAGAAATTTCAACCATGATTCGTTTTTAAAACTTAAATAATGAGATGTTGTTAAAACATTTATGAAGTTTATTTGACTATATCTGTTGTTGATGTTTAAAGACTACAATTGATCTGTTACATTTAACATTTATGGATCTTATGTAGAACTGTTTCAATATTGTTATTTAGTCAAAATCATTTTACTGATTGAAATCATGAGTCAATTGAAGCTAGACCACCATGAAAAACTTGGAAGCACTAGTTGAGGCGCCTGGCGCGAGACTGATAGGTCCTGGGTTCGAATCTCGCGGGGTACGAGATCGTGGATGCGCATTGCTGAGGAGTCCCACAATAGGACGAAACGGCCGTCCCGTGCTTCCAGGTTTTCCATGGTGATCCAGCTTCAGTGGACTCATGATTTCAACCAGTGAAAGAAATATATCCTTAGAATAGGAGTTTTGTAGAGCTCCTAGTAATTTATGAACAATTCATGAGTCGATTAAAGCTAAACCACCATGGACATTTCGTCCTAGTATGACATAACTCAGCAGTGCGCAACCAGGATCTCACAAGCGAGATCTTCAATCTAAGAATAATGTTCATATGCTCACTAGTGACTAGTTTCAAGATGGATTTTCTGTAGTTCAAGTGAGAAAGCGATATCCAATTCGTGTCGGGTAGAAACAGGTCTCTACCGCAGACAATGAATGAATGGATGGATTGAAGTTAGACAATAACACCTTCAGATTCCTGCTCAGTGGTCTAGAGGTTAAGCGTTCGCCGGTGAAACTGAAGGCCATAGGTCTGAGTCCTACATGTAGGATCGCATGTGCGTGCTGCTGAGGAGTCCCATACCAGAACGAAACGGCCATCCAGTGCTTTCAGGTTTTCCATGATGACCTAGCTATAATTGACTAATGAATTCAACTATTAAACTATATTCTATTTTATTATACATTAGGAAATTCCCTTGTTTATCCCATTTGCTAATGATCACAAATCTTCAACTGCATTGATTGTTAAACAAATTGATGTTCATCATTAAATATAATTATTTTTACTTATTACTAAATTACCAGATAATGAATGGAAATTAGTTTCAATAAAATAAAATAGGAAATGGATAAAGAAATACATCGTTTGAGATTAGAATTATAGGCATTTAAATTTTAAGTTTAATTTAGAATTTTTATTGCTTCCAAATTAAAAGTAAACAAATCGTTGATTGATGAAGAAGCCAAAATGAATTTTACAAAACTGATATGTAAATACTTTTAGGATGAAGTTCTAATTAAAAGAAGTAAATAAATCATATTAACTAGGAAAGATGGATGGTGGCTAGCAGTAGAACCCAGGATGTGTGTTTCGCCCTTCTTGAGACTCGTCAGCTGAATGTGCCTGCATTGCACCTGGGATTTGAACACTGTACAAAAAAACATACTAAATAGCTTTCATAGAGATCTGTGAAAATTGTTTTAATGGTTAGAAAAGGTGTTGTGTTTAGTTACTGTTGCTATAACTATTTTTCTACAGCTTTTATAATAAAATACATAGTTCATGCGTTTGAAAGCCAACCAATTTAACTATATGATTTAGTCTGATTATTATCAAACAGGTATTTCGGACTCTAAAATTGAGATTCTATTGTGAGCGAATGCTAAAGTGAACGGGTTTTTCTTGATTATAACATTATGTTTCCAGTTTGGGTGAAATTACTTATACCAGTACATATATATATATATACGCTTAAGTGTAAAAAGAAAAAGTGTGTTAAAAATCGTGACCTTCTCAAGAATAAGAGATCAACAGATATTGTAATGTTTGCCAGAGATTTGAATGCTCAGGTTAAGAGTCTAGACAAGAAAGACTGGTTCTGGGTTCAATACTTGAAAGAGTCGTAGGTTCGCACTCCACATGAATATCATACGTGGTCGAAACTATGAAATAAATAAATAGTGACCAAATATCATGTGGCAACCTAAGTTATTTATCTGAGTTATATTAACATGGTTAGTTTGTTTTCTGAACCATTAAGTAATCTACTGATTATGTAGTGGTTATTCAATTAGACAATAGGTTTGATAAGTATTCGCTCAAAAAAATGAGTCACTGCTCCTATATTGTTTGCTTTGGATTATCCATTTATTGATTTACTACTCCTCTGCATTACAATATTGTAGTTCAGTTCACATTGCTATTGGTTGGGTGTTGATGTCACCCTACGTTTTGTAACAAATTCGTGGATTGGTTAAAGTTAGACATTAATACCGTTGGATGCCGGCTCAGTGGACTAATGATTAAGCGCTCGCGCTAGAAGTATAGGCCCTGTGTTCGAATCTCGCGGAGGGCGGGATCAGGGATGAACACTGCTGAGGAGTCCCATACCAGGACGAAACGGCTGTCCAGTGCTTCTAGGTTTTTCACGGTGGTCTGGATTCAATTGACTCATAGCTTCAACTATTGAAATAGGTAAAGGTCAAAATAAATCAAAATAACACAGTTGCTACGAGGTTTGTATCTCTTGAATTTGATTCTTAGTGAAATCTATGTAATATCATTTCTGAACATTCTCAAATTATGGCAAATGGATAAACATCTCTCTTTCTCTATTATAGAATGGAATCAGTTGATGAATAGAATTGTTTTTAAATGGAGAAATGAACATAAACTTATAGTTTAAATTATAAAAATATGTTTTCATAAGTTAGTATTCCTTTATAAATTAGTGCCGAATATATAAATTTGTTTGAAATCATAACTTGTTAATTCAACTGTAAGTTGACGTTGCCTTAAGTAATAAATGATCATTAAAATGATGGTGAGACTATAAGTTATGGATGACGTTTAAGTGACGCTAGATTGACTATGAGAGTGTTCACCTAATAACCAGGTTATAAACGTATGTTATGAATTAGAATTATGATTTACAGTTAATGGTTAGGGTTAAGAACTAAACCCGCTAAAAATATCAAAATATAATTTAGGCAAATGGATCAGATGAATTTCGTGACAAAGTCCAAGACCTTATATTTTATTGCTTCGTACATAAATTTTAGTCTCGCCCCTTTGGATTAACAACGCTTCAAAATGACAGTTGAGTAACATCATCTGACAATTGTTAAGTATAAAATGTTCGAAGATTTTTAATCTGACGTGAATATGTACACTTATTTTTCATATGAACTTCAATTAGTCGATTGTAACAACTTTATATAATGGTTCATATCTGGTTCATATCTGGTTATTTATTATATAACATTGAAATAAAATTACAGTATGCTGAAACGATTTAAAAACTATGTTTTTGGAACCTTGACATAAATGACAGAGAAAAAACTGTCAGGAATGTTTAGTCAAACAAACGAATTGAGTTGATCTCACAAAATGTCATCATATATGTTTCTTTGTAACTGAGAATAGTGAGGCACTGGCACATGAATCAAAATAAGACCAAATTTTAAATTACAACATATTTTAGTAAAGAAAAAATAGTTTTACTACATAGCACTGGTCAGTTACTTACAGCTGGATTTCTATTTCTTACTGGCAATTAGTAGATAGCATTCTCACGAGTCGATCTAAGCTAGAACACCATTGCAAACCTGGGAGCATTGGATGGACATTTCGTCCTAGTATGGGACTCGAACACAGGACCTTCGATCCCGCACACAAACACTTGACCTCTAGGCTACTGAGCCGTCATCCAACGGTGTTAGTGTCTAAATTCAACCAATCCACGAAACTGCTCGACTGTCCATTATTGTCTTTCTTGGATAACTGCCTCACACTCGGTTTTAATTTTGTTGCCAAAGAAACTATTCAACAAATGTTATCTGATATAGCATAACACATCATTTCTAATTCTTTATATTCTTCATCTTACATCAGTTATATGACAAAAAAATGGTACTCTATTTCACTTATTCAATCAATTTAAGTTTCATGACGATGTACAGGTAAGTGAACAACAGGAAACTCCATGATTTCTAATTGACATATCAACAATATACAAATATTTTCTGATGGAATAATTAAGAAATGTTAAGATATACATCATGGTTAATACATTTGAATAACTAAACTAATTTACAGGAAATCATAGCATTGTTATAGTAAGTTATAACTTATGATATCCAACAAAGGATTAATAACATATAATATTTAACTGAGTCTGTTTTCCACAGATTACATCTACTTAAATGTACTGAACATATATAATAATAAAGATGTCAGTCATGACTGATACAACTTTTGATTATCCCATACTGGTAATAAATAGAGTTACCTATGATTTACATACAATTGTTTTAATGACTTTTATTATCGGTCAGTTAGATCAATGTTTTCCCATAATGCTTATTATATGATTTTAACATCAGACCTAGTAATATATATGAAAATTATTCAATAATCTATGAAACTATTATCATCTGTCTGAAAAAAATAGATGAACTATCCAGGTTTACCTGTTATTTATTAACGGTCATCATTATAGTATGAGAGAGTTCAACCGTAATAACGACCAAAATATCTACCTATCGTTATCTGATGGTTTCTGTCCAAATACTTAATATATATACCACTGAGTCAATATCCAACGGTGTTAGTTTCTGACTTCAATTCAACAATCTCCACAGCCCTATACTGATAGTTAACATTTGCTCACGTATGACTGGTTTCGAAAGATAATTCTCAGAATTCTAATGAGAAGCCGTGATTAGTAAAGTCTAATCCGTATCGAGTGTAAGGCAGTTACGCATCAAACACAATAAAAGAAATAAAAGGTATATTCGAATGGTTAAATATTTATAGATTGAATTATATGATTTTAAACTACACGTTAAACAATAACTAGGAATTTTACAACTTTTCAACTTCAGTCAATGTGAGTCTAATTTACATCTACATCTTCAAATACGGTGATGTCTAGTACAATCAAATGTCCAAATCTCAACTACTCAGTGTTGTTGAAATATTCCATAATTCAAGTCCCAGTGTGAACATCAACTTTGAGATGCAAGTACACCGAGCTGACGAGTCCCAAATAGGACGAAACGCGGGTCCTTGATTCCTCTGCTAGCCACTATCTATCTTTGGTTATAAAAGCTTGTGAATTAAGGCAATATCGAGGCATACGCACAGTATGCACATATTCCAATAACAGACTGATCAATCGCAGTCTTAAACCTCAATGGGGAAATATAAGCAAAACAATATCAAGTGAATTAAACTTCACCCCATTGAACAATCAAGTGGCTATCAGGACTCAGTAGCTAAGTAGATAACGCGGTGACGTTTGAAGCGAATGTTACTGAGTTCGAAACCCAGAGTGAACATCAACTCTGAGATACAGGTACATCCAGTTGACGAGTCCCAAATAGAACGAGACGCGCATCCTGGATCCCAATGCTAGCGACTATCCATCATTGCTCACAAAAAAATTCCATAATCTGTTTAAAACTGAAATTGATGGAGGTGTTTCTGAAAATACAAAGCCTAATTTATAACATTCGATCGAATTTGACACTAGTGATTAGGGTCATTGATTCTTCTGTACATACTTATAATTATACAATTTAATTAATAATAATCAGCAAAATTATATTTTGTTCTAGTTTGTTTAAAATCTTAAAATAATATCTGTTTAAGCTGGTGTTACTTTCTCAAATGAACGTCTCTCACCACAACTTTTAAAAACTAAAACTTGATTACTCAAACATTTCAACAATCATAAAATATTCAAGCAAAACTTATATATATATTCCTTGAAAAAGCTTAGACCAGATTGCCAAGCGAAACGTTGGATTTACTTTAAATTCCTTCGCTGTGATTTTACAAATACAACATTCTCCGTCTTTCAAACTTATATAGTTTGTTTTTTAGTTTCATTGTTCAAGTTTCGGTCACATGAAAGTGATCATTGGAAATGGTCGTTTTTATTGACTAAATTCGTTAATATAATGGAAAATATCATTTGTCATGAATACTTTACATTTATCATTTTGTTGAGAAAATAACAAGGAACAAATCGATCTTTTTTTCTTCTAAAGATGAATATGTGTAATCCTATAAAAGTTGTGTATATTTGTTTACATACGTAATTTCTTTATACCACACATTTCTATCATAGAAACAAGAATATGATAGAATACAATACAATCATGCCAGTATAGTTATAAATATAAACGTGATAAAAAGAAAGACAAATCATATTTGAAGTAAAATGCTTTTTCATTGTATATATTACTGAATCTTCATTTCCGGTTCATGTCGTAATATTGATTATTCCTTAAATAAAAAAGACAATTAGAATGTATATTTTTGAAGTAATCGAGAACATTTTAAACAAAGATGGATAGTGAATAGCAGTGTAATCCAATGAACTTCACTGCTAGCCACTATCCATCTCTGTTTATAAATCTTGTGACTTAAGGCTATATCGAGGCAATCTGCACAATATGCACATATGTCAACATGTGACTGATCAATTGAAGGCCTAAATAATAATGAGAAGATACAAGAAAAACAACACCAATTGAATATAATCGAGAACATTGTTATCAATTTCAATGTAGAATTATTTCAATAACTATTTATATCAACATTACTATTTGCAATACTCTAACATAAGTGTACTTACCAAACAGAAAATAATGGTTATTCATCGAATAATTTCTTTGACTACTGTAACTCTTGGTTATGGTTGGTGGAATTTTTGACTATCATTTGTACATCATGGATACGCTTAATTGATCAATATAAAAATTTTAGTAGTATAGGGGTTGTGGAGATTATTAAGTTTTTGAGTGAGATCATGAACTGATTGATGTTAGACCACTTTTGGAAACCTGGAAGCACTGAATGGCCGTTTCGTCTTATTGTGGAACTCCTCAGAAGTGCGCATCCACGATCTCGCTCGCGTGATTCGAACCTATGGCCTTCGGTGTTTTACACCATTTAATGAATATTTTGAAATACAAGTTAAGTGAAACTATTTAGATATAAAAATATTTCAAAATAAATGTCTTAACAACGATGATATTCGATTTTAGAATACTGAATTTCGACACTTCCAAAGTGATATCATCCTTACTGAGTATTTGATCTTAACATTAGTTTTAATACCATATTTGAAATATCAGCATCTGTAGGTTGGAATACTCTATGACAGCATTTCATCAGATGCGTACTGATTATTGATATTCCGTTCTTTAAGGTACAAAAGTTAATTTCTTAGGTTTCATTCTGGCTTCGAACAATATGAATAACTGGTTCATGTATACATCAGTATGTCAGTTGACCGACATCAAGTAGATTAGTTCATTCAGAGTCCATTGATTGAAAGTTTACATTTTAGAAGTAGTCATTGATAATCTGCATTCAGTCAACATATCGATGTAAATGAGATTTATCAATACAAATGGGAAATATCAATTAGTCAGAAACCAAATGAACAAGAAAACCTACGGGACCGAGCAGGCAAACACAAATAACAAAACTCATGATAATGATCAATTACAAGTAATTTCTTCAGAATAAACTATTTCATTACTCATAAATAAACCATAAGTTTACTTCTATGTTCACTACTATATTTTCCTATATGCGTTGTTAAGGAGAAATTTTCACTAAGAGAGTCCTATAGTTTCATTCATTCAAAAGGAGATCTATAAAAGAGAAAATAAATCTATTTGATATAAACAGTTTTAATTGGATATTGATTTTAAGACAGGTACACTTCAAACGATTTAATCAATTTGAAGTTTATTTCCTTTATATAAGTAACATTACAATGTTGAGTAAGTTTGTAGGCGTTTCTAGTTTCTAGTTATTAACTCATAGATTAGTGATAATAAGTATAGCAAATTTCATACATATAGTTCCATTTATCCTTTTGAAAAGAGCCAGAATAAAGATTCTAGTAGAATAGCAGGAATTCGTTTTATTTCATTGGTTCTCGTCAGATGCCTACAACCTATGATATTTAAAAACATAATTACGGAATGGGTTTTAATTACTTATATGGGTTGTAAGCAGGTGACGAGGACCAACTAAATAAAATGAATTCATCCTATTCTACTAGAATCTATATTCTTGCTCTTTTCAAAAAAACAAAAAATAAAAAAGTTTCAAGAAGAAACTGTTCATCAGTTTATGTACCCGTGGTAGCAGGGATTATTGCTAATAAGCATTATAGATTATTTGATCACATTTCTATGAAAGATCACAAGAAAAGTGAGAAAAACGAAATCAATTGTCATGTGAAATATTTGCATAGGATTTTAAATTTAAGCTGTGCATAGGACCACTTTCAAGTGTAAGTTGTCAGAAAAATATTATTGTCACTTGACCATGACCTCTTCAATATTGATATTTTCATGTCCCCAAGGTATTTATGATCGGAGTAGTAAGTAATCACCTAATCTTAGTTATCATTCTCCTTCTGTTTGTAAACTTAATTCAGTTTGTGAAGTCGTTTGATAGGTGCTTTCTATTATCAGAGTCTGAGTCACAGATCAGTCATATGTAATGTATAAAACCGGTACAGGATCACTGCTTATGACTGTCGAGAATATATATATATATATATATATTTAATTTTATGAATCCTTTTTCTGGAAGCTTCATGGAGAAACGATATATTTGTATTACCAAACTTCATTTCAAATTTATGTACCAAGATGTTAAACAAGACACCACATAACGTTTTTAAATTCTCATTCATCTTAATATAATTAGGTTACACAGAGATTGTCATGGAATCACTTTGCTAAAAGCTATTATACCTATTATTCTAGAGCTTGAGAAAGTGTCTTCTACTAGATGCACATCAATATTGAATGATCGACTATATTTTGATTTTATTAACTTGAGATACTACTAATTATACGACAACTATTCACAAAGCCGTTATACATAGTTAAGTACAAGTTCGTCACGAAGAAAAATACATTTCAGTACAATCTTCATTGGTTATTATTATCTTTCGACGTAATTTATTTCAATACACTATCTAACAAATCTTATTTACAATTAATGACTGATAAACGTTATGGATCCAGCCGGTGAGTCCAAAATAATAAAAGAATACATTCATCCTGAACTCCATTGCGTATCATAATCCATTCATGTTAAATCAAATCAGTTTTAGAATTCCATCAAGTATTCGGAATATCAGAATATTAGTTAATAGAAAAAAGTAATTCTCGTTTAAATGTTTACTGTGTCTTATCGCAGATTAGGAGGTGATCTAGTTTTGATGTACTGAATACTAAAAAATGGTTTTGGACGTAATATGTTCTCTCTCTTTCTTCTCACTATATCGGGACACCTCAGAGAACATAGTACGTGAGTAGAAAAGCCAAGAACGAACAAAATACTCGTGGCATACATGTTTTCACACTGAATAATCATTTCTTGGAACCTGTTACCCGAAACAGTTGTGTCCAAATCTTTAATTAAATCATTCAAGAGAAGACTGGACACCCACTAGAAAAGAAATAGCATAGGCTGTAGGCCTTCTGCCTCTATTACACAAATCTGAATATAACTTATATAATGTATATGTTTCACTGATCCTAAGCACCTCTAGGTTGTATCTCCTCATTTCTGCAGCAATTCGGATGACTCTCCCGGTCTCCCACATTGGACGAGTATTCCATGTACCTAAATAAATGGTTGCTGTGGTTGTCAGAAGGGGCATCGGCCTCGTGACTTCCGAAGAAACTCGGCTTTCACCATGAGGCATCATAACTCTTCTCAGGACAGAGTTTAAATGATTTGAACAATTTCTTCTGGTTGGCGTTTTTTAGCGAGTTAGTTTTCTAAGGGAAGGGGTCGCTAATCCTATGCCCAACCCTCCTGCTTTATCTGGGCTTGGGACCAGTAGTAGCTCCCGGAGGGACTCCAGGCGAAGTTTATAATGTATATAATCAATGTTAATTTCCATCTTTAAAATAGATATTGGTTATTTTGCTCATATGGTTCATTTTAATAAAACCAATTCAACAAATTTACATCATCTAACCCATAATAATTAAGCACTACATAATTAGTATTTACAGTTAATGACATTTCTTTTTATTAAGTTAAATAATAATTGAATTAATATATTCTAATAATTTACTTAATATTCTTAAAACTTATAATTAAATTCGCTTGAAGACATACTGTAGCCTACAAAGTTTCACTATATATGTATTAGCATTAATAATAACAATTATCTATATTCCTTATCCCTAGTCTATGCACTTGTGAACTTTGTGAAAATTAAATTAAACTGATAATATGCATAATAATCAGTCAAATATATATATATTCCATTTTGAGATATTATTTTGGAACCAAAAAACAAAAAAAAACGATTTTACTCATCTATGGCTTATTTGTCAAGCGGACATACAATAGTCTCACATCAGCTATTTGACAAATGGATACTAAACAAAACAAAATGATTATAAAGCCTGATGTGAGGCTCCGAAGCAATACACACCAACAATTTCATTAGGTTTTAAACTCAAGAATCTCATCTATGATATGCTTAGGTTCCCAAATACCTTGGTATAACCGAGAGTGGAGAGAGTCAGCTCTCCCTCTCGAAATACTTTCACATGGCCACGTGCATACAACCACTGCTGGAGAAGTCCTATTCACTACCTTCTCACTGTAGAGGTGTTGTTTACGAACATGAAAGGACGGAAAGTGAATGTCCGGTGATTTAACCGGGTTGGTGGACACGGACAGTTCACCTAGGAGAGTTAGAAAACCCTGATTCCAAACCAATAGTGCATGTGAGCTCCAGGATACTGATGGGACAAATGGCGTATGAATCAATTATTGGTCACCGGCTACCATGAGACTGCATCTTCTGACTTTGATTCACTGCCTTGTGGATCAGACCTCTAGGTCGAAGGCTCCGGGTGTGCCCTCCTTAAGAAAACCACCCACTTCGTTTTGGGCACCCAGGCAATATCCCAGCTCTCACACATATCAAATGAGATTCATGTGACGCATATCTATTGGGTGTCTCCTTGCACCATTGTTTATGTAGATGGTGGTTAGAGGTAGTCAACAGAAAACCCTAGACCCAGGTTTCGATCTGCACTAATAAGGACTAGACAAGCATGACATTGATCACCACCAAGTGATCAATCAATTGTGATTACATCGCAGTCCTACAGGAGGTTAGTCACGACTCGGATAGCTCAGTGGTAACGTCTCTGACTGTGAGGCTGAGTGACACGTGATCAAATCCGCCAGGAAGCACCATTTCCCTCAAAATTACAGGTACACCTTGCTGACGAGTGCCAAGTAGCACGAAACCCGGGTCCAGGGTTTCCTGTTGACTACCTTCAACCACCATCTAAATCTCAATACATAGTGCTCGCAGTGTCGAGTCACCTAGACTGGTGGCCACATTGCAACATGATCGATAGCATTCGACCTGCACTAATAAAGACTAGACAAACATGACATTGGTCACCACCCAGTGATCAATCAATTGCCATTGTCTATGTGTTTGAATAAATAAATAAGTGATATGCTTAGAGTATAAAATCGAATTGTGATGATTTAAATTGTTCGAATCCTTTCAATATTTGTGAAATGTCATTTGATACAACTAATCACAATAAAGATATTTGTTTCATTATTCAACATGGTTGAAATTTAATGATCGAACACCTTTCAAATGAACATGATAAATATATTTCAAAAGTTGCCAACTAGAATATCAGTGTTTATTATTAAGATATAATGTGTGAATTTTTCTGTTTAAACATATTTGATCACTAGTTCTATGGTACATTTTAAAACATTTTTTCAACATTAAGAGCTTGAAAATAAAACTAACAATTCACAAACTATCAAAAATCCTAAATCTATTCAAAATTAAATTAAACGTTCTGCTATGTTTGAAGCAATTACGAGTTCACCTTGTCTGTGAACGGATCAAAGACTTTGTAACCAAAGACCAATAAGTTAACTATTCTGATGCGTCCAAGCCCCGCTAACTAGAGAAAGAAGTCCAAGTTCGTAAAGGGAAATATATTCCGCAAGCAACCAGAAGCACGAGTAACCACGACGACCCTAGTCAAAAATACACTCATTTATATATTAGTTTGTACACCCATTTTTTATTAATAATCAGAATAAACCATATATATAAAAAATACTTCATAAAAGAATATGGTATATTATACAGAATAAAATGTCATAGAGGAAACAGAAACAAATACTATGTTGGGTCGCTAACCCTATGCCCAACCGTTCTCTTTTATCCGGACTTGGGACCGGCAGTAGCTTCAGAGGGGCTCCAGGCGGAGAAATGGAGATATCCTTGGGAAAAATGAACAAAAATTGGATAGAACTAGAAAGGAAGGCTCAAGACAGAGTGGGTTGGAGAATGCTGGTCAACGGCCTATGCTCCATTGGGAGTAACAGACGTAAGTAAGTAAGGTTTGGAAAAGCATAATTATTTATTTTTCACCAAAAAACATTAGAAAATATTGTTCAAGTCATTTACATGAAATATCAGAAGGGGTTTTGTGGACATTACGGTAATTCTAATAGTTGAGATCATGAGTCAATTAAAGTTAAACCACCATAAAAAGCCTGGAAGCACTGGACGTCCCACAGTAGAAGGAAACAGCCGTCAGTCTTTCCAGGTTTTTCATGGTGGTTTAGCTTCAGTTGACTCATGGTCTCAACTATTAAAATTTACAAAAAGATGATATAACAAGATTGAACAAAAATAAATTCCAGTAATAGCAAAAACGAAAAAAAACAAATCATGATCTGTCATTCCAACAATTAAGATAGTGGTTGGAGGTAGTCAACAGGAAGACCTGGACAATAGGTCTTGTGCTATTTGAAACTCCTCAACAAGATGGTCGAAAGCAATCGATCTACATTAAGCAGGACCTGACATATATGACATTGATCACCACCTAATGATGAATCAATTGTGATTACAACAATTAAAATTTTCGAACTTTCTACGAATGTTTTCTTGTTCTTTTGATACCAACTTATGCATTTTTCGCAAATCTGATTTTCTTGGCTTAATGGGACGTGATAACTTAAATAAGTAATTACATTTAAAAGCCTTTCATTAAAAGCATAATTACTTTGTATTCACTTATATCTGAATAGTTTTGCTTCTGTAAAAAAAACGGAATAAAAATGTCTGAAATATAAAGTGACTTTACTTCTGAAGCATTTTTTGTTCCTTTTATATATTCGACGAAAATTAACATCTATGGGAACGGTGACAATTGCATAAAAATGTTTGTTTTTTCTTTTTTTTACAGTCTTTCTAACTTTCTAGAATTTTAAAACTACATTTATATCAATAAGATCTAAGATCTTCGGTAATAAGGTAATTTCAATGGTTGAAACCATGAATCAATTGAAGCTAGAACACCATGGAAAACCTGGAAGCACTGGACGGCCGTTTCGAATTTCGCGAGGGCGTGATCGTGGATGCGCACTGCTGAGGAGTCCAACAATAGGACAAAACGGATGTCCAGTGCTTCCAGGTTTTTTATGGTGGTCTAGCTTCAAATGACTCATGATTTCAACTATTGAAATTACTAAAATCTCCACAAAGCCCCATCTGATAATTAAGTAACTGTTCAATTTCTTATTAACCATACAGATATGCGTCGATTTATATCTATAATGCGTTTCTTATTATTGACTTATAATGATGTTTTCTATTTCTTTTCGTCAAAGAAATATTATTTTACACCAATAAATCCACAAGAACTCATAAGCACCTATTGTGTATAATAAGACATTTACAACTGAATAGTCTCGTTGAAAAAAAATGTAAATGATAAGCAAAGATCGATGGCAGTTAACAATGGAATCAAGAACGTGAGTTTTGTCCCACTTAGAACACGTCGAATCCATGTGGTTGAATCTCGGAGTTGATATTCACTACCAGATGCCAATAAGAAACTAATCAATAACATTCGTAAACTTCAATGGGACGATTCAAACAAGCAATATAAAAAATGGATTGATTGTAAATAATGTCTGTGTTGTAACGTGTGGACTGCAGGTTAGATGCGCAGCGTTTTATTCGACCGATCTCAATGACAAATAAAACACGTAATGAATGACCTAGAGCTCTGATTGCCCCTTGCTTCCCTGTCCAGCCCAGCCAGTTGAGTCCAGAACGCAAGTCTTAGCCTCCGAGATATGAATCATTATATTTCAAACACACTCTGTTTATATACTAATCAAGTAGACCACATCGTACCATAAAATAGAAAATAACATTGTACAATATTGACCAGTAGGAAAATGACACGTGAAATAAACATTGACGAATGAGGAAATGACACCATCTCAGGTCCAAGGATAGCGTTAGACTTAACAGAATAATTTTTGGGATATTGTTTAATCAACGGTATTTTAGACATTGTTTTTTTTAAATTTTATGTGGTAATATTTTAACATAATTAATTTGCTATATTTAGTCCAGATTCAAAAGTTGCTTGTTCTTGCAATTTGCTTCTAGTAAGATTTTTCTACTCAATTCTTTCTATTATTACCACTTATCAAATGGTGCCTACTTATATGAAAAACAGACATATAATATGGTTATTTAATAGTTGAATTGAGTCAATTAAAACTAGACCACGATGGAAAACCTATAAGTACTGGATGGCCGTGTCGTCATAGAATGGAGCTCTTCAGCAGTGGGCATCCATGATCCTGCTCGCAGGACCACAATGGTGAACGGTTGTGCAATTTGTGCAGTGGTTTAAGTTAAACATTCACACCGGTTGGATGCTGGAAGGCTTAGTGGTGTAGTGGTTAAGCGTTCGTGGATGAGACTGATAGGTCCTGGGTTCGAATTCCTCAGGGTGTATTGGTGGATGCGCACTGCTGAAGAGTCTTACAGTTGGACGAGAGGGTCGTCCAGTGCTTATAAGTTTTCCATAGTGGTCTAGCTTTGATTAACCCAGGAATTCAACTATTAAACTACTACAAAAAAACTTAATCATCATTTCATCGATCTTATGAAAACAGTTTACTATAAATTAAATCACACTGAAATCAAAATAACAGTTATTCGTATTAAACACTTGATTACCTGAATATTTTGTACTTTATATAAAAACATACTTGAACTTTTGTAGAAGATAATAAATACAAGAACTAATAAATAAATAGATGAATCCATAAATAGCTATAAACTTTCAGTTTAGGACATTCAAAGTATCATCAATTTACACAATCAACTATTTTATGGAATAATACACATTTAGTGGGATGTATGAATTTCAAATGAATACTATTCCTATCTATTTGTATCTCTTGACCTCTCGTTATAGTTTTATATACATAGTTAGAACTAGGGAGTTTACGGAATATTGTTTGATTAGCACATGTTTTTATTAACCGATTACTAATATTGTGTATTTGATTAAGATTAGTCTGTAAGTCTGTGTCCATTCTTAGATGATGCCTAAAAGTCAGTATCAAAGCGTTAGTTCAGAAAAACATATATGCCAGAAGACACTGATCGAAATAATGCACTGAATATTAATAACGGTTGGTTGTACAAACAAAACAAAAAAGTAAACAATAACAGGTTTAAGGTCAACAAGAACCAATCAACATCGTGGTTTACAGGACAAACTGTGAACCAAATGTAGAGAAGTTCGAGCGCTTCACTTCTATCTGAAGTTTGTGCTGATGATGTCGTTCAAGAGAAAGACGAAAGCTCCACAACAAAACCATCAAGCTCAGAGAACAAAACTCTATCAAAATCATCCACCTGAGCTACAAATCTTCTCCACATTAATAATTGTCTGCTAGTTGACCATTTTAATAACTATTTAGCCTCATAATCTTAAACGATGATTCATTGTAATTTCAAGAAACTGATTTGAGTTTGAACATTCACAATAGAATGCATTTGTCCCATACATGAATCAAAAGCGGGTGTTTGATTTCAGGAATAGCAGTAAGATCTAACAACTTGTAGCTAAATTCATAGACTGAGTTCAGTTGACTGATATACTTAAGGTAAGATAAGTACCATTAATGATAATGGATCAGCATTGCATAATTAACTAAAACGTAAGTTTTTTGATGTCAAATTATTGTCTGAACCTTAAACTCACTCCAAAAGACTTAAAGTTCTTGAGTTCGATTTCTAGTTGGGTTATGAATGGTCATTTTTAAACGTTTATTCAAATTAATTATGAATTTAATTGATTTATTTTGATCGTTCTTTTCATTTGTATCAAACTTTTCGAAATTACAATTAGCATGTAAATTGTCGTTAAATAATTGAAATAAATGAAATCCATTATAAGCAAAGATGGGTAGTTGCTAGCAGTGGAATACAGGACGCACGTTTCGTCCTGTTTGGGACTCGTCAGCTGGATGTACCTGCATCTCAGAGTTGATGTTCACTCTGGGACTAAAGCTTAAAAAGCTTATAATACTTGTAAATTAAGGCAATATCGAGGCATACGCACAGTATGCACATATGCCAATAAGAGACTGATCAATTTCAGTCCTAAAACATCAATAGGAAGATTCAAGTAAAACAATACCAAGCGAAATGAAATTCATTGTTTATTAGAAAGCGATCAATCATGATTTGATATGAACGGGGTTTGATATTGATAACGTCAATATAATATTGTCTACTTTGAGTTAACATTGTTTCCCATTAAACGCAGTATGTTATTATCCATTTATCTACATATATAGCCTATTGAACCAATGGTTATCATAAAATCTCAGGTTTTACTTGCCAACAACACTGAAATGTATGGTTAACACTACTTAAGTATATGTGAGATATACTATGCTTACATTATCACCTTCTTGTCAATATATATGAAGAAAAATGAAATATGAAGTCACAATTGATTGATCACTGAGTGACGATCAATGTCATGCGTGTTTAGTCGTTATTAGTACAGATCGAATACTATCGATCATGTTGCAATGTGGCCACCAGTCTAGGTGACTCGACACTGCGGGCACTACATATTGAGTTTAGATGGTGGTTGGAGGTAGTCGACAGGAAACCCTGTACTCGGGTTTCGTGCTACTTGGCACTCGTCAGCAAGGTGAACCTGTAATCTTGAGGTAACTCGTGCTTCCTGGCGGATTCGATCTCGTGTCACTCAGCTTCACTGTCAGAGACGTTACCACTGAGCTATCCGAGCCGCACATGACATTGGTTGCCACCCAGTGATCAATCAGTTGTGATTACATCTCAGTCCTCCAGGTGGTCGATCACGACTCGGATAGCTCGGTGGTAACGTCTCTGACTGTGCAGCTGGGTGACACGAGATCGAAGCTGCCAGGGAGCACCAGTTCCCTCAAGATTACAGGTACACCTTGCTGTTGAGTGCAAAATATGAAGTTCTACATTATGCAATGATATACTTGAAGCCATCCAATATAAAGTCAAATAAATAACTACATTGAATGTAAATAGATTTTTATATTCATAGTTAGCATTATACATAATTCATATTATCACTTTTACATTGTGTACACAAAAATCTTTTGTTCTTCATTAATTATAAGATCAATCTATTTCATGTATAGAAATAAAATTAATTTCATACTTGACATTTCTTCTTCTACATTTATAAATTATAATGTATAGACAATGTACAATAAATCATAACTGATTAAATCATCAATTAAATCATTTTTCATTATTTCCATGGAAATTAGATATAAAATAATTTCCTCCGGTAACCACCTACTACCACCCCCCCCTCTCTCTTTCTCTCTTGATTGCATTAATTTACACTATTCTCTTTTCAAAAATTCTATTTTCTAATCAATTTCCAACTCTCAATAATCTTCCCCCCCCCTCTATAACTTATTGATCTTTCACTGTATTCATTAAATATTTACTCTTTAAATAGTTAATATAATTTTGACCTAAATTTCTCATTTGCATATTGATTACATTTTTAGCTTCAGAAAGGATTTTTAAATTCGTTCGTAAATTTTCCAATTGAATATCATCACAGAAATTGTCTTCATCTTTGTCACCATTATTATCATTATTATGATGATTATAAACGGTTGAGAAATTTAGATCATTGTTTAACTTCATTGATTTAAACAATTCTGGTGACATATTTTCAATGAAAGAGTTTATCATTGATTGATTCAATTCATTGTCTATAATAGATTGTGAATTCGAAATATAAGTAGTATTGTAAATATCATCATATATATCTGATTGTTGATTTAATAAATTCTGTTTATCATTTATACTTATAGTTTCATTATTTTTATAAGAAGAACTTTTTTCATCTGCTGAATGAATAATTTTATGTTCAGATGATACAGATTTACACAATGATGATGATGATGATGATGAAGAAGAAGATGATGATGATGATGAAGATGAAGATGAATTCAAATGTATAGATGGTGATAAATATGGAAGTAATGTTGATCCTGTATTAGTTTGTAACCATGATCTTCTCATTTGATTTCTTACTTTTTTAGTTAATAATTTCCTTTTTGGTTTATTTATTGATTTATTAGTATCATTCATGAAATTAGATAAATCTAATGTTGCTGATTTACAAAATCCTTTATATGATTTATTAGAATTCATGAATAAGTCTTGATTTTCATTAGTATGCTTTAAACATTCTGGATTAATAATACATTGTGTACATTTTGGAGCTGGTGATGGTGGAGGATCTGGTGATATAGGTATAATAGGAATATCATTTTTTTTTATATTAAAATAATTATTTTTATTTATATCCGTTTCAGTAGTTGATCGAGTGATATAATCATAATGTGAATTATTATTATTCTTATTATTATTATTATCTGTACATAAATAAATACCACTATCGGTTAATGAACTAGAATATGAATAAGATGTAATAGGTATATTATATTTAGAATTATTTATCCATGGATTTGTACGAATTTTTTTATGATATAATCGATTTGATTGAATAATAATATCTGGTGTTGTTTGTATATTGATTAATTGAATTTCAGTAAAACAATGTGGACATTTCCATATAGGTGTGGAATTACATTGATTTTTAATTGATTTATATGTTTGTGAACTATTATTTGTTGCTAACGCATTACAATGAAAGGTTGTATTGATATTCATTTGATGATTATTATTAGTAGTAGTAGTATTATTGGTTAGTAACATTGTAGTTGATTTTTTTAATACATTTTTTGATTTTTCTACATTTTCATTGAATGATTGTCTTCTATATTGTAAATCACTACTATTATTATGCTTTAAAGTAATATATTGCTCATGTGATTGCATAGTTTTATAATTGAAATATTTATTCATTAAATAATGAATAAATGAAAAACACCATAAATTTTCTGATTTCTCAGTATTTCTCATTTGATTTTATTGATTGAAAAATGGTAATATTAGAAAGATTTCATTTCTATGAAGAGAAACAAAAAAGAAAGAAGTATATCAAAAGATAATTAGTTAGAGAAAAGAAACGAAAAAAATGGAGAGAAAGGAAGAAAGGGAGAGTGTGTGTGTGTGTGTGTAAAGATGAGAAAATGGCTTTTAAATATTGACGTGTAAAATTAGGATATCATGTAATGGTGAATCGAAAATTAATAGATTTATTGAGGATGTAAAGTTTGTTGTCAGAGAGGGGTTTTGTGGATATTATAGTAATTTTAGTAGTTAAAATCATGAGTCAGTTGAAGCTAGACCTGGAAGCAGTTACGTCCTATTGTGGGTCTCCACAGCAGTGCGCATCCACAATCACACCTAGGGAGATTCGAACAAAGGACCTATCAGTTTCACGCTCGAGCGTTTAACCACTAGACCACTAGGCCGGTATCCAATGGTTTTAGTGTCAAATGAATGCACACTGTTTAGAAATCCCACAATAGGATAAACGGCCGTTCATTTTTTCCATCATGGTCTAGTTTTCATTAACTCATGAATTCAACAATTAACTTACTATAATACCCACAAAACTCCTCTCTGATTATAATCGTCATATGCTCACTGGTGACTGGCTTCAAGATAGAATTCCTGGAGTTCTAGTGAGAAGCAGTGATCAATGGAATTCAACCGGGTCAGCTGTGAGCTAGTAACTTACTGAAGACAATAGTGAACGGTGGTGCAACTTCGCGGATTTGTTGAAGATAGATATTACCACCGTTGAATATCGGTCTAATGGACTAGTGGTAAAGCTTGTTCTTCTTCTATTTCTTCTTCTTATTATTATTATTATACTTTTCCATGAGTTTCCCATATCATATATAAACTGTCTTGTGATTGGCTAAAAATTAACCGAAATTTCTTAGTAGTTTATTAAGCTCTCTCAAAACCATATTTCTTGTCCCTCATCCACATGAAATTATGGATACAATCTTTTTGATGATCATTTTATTTTAATTTTTTGGGTTTATTATTTAGTAATATCTTCAAAATTAGTTGTTTTTTTATTACTTAAGTTGAGTGATGATAATAATCAAAGTTGCATATAGTTTCTATTGTAGAACATGTATTAAACTACAATGAGCAAGGAATAAAAACGTGTTTATCAATTCACTAACTAATAACTAATACCTTGAAATACACCATTTTTGTATTGTTCACTGAAGCGTATATTGGCATAGACTTCATTCTGATACATGTTGTTTATTGAAGCATTATGAAAATGGCTTAACCACATAGAAGAAATAATAACACTCATTTTGTAACTCTTGTCTAAATCTAATCAATAATAAGCCAAACAGTTTTATTTTAAAAATCTGATAGCTTTCAGATGATTGAAAAAATCACTCATTCGATAAGGATTATCAAATAGCTGTTGAAGCGTTGATTCAATTACATTTCTGCTAGTTAATACAATTAGTAATAAATCACGTTTTTCTTCTTAAAAAAAACAGTAAACAAATATATCCATCCTAAAATACATTTATGAAGTTAAAACAGTTAGTCCCTTTGATAAATTTCGATAATGCAATGAGAAGACGTAGTTTATCAGAATTATGTAATATATTTACGCAATATATTTCGAACAGTCTGATCACACATATACTTTTTAAGACATTTCACTGAGAAAAGTCATAAGGTTGATATCAAATCAGCATTTGTAGTGTTATACAAAAGCCTTCAAGGAGGTATACTAAGGTTTATTGAAGCCTTAGCCATACGGAAACTGAAGCCACCATTATGTGTTAAAAAAATATTTGTTCTTACTTTTAACTCACACTCGTAATACTGATTTATTATCCAGAGTGGTTATCACATTGTTTTTGTGTAATTTATTATTAACAGAAGGGGTTTTCTGGAGATTGTAATAATTTGATAGGTAAATTCATGAGTCAATTAAAGCTAGACCACCACAGAAAATCTGAAAGTACTGGACAGCCTTTTCATTCTAGTATGAGACTACCGAGCAGTGAGCATCCACCATTCCACACATGAGACTCGAATCCAAGACAATCAGTCTCGCGCGTGAACGTTTAACTTCTACACCACTGATCCGGCAGACATCCAATGGTGTTAATGTCAAACTTCAACTGATAAACGAAATTGAGCAACACATCCACCATTGTCATCATTGAGTTACTATCTCACAACTGACCCGGTTGAATTCCAATGGTCACTGCTTCTCATTAGAACTTCAGGATATACATCATGAGGCCAGTCATTAGTGAGCATATGTTGATTAATACCAGAAGGGGTTTTCGTGAATATTATAGTAATTTCAATAGTTGAGACCATGAGTCAATTGAAACTAGACTACCATGGAAAACCTGGAAACACTGGACGGCCGGTGTTCTCTATTGTGGGACTTCTCAGCACTGAGCATCTTTGTTACGGTTTACCATTAACCTGTCTAGTTGACCTCTATAATTTTCATATTAAAATGTTTTAACAAGTATATTAAATGTGATCAGATTGTTCGAAATGTATTACGCAAATAGATCACATAATTCTGAAGACCTTCATCTTCTCATTGCATTATCGACATCTATCGAATTCATTCAAATAGTGAAAATCATTCTGCGTTTAGTGAAAGTTTAAAAAAATTGTAAAATTCGTTTAATCTCCACAAACCTTCTTCTGATACAAAGTTTGGTGAGACTATAATTTATGGACAACCTTTGAGTGACGCTACAGTGACCTTGAGTGTCTACTTACTTACTATGGCTAAATTAGGGATTTACGGTAGTTTGAAGAATAAGTATTAAGATTTACAGTTGATAGTTAGGGTTAGGAATTAGATTTAGGATTTTCATCACGAACTGACATTAGCTATAACCAGAAGACTCTATTTAGCCAAATGGGTGAATGAATTTCGCGCCAAAATCCAAGATCTGTTATAGTAAATCTGATTGGTTCGTCCATAAATTATAGTCTCGCCCAAATTCCATTTTACAAACGGAACATACAAAAAATGTAATTAAATTGTCTACATAAAATAATCCAAAAAGGGTTTTATCATTTTTTATTAAGTAAATTGATATCTAATTTAAACACTAATTAAGATTCTATAATTAAATAAACATCAGAATTCATGTCATAAATAAAATTGTCTCCATAGTAGTAAAGTTTAGTAACAGTAATAATAATAAGTCTATGTTGTCTAAGCAGTCTGATATGAAATTCACTCATCAATGAGCTCAATTTATGGTAATGAATAACTTCAGAAGCACTATGTTATTGAGTTAAAATTATGATCTACTGACAACCGTCGGTGACTTATCAGCCGATCAAGAAACACTGCTTAGTTATGAAACATTTAACAATAACTAGTAGTGTAATAACAGAAAAATAACAACTTGTATTGTAGTAATTAAACCTCATAAGTCAAATTATCTCTTTTCGTAAAGGGGGGGGGTACACATTTAAATACATATTAAAAGTTGGGCTAGTATTATCACCTCAAAGACTCTTCTCTACTAACTAATATTAGTTATAACACAAAAATGTTAGAGTTCAGCATTAAGAGTTAAACTACAGTTTTGATTTATGTTAACAAATTCGGGTCTGGATTGTAAACACGGACTGACATCAGTTATAATTCAACGATTTACCATCTTTTTGTTCACAAACTTGAGGAACTCAGGGTTGAGGTTGTGAGCGAGTGTCATAAAAGATTACCATTCAACTTCGCTAAACACTTGATTACACAATCACCGACATCATATATTTTAACGTAAAATCTGGCTAAGAAGCAGGTATATTATGTAATTCAGCTGAATTACCGTTTGAAATTCATATTCTGGTATTTCCAATTTCCACTTAGTTAATAATAACAGGCATGTTATTTTTCAATGAACTTTAAACTTCAAGTTAAATGCATGAGGCGTTACCTTAATTCTGATTGGTTAACACAAGATCGTCCGTATACTATGCTTTTATCGTTGTTGATATGCTCAAACACTGGTTCAAACTAAATTTATGCAGGAAACTGTTTTGTTTAATGAAACTAGTAACTAAGTAACTATCCCATATAGCCGAGTCAATCAGAATATAGAAAATAACTTTTAGAATGTTATGTGAGATTATAATTTGTATGTTACAACATGTAGAAAACTTTGTAAGCATTATTAATCCATTGAATAACGAGTATGAGAATGCTACAATAAACCGTAGTGTTCATGTACAACACATTACATATGATGGCTCATATCCCTATGTTGCCAAAACATCAGTGAATTTATTATGAAAGGTTTTGTGGTAGACAGTTAATTTTCTGTACATTTACCTACGACTAAAAAAACGATCCAGAATATATAGTAAAGGTTTCCAATATTAGAATGAGTTAACTGATTAGCCCCATAAAACCACTTTCCTCTAACACATCACATTACAGAACTTGTGAAATGTTCTCGATTTTGTACAGGTTCTCTTTTCTTATTAGTTGAAGTATAATGATAAAATCACTAAGTTATTCCCATTATGGTTACTACAAATTTATAAAGCTTCATGGACTAGTACGTATTGATTTGACAGAAGAACAAATAAAAATCAGTAGACTCCATAACATTTAGGCTCTAATGAAATGTCGTAACTAGAAAAAGAATAGTCACCTAGATTGATTCACTAGTTGATTCAGTGAAATTAAAATTGTATGACAATACATTACTAAACTACGAACGATGATGAAGAAACAGTTGTTTAGTTGTAACTGCTTTTAACTTCTTTTTTTCTAGCAGCTGTAGTTATACTGTAATGAAGACAATCTTCTGAGAAAAGTAATTTTGTTTTAGTCATTTAATCAAATGGTGGTAAAATGACACTTCATATTTCATGCTGTTTCAACACATACATTAATTACATCACATTTTTCATCATATTTTAGATGTTTGTAAACACTGTTCTTGACACATTTCGTCTGGCTCTAATAGATCTATAGACAAGACTATAATTTATCGACAAACCAATCAGGTATAAGATAATAGATCTCGGATTTTACCGCGAAATTCATTCATCCATTTGGCTAAATAGAGTTTTGGCATTATTATTTACTTACTTACTTACGCCTGTTACTCTTAATGGAGCATAGGCCGCCGACCAGCATTCTCCAACACACTCTGTCCTGGGCCTTCTTTTCTAGTTCCATCCAATTCTTGTTCATTTTTTCCATGTCTATTTCCATTTCTCGGCGTAATGTGTTCTTTGGTCTTGCTCTTTTCCTTTGGCCTTGAGGATTCCATGTGAGGTCTTGTCTTGTGACGCAGTTCGGTGCTTTCCTCAATGTGTCCTATCCACTTCCAGCGCTTCTTCCTCATTTCTTCCTCCGCTGGGATCTGATTTGTTCTCTCCCACAGTCGGTTGTTGCTAATAGTGTCCGGCCAACGGATCTCAAGTATTTTGCGTAGACAACTGTTAATAAACACGTGTGTCTTCTGGTTGATAACTTTCGTAGTTCTTCAAGTTTCCGCCCTACATAGTAAAACTGCCTTGACATTTGTATTGAAATTTTCTGACCTTGGTGTTGATTGACAGTTGTTTTGAGTTCTAGATATTCTTCAATTGTAAATTTGCCGATTCACTCCTTCATATCTGCATCAGATCCACCGTGTTCATCAGTGATGCTGCCCAAATATGTAAAGGTTTTAATATCTTCCAAATATTCTACGTCAATTGTGATTGGATTGGTGCATTCTGTGTTGTATCGGAGAATCCTGCTTTTCCCTTTGTGTATATTAAGACCTATTGCTGTCGAGGCTGCTGCCACACTGTTCGTCTTCTCCTGCATTTGTTGTTGCATTTGGGATAGAAGGGGCAGATCATCTGCGAAGTCTAGATCGTCCAACTGCATCCTCGATGTCCATTGTATCCCGCGCTTTCCTTCAGACGTTGACGACTTCATGATCCAGTCGATCACCAGGAGAAAGAGAAAGGGTGAGAGTAAGCAACCTTGCCTAACACCGGTCTTCACTTCGAATGACTTTGTCAACTGTCCTCCATGCACGATTTTGCAGTGTAATCCATCATATGAGTTCTGTATGATATTGACTATCTTCTGAGGCACGCCGTAGTGTCGAAGAAGTTTCCATAGTGTTGTTCTGTCCACGCTTGCTTTTGGCATTATAGCTGATATCAGTTTGTGATGAAAAACCCTAAATCTAATTCCTAATCTTAATCACCATCTGTCAATTATAATTATAATTCCTCACACTGATTTAAAACCTTCATTTGGTCCTGGTTATTAAATAGACACTCTCAAGGTCAGTCTAGTGTCGGTCAAAGGTCCTCCATTATTTATAGTCCCACCGATTTATGTAATGTATTTCCTAAACATTTAACATCTAGAAGTTAATTGTCCAGTTGAGAATAAGTGAACTACAAGTTGAACAAGAAGAAGAAGAAGAAAAAGAAAAACAAACCCCTTCGAATCCAATTCATTAAGAAAAAAACAAAGAAGGTCTTCGTTAAAAACAAAATATGGTCCGATTAATTGAAAATAATTTATTCACTCTATTCTTCTCATAAATAAAGATAAACATAATATCTAACCCCTATGAGAATAATCCTAATGAGTCTATTTAGGAGAAAAAAGAAGATAACAAGAATCAGTTTACTGAATGTTAATCATGTTTACTTTTTAATTCATTGAATACATAAATAATGTAAATTAACATGTTGATAGAATGTTCTCAATTATCTATGTCACCTTAACCATTTTCTTTTGTTATTGTTCAATATAATGAATAATTGAAATCCTTAAGGCAAAAAGAAAATCAAGACAGATTAAAGAATATATTACACCGGGAATTGGAGATCAATATTAAAAGACTGAATAGTGGATGGAAATAATTGGAAAGGATTGTTTAGGATAATGTCAGTTAAAGACTTTTAATTGGTAAGCTATGCTCTGAGAAGAGTAATAAGTGTAAATATGTACATAAGTATAATAAAGAGGGTATTTTCTTTCCTATTACTATCATAAACAAGTTTATTTTGTAACAATCAAAGTCCTTTATCTGGTATTCGATATAACAATTAGCTACAATATAGAAGAGTCTATTAAACAACTATATGTTTTACGGTGATAGCTAGAAAATTGTTTATTTTTTTGTATACAAATACGTAGTTAATTTGAATGTTATAATTTTTAGCAAATAAATTTCAAATGACGTAATTTAACAATATTAGAAGTAGTGACGAGTGGAGTTCAACCAGGTCTGTTGTGAGATAGTAATTCACTGAAGACAATGGTGGATGTGTCGTTCAATTTCGTGGATTAGTTGAAGTTAGACATTAACACCGCTGGATGCTGGCTCAGTGGTTTAGTGGTTAAGTGCTCCCGCGCGAAAACAGTAGGTCTTGGGTTCAAATCTCGCGGGGGCGAGGTCGTGGATGCGCACTGCTGAGGAGTCCCACAATAGGACGAAACGGCCGTCCAGTGCCTCCAGGTTTACCATATTGGTCTAGCTTCAACTGACTCATTATCTTAACCATTGAAATATTAGATTTGTTAGTTTATTCGTGTGTAAACATATGAACATAAGCATTGATAGATGTACTAAGCTATTGAATTACCTGTGGCTTGTACTAAAGTCGCTTCGATCTGTATAAAAATTTCATATACGTAAAGGGAGAATATAAGAATGCTTTTTTGTTGTTGAGTAGTTTTCAAAAAGTTATAACTAACATTTGAATTTTCAATGCTAATTTTATTTAATGTGTTTAGTAACTTGAGTATTTGATCTTCATTGTGGCCGTTATACTAATTACATACTATCAGTTTCACAGATAACAATAAGCATATTTACATCCAATTTCAATCTCTATAGTAACTGTAACATCGATTGTTTACTCAGTTGTATAACATATTAATTAGTATAGGGCCATAATGATGAATTTATTAAGAAATATACTTTGCAATCAAAGAGTCTTATTGATCCCATTTTAACTCATTATACGATACCATAACTGCCCATGCATTCATTTCAGATTTAAGGCAGAATAAAAGATGAAGGTTAGATGTAGATTTAATAACCTCATACTTTAGGACAGAAAACTTACAAAATTGCTAACCAAAGAAATCAAATTTCACTTTGTTCCGCTAGTTAAAATGGTCATCATATAGAAGAGCCTATTTTGTCTCATGTTTATACTCTTCGAAAGCCACAAGGTTAATGTCCTACTTCTAGTTTGACATTGTAATCATAATTTAAAGAATCAGATTGATAATTTAACATTTTATATCCATTTGATGCAATGGATAGGACATACATTACACAAACCATGAAACTGCATCGCGAGGCAAGCCCTAACTCACAATCCTAAAATGGAAGCGGAAAAGAGGAAGGCCTAAGAAAACATTACGTCGGGAAATAGAATCAGATATGAATAAGATGAACAACAACTGGAAAGAGCTGGAAAGGACTACTTGGGACAGAGTTGGATGGAGAATGGTGGTGAGTGGCTTATGCTCCTTCACGAGGATTAACAGGCGTAAGTAAGTAATCCATTTCATTAAACAACAACTGATTATGAGATTTCAAATAAAACTAAACAAAAAAGATACTTGTATCATATTTTCAAGTTTGGCTAATTTTGTTCATTCATTCAAACGAGCTTATCTACGATTACCAAATGATGCTTTTAAACATTCAAAACATGATCAATAATATGAAAAATCTTTTTCTTTTCTTTTGAATAATGTAAATGGCATGAATAATAATGAAAAGATAAAGAATGATTAAGAAAAACTAACTGTTACATAACATGTAATATAGAATAAGATTTTGGAGTTCTGGAGTTCTGTTTTTCATTTGTTTAAATAATAGAAATAAAAATAAAATTTCTATATGTATATTTAATCGAGTTTAATGATTCATAAAGATAATCACTGAAGCCGTCTGAATCAAATCCAAGGAAATAAACTGAAGTATTTCAGTGGCCTTATATCTGACTCCAGTTTGGTCATTTCTGATTGATATTGAAATATACATATCGTCAACCCTTGTATATTGGAGGGCTCTCCCGGTGTCCCACATTGTACGAACATTCCATGTACCTAAATAAATGTTCGCTCTGGTTGTCAGAAGGGGCATCGGCCTCGTAACTTCCGAAGGAATTCGGCTTTCATCATGAGGCGTCATAACTCTTCTAAATGAAGACCTTCTAACTCCCAGGGCAGAGTTTAAAAGGTTTGAATAATTTTTTCTGGTTGGCGTTTTTTTAGCGAGTTAGTTTTCTACGGGATGGGGACGCTAACCCCATATCCAACCCTCCTCCTTTATCCGGGCTTGGGACCGGCAGTAGCCCCCGGAGGGACTCCTTGTACATAATGATCGACTTAATCTGAGCTAGTGAATAACGGAATTAAACAGGTCAAATACGAGAATGAATATTTTAATATGTATGGTATGTACACTTGTTGATTGGAACAGACAATCAGAGAATCGCAGAGAATAAAGTGAAGAAGAGAGAGTGAAGCGAAACGAAAAGATGCACAGTGGAAAAGGTGTGTGAGCCAAGTCCATTTAATCAAGCGTTAATCAATATTTATAGTCACACAAAAATAAGTTACAGACATATGATGAATAGGATAAGAAATGCACACACATGTGCTCATATCAAAACAGTTAAGGTTAATAAGTGAATAATTAACAAGGTCAAAATATGACTCAAGAAGAAGGGATAATTTTGCCTGTCCAGAAGTTAGAATAAGGTGCGCGGGCTTAACATAGTACCTGAAATGACAGTATCTTTAAGAAATACATATGTATTAAACCTACCTATTCACTACTGCACATAATTTGGTAACCACAAGCATAAAGCACATATTATAAACACTTACCTTAGAGTATTATTTATTTGTATCCCGTTAACTACATAATATGCACATAAGTCATTAACTATTCACACGGATTTCTTATTATAAATATCCTGACAACGTTTCTCTTATAACATATTATATTCATACGACCTTATTATTAATATTACTGTAATATATAATATAAATTTAATTAAAATGCAAACCTATTTTCCTTTAAATAACCAATGGTAATGTTATTACAATAGAGGCTCAAAATATTAGTAGGAAATTCTTACCACTTACTTATTTAAAACATTCAATCAACATCATGATCCAACATTTTGTAGGGACAAGTATTACATTTACACTCATAAGCGATTCAATACTTGTAATTTATAGGAAGAATGAAAACTAATTCATTAGCCACAAATGTTTAAATAAAAAAAGTCACTTTTCTATTTGATCATTTTGTATACTTAATAATCAGTCCAACATAGTATAGAATTATTATTGTTCATATATAAAGGTAAGCGTTGTTCATAAATTGTCAATGGTTATCCTTACACTTTATGATTTAGTAAGGGTTAATAAAATAATCATTAATGTCGGGGGATTTGTGAAGAATGTAGAATTTCCACAGTTTAAATCACAAACTGATCTCAGACAGAACACCATCAAAAATCTGGAGGCTCTGAACATTTGCTTCTTTCGAGTATAGGACACATGGTCATTCTCTCATCCACGACTTCGTATACTGAACTCGAACCCATGGATTTCTGTCTCGCACACGTACTCGCGAATTCTAAACTACCGAGGAGGTATCTATTAGCGTACATGTCTAACTTCGATCGGTTCTAGATTATGCGTAAATGTTTTCCATTTCCTACGTCTGTGGATGAGCATCGCTCAGATGCGCCATACCACGACGAAACATCTCAATGATTCCAGGTTTCTACTGGTGGCCTAGCAACGATAAGTTCTCGTTTTAATTACGATAATCCTTAATTACATGAAAAAATGCCAGTTACAGTTTTTTATATGAGTGTGATGATGTTTGACTTATTGTAATGATTATAACCTAATTTGTTCTAAATCAACTTCTGAAACAAAATGAATAAAAAATACAAAAGTTTTTAATAGTCATCTGTAAAAGAAATATATAGATAAATGGGTAGAGGAAAACAAAAGAATTGCGGATTTGGTTTCATTGTGTATTTGCTGTTATATTCAATCTCCAAAGTTAAATTAATTAGAAGAAACTGCTCCCCTTTATTCTACTGATTATTTGAGTTATTAATGTATGGATCAGTCTGTGACAAATTTACAAGCCTTTAAAACTATGCCATGAGCATTCTCATCTTTTAAAGACAACAATATGACTTAATTCATTTTTTATTGGTTGTTTGAAGCATACTATTGATTTTTAGAACTGAAATTGTTCAGTTTTATTGTTCCCATACGTACATCTTGTGCGTATGCCTCGATATAGCCTTAATTCACAAACTTTTATAAACAAAGATAGATAGTGTCTAACAGTGGAATCCAGGATGCGCGTTTCAATTGCAGTCTTAAACCTCAATCGGAAAATACAAGCAAAATAATACCAAATGAATTTAAATTCACCCCATTGCACAAGCAAGAGGCTATAAGGACTCAGTAGCTGAGTGGATAACGCGATCGAGTTTGAAACGAACGGTATTGAGTTCGAGTCCCAGAGTGAACATCAACTCTGAGATGCAGGTACATTCGGCTTACGAGTCCCAAATGGGACGAAACGCGCGTCCTGGATTCCACTGCTAGCCACTATCCATTTTTGCTTATAAAAGTTCTTCGATATTAAAAAAAATTTAACTGAAAAATATTTTAACAATTTTAACATATTTCTATTGTGTCTAATGAACAAAATAAACGCTTGCTTACTATTTAATTTATATAAGTAGTAATTATACAGTCTTTTTTCTAAGGTAGACAAATATTATGCATACAATACATTAAAACAATCCGAATACATACATAAATGCATTTATAATTAATGGTTATAATCTTTATATTTAAACAATAAACCTCTATAGTAAAATGAATTGACTCTGACTGACAAGTAAACATAATGAATACACTTGATAATATATACGGTCATCCAGTGCTTCCACGTTTTCCATGATGGTCTAGCTTCAATTGACTTATGAATTCAATTATTAAATTACTATAATATTCATAAAATACCCTTCTCTAAATATACTTGAGTTGATTAAACTTATAATTTGAATCAAGTTTGTATAAAGTAGTTTTATAATGATTAATTAATAATAAAAAGAAGGATGTCTTAATGTATGAATGGGAAATTTGAGTTAATGAAATCCCATAAGGTAGATACTATAAATCATTATAAATATCAAGTAGAGACTGATAGTAGAACAACTGGTGATTAGACCATTGAATAAATATCCATTAAATTCCAAAAAAAACTATCAAAAAACCTATTTAGGAATGAAATTTAATACACCATAGATACCCTTCACTAAGTGATTAAGAATAAAATTTAGTATTTTAAAAGGACGTTAGAAATGTTGCTTGGGAAATAGTAAAAAAAGTCTATAATTTTCTTCAAATACAAACAATATCAGCAGAAGTTTTGTGGAGATTGTAGTAATTTAAACAGTTGAGATCATGAGTTAATTGAAGCTAGACCACATTAGAATACCTGGAAGCACTGGGTGTGCACTGCTGAAGAGTCCC